>CAWUFW010000601.1:2644852-3306065 GCA_963921515.1 Calotriton arnoldi
TGAGGTGCGTCTCCTGTATCAGCGCAATTGAGACCTTGTGAGTATGCAGATATTGGTATATTTTATGCCTTTTTACACACCCCGTCAATCCGCGCACATTCCAGGTTAAAAGCGTATACTCAGTGTTAGCCATACAGTCACTGAAAATAGAAGAGGAAAAGGACCCCACATTGTACCACCCCTTCCCAGACATCCTCCCGACCCACCTCATCAACCCCTCATCCCGCCACTGCCCCACCGTGTAACACACAACTCAGTTGCATCACCTGCCCTGCATAGTAAGAAATATAGATTGCCTTAAACAATAATAATAACATTCCCCTAACTCCCCACCGAAGGCCGACTTGCCAACGGGAAATTGACCACATGCACTGAGATGCCATCAAACTTGTTGTAAAACAATTGCTATTATAGCTACTTAACATTGTACGGGGCGCAGATATAATCTGTGCCAGCCTGCCTTTGGCTACCAGTTATTGATCAACCCTACAATGTCACATAGTGTAGACCCCCAAAAAATCAGAAGAAAAGAAAATATTAACAGTTGGGGCGGCCCCCACATTAGTGTCTAGACATCGAGCCACTAGTTGTATATACTCAGAAAAAGGATATTTAGAGCGACCCCCGAAGTCTCTTGTCGACTCATGATTGGTCACGGGATCACTCCCCCTGGACTCTGCAGGTTTCGGGGCATCACCCAAGTTCGTTTGCCATCTGTGGGGTCATCTCCGGACCGTCTCCTCGTAGCTCTGCGTGTTGTGAGTCTGTTAGGGATAACTGGCGTTCCTGCCCGTCATCCGAGTCTGAATCAGATCTGGTAGGAGCTGTGGTGTTATTTAAATGTTCAGCCGTCTGTATAGCCTGTGCCCATTCCGCTGCCACTTGTTTCTTGGTGGGCCGTTGTATCTTGTTCCTCCCACGCCCCCTGCGTGCACCTCCCAGCTTCCAGGCTGGTCGTGAGTCTGCCAAGGCAGTGGGAGGAGGATGTGCGAGTCCGTTTTGGTCTATCCAAGACCAAGCTTCCTCTGGAGTGGAAACAATATACATTAGAGTCTTTGTAGTGAATGCGCAGCTTGGCAGGGTACTGCAGTGCATATTGTATCTGGTGTTCCCTTAGGCATCGCTTGACTTCCGTATAGGAGGATCTACGGCATTGAACAGACAGGGTATAATCAGGGTATATATGCACTGCTGCATTCTCCACCTGCCAGTGACCCCTGGACCTAGTCACTTGGAGGATATGGTCTCTATCTCGATAGTTAAACAACCTTGCCACCACTGGTCGCGGCAAGTTGCCTGGACGCGGAGGACCACCCAGAACTCTATGCGCCCTTTCAATTGAAAAGAATTTCGAGACCTTACCCTTTAGGATTTCTTTGGAAATCCAGTTCTCAAGATACAGATCCATGGCTGACCCCTCGATTAGTTCTGGAAGCCCCACGATGCGAATGTTGTTTCTGTGGGAGCGACCTTCCTGGTCTTTCAGCTGACTCGCCAAGTACTCCACCTCTTGCTGTAGTGATTTAAGTTGGTCCGTGGCCGTAGACACTGTGGGTCGAAGGGCCGCCAGTGTAGATTCTGACTCCTCTACCCTGGCCTTGAGCTTCTGATGGTCCTCCCTCAGGAACCCCATGTCAACACATAGTGCATCTATTTTAGGCCCTAACGTGGTCTTAATGTCCAGTATTGCTGCCATCAGCTCATCGAACCGGTGGGAATGATCTGGTGAGGCACTGGCATTGGACGCACCTTATTGCGCAGCATTCCCTCCATCTGCCGCCATCGTTGTCTCAGCCTGCTGGGGTTGCGATTTGTCCAATCATGGTTTCCCCATTGTATATATGGGCGCTGGGTAGGTCCTCAAGCAACTGAGGTGCCGGTCGCTTTCCACGTGGTGGGACTTTATGGATCGTTGAGTATTCTACCCCCCACACCTCGCAGGACTTTGCGCCACGCCGCCCCCTCTCCGTTGATCGTGTTATGCAGAGTGGTATAGCTTCCTGTGTTCTAGTGTCCCCAGGGGGTTGGGGGATAGGACATGCACCGCGCCCTAGGACACACGGAAGGCAGTTGCAGGTCGCTCCCCGCACTTTGGTTAACTCTTTATTCCCGGTTTTTGTCTGCACTCACATTGTGGGGGGATTACAGGCTGCCGGCAGGTGTGGCAGGGGATATCCTCGGCGGAATGCAGGCCCCCAGCTTCTTGCTCCCTCTCTAGCACCTCCTCTACAGTCTACGAGCGCCCCAGTGGTGGCCTTTGTAATGTCTGAGAGAACAGCAGTAGCCCCTGGCCCTCGTGGTATCCCTTCGCAGCTTGCAATTTCCCGCGATTAAGTTGATGCTTCTGCCACACTAATGATCCCCTGAACGCAGTGCAGATCACTGGGTTTCCGCCGCAAATTGTGCTCCGGGCATTGGGGGGAAGACACAGCTTCGCTGACAGCGAGGTTGCGAGGTTGCACTGCAGTAGCAGTCGGGCCCTCCGGCAATGCAGCTACTCTTATTATTTAACGCTTGCTGCGCAATTCCATTTGTGTAGCCAGGTCTTAGTTCCCATCTGAGGGGAGAAGAGAAGGACTCGATGAATGGCCGACGTGCCCAGGGCCGCCGGCCACTAGAGATTCGAAGCTGGGGGGGGGAGGGGAGCAAGGGTGCAGCCCAGGCCCAGTCGTCCACAGGCCCGATCGGGCACTAGCAGTAGGGATCACACCAACGGCGGGTCCGGGTATACAGAGCGCTCACCTCTGATGCGCAAAGACGGCTCCGGAGTCGCGGATCAGCTGCAGTCGCCTCCTGGGGGGGAAGCGCCTCTACTCCCGCCGCCATCGCCAATGGATCCCACAGTACCCCTCTCCGTCCAGTGGTGCTGGGCGGCACAGTCGTAGTCGAGCTCCGCGGCCGCCAGCAGGCACAGCGCCGCACCTCGATCGCCTCTCCCAATCCGCCTCCGTTCCGCGGCTGGGGGATCAATATATATGCAGGGATCCTCCTCTGCACATTAAGCCCCGAATAAGTGGCTCGTGACGGGAGAAAACAGGATCATTCGTCTGGCCACGCACGGAGCTCAGCAAAGCTCCTCCGCACTCGCCGCCATCTTGGCCGCGCCCCTTGAACTCAATTGTTCACCATAAAGATATGGATTGTCCACATGTCACTTGTGGAAGATGGTAACTATTCTCAGTCTCAAAGATACTATGGCAAACAAAATTCTGCCTTACTATTACATCTTTTCCCTTGACTAGGAAATGAGGCATTTATTTATGTTGTTCCGTAGCATAGTGGATCAGTGTTTCAGGAGAGGAACAAGTTTGCAGACTCTGCCTGAGTGCCCCCCTCCCAAGCATGTGTAATTGATTTGTCTGAGTCTTGCTGACTTTAAAAAATGGGTATATTTGGCTGTATATAATGTCAACTGTTGTGTGTCTTAATACTTGTATTGTTTAATGGTTCGAATAAACCAAAGAAAATAACTTACTTTAATAAAATGTAAAAAAATAATAGAATATTAGCAGTTGCTTTCTTGCCAGAAAGATGATGTTAAGCTAGGGTAAGCTCATACCTAACTCCTTTAAAGGAGAAGGGTAATTTTGATGCAGGGCCTCTGTGTGATTAAACCTTTCAGACTACACTTTGAGAAGTGAGTTTTTTCTAGCTTTCGCTGTTGTATTGAGTGTTCTGGTGGGAGGCTGAGGCTGCCGAATTCTGGATGGTTTGTAGTCTTCAAGTGAATTGCTTGTTAATCCTGACATAGAGGGTGTTCCCATAGTCCAACTTTCTGGTGACCAGGGTGTCGAGGAGCTGGTGGTTGCTGAGGTGGTCAGAGATGCATTAATTGATTAGTTTCTCTAATGCATTTTCTGGGTGTGGTAGGAGCGAGATGGGTCTGTAGTTGGAAAGCATGTCTAGGTCAGCGAAAGGTTTCTTGAGCAGTGGCATGAGAGTGGCATGTTTCCAGGTGTCCAGGGATGTAGCTGAGTTGATAGAGGCATTGAGGATGGGTGTTAGTGTTTTGTTGATTGGTAGGAGGCCTTTGGTGAAGGTGTGGTGGGGTCAGATGGAGCACCAGAGTGGATGGTCTTCATGGTAGCAGTGATTTTGATGGTGGTGACAGAAGGCCATGAGGTCAGAGTTCATTTATCAGCCATGATGGGAAGTTGAGTTGTGACAGCGACGAGGTCCAGTTGATGGTCAAAGTTGCTGTATATGGAGGTGGTTTTAGTTCCAGAAGAATTCCAAGAGCTTGTTGCAAAGGTCTTGGAGGGAGAGGTGATGTTGCTGGAGGCGGCTGGAAGGGCAGCAAAATCTTTGATGATGGAGACGATTTCCTTGCTGCTGTTAGTGCTGGCGTTGATGCGATCTGCAAGAGCTGTGCACTTGGTGTTCCATATGTGCTGGTGGTAGCATCTTAGGGTTGATTGGGAGATACCTTTATCTGTGGTGTCTTGATTGGTTCTATATTTCCGTTTCAGTTACTTACAGTGGCTCTGTGTACCAGATGGTCAGTTGTCGGCCTCTTGCCATTGGGTTGTGTTTGAGGGGAGCCAGGGTGTTGGTGCATGTAGTGATCAAGCTGTTGAGGTTCCTGATGGCTTTTTGCAAGTTGCTTATGTGCTTGGGCTAGTGCTCGGTGAGGGCGGAAGCCCACTCTTCTCCTGAGATGCTTTTCCAGCTGTGGCGGACAGTTCAAGTAGTGGTAGGCCTGTGGGGGTGTGGGATGGGTATGCTGAAACTCACGAGGGTGTGGTCTGTCCAAGTCATAATTGCTGGCTTGTCGACTGTGATGTTACTGATTGAGGAGAAAATTGGGTTCAATAAGTATCCTTTTCTAAAAGGGCAGGAGAGTTTGAGTCGTTGTGGTCTTCTTTCTAGGTGTAAGTTAAGGGCTCCATGGAGGATGAAGGTACTGGCATTGATAATGAGGGGTGCACCGAAGTCTGTGCTGTCACTGGCGAAATTGGTGCGGAGTCCTGGTGGTCTGTATATGAGGGTTCTGCCCAGGAGTTGGCTATGATGCGCATCTTGAACATGAGGTGTTCTATTTAGCTGGTGGGGTGTCCATGTAGGTGGTACAGCTGATGGTAGGATAGGATTTATCACTTGCTTGGGTCACAGTCGCCTGACAACATCCTTTCCAGAGGAGTGGAGCACTGATAGTAGTTTGACTTGTGGGGATAAAACCATTCTGATATGTATCTAACTGCTAAGCTGAAATGTAGCATTGCTATCAATGCTTTACTGGTGGCGTGATCAATTCTGTGCACATTGATTTGTTTCTCTTCTTCAATGTCATTGTTTGGTAATTGTTTCTGTATGTACCATATGCCTCACTATGGAGAAGCTATTGTGAACACTGTAATGTGCTTGTAGGTGTGCAGACAGAATATAGAGTAAAAAATATCGAGTTGCGCAAATATCAAGTAATAAATATCGTGGTTCAGAAATATCGACAGCAAGAATATTGTGGTCAGGAATATCAACTTAAGGTAAGTAATATCGATTTAAAAAATATTGTGTTTAATATCGTTTGCAAAAAATATAGGGGCCCATTACGATGGCGGGCGGAAGCACTACCGCCGTGCTGGCGGATGCAAAAACCACCAGTTACCGCCGGCACGCAGCAGTCCACACGCCCTCCCAATTACGATGCGAAAAGCAGGCCAAACACCGCCGGCAAGCCAGCAACACCGTCCGCCATCAAAGTGCGCCCGCACACGTAGCGGCGCAGCACAACTGACACACACCGTCCGACGAAACACGTCCCGCCCGGCGCATAAATTACGATGCCGCAAACAAACGGCTCCCACGGCCAAGAGATACAGTACGACAAACCGAAGCGGTAACACGGATGCAGAGCACGGACAACGAAGAAGCGGCACCCCGGGCATGAATCCAGCACTGCAGGCCCTTCCCATGCTTCTGCTGATGCACCACCAAGGACGCAACGTACCGCGGAGACGCAGGTAGGCACACACACAACAAGTGCACGCAAACAGCGCACACAGTGCAAGGGCGGAAAAGCGGACAACCCCCACCAGCGCGTGTACACTACACATCCACCATCGCATCTACATATGACACACAGGCCAAATCGTAACATCGCAGAACACATGTGTACACACCACCTGGGACTAGGAACCAACCACCCCGTCACGGCCACAAAGCGCCGATGACGCCGCCACACATGCGCACAACGCAGAGGCCAACTGCAGCGCCATGCATGCGTCGCACACAGACACAGGGACACAACCAAGCAGCACACACATCAGCCCCACCCCGAACGCACATGACACGTGACAGGCCGGCCACAGACATGTCCCCAACGCCCAATTCACGGACAACACCCAATGCCACACAACCGACGCACACATGTTAGTGAAGACACGCAACAGCAGGACACACCCCAGTGTAACAAACATGGCGTAGCACACAGCGGCGGCAACACCAACTAGGAGAAGCAGGGCCCCTTCGGGAAGAGGAACGCCAGTACCACACTGAAAAACCCATACCACCCTGCACATATGAACAAGACACATGAAACGGAACACCAAAGAGCCCGGCGACCGACAACAGGTGGCCCAAGAATTACATCCACACACAAGGCCCAACGCAGAGCGGAAAGGCAGCCTGCCACCCACACAAGGGAGAGCAGACAGCACTGAATGACCTTCCATTCCAACACCGAAACCACAGCCCTACGACAGAAGCCGGTGAATACAGCCATTGTCCAAGAATAGACCAACACAGGCATGCCGAGGAGACCGACCACACGGCAGATAGCGCATATCACAGAAGCACACAACGGACGGGGAGGAAAGAAGAAAACACTCCCCCATGTCGGCCACATGCAAGTTAATTGGAAGGAGTCACACAGCACCGACCTTGAACTGTCTGAGAAGCATGTGGGAAGAGGGCCCGTGTCCTCCAAACAAGCCAACAGAACACAAGTCCTGTCTCCCCACGACTACACAGAGCTCACAGCAACCCCGGAGCGTGCACATTGCAGACTGCACACACAGCCGGAGCACGCCACCTCTACGAACCGCTGCGAAATGGCAACCGCAACACACCTACCCAACTACGCCGAAGAGCTCAAGCTGTACCAAACCAGCACGATACATACATTGGGATGCGATCTCCTGTCCCTGCTGAACGTAAGTTACCGACTGACTTACCGCATCACATTGTTCAGCTGCGTCATGCCCGTCTTCTACTGTCGGAGGTGTCCCTACCAGCATCCCGTCGAGATATGCCTCTCCAACCCGGCATGTCTGAAGGCGGACCTGCTACCACTACTCCTCCCTCTGGACGCACACGACAGGGCCTGCTCTGCCTATGGGGGCATGGCGTATGTGGCCAACATCGCACGCGCACTGAAATGGAACCACTGTGCCTCCACACGACGGATCATCTAGAACAGCTACATCGAATGTCACCCAGCATGCCCCATCATGGTCCTCCAAGGGACAACCTACGAACAACACCTTGACAGCCACCATCCGCTTCATTGGCTGGCAAACATGTACACCACCAATGACATGGAAGCCCTGCTGGACGGCATCGCATACCTGTCAACCTGTAAATACGTCGGACCACAACGCAGGTTCCCCGAGTGACCTATGAAGTCCAACCCCGCACCCATGCTCAGCTTCCGCACGGACTGGCCAGTCACCACCACAACAGCCATACCAAACGACCGGCAACTGTAACCACACCATCAACGACATCGCCATGACATCGGATATGACCGGGACATGCACACTGTTCCCCATCACATCCAGGAACACCGCATGCATCGTGGGAGGCAGTGGCATGGGCTCTGTGCATCGCACCCACATGGACGGAACTGCACGAACAACCAGGACACGACATGGATCCAGCGCACATGGACACACACACCGCTCAGTGGACATGAATAGGTCGCCTGGAGTCTGTGGGTGCTGCACCCTCCCACCCCCGCCCCGGGAATCCCATACCAGGACCTTTGCATGGACGACAAGTGCATACAACAACAACACGACCCCAGTGACTGTGACATGTCCAGTAACCACCACAGTGCAACAACAAGTGGCACGCCGCTGCATGCACGCAAGCACATGCCCTGATGTCATCTCACATGCACGCGTGCACGAGGAACAACCGCAGCAAACCTGTCACATGGAACTGAGATGGACTGTGCCCATGATGCCGAGCGGTCTGGTAGGCTACATGTATACCGTCTGTGTCAAAGTCCGCAGCTCCGCAGCTATACGTAAATGAACATTAGCACAGCCTTGGCCAAGCAGATGTAACCCCACACCCTATCCCATTTGTAATCATGCTCAGTATATCCTCAACATGTATTCCGCTGCCAGTAGTGTCCACTATACTGCATCACAGAGGACAGAAGACTCAATATAATGTTTGAAACCAGAACTGTCTCCGCTGACTCATTTCACAAGTACGAATGAGAGAGGATGAGAGTATGTGAAGTACACGGCAGTCGTGACATGACCATGTAGTCCACTGGTATTGGATGTCAACGCAAATGAGTAGCACTACTGTGGAAGACACACATGTGTCGTGTGAAGTCGTATGGACGCAGTGCTCAGGTGGGTGGGTGCGACGGGTAGATGCGCACATGCCAAGTTGGAGCACGCCGTGTTGGGAGGGGTCATGAACAGTACACCACCGCTTCCCTGGGCATTGTGAGAGGACACCTGTCGGGGGAGTGAACACGTGTGTGCACAGCAGCCGGGCACACGTACAAAGCGGTACCAGGCGCACCTCAGCCCACCCTCTGTGGACAAGCTGGATCCTGTTGTGCGCCCGCCATGCCCCTTGACAAGGCACACACAGCCCCAGTCGACCAGGTGTAACCCCAACATAGTCAATCCGCACAGGCGATACAGGGCACGGGATGGCAGTGGAGCATGGTGTGTGAGAGGTCTCCTCGCGCTCCTCCTGGTCATATCACGCAGGCAATAGAACCTCAACGTCCAGCATGGCAAAAAGTCAAATGGAAGTGTAGGGGGACGCACCACAGCACGAGCAGCACTGACGTCACGGGAGGTGGCTCGCACCATCCCATCCATTGCCCATCATACCAACCACGCCACATGCCATTGCGACTAAGTGCAAGCGCGTGCGCCACCACCCCTGAGCCCTCCCCAGAGAGGCCAAAGAGTGAATGTGTGGGCCATCAGCCACAGACGGACGCGGCCTGGCCGCAAGGGCAGCCACAGCCACTGGGTGTCGCAGGTGGCGGATCCGGAAGGCGAAGACTGTGATGCATAGTCCATGCAGGCCGGGTCTCCATTTGGGGCACCACGCAGGTGGACGGCGTCCCGCCACACATCATACCCTGAGACAGCCCACTCGTGCAACTGGACCCACACATACACTCCTTGCCCTCTCTGGTGCGAGCTTGGGGCTGCCTGTGCAAGCGCTAGCCTCGCAGGTGAGCATGCATATTGGGGGGCGAGGGGAGGACATGAGGGCTGGGGCGAAGATGACTGTATCACTGTCAGTTAGTACAAGGGATGACCCAGATGTGGAAAGGAAGAGACGTGTCCCGTGTGTACTGCAACTAGTCGCCAATCCAACTACCCCCCATGTCCGGAATGTGAGCCCGCACCTAGGCCCGCCCATCCGCCACATCGAACATACCACCAGCACGACAGCCTTCCCATTCGAAACACTGACTGGGGGTGGCGACCAGTGAACAATCATGTGTAGCCTACCCACGCGTACATGTGGGCCCTCCATGATCCATGTCACCTGCGGCAAAGACATGACATGCGCAATGAGGGAAGTGAGGAGAGCTGTCCGCCCCACGCGCAGAAGGTGCATCAGCTCCACAGACCCAGCAGCGAGTCCAGCAGGGGTCACATGTGCAGGGGCAGCTGTGCCTGGTGTGAAGGCACATGCATATAGACAGCACATCGACCAATGTGTAGTCTGCCCACATCCACAGTCCATCATCATGCGGACATAGGAATTGAACACAGGGCAACACATCTTAGCTGGTGCACCCACCGTGACCAACAATGCGCAATCATCGACGTACCCGCCCTGTGCATGGCCCCCCACCCAACGGAGGCACATCCAGTGCCACCATCCCACACACACAAGCCTTCCACGGAACATGCTGTGTCCAATGGTCAGTACAGAGTCAGCGCCCATCTGGTGGATCCTGAACAGGAGACACATGCACACACATGCCAGCTCCCACTATGTACGACTGCCACCTGGCACGTGCAATGTAACCTCTCACCTGTGACGTGTGACTGCAAGCACACAGCCGTCTTGGCATGGGGCTGTCAATGTGGACACCAGTCAATGTTTCGGGAGCTGTGATCCGTACAGTGCTGTACATAGGGTGCAGTGCTGACACCTACTACTGTCTCATATCCCCTCGTGCCACAGGTCCCACTTGTATTGGCCGCTCAGCCCGTGCCCACATCGTCGTCGCCGTGTGCCATACTCATCCAGCCTCGGAAGCAGTACCATGCTCAGCAGACACTCATGTTGCTGTGGCGTGGCCGCTTGACGAATATGCAGTCAGTCCCCATCAGCACGCCCCGCAAGTCATTGGGGCCTAGATCCCCATGTGCATGCACATGGCAGTGGTATGTCTCACTTGCCATTGCCATTGTTGGGAGACCTGTGTAAGTGTATTGTGGCCGTGCCGTCCCAGCTTGACAGCTGGGCTGTGGCTCATGTGCTTGCTCAGTCATGTCAGTGATGTGTATGCGAAATTGCTATGTGCCGTGTTGCTTTGACATGTGTCCTCTGCCATTTAACCCAGGCGGAGACCGAACATTGACCGCCCATACCAATTGCTGGCGGACATGGACGATACAGAGGTAATCAGGAAGTTTCGGCTGGACAGGCCAACTCTGCATCGACTGTGTGCCATGTTAGAGCCCCATCTCCGTCCCCGCAGGGTGTATCCGACTGCTGTCACCCCCACGGCTAAGGTGATGGCCGCCATGCATTTCTTCGCCACTGGGTCATTCCAGCACACAGTGGGCAGTGGAGGAGGGATGTCCCAGCCCATGTTCAGCAAGGTGCTGAGGGATGTACTGGCAGCCATGATGCTGTACCGGAACAGGTACATCAGATTCCCCAGGGCTCGTGAATTGGCGGCAGTGAAGGGTGCATTCTATGCCCTTGGCAGAATCCCACACGTCGTGGGAGCCATTGACTGCACTCATGTTGGCCTTGTTCCACCACAGGCCACTGAGCACCTGTACCGCAACAGGAAGCACACGCACTCCCTGAATGTGCAAGTGGTGTGCCTTGCGGACATGGTGATCACCCACGTGTGTGCAAAGTTTCCAGGCTCGGCCCATGACGCACACATAATGCGCAACAGCATCTTGCCACGACTGATGGCCAATCTGCAACAGGATCGTGGCTGTATTGTCGGTGAGTATGTGGAGTGGTGTAGCGTGCTGGTTGTGCGATGCTGTCCCCTGTCCAGTTGGAATAGCAACGGTTCTCTGTGTCCCTCACACCCAGGTGACTCTGCGTATCCGAATGGGGCATGGCTGCTCAGTCCATTGAGGAATCCTCGCACCCCAGCAGACGATCGATACAATGAGGCACATGGGAGGACCAGACGTGTGGTCGAGCGTACCTTTGGCCTCCTCAAGTCCAGGTTCAGGTGCCTGGACCGCACCGGGGTGCACTGGCGTACTCCCCACAGAAGGTGTGCCAGATAGTGGTGGCGTGCTGCATGCTGCACAATCTGGCCATTCGGAAGCAGATCCCCCTCATTGTGGATGACGGAGATCAACCAGGGCCCCAGCCCGCAGACCAGGACAGCTCGAGTGAGGTGGACAGCGGAGAGGAGGAAGCTGGGAATGTGCGCCAGCAGCTCATCGCCCGCTACTTCACTTGACGGTGAGTGTCCATGTACGACGGATGATGTGTCTGTATCTATGCAGGTGTGTGTGTGCTGTGTCAGGGTGGCCGTATGTTCACTGCGTGCAGTGTGTCAACGCTCCATGGCCAGGGTAGTATGCCACTGTTGGTGACTGTGGCATTGTGCCCTATTGCTCTGTGCGATGTGTGTACATTGCTTGTAGTTGTTGACATGTACTGTGTGATGGGTGTGTGACACACTCATTGAATGTGCTCCTGTTCTGTCTCCCACCCCTAGGTCCCTACAGGCCCTCCGGATTCCATTGCCATGCCACGCATCAGGTGCCTTTCCGCCCAAGGTGGCCGTAGTATTCCGTACAATAAAGACACAGGGCACAAACAGCAGTTAGTGAAAAAGGTGCATTTATTACAAACTGTGACATGTGATTGTGTGTAAGGTGATGACAAAAGTGGTGCGTGCAGTGACAATGAGCTGTCGGTCATGGCTGCGTGATGATCAGGGTGTACCCACTGGTTCTATGTCCATAGTCCAACACACACATGCCATCCAGATGGCTGTGTGGAGTGGGATCGTAGAGCAAGTCAATGCAGTGGCTGGTCAAGGAAGGCTGGCGGAAGGCTGGCTGGCTGCCTCACTTGCGACTGGAGCGTGCGAAGTCCTCCCGGGAGATCTGTTTCCTCTTCGGACGGCCCCTTCCACGTTTGGGAGGGGGTGTGTGGTGGCGACCTGCTGGTGGTGGGTGAGGTGTGCTCACTGGCTGTGGACGCAGGGGAAGTGGACACTGCTGCCCGAGCCTGCGCCCTAGCAGGTGGTGGCGGAGGTGGTGTTGCTGGCCTTGCCTGTGACCCCACCGCCACCACCAGCTGGCCCATGAGGTCCACGAGTTGGTCCATACGGGACACGAATTGGCCCATATGGGCGTCCATGGACCTCAGCACCCCCAGCACCTCCCGCGTGTCAGTAGCAGACCTGGCCCATTGTCCTTGGGCCTCTTCATAGGCCCCAAGGACTCTGGCCATTTGAGGCAGGGCATGGCTCCCAGGGGAGGCTGGCGTTTCCCTGACCCTGCTCCTCCTACCAGTCCTGCTGCCACCGGCCTGCCCACTAGCCACATTGCTCACCACGGTCCTCGCTGTGGCTCCCAGGGTGGATCCAGTCGGCCGGGCCACCACCTGCGCTGGGGCTGGTGCCAGCGAAGACGTGGTGGTGGTGGAGGCGGTGGTGGTCGGTGCGGCGATGGTGGCGGTTGCGGCAGTGGTAGTGGCCGCAATGAGCGTGGGTGTGGCCGCAACGACAGTGGCAGCAGGGGACTGGGACTGTTCAGCATCCCTGGATGATGGGTTGGTGGGTAGGAGGGGTCCTGGGGAGCGGCTGGGCCCTGCCACGCCAGATGGGCCAGCTTGGTGGTCCGTGTCCGAAGAGGTGGACAGATCCTCCAGATCCGTGTGTCCTCGTTGGGGGCTTGTAGGCTGGCTGTGCTGGCTGCTGTCTCCATCCCCAGCGTCCAGCAGTTCGTCACCTGTGGAGAGAATGAGATTTGTTATTGTGTTGCACCTGGCGAAGTATGTATTAGTCGTCTGACATTGGCAGTTCATGCAATCTCGTACATGGGTTTCCCGGAGGCGAGTGTGTGGCTGTGGCATCTGTAGGTGTGTGTGCTAGGCAATGGGACTGTGTGCTGTGCACATGTGGCATGGGACGGATTGGCCATGCCGATGGGTGTGTTGCTTTGCCCCTACTCATTGTGACTCTGGTGTATGCGGGCTCCTGGCCCATCCTGGGTCTGGTTTGTACTTTGCTTTTGGAGTTCAAATGGAACGCTTAGGAACGCATATGGCAACATGGGGGCCATGCCCCAGATTCGCATTTGGGATGGAATATGCTTTTGGGGTTCAAATGGAACGCTTAGGAACGCATATGGCAACATGGGGGCCATGCCCCAGATTCGCATTTGGGAGGGAATATGCTTTTGGGGTTCAAATGGAACGCTTAGGAACGCATATGGCAACATGGGGGCCATGCCCCAGATTCGCATTTGGGAGGGAATATGCTTTTGGGGTTCAAATGGAACGCTTAGGAACGCATATGGCAACATGGGGGCCATGCCCCAGATTCGCATTTGGGATGGAATATGCTTTTGGGGTTCAAATGGAACGCTTAGGAACGCATATGGCAACATGGGGGCCATGCCCCAGATTCGCATTTGGGAGGGGATATGCTTTTGGGGTTCAAATGGAACGCTTAGGAACGCATATGGCAACATGGGGGCCATGCCCCAGATTCGCATTTGGGAGGGGATATGCTTTTGGGGTACATGCTGTGAGCCATGGGTGCCGAACGTGACATGTGTTGTGGCAGCATGACAGTGCATGGTCTGAGGTGTGTGCATGCCTGACATGCCCTGCATATTTGCTGTCTGTTGTGGTTACTGGACATGGCATTGGACGCATCGTTATGAGTGAGTGATAGTTGTGTGCCAGCCAACGTATTGCAGTTGTCCCATCTCCTTGGTGTGCGTGCTGCCCTGTGCCATGTGCATCACTGCAGTGCTCGGGGGGTGTGGCCCATGTTGTGTGTTGTTGCTCACAGTGTGTCGTGCGCTTAATTGACTTCTGGCACATGGTTGGTCATGGGCATGTGCCTTAGCGTGACTGCTGTATGTGTGGCAGCTGTGCGGATGACATGCCTTTCATGTGACTGGGGCTGACGGATGGGATGGATGGTATGTTGTATGTGCATGGTGTGTCTGTGAGTTTGATGGGTTCAGTGGTGTTCGTGTGCATTTCTGTTGTTCCGCTCTGTTGCGTCTAGTGTTGTTTGTCTTACATAGGCGTAGTTGTGGGGTGTGGGGTTGACAGGCAGTGGGGGCTACATGGACAGGACTTCAATGGTGTTTCGGTTGTGTGTGATGAGTTGCACAGTGGCTGCCGTGTGGGACTATATTCAGTGTGGCTTGTGCATGCAGACGTGGCTCCTTGGGTGTTGCTATGTCTGTGATGGGTCATGTGGGGTGTGAGTCTGCTGTTCATGTCCGTGTGCACATTGTTCACTTGTTCGTGACGGTGGGCGGTGCTGCGTGTCCGTGTGCTACGTGACATGTCCCATGTGTTGGTGGTGTTATGGTCCTCATGCCTCCAGTAATCCAGCCCTGTCCAGTTTCCCACCTGCAAGTTGTTCGTGCGTGCACTGTACTGGATGCCACATGGCTCTAAGCGGGGGTGCTCCATGTTGCAGGTCTGTGGGGGTGGGGGGTGTAGTGGGTCGTGGGGGTGGCTGTACACCCACTGACACCGATTGCTGTGGACCGTGATGTCTGCCTTTCGGCTGTCGTTGTGCACTGCGGTGGCTGACACGTGGCTGTGGGGTGTGGGGGATGCTCCTCCTTGCTGTGCTGTGGGACTGGGGCCTGGTGTGTGTTGTACTTGGGCTGTCCCCCTCCGACCCACTGCACTTTGTGTTCCTGCCACTTACCTGTTACTTGTCGGTTGGTGCAGCTGTGCCTGACACATGGGTGTGGGGAGTGCTCCACCTTGCTGGTCTGTGGGAGTGGGGGCCTGGTGGGTGTTGTACTTCAGCTGTCCCCCTCCGACCCACTGCACTTTGTGTTCCTGCCACTTACCTGTTACTTGTCAGTTGGTGCAGCTGTGGCGGACACATGGGTGTGGTGGGTGCTCGTTGTGGCGCTTCTGGCATATTTGGGGACCTGTTGGTGGTTACGTGGCTGGCTTAGTGTACACATGTCCCCACGCATCTTACAGTTGTTCGGTTTGGCCTGTGTGTGGTAGTGTCTGTTGCATGTGCGTGTGATGTGTTGTGTATTGTGTGCTGGACATGGGGGTGTTTGTCCCTGGGAGCTGTGGCATGGTGGTTGCGCATGTGTGTACATAGCGGTGTGCTGGTATACATTAGTTTGTACTTACCAGCCTCCACTCCCCCTGCTAATCCGGCGAGGATCTCCGGATGGATTAGGACTCGCACCTTCTCCTCCCACGCTTTGAAGGTCTTAAAGAGCGCGGGATTCCCTCCGCCAGTGACGGCAGCCAGCTCTCTGTTTTTGCCCTCCTTCTTCTTGACCAGGCTCTTTACGTCATTCCAACGTTTGTTTATCTCGGTTCTGTTCCTGGGCAGGGTCCCGACTGCATTGACCTGGTCTACGATCCGGGTCCACATTCTGTTTCTGGTGGCTAGTGGTGTGTGCTGGACCATGTTCCCATAGATTTGTGGGTACACCTTGATGATCTCGTCGACCATGACCGTCAGCTCCATGGGCGTGAACTTGGGCATCCTTTGTGGTGCCATGGTGTTTGTGGTGCTGGTGCGGTGTGTGTTGTGTAATGTGCAGGGGGTTTGTGGTGCCGGTGTTTGGTGGTGGTGGTGGTGGTGGTGGTGGTGGTGGTGGTGGTGTTTGGTGGTGGTGGTGGTTGTGATGTGTGCGTTTCTGTGGTGTGCTGCTGTCCTTGCTGTGTCACTGTGTCCTCTCCTCTCCTCTCTGGTTTGCAATGTAGCAAGGGGTTGTGGTCTGTGGGAGTGCTGCTTTTGTACTCACCTATGTGGGTGTGTCCTCATGGTCTGTTGTTTTCAGGTGTGTTGTGTCTGGGGTTCTGGCCTTTGTATTTTTTGTTTGTCCGGGGGTGTTTTCGGGATGTGTACTGTGCTTGTGTATTTGTGCGTGCCTTGCTGTGTGGACTTGTTGGCCATGTTGTGTGCTATTGGTTTTGTGTGCGGATGGTTTCTGTGCAGGTACGTGGGCGCCATGGCTTCTGCCGTGTCGATTCTCATCGGCGTTGTTTGCGCTGGCGGGCGGTATTTTTGTTGTTTTTCCGCGCTCATGGCGGTGCGATTGTAATTTCACGTGCGGTGTGTCGGCCGTGTGGGCGGGCGGTTTTGTGTTGTCGTGCGTGTTTCCGTCCGTGGCGGGCGGTTTGACTCCGACTCGGACGATGGCGGGCGGTATTTTGTATGATTTTTCCGCCGATGGCGGTTTTCAGTTTGTGTACTCATAATGGCGTGGTCGGTGTTCAGGCGGTGTGTGCGGGCGGATTTTTGCCGCTTCCATGCCTGGCGGATTTTTTTACGCCGGGTGTCGTAATGTGCCCCATAGTTGTTAAAAATATCGTTTTTTACTTAATGTTATGTATTTTAGTATATATTTTATATGTATGTGATGTATTTTTTTGTATAAGAATTGTTTGTATTTTTAATATATCTGCTAAATTTTTAGTGGATATAAAAGAAAACGTATTTGAATTTTGTGTTTTTAGTTCCGTAGCGGGTTGTGGGTTTATAACGGAATAGGGTGAGAAGTAATTTAATTATATTAAATTAATTGATTATTTTTTATTTAATAATATTTGTTTAATTGAGATTAGTTTTAAATGTGTAAAGTAATTTATTATTAATTAGTTGTTAATTAATTTTAATTAATTAATTGGTAATTAAGGGGCCCATTACGATAACCGGCGTTAAAAAATCCTCCATCTACTATAGCCTGAGAAAACCGCCCGCCTGCACCATGGGAATACCGACCGAGCAATTATGAAGTCGCAAAGCAACCTCCGCCCGCGGCGGTAAAAACACACAAAATTCCGCGTGTCCATGTCCGAGTAGAAGATTAACCGTCCGCCACGGACGCAATCCCGCCCGAAAACCCAAATCCGCCCGCTCTGACGACCGAGACAACGACCGTGAAATTATGATCTCCCCGACATGAGCGCGGAAAATCCACATATTCCCCGCCCGCGACGGTCAACAACAGTGATGAATAACTGACACTGCGGAAGGCCTGGCAGCCACGTCCGTGCACGGAAATCCTTTGCGGAACAAATAAATACACACAACATGGCCAATAAGTCCACACAGCAAACTACGCCAAAATACCCAAACACAGAACACATCCCAAAGACACATCCCCCCTGGCAAAACTAAAAAACTACAAATCCCAGGACACCAAACACAACACACCTGAAAACGACAGCCCATCATGACACACCCACATAGGTAAGTACAAAAGCAGCCCCTTCACAGACCACAATCCCTTGCACCACTACAAAGCGAAGACGCCATCAGAGAACCCAGAGAGCCACAAAGGAAAGCAGCACACCACACGCACGCACACATCACACTCATCACCAACAACACCACCACCATCACCACTGAAACAACGGCACCACGAACCCCCTGCACATCACACACCACACACCCACCACACCAGCACCACAAATACCAAACCACACACCATGGCAACACAAAGAATGCCTAAGTACACTGCCACTGAGTTGACGGTCATGGTCGACGAGATCATCAAGGTGCACCCACAAATCTATGGGAACCAGGTCCAACAGACACCAGTAGCCACCAGAAACAAAATGTGGAGCAGGATCGTAGACCAGGTGAATGCAGTTGGGAACGTGCCACGCAACCGGGGTGAAATCACAAAGAGGTGGCACGACCTGAAAAGCGTGGTCAGGAAGAAGGAGGCCAAGAATCGTGAGCTGGCTGACAGGACTGGCGGCGGAAATCCCATGCTATTCAAGACCTTCAAGGCGTGGGAGGAGAAGGTGCGAGGCATCCTACATCCGGAGAGTCTCACCGGAATACCAGGGGGAGTGGAGGCTGGTAAGTACAAACAAATGTATACCAGCACACCGCTATGTACTGTCATGCACTACCAGAATGCCATAGCTCCGAGGGCCAAACACCCCCATGTCCAGTACACAATACACAAGACATCTCTCACACATGCAACAGACACTCCCACACACTCAGCCCAAAGGTACCAACAAACAAAACCATGGGGGCATGTGTACAGTCAGCCAGCACCACAACTCCCACCAGGTCCCCTTGTACCCCAGATGCGCCGGAAGGAGCACTCCCCACACCCACACTCATGTGTCAGCCATAGCTGCACCAACCAACAAGTAACAGGTGAGTAGCCTTACCACAAACTCTGAGTATCGGAGGGGGGAATGCAGAAGTACAACCCCCACCAGGCCCCTAGTCCTACAGCGCAGCAAGATGGAGCACTCCCCACACCCATGTGTCAGCCATTGCAGTGCACACCTTCACCCGACAGGTAGATATGTTTCCCTACATGGAGGGGTGTCTGTGGGTGGTAAGCCTTCACCACAACTCACAACACGGCCCACACTCCCACAGACCAGCAAGATGGAGCACCCCTCCCTCTCATAACCATGTGGTAGCCATTGCATTGCTCCCTCCAAACCAACAAGTAGGTAGACTACTGTACAGGGCGGGGTGTCTGTAGGCATGAGGACTGTACTACGACTAACATTTGGGACATGTCACGTAGCAGAGGAACAGGTAGCACTGCTCCCTGTCATAATCATGTGACTAATGTGCACACGGACATGAATTACAGAGTCATAGCCCACATGAGCCATCTCAAATACACTAACACATAAGGAGTCACGTCTGCATGCACAAGTCTCACTGGAGTACTGACCCACATGGCGTGCACTGTGCCAGTCATCACACATATCAGCAACACCATCGAAGTCTTGTCCATGTAGTCGTGTCTGCTTGTTCCGTTGATATTGTACAACATCACCCATGTAAGTCTATCTTGTCTCAATGTAACAGAGTGGAACCCCAGTAATGTCACATACACCACTGGACCCATGAGCCACACAGCAACACAATGCACATTCAAAATCTCATCCATCTCATCTTTCAGCCCCAGTGTCATGAAAGGTATATCATCTAAACAGTTGTCCCATATACAGTAGTTCAGCAAAGATCCCTGCCGATGACCAAACATGTGTCTGCAGTGTCTGAAGCGCACATCACACTGTGATTTACAACATACCTAATATAGTCAACACCCCAAGAGCACTGCATTGCAGCACATGGCTGAGGGTAGCACGCACACCAAGGAATTGTCCCATCTGCAATACGTTGTGTGGCACACAACCATTACTCACTCACTACAAGGCTTGCAGTGTAATGTCCCCAAATGATAACAGTGAGCAGGTATGCTGGGTATGTCAGACATACACACACCTTTGTCTCTGCAGTGTCGTGTGGCCAAAACACATGTCCCCTTCTGCACCCATATGTCACAGTATGTACCCCAAAACCATATTTCACCCCAAAACTGTTGATTGTGCTGTACCCCTTTTGCCATCTGCGTTTCTAAGCGTCTCATTTGAACCCCAAAACCATATTTCACCTCAAAACCGTTGATAGTGCTGTACCCCTTTTTCCATCTGCATTTCTAAGCGTTTCATTTGAACCCCAAAAACATATTTCATCTCAAAAGCGTTCATGGGGCTGTACACCATTTCCACCAAAGCCACAAAATGTAGGGGTACTGCAACACACACCGATTGGCATTCCAAATCCGTTCCATGCCATATGCACCCATCACACTATTCCATTGCCTTGATCACGCACACACATTGTAGAGCCATACACACACATCTGGGAAATCAGTGCACATCTGTGCATAAACTGTGAATGTCAGACATCTAACACAAACCTTGCAAGGTGCAACACAATAACCTTTCGTCTCCGCCCCACAGGTGACGAACAGCATGATGCTGGCGAGGGAGACAGCAGCCATCACAGCCAGTCCACAAGCCCTCCACCCGGACTCATGGATGGGGAAGACCTGGACACCTCTTCGGACGAGGACTCCCGACCAGGCACATCTGGTGTGGCAGGGCGCAACCGCTCCCCAGGACCCCTCCTACCCACCAACCCATCTCCCAGGGCTGGTGACCAGTCCCAGGCCCCTGCTGTCACGGTCATTGTGGCCACCACCACCGCCGCAACCACCACCACCACCACCACCAGGGCCTCCCTGACCACTCACCCTGCGCAAGGGGCTGCACGCACGTCGACATCGACCTTGGGAGCCACAACGAGGCCCCGGGTGACCACTGTGGCGAGTGGGCAGGTTGGTGGCAGCAGTTCAGGTGGGAGGAGCAGGGTCAGGCCAACGCCATCAGAGCCTGGGAGCCAAGCCCTGCCGCAAATCGCCAGAGTCCTTGGGGCCTATGAAGAGGCCCAGGGACAATGGGCCCGGTCAGCTGCCGATACGCGGGAAGTCCTTGGGGTGTTGAGGTCCATGGACGCCCATATGGGCCAATTCGTGACCCGTATGGGCAAACTTGTCGACCTCATGGGCCAGCTAGTGATGGCGGTGAGGGCCCAATCAAGGCCAACCACACCACCTCCGCCACCACCTGCTGGGGCGCAGGTCCGTGCAACATCCAGTTCCCCTGCGTCCACAGTGAGTGGGCAATCCTCAGCCACCACCAGCAGCCCACAAACACAACCTCCCCCTCTCAAACGTGGAAGAGGTCGTCCCAAGAGGAAACAGGTGTCCAGAGATGACTTTGCACGCTCCAAACGCCAGTGAGACAGCCAGCCACGGTGGCCATCTACTGCATTCACTTGGACTACTATCCTACCCCACACTGCCATGTGAATGGCATGTGTCTGTCGGACTGTGGACCCAGAACAACATGGGTACACCTTGACCATCACGCGGACATGTCCGTCAGCTCATTGTTCCAGCATGCACCACTTTTGTGATTACCTTGCCCACAATCACATGTCACCGCTTAAAATAAATACACCTGGATCACATTCTGTTGTATCTGCTCTGTGTTTAATCAAGGATGTGCAACCGTCACCATGATCAGAAATGTATCTGGAGTGTGGTATGTCAATAGGCCAGGAGATGCTGTAGGGACCTAGGGGTGAAAAACAGAACAAGATTCCATTGAATATGTGTGTCACACACTCATCACACAGTACTTGTCATCAAGTTTAAGCAATGTACACACATCTCACAGAGCAACAGGGCACAATGCTACAGCCACTGTCAGTGGCATACTACCCTGGACATGGACCATTGCCACACAGCACTCAGTGAACAATAGGCCGCCGTCACAATGCACACCTACACAACTACAGCAACATCAGCCGTCGTTTATGGTCACTCAACGTCAAGTGAAGTAGCGGGCGATGAGCTGCTGACGCTCATTCACTGCTTCCTCCTCTCCACTGTCCTCGTCACTGGACACGGCCTGGTCTGCAGGCGGGGGCCCTGGCTGATCACCGTCATCCACTATCAGGGGGATCTGCCTGCGAATAGCGAGATTGTGCAGCATGCAGCATGCCACAACTATCTGGCACACCTTCTGTGGGGAGTATGCCAGTGCACCCCCGGTGCGGTCCAGGCATCTGAATCTGGACTTCAGGAGTCCAAAAGTCCGCTCCACCACACGTCTGGTCCTCCCATGTGCCTCATTGTATCTGACATCAGCTGGTGTCCTGGGATTACGTAGTGGGCTCAGCAGCCAATGCCCGTTAGGATATGCCGAGTCACCTGGGTGTGAGAAACACAGAGAATCGTTGCAATTCCAACAGGATACAAGACAGCATGTCACACCCAGCACGCTACACGAGTATGCATACTCACCAACAATCCATGCACGGTCCGGTTGAAGATTGGACATCATTCGTGGGAGGATGCTGTGGCGCATGATGTGCGAGTCATGGGCGGATCCGGGAAACTTCGCACACACGTGTGTGATTATCATGTCCGCCAGGCACACCACTTGCACATTCAGGGAGTGGAAATGTTTCCGGTTCCTATAGATGTGCTCCATGGCCTGTGGTGCAACAAGGCCAACATGTGTGCAATCAATTGCACCAACAACGTGGGGGATGCGTCCAAGGGCATAGAAAGCACCCTTCACTGCCACCAAATCACGAGCCCTGGGGAATCGGATGTACCGGTTCCTGTACAGCATCATGGCTGACAGGACATCCCGTAGCACCATGCTGAACATGGGTTGGGACATTCCACCTCCACTGCCTAACGTGTGTTGGAAAGATCCGGTAGCGAAAAAATGCAGTGCAGCCATCACCTTAGCCATGGGGGTGAATGCTGTTGGATACACCCTGCGAGGACGAAGGTGGGGTTCCAACATGGCACATAGGTGATGCAGGGTGGGTCGGTCCAGCCGGAATTTACGAATGACCTCCACATCCTCCATGTCTGACAGCAATTGGTAGGGGCGATGTATGTTTGGTCTCCTCCTAGGACACATGGAAGTGGACACATGTCAATGCAACACACCACAGGGCACTTTCACATACACATAACTAAAATAACTGACAAAGAATAGAATCACAGAACAGCTGACAAGTAGGGACAGCACAGCTACAATACTCTTACACAGGTCCCCTTACCAATAGCAATGGTCACTGACACAAACCATTGCTATGAGTATGCACATGGGGATTTAGGCCCTAATAGCTTGAAAGGCATTATGATGATTTCAGACTGCATATGTGGGAAGCGGCAACACCACGGCAATATACCTAGCTGCTGTGCCAGACACAGCTTCCGAGGCTGGGTGAGTATGGCACACACCAACAACACAATGTACACAGGCTGAGCGGCCAAAACAAGTGGCTCCTGTTGCACAACGGGATATGAGACAGTCAATGATGTCCCTAGTTCACCCAATGTACAGCACTGTACGTATCACACCTCCAACACAAATTGACAGGTGTACACATTGACAACTCCATGACAACACAGCTGTGTGAATGCAAATACACATCACAAGTGACACGTAACGTTGCACGTGCCAAGTGGGAGATGTACATTGAGAAATATGGCATGTGTGTGCATATGCACATCCCATGCTCCCATGCTAATGTGTACATGATGATGTGCCAACAGACATGTGGAGGCTGAGCACTGGCCGTCAATGCCTATGCACACAGCATGAAGTGGCCCTGTCCAGTGTGGACATGCTCTCACACACAAATCATGGCCACACCTGCAAATGCATGGCGCACATTCAACTGTGGATTCCACATGGCACCAGCGGACTGTACCCGCCATGGACCAGGCCCTTGAGGCCAACTCCAATGGCCCTCGCGACTGCATCCTGCGTGTTCGACGATAGAGGTAAGCGTACCGGGACAGCTCGGTGCAGGCCATTGTGTGCATTTGAAGTAGGCAGACATGGTACACCAATTGCAGCAGCTTGGACCCACTGGAACAGCCCCAGGGGGCTATATGAGTGTGGGAGGGAGACCGGCATTACCACAGCTTCCAGGGACTGCTGCCTGGCATCCCTCAACAACACCTGCCGCTGCTGCCACATGTCCACCTACATGTTGACGACTCAGAATATATGTCCAGGTCCACTCACCAGCAAGGAGCTGGAGATCCTGGATTCCGAGCTCCATGCATACTGCCCAAGGCTATTTCTAGCTAAAGTTGTGTGTGTAAGACAACTACAGTGTGTGTGGGAGTGCATGTGGGGGACACACATGTCGTTGATCTGCAGCACTATGATTCTGAGCCTGTGGGGTTCCAACATGCACTGCTTACCATGCTAACTACAGGTGGAAGGGGTATGTAGGCTCTCTGGCGCTTTCCCATGCATGTCCCTCACGAGTGGTGGTACATGGCATTTCCATGTCACACATCCAGTGACGTAGCCACTTGGCAATGCATGTCTCAGGGCAGTCATTGCTTGTGTGAATGGCTGGCTGGGTCCCTGCTGGCCTTCTCAGTCGCAGCAGATCTGGGCTGCACATTGACCGCACAATCATAGAAGGAGACAACACTGACTGTACAGTGGGTTACATGTGTCTTTTGTTCAGGACTCTCCTGAAATGCGCAAACTCAGCCCTGTCGATTGGACACACCATGCCTTGTGATAGGGATGTGTGTGAGAGATAGTGGCACTTAATGTGACCTCCATTGCGGGGTGAGCCATTCACAGGGCGAGTACGTTGAGGGCTGCGCAGTGTTGGACACAGTGAGTCCACCCACAAAGATGTGTTGCCTTGTGATCTATGTGTTGGTCCACCTGACAATGGACAGTAGATGTGGGCAGACTACACATTGCTCAATGTGCTGGCAACCTGCATGTGAATGGGATGGACAGGTACTGTGTACACACTCCCACCAGCATGCATTCACGTGTGGTGTACACATGCTGTTAGGCCATGTACGATTTCTTCTTGGCTCTGTTGCACGTCTCTGAGTATTTGGGTTGGGTCAGCAGCATGCCACTGTGATTGGTGGATGTGGGTGATGTTGAGAAGTGTATGAGTGATATTCCAAGCCTCTTGTGTACCATCCCTGCAGTTGGTAGTCCTCCAGCCCAAGGGCTTGTGATGAGCCATTGCATCCAAGTTGATGCCTCTGTGTATGTGTGACCGACAGTGCAGCCAATTCCACAAAGGGTGTGACGTCAACTGCCGGATGAGCTACTACGTGGCGATAACGAATCGGGGGATGCCCCCTCGTATTGTCAGGTCAGCACGGCGCTGCATTTCACCAGTAATGGTCTGCATCTTGACAGTCACAGAGCCTGTGCCGGATGCATGTTTGTAGGGGCATCAGCAGCAAGCAAGTGTACAGTATTGTGGGATGGTGTCTTTTGCTGTGAGAGGCAGCATGTGTCCACAGCCTACCCATAATCTGGGTAATGTGATGTTTGTTGTGTGATGCAGTGGGTTGTAAGTGTACTCTGTGCTGTGTGCATCTGACATGCATATGCTATTCCTGAGTTTCAAGATGTAATTTGAGCACCCTGCATTCTCAATGCACTCAGAGTCGTAGCCCTCAGGAACAACCTGTAGTAGGCTGGAGTGGCAATTCACATGTATGTTTGAGGCACTGTGCCTACTCTGATTTCGTTCGGTCATATGTGTGCGATGCCTCACCTCATATTTCTGGTACTTACACATCCGGCACACTGTGCAACAGCAGTTGTGCTCATGTGAACGACAGGTGGATGGCATGGGCTCATGGCCATTGTGGCCTGTCATGTTGCAGTCTGTGTGAGTGGTTTCCCATTCTGCTCCATGCAGGTATGTCTTTGGCCTAATTACGTAGTGGTCATCCTTGCCACCATCAGGACAGTGGGTGTGCACACCGCGATTTGTGGCTATGGTCGCAGGGTGACACAGGCCGGGTGTACTGCTATGTGCACAACACATGTGCCACTTATTAGCGGCTTCATTTACTGTACGCCAGCCATTACGTGTTGATTGTGGTGGCTGTATGAAATTGCACAGGTATCGTGCAACATGTGGATTTGGGTATGTTCTGTGCTGCTTCCCTTGCACATGTCTGTTTAATTGATGCCAGATGAGTGAGGCCACCTCGCTCTCTCTCATGTGGCATCTCCCGTGGGTGCTGAGGGACAGGGGACGGTCAACAGTTGTGTGGCATCGGATGTAGTAGCTGCACAGGTGCTGAGTGAGACAGATGTGACCAGCGCCTCGGAGGGGCCAGACGTGTGCTGGATGAATCACAGGCCGAGACGGCAATTTCGGCCTCATCTGAGGACAGAGGTGATGGATCCATGTTTGCTAACACAGGGGACGTGGACTCTGGCTCCTCTTCAGCCATGCGGAGGCCAATGCCCGCCCTCCCATCTACTTCCACTGGTGCAACACATGTCGGCACAGGGATGAAGGATAGAGTGTCCTTCACACCAGGCACAGCTGCCCCTGCACATGTGACCCCTGCTGCCCTCAGTGCTGGGTCTGTTGAGCTTATGCGCCATCTCTGCGTGGGGCAGACAGCTCTCCTCAATAACGTCATTGCCCATGACATCACTTTGCCGCAGGTGACATAGTTCATTGAGGGCCCACATGTACGCGTGGGTGGGCTACACCAGACTGTCCAATGGTTGTCCCCCCAGTCAAGGTCGGCCTTCAACTGGGCCAATCTCAGGCTGACATTCCTGACCCTTTCTCCACCCCCTGGGAAGTGGCACATCTGACAACAGCAGGGCACGAATCCTAAAAAAAGAAGTGGGGGGACGCTGACGTCATGACAGGAAGTGACATCACGGAAGGTGGCTTGCACCGTCAGACTCATTGCCTCCCCTCGCTCACCCCTTATATGCGATTGCATCGGAGAAGCCAGCGCGTGCACAAGCAGCTCCGATCTCACCCCAGAGAGGCCAAAGAGTGAATGTGTGGGTCCATTTGCCCCAGTTATCTGGCTCGCGGTAAAATAAGTGGGGGGACGCCGTCCACCTGCGTGGTACCCCGACTCGAGACCTGGACAACAGTGACAATGCATGACAGCCTGCGGAGTCCGGATACACCACATGCAACACACAGAGGCTGTAGCTGCCCTAGCGGGCCAGGGCGCAAACACAATCCCAGACGAAAGGGAGACCCACCCCGGCGCGCATAGTCATTACAACCACTGCCATTGACAAGGGACCCATGTGGTGAGACATGGGCCTCAGGGTGACGGGCCTCCGAGCCATCCCCCGCCAACGAGTGTCATGCAACTCACACATATCGCAAAGCCAATAGGACACTTTGCCTGCACACCAGGTCTCAAGTCGGGGTACCACGCGGGTGGACGGCGTCCTACCACTAATTTTACCGCAAGCCCGATAACTGGAGCAAATGGACCCACACATTCACTCTTTGGCCTCTCTGGGGTGAGCTCGGAGATGCTTGTGCACGCGCTGGCGTCTCCGATGCAATCGCATATAAGGGGTGAGCGAGGGGAGGCAATGAGTCTGACGGTGCAAGCCACCTTCCGTGATGTCACTTCCTGTTGTGACGTCTGCGTCCCCCCACTACTTATTTAGGACTTGTGCCATGCTGCACAATGAGAATGTGTTGCCTGCGAGATGTGACCAGGAGAAGGGCGCCATGACCTCCCACCCACCAAGCTCCACTGCCATCCCGTGCCCTGGGTAGCCTGTGCAGGTGGACAATGTAGGGGGTACACCTGGTGGACAGGGGATGTGAGTGCCTTGGCAAGGGCCTGGCACATGCACAGCAGTATCCAGCATGTCCCCAGAGGTAGGGCTGACGTCTACACCTGATGCAGCATTGATCGTGTGCCCGCCTGTTGTGCCCACACGAGTTCACATTCATCCCCAGTCAGGTGGGCTTTTCAAATACCCAACACAGTGGATATCTAGCCCTCCGGAATCCTCCCCACACAGTCTGTTTCAACAATGCATGTGTGCACCTACCCATGCCACCCACCCACCTGGGCCAAGCGGAACTCCCGCTTCACATGCCACATGTGTGTCTTCCACAGTTGTGCTTCTCTCTCAGGGGCGGACCTCCAACTGTCCCGTAGCACACAGACAGCACCGAGTCGACTGGCCTCCTGTTTGAATGGTAGGCACACTCACACATCTACCTGTGACACAGTGGTGGCTGTAATGGCTATTGTGACTGCCATGGCAGTGTTGGTGGCCATGGCAGGAAACACTCACACACATTGCATACGCAGCTTTTCGTGTCACTACTTGGCACATCGGACTGGCCACTGTCCCTGGTGTTGATCAATTTTGCCGCCTGTCTATGTTATCTGTGACTGGATGCTGTTGTTCCTGTAGTCGGTTGTGTCTGTGTAGTTGCTTATTGCAGTTGTTGCTGTGTGTGCATGGTTAAGTGAGGCACATGCCGTGTATGGTACCTCAACAATTGCAATGTCTGGTCTCACATTCCAATGTGTTGTACACGTGGCAGGGACTTCACTTCTTTCAGACTCTGCTACTTGTGTGTGTGATGAATAAGTATTTTTGTGACACGGATTGTCTGCATGTATTTGGTGGTATTGGTGGGAAAATGTATCCGTGTCATGTTTGCGTGCAAGCAAAGCACAGGGTGTGAGTCTAGCCACAGGATGACAGGTAGCATGTGCAGAGTATGCGGGTATGTGTGAGCTTACTTGCTGTGTGGCCAGCAGTGTAGGTGTATGTTAGTCTTGTGATGAACATTGAGCCTGGGCACATGGCTTACTTTCAATGTGTGCATTTGGGAGGTGTAGGTGTGTGTGGTGTGAGTGGTGTGACTTTTGGGTAGTGTTGGTGTGTATGTGTGCGCTCTGGCTATGTCAACTACACACATGTGTTACCCAGGCCCATGGTGGATGTTTGTATCCGTGTTCAGGTCTGTGAATGTGATCACATGTGTGTGTTGTATGTTGCACAGTGTGCAGTGTGTGGGTGTGTCCTTGCAGTTCAGGATGACTCCTACTTGATATGTTTAGGACATTGTGTGTCTGCAGGGTGTGTGACTGTCAAGATTGTGCCTTGTTTAATTGGGCATGTATGTGAATTTCTGCAGTTTTTACTCACTGTGCAGTCCTTCCCACCCACACTGATATTGTGTGTGTGTTTTGTCATGCATTGCTGTAGCATGCTTTTGCGTGGCTCCTACTTTTGCTTGATGAGTGTGATGTCAGACTGTGAAGGTAATTATTAGGCCTGGGCGGTAAATTCCGTTCCGCTCGTGGAATTTGCGGAATTTGGGTAATTTCGTGTTCCGCGGAGAACGCGAAATTGCCCAAAATTCTACAATCCGCGGCTTCGCGGAATTTTTTGCTTGTTCGCGCTTTCAAAATGCGTGTTCGCGAGATATTTCTCCCCAAGCACTCAAACAGCGTTCGCGAACAGGAAAAAAGCATCGCGAACGGGCGGAACAAGCAATTCCGCGTGTTCGCGGAACTTTTGCGTGCTCGCAGAGATTTTTTACCATTTCGCGGAGCTTTGCGTAGCGCGACTACGCATATTCCGCCCACCCCTAGTAATTATACACATATGTAGGACTGTGCTTTGTAGTGACCAGGCCGTCAGTGTTAATGTGATGATCTGTTGGGCCACGTCAGAGTCTGACAAGTCCAGGCCCACGAGCTGTAATATTTCTCTAGGTCCACTGTTGCGGCAACTCATATGCATTGACATCCAATGACACTAGACTACATGGTCATCTCACGACTCTCGTGTACTTCACACACTCTCATCCTCTCTCATTCGTACTTGTCTCCGTAAAATAATTCTACTGAGTCACATATTTGCTTCAAGGCATGTATTTGGACTTACTTCCTCTGTGATGCGGTATAGTGGACACTACTGGCAGCAAAATGCATGTGGAGGATATACTTAGCATGATTACACATACAAAAGGGGGTACGGTTAGATGTGATTAGTTGTTGACTGTGGAATGAAGGCTTCAGAGTTACGACTGCCTTGCCCTTGCTATGCTAAAGTACATTTGCTAATTACTGAGGAGCTGTAGACTTTGACACAGACAGTATTCATTTTGCCACGAGACAGCTTGACATCATAGGCACAGTACATCTCAGTTCCATGGTACAGGTTTACTACAATAGTAACTACGACACACCTGCGTCAGAGGTGACATCAGAGCATGAGCCTACATGCATGCAGCAGCGTCTCACAGGTTCTTGCTATGTGGTGGCTACTGAACATGACACAATAACTAGGGCCATGTTGTAGGGGGTTGCATTTGTTGTCCATGCAAAAGTCCTGGCATGGAAGTACAGACAATGGTGAGGTGACAGTTCTCACGTAATACAGCAGACAGATAAGTGTGCACTGACAGGTGCATGTGTTCAGGTGCGCAGAATACATATTATGGCATAGTTGTTCGGGCAGTATTGGCCATGTGGTTACTGTACACAAGTCCCATACCTCTGCCTCCCCCTGTTCATGCAGAGATACGGGATATGGTGAGGAACAGAGTGCATGTCCCGAAAATGTCCGATGTCATGGCAGTGGAGTTGATGGTTAGGTGTTTGTTTCAAATTGTATGGTATAGTTGTTGTACAGCTAACTGCCCACTCCGTGCGAAAGCCAGGCATAGGTACGGTGTTGAACATCATTGTTCAATTGGGGGTATTGAGTCGGGGACCGATGAATTGACAAGTTGTCAGGTATGCAATACCTTCCAGCAGGGCATCCATGGCATTGGTGGTAAACATGGATGCCATCCAATGAAGCGGATGGTGGCTAGCAACGTGTTCATCGTAAGTTGTCCCTTGTAGAAGCCTGATGGGACATGTTGGATGACATTCGATGAAACTGTGATCCAGAATACGTTGTGTGGAGGCACACTGGTCCCATTGCAGTGTGTGTCCGATTGCAGCCACATACGCCATGCCCCCATACACTGAACAGATCCTGTTGTGGGCGTCCAGGGGTGCAAACAAGTGTACCAAGTCCACCTTTGGACATGCCGGGTTGGAGAGACATAAATCCACAGGACAGTGGAACGGACACCTCCGACAGTAGAAAACGGGGATGACGCAGCTGAACATTGCAATGCGGTAAGTTACTCGGTAACTTACGTTCAGCATAGCCAGATTTTCACAGCCCACTATCTGTAGCAAGCTCTCAATGTACAGCTGCATCTGTCCGGCGTAGTTGGGAAGCAGTGGTGCCACAGCCATTTTGCTACAGGGTGATGTGATGGCGTGCTCCGGCTGCCTGTGCAGTCAGCAGAGTGCAACCTCCGACGATGCTGGGAATTCTGGAATGGATGTACGGCGGCAGGACTTGGGTTATAGCTTGGGCGGAGGACACAGGCCCTCATCCCACATGCTTCAATGAATGGTCAAGGCCAGTGGTGTCTGACTCCTTCCAGATTACTTGCATTTGACCCACATGGAGGAGTGGTATAATTGTTTTTTGTGTTATTAACTTTCTTTCATGTTGGGCGCTATCTGCCAGTGGACGTTTTACTCTGCATGGCTCTGTTTGGCTTCTTGTTGGTACAATGGCTCCATTCTCCTGCATGAATTGTTGCAATGTGATTTCAGATTAGGAATGGAAGGCCATTCAGTACTATCTGCTCTCCCGTGTGTGGGCGGGACACTGCGTTTCCGCTATACATTGTTGCTTCTGTGTGGGTGTAGTAATTGGAAACACCTGTTCTCAGGTAGCAGGGTTTTTCAATTTTGTACATTGCATGGCTTGATATTGAGAGCAGGATGGTATAGGTATTTTTGGATGAGACTGGCGTGCCTTTTACGGACAATGTCCATATTCTGCGCTGTTATGTAGCAGCCGCCGTGTGCTTCTCCATTTTTTGCACACAAGGATGTGTCCTATTTTGCCATCACATTACTCCCCTGTTCGGGACACTTGTGTGACATCAAGTTGACAACTGTGAGTTGTCGGTTGGGGACATGATTGATGCAGGAATGCCACGTGACATGTGCCTTCAGGGTGGGGCTAGTGTGTGGGGTGTGTAGTTGTGACCCTGTGGTGTTTGTGTGCAGCCCATGCATGGCGCTGTCGTTGGCCTCTGCGTTGTGTGCATGTGTGCCTGCGTCATCGCCGCTGCTCTGTGGTGCCTGACAGGGACGTCACTTCCTGGTCCTGGGTAGTGGGTGCCCAGGATGTTGCGAGTTGTTTTATTTTGACAGGTGGGACATGTGTGGGTACAGTGGTGGATGTGTCCTGTCCACACAGGGGTTTCTGGGGGGGCCATGTACAGTTTTTCCACCCTTGCATTGTGTGCAGTGTTTGCGTGCCCTTGTTGTGTGTCTGCCTACCTGCGTCGTCGTGGCGCGTTCACTCCTAGGTGGTGCATCAGGTAGAGCATGGGGATGGCCTGGATTCATCTCTGGGTGGGCCGCCTTTTTAGTCTCCGTACTGTACAGTCGGGTTTCCACCTTTGTATCTCGTGCGGTGTCTCTTTGCCAGTGAGGCTGTTTGGTTGTGGCATCGTAATTTGTACGCCAGGCGGTACGTCATTTCGTCGGACGGTGTGTCTCCATTGGCTCGCGCCGCTACGTAGACGGGCGCACTTTGATGGTGGGCGGCGTCGCAGGCTTACGGGCGGTGTTTGCCTGACTTTTCACATCCTAATTTTGCGGGCGTGTGGGCCGTTGCGGGCAGACGGTAACTAGCAGTTTTTACCTCCGCCAGCACGGCGGTTGTGCTTCCGCCCGACATCGTAATGGGCCCCTAAGTATGGTATTTGTGTAATACATTTTTAAAATATATATTTTTATAACTCTTTTAGTGTGAATAGTAATTTTTGTCTCTCCGCTATCCAACACTTTCCCTAATGTTGCACTCTCTGGAGTGGGAATAGTAATTTTTGCCTCTCTGCTATCCAGCACTTTCCATACTGTGGCACTCACTGGAGTGGAAATAATAATATTTACCCCTCCTCTATCAAGCACTTTCCCTACTGTTGCACCCACTGGAGTGGGAATAGTTAATTTTACCCGTCCGCTATCCAACATTTTCCCTACTGCTGCTCTCACTGGAGTGGGAATAGTAAATTTGACCCCTCCGCTATCCAACACTTTCCCTACTGCTGCCCTCACTGGAGTGGGAATAGTAATTTTTACCCGTTCGTTATCCAGCACTTTCCCTACTGTTGCACTCACTGGAGTAGTAAATTTTACCCCTCCGCTATCCAACACTTATCCTACTGTTGAACTCAGTGGAGTGGGAATAGTAATTTTTACCCCTCCGCTATCCAACACTTTCCCTACTGTTGTACTTTTTGGAGTGGGAATAGTAATTTTTACCTCTCCGCTATCCAACACTTTCTCTACTGTTGCACTCTTTGGAGTGGGAATAGCAATTTTTGCCCCTCCGCTATCTAACACTTTCCCTACTTGTTGCTCTCACTGGAATGGGAATAGTAATTTTTACCCTTCCGCTATCCGACACTTTCCCTACTGTTGCACTCTCTGGAGTTGGAATAGTAAATGTAATTCCTCCAATATCCAACACTTACCCTACTGTTGCACTCACTGGAGTTGGAATAGTTATTTTTACCCCTTTGCTATCCAACACTTTCCCTACTGTTGCACTGATTGTATTGTGAAATTTAAGTTTAAATATGTTTTAATTGTTTAATGTATTGATTTATTATAGATTTTTTATTTTTTATATTTTAAATCATTTATATATATTTTAATTTTTTATATTATTTTAAACTTTTAACATAAATTAAAAATAATAGTTTATTAATCGTTTTAAAGTAAATATATATGTATAAATTATTATGTTTGTGTGTTTATTTTTTTATTAAGTTTATTTGTTATATTTTATTAAAATGTATATTAAGGGGCCGATTCCGATTCCGGACGGAAATCTCTCCGACCGAGCCGGACCCGGAGAGAATTCCGACCGAATCGGACTCCTAGCAGTCCGACCGGACGAGTACGATGCATTCGCATGCTATCGGACTCGATTCGGTCGGACTCCCATTGAAGTCAATGGTAGCCGGTCGTACAACGCGTACAATGGCTCCCATTGACTCAATGGGTGCGAGGCGAACAAGGGCGCCCCCTACAGTGGGTATGCGTCCATGCGCATCGCGGCGTACATGCACAGGTAGGGGAGACCCATGGGTCCCCCCTGTGTGCGACTCACGCGCCTACGCGTACAGGGGGGTCCGACGCGGACTCCCAAAGTCCGGCTCTGACAGCTCTCTCGAGCCGGACGGCGCGAGTCGGTCGGACTGCTTGCGGCGCGCATCGTACTTACCCGGCCGGGAACGTCTCCATAGCGCGGTGCGAGTCGTGTCCGTGCGAGTCGGTCGGAGCGTGTTGAAGCCGCGTACGAGTCGGTCGGCGATTTCGCGGGAGCTTGCATCGTACTCGCTCGGCCGGACCCGCGTACGATTCGGTCGGGAAACAGGGCTCCGACTCGGATCCGGTAAATCCGAATCCGATTCGGAGCACTACCGGCCGAGATCGGAATCGGCCCCTAAATGTTTTTTATTTTGTTAAAATTATATTTAACATCTAATATATTTAATATATAATATTTTATTTCATATTTATATAAAAGTCGATATTTTATACATCTATATATTTTACATCTATATTTTTTAGTTGATATTTTTGTACTTATCTGTTTAAGTTTAGGAGTCGATATTTTTCTTGTCTATATTTTTTACTCAATATTTTTAACATCCATTTTTTTTACATCGATGTTGTGTTAGTGAACCGTGTTTTTTTTGCTATTCTTTCCCCTTCATCCATTTTCTTAACACCATCATAGTTTTTCACATTAAAATACATATGCTGATCACAATATCTTATTGGAGTGTGAAATTTGGAACCTATAGTGCAGGAGGCCATGTATTTTTAGGTAAGCTTTAGCTAGCTCTATGGCAGGCCTATTGTTTAAAGTACATAAAATATATTGAGAGTTGTCTTTGGTCAACCCTTGCTCATAATTGGGTGTCTTTGTTGCCCATTTCAGTGGTCTGCTCCTGATTCAATGGCTTTCTATTTTCTGTGTGTCCTCCCAAGGGGCATTTTGTTCTCACAGTGTTTAGTTGGATGTAGCCAACACGTGTTTCGTCTTGGGAATATCGCCCATCGACTTCCTCAGGGCGCCATTGGAGTCGGCTGGGACACGATACTGGAAGGTACGCGTGTCTCTGTGTTTGTGCTGCATTAAGGTGCGGAAGTCGATGGGCGATATTCCCAAGACGAAACACGTGTTGGCTACATCTCGGCTATACCAGCTACTCCTATCTGTTGCCATGAGCCTCTTGTAATTAACTTATGGCTCCGAACAAAGAAAATAAAGAAGAATCATATCATACAAGATTTGGACTGATATTTGTTTGAACTGACTTTTTGATGATATAAGTCTGCTTCTTGCTCTGGAACGGGATTTTGTTTTGTTAAGAGTTAAATACTTCAGTTCTTCACCTCTGTGACCCAGTCTGGCCCATAAATTTGACTGAGCACTGCTCATTATCAGGCTCTGCTGTCTGCAGCCTGATGATAATAATGACACAGCCTTCCCTTAATATTAAAAGAAAAATGTGACCCTGTGCTTATTTAAAAATGAACTCAATGCTGTGAGCTATTTTGAAGGTGTCTGGGAGTTACTGGTAGCTCGAGGATTGACTGGTTGGAGACACCTGTAATAAACTATTCTGTCTATTCAATATGTACATGAGATAAACAATTGAATGTGTGATGAGTCAGTGTACTGCTAAGATGTAAAATAATTCCCCATGCATTTTAATGTGAACTCTCCACAGGAAGTGGAGTGGTACGCCAAACTACCAATAGAATGAAGTGAAAGAGAAACATTTCTCTAGGTGGAGCCTAAGCTCACTCTATATATATTTTAAAGAATTAGCAACAATAGCTATTGCAGATAGCTGTGCTGTCAAACCACACTTTAAAGTGTAATGGCAAAGTCAATAGCGCGCCCTTTTGGAGCTAAGGCCTTTGGCATTGCTAATTTTGATTTTGTATAGCTGGAAGAATGTGATTTTTTTAAACTCCTCTTTACATGAGGTAACAAAAATAGGAAAACAAATATCTTTGTCAAAATAATATGATATGTTGCAGTAGTGAATCATTTTGATGAGTAAATATACCATAGTTGATTTTAAATAAATATATACGGTTCTATATTCTCCTTTTCAGTTCAATAAAATGTATTTTTCCTCACAATCAATTAATTCCTGCGACTCTGCCGTGATTTGATAAATGTTATTCTTCTCCTGCTGTCATGTGTGGCATAGCTTTTTTGCTAATACATACATGTCATATACAAACCATCTTTAATTATATGTCAGCATAAGGGACACTAACTATTTAGAGTGTGTATGTGTAAGGCTTAGGGTGTACAAAAATTAATATTCTGAAGAGTGATGCTAGCTAATAGAGGGGCATATTCACAAGCCCCTATCGCCACAACAACGTCACTTTCAGTGACGTTGTTGTGGCGATAGGGGCTTCGCCTTATTCACAAGGCAGCGTTAAGCCACTTAACGTGGCTTAACCCCTTCGCTGCTAGGCCTTTTCCCCTCCTGTGCTAAGCCTTTTTTTGGCTATTTGGGGTAGTGCGCGCTTAGGCCCCTGTAACTTTTTGACCACATAAGGTATCCATGCCAAATTTGCGTCCTTTTTTCTAACATCATGGGGATTGTAAAGGTACCCAGGGTTTGTGGATTCCCCTGGAGGGGACCCAGAAATTAGTCAAAATACAGCTAAATTTTGGTTTTTTGGGAAAAATGCGAAAAAGGGCAACAGATGAAAGCGTCTTGATTTTTCCCTGCAAATGGCATCAAAAAGGGGTTGTGGTGCTGAAATCACCATCTTCCCAGCTTTCAGGGACAAGCAGACTTTTGTCAGAAAACCAACTTTTTTACACAGTTTTGGCATTTTTCTGGGACATAGCCTATTTTTGCTATTTTTTGTGCTTTCAACCTCCTTCCAGTTAATGGTAGAAATGGGTATGAAACCAATAATGGATCCTGGAAAGCCATACATTTCTGAAAAGTAGACAAAATTCTGAATTCAGCAAGGGGTCATTTGTGTAGATCCTTAAAGTTTTCCTTATAGAAACTAACAGTTAAATAAAGGAAAAATTGAAAATTAGTTGAAAAAACAGCCATTTGTGTCAACGTTTTCACCTGTAACTTCTTCTAATTATGACAGCTATTTGAAGGCAATATACCGTTATATCCGCTGGACCTTTCTGGTTGTGGGGATATATAGGACTTGTAGGTTCACCAAGAACCCGACGAACCCAGAGCCAATAATTGAGCAGCATCTTGCAATGGTTTTTTATTATGTACCGGGTATATAGCAATTATTTTGGGAAAATGTATACATGGAAAAATTGTTATGAAAGACACCTATGTATTTCTGAAATGGGAACAAAATGTAGATTTTAGAAACAGTAGATATTTGCACATTTCCGAAATTGGGAGTACCCATACTAGCATGAGAATTATAGGTCATTTTTCAAAATGACTTATTTTTTACACATTGTCTTTCATTTGGAAGGCAGAAATGCATCGAAAGTCAATAGGTAATAACAGTTGCTCTACAATTCTGTGTTACCCAAAGTCTCCCGATAAAAATGGTACCTCACTTGTGTGGGTAGCCCTTGTGCCCACAACAGGAAATGGCTCAAAATGCAACGTGGACGTACCACATTTTCACAATGAAAATTACCCTTTTTTTGCAAAGTGCCTAGGTGTAGTTTTTGAACCCTAGCACTGCCGGAACCTAGGGAAACCTAGCAAACCTATACATTTTTGAAAACTAGACACCCAGGGGAATCCAGGATGGGGTGACTTGACTTCCTCCCACCAGGTTCTGTTACCCAGAATCCCTTGCAAACATAAAAATTGTCAAAAACCACATTTCCCCACATTTCTGTGGTGGAAAGTTCTGGAATCTGCGTGGATCCACAAATTTCCACCCACCCCGTGTTTCCCAAAGTCTTACGAGAAAAATGGTACCTCACTTGTGTGGGTCGGCCTAGTGCCTGCGACAGGAAACGGCGCAAAACGCAACGTGGTCACACCTCACTTTCGCAGTGAAAATGACCCTTTTTGGCAAAGTGCCTAGCTGTAGTTTTTGAACCCTAGCTCTGCCGGCACCTAGGGAAACCTAGCAAACCTATACATTTTTGAAAACTAGACACCCAGGGGAATCCAGGATGGGGTGACTTGACTGCCTCCCACCAGGTTCTGTTACCCAGAATCCCTTGCAAACATAAAACATTGTCCAAAAACCACATTTTCCCCACATTTCTGTGGTGGAAAGTTCTGGAATCTGCGTGGATCCACAAATTTCCACCCACCCCGCGTTCCCCAAAGTCTTCCGAGAAAAATGGTACCTCACTTGTGTGGGTCGGCCTAGTGCCTGCGACAGGAAACGGCGCAAAACGCAACGTGGTCACACCTCAATTTCGCAGTGAAAATGACCCTTTTGGCAAAGTGCCTAGCTGTAGTTTTTGAACCCTAGCTCTGCCGGCACCTAGGGAAACCTAGCAAACCTATACATTTTTGAAAACTAGACACCCAGGGGAATCCAGGATGGGGTGACTTGACTGCCTCCCACCAGGTTCTGTTACCCAGAATCCCTTGCAAACATAAAAATTGTCAAAAACCACATTTCCCCACATTTCTGTGGTGGAAAGTTCTGGAATCTGCGTGGATCCACAAATTTCCACCCACCCCGCTGCTCCCCAAAGTCTTACGAGAAAAATGGTACCTCACTTGTGTGGGTCGGCCTAGTGCCTGCGACAGGAAACGGCGCAAAACGCAACGTGGTCACACCTCAATTTCGCAGTGAAAATGACCCTTTTTGGCAAAGTGCCTAGCTGTAGTTTTTGAACCCTAGCTCTGCCGGCACCTAGGGAAACCTAGCAAACCTATACATTTTTGAAAACTAGACACCCAGGGGAATCCAGGATGGGGTGACTTGACTGCCTCCCCACCAGGTTCTGTTACCCAGAATCCCTTGCAAACATAAAAAATTGTCAAAAAACACATTTTCCCCACATTTCTGTGGTGGAAAGTTCTGGAATCTGCGTGATCCACAAATTTCCACCCACCCCGCGTTCCCCAAAGTCTTCCGAGAAAATGGTACCTCACTTGTGTGGGTCGGCCTAGTGCCTGCGACAGGAAACGGCGCAAAACGCAACGTGGTCACACCTCAATTTTGCAGTGAAAATGACCCTTTTTGGCAAAGTGCCTAGCTGTAGTTTTTGAACCCTAGCTCTGCCGGCACCTAGGGAAACCTAGCAAACCTATACATTTTTGATAAACTAGACACCCAGGGGAATCCAGGATGGGGTGACTTGACTGCCTCCCACCAGGTTCTGTTACCCAGAATCCCTTGCAAACATAAAAATTGTCAAAAAACACATTTTCCCCACATTTCTGTGGTGGAAAGTTCTGGAATCTGCGTGATCCACAAATTTCCACCCACCCCGCGTTCCCCAAAGTCTTACGAGAAAATGGTACCTCACTTGTGTGGGTCGGCCTAGTGCCTGCGACAGGAAACGGCGCAAAACGCAACGTGGTCACACCTCAATTTCGCAGTGAAAAATGACCCTTTTGGCAAAGTGCCTAGCTGTAGTTTTTGAACCCTAGCTCTGCCGGCACCTAGGGAAACCTAGCAAACCTATACATTTTTGAAAACTAGACACCCAGGGGAATCCAGGATGGGGTGACTTGACTGCCTCCCACCAGGTTCTGTTACCCAGAATCCCTTGCAAACATAAAACATTGTCAAAAACACATTTTCCCCACATTTCTGTGGTGGAAAGTTCTGGAATCTGCGTGATCCACAAATTTCCACCCACCCCGCGTTCCCCAAAGTCTTACGAGAAAAATGGTACCTCACTTGTGTGGGTCGGCCTAGTGCCTGCGACAGGAAACGGCGCAAAACGCAATGTGGTCACACCTCAATTTCGCAGTGAAAATGACCCTTTTTGGCAAAGTGCCTAGCTGTAGTTTTTGAACCCTAGCTCTGCCGGCACCTAGGGAAACCTAGCAAACCTATACATTTTTGAAAACTAGACACCCAGGGGAATCCAGGATGGGGTGACTGGACTGCCTCCCACCAGGTTCTGTTACCCAGAATCCCTTGCAAACCTTAAAACTGTCAAAAACCACATTTTCCCCACATTTCTGTGGTGGAAAGTTCTGGAATCTGCGTGGATCCACAAATTTCCACCCACCCCGCGTTCCCCAAAGTCTTCTGAGAAAAATGGTACCTCACTTGTGTGGGTCGGCCTAGTGCCCGCGACAGGAAACGGCGCAAAACGCAACGTGGTCACACCTCACTTCGCAGTGAAAAATGACCATCTTTTGGCAAAGTGCCTAGCTGTAGTTTGTGAACCCTAGCTCTGCCGGCACCTAGGGAAACCTACCAAACACACACATTTCTGAAAAGTAGACACCCGGGGCTTCCAGGGAGGTATGGCTTGCGTGATCCCCCAACGTTTCTTACCCAGAATCCCTGCAAACCTCAATTTTAGCTGAAAAATCACTTTTTTCACACATTTGTGTGTGGGAAAGTGTGGCATCACTGGCCTCACACAAATTTCCTACCACCCAGCGTTCCCCCAGGTCTCCCGATAAAAATGGTGCCTCACTTGTGTGGGAGGCCCAAGTACCCGCGACAGGCAAGGGCCCACAACGTAGTGAGGCGACCTCAAAATGGCCTTTCACAAAACTACCTGGTTTTGCAAGGGGGTCACCTGGGTTTTGGCCCCGTGCTCGGCGGCCATCTAGGGAAACCTACCAAACCCACACATTTCTGAAAAGTAGACACCCGGGGCTTCCAGGAGGTATGGCTTAGCGTGATCCCCCAACGTTTCTTACCCAGAATCCCCTGCAAACCTCAATTTTAGCTGAAAAATCACTTTTTCACACATTTTTGTGTGGGAAAGTGTGGCATCACTGGCCTCACACAAATTTCCTACCACCCAGCGTTCCCCAGGTCTCCCGGATAAAAATGGTGCCTCACTTGTGTGGGAGGCCCAAGTACCCGCGACAGGCAAGGGCCCACAACGTAGTGAGGCGACCTCAAATGGCCTTCACAAAACGACCTGGTTTTGCAAGGGGGTCACCTGGTTTTGGCCCCGTGCTCGGTGGCCATCTAGGGAAACCTACCAAACCCACACATTTCTGAAAGTAGACACCCGGGGCTTCTAGGAGGTATGGCTTGCGTGGATCCCCCAACGCTTCCTTACCCAGAATCCCCTGCAAACCTCAATTTTAGCTGAAAAATCACTTTTTCACACATTTTGTGTGGGAAAGCGTGGCATCACTGGCCTCACACAAATTTCCTACCACCCAGCGTCTCTCAGGTCTCCCGATAAAATGGTGCCTCACTTGTGTGGGAGGCCCAAGTACCCGCGACAGGCAAGGGCCCACAACGTAGTGAGGCTGACCTCAAATGGCCTTCACTAAACGACCTGGTTTTGCAAGGGGTCACCTGGTTTTGGCCTCGTGCTCTGGTGGCCATCTAGGGAAACCTACCAAACCCACACATTTCTGAAAAGTAGACACCGGGGCTTCCAGGAGTGTATGGCTTGCGTGATCCCCCAACGCTTCTACCCAGAATCCCCTGCAAACCTCAATTTTAGCTGAAAAATCACTTTTTTCACACATTTTTGTGTGAAGCGTGGCATCACTGGCTCACACAAATTTTCTACACCCAGCGTCTCCAGGTCTCCCGATAAAATGGTGCCTCACTTGTGTGGGAGGCCCAGTACCTGCGACAGGCAAGGGCCCACAACGAGTGAGGCGACTTCAAAATGGCCTTCACAAAACGACCTGGTTTTGCAAGGGGGTCACCTGGGCTTTTGGTCCCGTGCTCGGTGGCCATCTAGGAAACCTACCAAACCCACACATTTCTGAAAGTAGACACCCGGGCTTCCAGGAGGTATGGCTTGCGTGGATCCCCAACGTTTCACCCAGAATCCCCTGCAAACCTCAATTTTAGCTGAAAAATCACTTTTTCACACATTTTGTGTGGGAGTGTGGCATCACTGGCCTCACACAATTTCCTACACCCAGCGTCTCCAGGTCTCCCGATAAAAATGGTGCCTCACTCTGTGTGGGAGGCCCAAGTACCCGCGACAGGCAAGGGCCCACAACGTATTGAGGCGACATCAAAATTGCCTATCACAAAATGTTTTGGGCCCTTGCCTGTCGCGGGTACTTGGGCCTCCCACCCGAGTGAGGCACCATTTTTATCGGGAGACCTGGGGGAACGCTGGGTGGTAGGGAATTTGTGTCAGCCCCGTGATGCCACAACTTTACCACACAAAAATGTGTGAAAAAAGTGATTTTTTCAGCCAAATTTCAGGTTTGCAGGGGATTCTGGGTAAGAAAACGTTGGGGGATCCACGCAAGCCATACCTCCCTGGATTACCCCGGGTGTCTACTTTTCAGAAATGTGTGGGTTTGGTAGGTTTCCTAGGTGGCCGCTGAGCCCCGGGCCAAAACGTCATGGGACCCCCTTGCAAAACCAGGTCGCTTTGTGATAGGCCATTTTGAGGTCGCCTCAATACGTTGTGGGCCCTTGCCTGTCGCGGGTACTTGGGCCTCCCACCCGAGTGAGGCACCATTTTTATCGGGAGACCTGGGGGAACGCTGGGTGGTAGGAAATTTGTGTCAGCCCCATGATTCCACAACTTTACCACACAAAAATGTGTGAAAAAGTGATTTTTTGAGCAAAATATCAGGTTTGCAGGGGATTCTGGGTAAGAAAACGTTGGTGGATCCACGCAAGCCATACCTCCCTGAATCCCCGGGTGTCTACTTTTCAGAAATGTGTAGGTTTGGTAGGTTTCCTAGGTGGCCGCCGAGCCCCGGGCCAAAACGTCATGGGACCCCCTTGCAAAACCAGGTAGTTTTGTGATAGGCCATTTTGAGGTCGCCTCAATACGTTATGGGCCCTTGCCTGTCGCGGGTACTTGGGCCTCCCACCCGAGTGAGGCACCATTTTTATCGGGAGACCTGGGGGAATGCTGGGTGGTAGGAAATTTGTGTCAATCCCATGATTCCACAACTTTACCACACAAAACTGTGCGAAAAAGTGATTTTTTCATCAAAATATCAGGTTTGCAGGGGATTCTGGCAAGAAAACGTTGGTGGATCCACGCAAGCCATACCTCCCTGGAATCCCCGGGTGTCTACTTTTCAGAAATGTGTAGATTTGGTAGGTTTCCTAGGTGGCCGCCGAGCCCCGGGCCAAAACGTCATGGGACCCCCTTGCAAAACCAGGTAGTTTTGTGATAGGCCATTTTGAGGTCGCCTCAATACGTTGTGGGCCCTTGCCTGTCGCGGGTACTTGGGCCTCCCACCCGAGTGAGGCACCATTTTTATCGGGAGACCTGGGGGAACGCTGGGTGGTAGGAAATTTGTGTCAATCCCATGATTCCACAACTTTACCACACAAAAATGTGCGAAAAAGTGAATTTTTTCAGCAAAATTTCAGGTTTGCAGGGGATTCTGGGTAGGAAAACATTGGGGACCCACGCAAGCCATACCTCGCTGGACTCCCAGAGTGTCTAGGTTTCAGAAATGTGTGGGTTTGGTAGGTTTCCTAAGATGGCCGCCGAGCCCATGGCCAAAACCTCACTGGTGTGGGTGGTTCAAGTACCTCAACAGGCAAGGGCCCAAAACGTATTGAGGAGACATCAAATGATCCATCACAAATAAGCTGGTTTTGCAAGGGAGTCACCTGGCTTTTGGCCTCGGGCTCGGCGGCCATCTTGGGAAACCTACCAAACCCACACATTTCTGAAAACTAGACACCTGGGAGTCCAGCGAGGCATGGCTTGCATGGGTCCCACAACGTTTTCCTACCCAGAATCCCTGCAAACCTCAAATTTAGCTGAAAAATCACTTTTTCTCAAATTTCTATGTGGAAAGTTCTGGAATCTACGTGGATCCACAAATCTCCTCCCACCCAGCGTTCCCCATGTCTCCTCGATAAAATGATACCTCACTCGCATGGGTGGGTCAAGTACCCGCGACAGAAAAGGGCCCAAAACCTATTGAGGCGACATCAAAATTACTTATCACAAAAACAACCTGGTTTTGCAAGAGGGGTCCCATGAGTTTTGGCCCTGGGCTCGGTGGTCATCTAGGGAAACCTACTAAACCCAAACATTTCTGAAAACTAGACACCTGGGGAGTCCAGCAAGGCATGGCTTGCATGGTCCCACAACGTTTCCTACCCAGAATCCCCTGCAAACCTCAAATTTAGCTGAAAAATCACTTTTTCCATACATTTTGCTGGGATCATCGTGCAGCACAAATGTCCTACCACCCAGCATTCCCTTGTTCTCCCGAGTAAAATGATACCTCACTTGTGTGGGTGGGCCAAAGGCCTGTGACTGGGAAGAGCCCAAAACATAGGGATTTAGGTATAGCACCGAGAATTCTAAGCGCTATATTTTTAAAAATACGTTTTAGCCAGTTCTGCTTTGGACACCCACACAAGTGAGGTATCATTTTACTCTGGGAACAAGGGCAACGCTGGGTGGTAGGACATTTGTGCCAGCACGGTGATTTCACGCAAAAATATGTGGAAAATATGGTTTTTTCAGCTAAATTTGAGGGTTGCAGGGGATTCTGGGTAGGGAAACGTTGGGGATCCACGTAAGCCATACCTCATTGGACTCCCCAGGGTGTCTAGTTTTCAGAAATGTGTGGGATTGGTAGGTTTCCTAGATGGCGAGCGAGCCCGGGGCCAAAAACCAGGTGCCCCCCCAAAACCAGGTAGTTTTGTTATAGGTAGTTTTGAAGTCTCCACAATACGATTTGGGCCATTTCCTGTTTCAGCCACTATGCCTACCCACACAAGTGAGGTACCATTTTTATCGGGAGCCCTGGGGGAACGCAGGGTGGTAGGAAATTTGTGGATCCACGCAGATTCCAGAACTTTCCCACACAGAAATTTGAGTAAAAAGTGATTTTTTTCTGCTAAATTTGAGGTTTGCAGGGCATTCTGGGTAGGAAAACGTTTGGGGACCCATGCAAGCCATACTCGCTGGACTCCCCAGGTGTCTAGTTTTCAGAAATGTGTGGGTTTGGTAGGTTCCCAAGATGGCCGCTGAGGCCGGGCCACTAACCCAGGTGACCCCTTGCAAAACCAGGTTGTTTTGTGATAGATAATTTTGATGTCTCCTCAATACGTTCTGGGCTCCTTGCCTGTCGCGGGTACTTGACCCACCCACGCGAGTGAGGTATCATTTTTATCGGGAGACCTGGGGAAAGCTGGGTGGTAGGAAATTTGTGGATCCACGAGATTCCAGAACTTTCCCACACAGAAATTGGAGAAAAACGTGATTTTTTCAGCTAAATTTGAGGTTTGCAGGGTATTCTGGGTAAGAAACTTTTGGAGGACCCACGCAAGCCATACCTCGCTGGACTCCTCCGGGTGTCTAGTTTTCAGAAATGTGTGGGTTGGGTAGGTTTCCTAGATGGCCGTTGAGCCCGGGGCCAAAACTCATGGGACTTCCTTGCAAAACCAGGTTGGTTTGTGATAGGTAATTTTGATGTCGCCTCAATAGGTTTTGGGCTCTTGCCTGTCGCGGGTACTTGACCCATCCACACAAGTGAGGTACCATTTTTCACGGAAGACTTTGGGGGACGCGGGGTGGGTGGAATTTTGTACATCCACGCAGATTCCAGAACTTTCCACCACAGAAATGTGAGGAAAATGTGTTTTTTGGACATATTTTTAGGTTTGCAGGGGATTCTGGGTAACAGATCCTGGTGAGAGCCAGTCAAGTCACCCCATCCTGGATTCCCCTGGGTGTCTAGTTTTCAAAAATGTATAGGTTTGCTAGGTTTCCCTAGGTGCTGGCAGTGTTAGGTTCAAAATCTACAGCTAAGCACTTTGCAAAAAAGGGTCCGTTTTCACTGTGAAAATGTGGTGTGTCCACGTTGCGCTTGGGCCGTTTCCTGTCGCGGGCACTAGGCCTACCCACACATGCGAGGTGCCATTTTTCTCGGAAGACTTTGGGGAACGCGGGATGGGTGGAAATTTGTGGATCCACGCAGATTCCAGAACTTTCCACCACAGAAATGTGAGGAAAATGTGTTTTTTTTTACAAATGTTTCGGTTTGCAAGGGATTCTGGGTAACAGAACCTGGTGTGAGCCAGTCAAGTCACCCAATCCTGGATTCCCTGGGTATCTAGTCTTCAAAAATGTATAGGTTTGCTAGGTTTCCTAGGTGCCGGCAGAGTTAGGGTTCAAAATCTACAGCTAGGCACTTTGCAAAAAAAGTCAGTGCCTAGTGGGCTTTCTGCCGCCCTGGGGAGGGGAGAAATCAGGGCTATTGCTCCGATATGCCCCCGAGGGGGCAGAAAGACTGTGGCTATTCTTTTGGGGGTCGGGGGCATTGGGATGCCTATTCTGGGCAGCCCCCACCCCTCCGTATAAAAAGCCAGCATAATCGCTGGCACATAGTGGCTTTCTGCTCCCGGGGCAGATCAGGGCTACTGCCCCCATCTGCCTCCTGGGAGGGGCAGAAAGACAGTGACATCTTTTGGGGTAGGTGGGGGCATTGGCATGTCCATTCTTGGCAGCCCCCACCCCGAACTTTGTAAAAAAAAAATCCCTGGTGGCTTAGTGGGCTTTCTGCCCTCGGGGGCAGATAAGGTGCTATTGCCCCATCTGCCTCCCAGGGGGCAGAAAGACTGTAGCATTTTTTTGGGGTGGGGCATTGACATGCCCATTCTGGGCAGCCCCCACCCCTACCTATATATAAAAAAATCCCTGGCGCTTAGTGGGTTTTCTGCCCCTCCCGGGGGCAGATCAGGGGCTATTGCCCCCATCTGCCTCCTGGGGGCAGAAAGTTTTTTCTTCTTTGGGGGTAGGGTGGGGGCATTTGCATGCCCATTCTGGGCAGCCCCCACCCCGGGCCTATAAAAAATAATCCCTGGCATCTAGGGTATTTCTGAACCCCCGGGTGGGGGCAGATTGGTGGCCACTGCCACTATCTGCCTCCCGGTGGGGCAGAAAGACTGGAATTTCGTGGGGAGGGGTGGGGGCATTGGCATGCCCATCTTGGGCAACCCCCACCCCTAAATGTATCGAGGGGAAAAAACCCTGGTGTCTAGTGAGCTTTCTGCCTCTGGGGCAGATTGGGGGCTATTGCCCCCATCTGCCCCCCAGGAGGGGCAGAAAGACTGTACCTTTGCGGCGGGGTGGGGTGGGGCATTGGCATGCCCATATTGGGCAGCCCCCACCCCAAATTATAATTAAAAAAATCCCTGGTATCTAGTGGGCTTTCTGCCTCCGGGGGCATATTGGGGGCTACTGCTCCCATCTGCTCCCCAGGAGGGGCAGAAAGACTGTACCTTTGCGGCGGGTGGGGTGGGGGCATTGGCATGCCCATATTGGGCAGCCCCCACCCCCAACTATAATTTTAAAAATCCCTGGTATCTAGTGGGCTTTCTGCCCTCGGGGGCAGATTGGGGGCTATTGCCCCATCTGCTCCCAGGGGGCAGAAAGACTAATTTTGTGGCCGGGGGTGGGGGCATCGGCATGCCCGCTTTGGGCAGCCCCCACCCCTAACTATAATTTAAATAAAAATCCCTGGTGTCTAGTGGGCTTTCTATACTCCGGGGGCAGAAAGACTAATCCTGGCAAATATTTTATGGGGGAGCAAAGGCCCTTGCCCAAGGGGCCGCTCCCCTCCCTGGTGCCTAGTGGATGGATCTCTGATTGGGGATCGCCCTCCTGGGGCGATCCCCAAGCAGGGATCCACTAGGGAGGGGTACTACTGGAAAGGGAGATTCTCCCTTTCCAACGATATCTCTCCTGAGCTTTACGTGCTCAGGGGGCTGAGATAGCCCCCTGAGCACGTAGAAACTGAAACTGAAATGAGCCTCTTGTGGTGGCCCCCTTGTGAAGAAGGCCCCCTTCACGCTGTGTTTTGCGTGAAAGGGGCGTGCAGTGGGTGTTGTGGTGGGCGTTCCACCACAACACCCATTGATTTTGACTCTATCGCCTATTCACAAGGGCAGCGTGAATATGAGGTAGCGCCAAAATTAAGACCAGGAAAATCCTGGTCTTAAGATGATGCAAACGAGGAGAAATGCTTAATTTCTCCTCGTTTTTGCTTTTCCATGTGTGCTGCCTTGTGCAGCACACATGGAAAAAGCAAATGCTATGGTTTAGTTCATGTACAGGAAGGTGTCCCTTCCTGTACATGAACAAACCATTTTTTAAAATGCCGTTTTGTAACTTGCATGTGTGCTGCATGCATTTTAGGTTTGTTTATGTGCAGGAAGGGACACCTTCCTGTACATAAACATACCTCCCTGCTTGCAGACACCCTTGCACTCTGGTGCAAGGGTGCCTGCGTTGGCGCTAAGTTGTAAAACTTAGCGCCATCGCAGGGGGAGAAGCAAGGCTGCACCATTTCCTTGTGAATATGGTTCAGCCTTGCTTTTCCGAAGTGGTGGAGAGAGGCGTTAAACCAAGAAGGCTAACGCCTCTCTCCGCCACTTCCTTGAGAATATCCCCCCGAGTGTGCAAAATCGCCATTTTTTTTTAGCACCAGGTTAACATTAGTCACGCTAACAAAAATAACAAAAACACAGCATTTTGTCATCCTACATTCTGTTGTCCGTAGAACTGCGTGTAGTGATTAAACCTGCAAGGCCATCTGGCCTTGCACGGAATACATTTGGAAGGAAGAAGGAAGCAGAATTGGCTATAGTTGATTGCCTTTTGAACATTTATCTGACAGAGGCATTGTTTATGATTTACACTGTATGTATGAAAGGCTGCAAAGCAGCTCTCTCTCCCCTCTCCATAATGAAAAAGTACAGGAGACCAAAATATTTGGGAGGAGCACATAGAGACTGATTGCTAGAGTCCTTCCTTTCTTAATCACATGCACGACACGTACATCATGACCGGCGTCATGATCGCATGGACTGATTCTCACATAGATTTGAAACAGTCCAGTTGGCATAACGAAAGTAACCCCTTGGAGACAATATGCCTGTATAGTAACATAGAGGCCGAATGAATTAATTGGCCCATATTTATTTTCTCAAAGTCAATATGTATTTTCATTCTGGGGAGAATACTAATTGTTGTCCCTCTTTTGTGATTTTAATGTAGAAGACGAGCTGCTCAGAGAGATATAGAAGAGCAGGAAGGGGGACCCAACTTGGAGGAGGCTTTTGTACGCCCCAAACCTTGGGTGTTAATAGGGAAAAGGATGCAGATTTCCCTTTTAGAGAGCGATGGTGACAAAGACCCAAGTTTACCATCTGGGGAGGTTTTCTTTAGTTCAGGGCCATGAAGAGTGAGTATTCATTAATGGCGTTATATCTTTTCTCACAGGGCTCTTATAATTTTTTTTAGATGGTATTAAAAATTCTTTAATCATACATAACAGGTCCGAATGAGGCAAGTGGGGAACGTGGGGAGTATGTTTAAATTGACGTTGGGTTGAGAGGGAGGGAGATAGAGGGGCTGCCCCAGTCAAGGGTGGAAAATAAAGTAGATTTGGGATTCCCTCTTGCAGAGATCCTGACAACACGACAGCAGGTCTCCAACATACCCCGACACTACTGATGAAGTAAAAGTGGGGGACCTTGGTCATTTGAATATAGGTCCTCTATAGGATTTTCAAACAACAAATACTAGTGAGTGGCGATACCGTATCCTCGAGGATGTTAAACTCGCGGCCTGGAAAGGTAGTAGACTATGGAATTAAGTAGAGAATATAATATCAATGGGACCATAGCAGAAATATCCCTGATTAAAAACACTTGTTTTGGGGAGAACCCTGGTAGGGCGCTGACCCATTAGGAGTCATAGGGTGTACGCAATGATGAGGCTTTTGGAATAGGCTTAAGAGAAGTGCAGGATGAAATGAGAGTGGAATAGAGCCCCTGATAAAGATTGGCAGCAGGATGAATGATAGAAAGTTTGATGGATGATTGAAACCAGAGTACCACTACAGTATTGGGCAACGTGTAATGTAATGCCCTACATGGGGAGGTTTTAAATCATGTTGGAATGCATGAGATATTAGGTAATGAGTTGTGGCCCTTTTTGGTAAAAGGGACTTTTATTTAAATGTAAAGAAGACATATTCATTGTAGTTATTTTTTCTCTACATATTTTATGCATTTTATGGGAGATTATCTGTTGTTCTGAGGAAAGTGGTTAAAATTGGATTTCCACCAAAAGGTGTTGACGAGCTATACTTACCAATGTCTCAATATTATAGATGTTTATTTGTCAGAATATATCATGTATCAGGCATAATATATATTGAGCAGAGTGGTATTGACAAAATAGGCAAGTGTTTGTGGTCCTATTTGTTCCTCCCGGCTTGTACTTTCTTTTGTTAATGTTCAAACCATATGCTTTGCGCCATATTTTAATATGTCGCTGTATATTAATGTTTTAATTTACAATATGGTGATCTTGAGATTTAGATCACTTGTATTCAATTTTCAAGAAATTGAAGAAAAAATGTATGGATGGTGTTTATAAAGCATTTTCTTAAAAACCTAAAGTTTACCGTATTAATGTTGTGCTAGATTCACTTGCGTTAATCCACCGGAGTGAATTCAACACTCACTGTTCTATAATTCCCTCCTTAGAATGTGAGATTTTTCTTTTTAAAATCACACCTCTGAATCAAGAAACGTTCAAAGGGTTACTAATCTATCGCCCACCAGGCCCCAAAAACAACTTTCTGTCCAATCTCCACTCATTACTAGAACTAGGTCTCCATTCCAATTTCTTCACCATTTTAGGTGACATGAATTTTCACCCAGAAGTAACAGCAGATAGAGATACACAGGAGCTCCTTGAAATGACAGCAGAACTAGGACTTAGGCAGCTTATACAAGACCCCACACATTTAGCTGGGCACACTTTAGATGGTCTTTTCACCAACAAACCCGCTATCTCCAACACCTCTACTCTTCCTTTAACCTGGTCTGATCATTATGCAATATTATTTAGATATAAGTTGCCTCGATCTAACACTGGAAATACATCGAACATCAAGATTATTAGCAGACCCTGGCATAAAATCGATCCAATATTATTGACACATCAGCTAGTTCAAAGCCAACCAGACCTTGGATTAGAAGTAGATTCCTCAGCTATAAAGTACACCACATGGCTTGAGTCAAACTTTGCAAAACCAGCACCTATTACTTTCATCAATTAAAATAGAAAGACACCATCTGCTCCTTGGTTTTCTGAGGTTTTGAGACTAGAAAAACAAGCTGTAGGAGACAAGAAAGGAACTGGCGAAAAAATTACAAAGCACCCGAAAAATACCAGTATAAATCCATGCTTGCGGACTATAAGAAAAAGCTTATTGCTGAAAAGAGTCAATATTATACATTCCAAATAGAGAATGCAGGCAATTCTAGCAAAGATTTGTTTCAGACCATAAAGAATTTGACCACGGTCACAAAAGATGACTCCGCTAATCACAACCAGGATTTCTGCAATACCCTGGCTCAAACATTCAAAAGCAAGGTTGATCAGATCTATGACCTGTTTGACACCTCTAAGGTCAACACTACTCCTAAAGAGCATGAATCTACCACTAACTCGTCATTTTTAGAATTTACTCCAACATCGCCAATTCAAATGGCCATGTTTCTCTCAGCCGCGAAGTCAGGATCCCCAGAGGACCCCGCCAACACATCAGTCCTCATCTGTCCAGAATCTTTAATCAGATGCTTTCAAAAGGACAATTTCCTACTAATTGGAAACAGGCCTGTATCCTGCCGCTTCTAAAAAAACCTAACCTGAACACAAATGATCCTGCCAGCTATCGTCCCATCGCGAGACTCCCATTCCAGCAAAAATCATAGAGAAAATAATAAATGTTGAACTTTCCACTTTTATCTCAGATAATCAACTCTTAGATCATAATCAGTTTGGCTTTAGAGAAAATCATAGCACTGAGACGGCCCTGATAAAAACTACGGAAGAAATTCGTACTACACTGGATGGCGGAGGGTCGGCAGCTCTAATTCTGCTTGACCTATCCGCAGCGTTTGATACGGTGGACCATGTTCTTTTGGTCCAACGTCTAAAAATTATAGGGATAGAGGGAAAGGCCCATTCCCTTCTAACATAATTTTTATCAGGCAGAACTCAAAAAGTACACCTAGGCAAATTTAAGTCAGCCCCCTTTGTCCTGCCCTGTGGAGTTCCTCAGGGCTCCTCCTTGAGCCCTACGCTCTTTAACATATATGTCTCCGAACTTGCCCCACTGATCAGAAGCTTTAATTTGATTCCCACCTCCTATGCCGACGATACCCAGTTGGTAATTTCGACAGTAGACAAGGATGTTAATCACTCCCTTAAAGTACATGATTGTATGATCGCACTGAGCAACTGGATGAGTAGGCACTGCTTGAAGTTAAACTCAAGCAAAACTGAAGTGGTTTTGTTTGGTAATCTTTTTCCACCTTGGTCTCCGGCTTGGTGGCCAGACACCCTGGGTCTTCCTCCTACACCAGTAGCAAAAGCCAGGAATCTTGGTGTTATTATAGACGAAAAACTTAACTTTAAGTCCCAGGTTTATAAGGTTGTGTCTTCTTCTTATCTCACCATCAAAACTTTAAGAAAAATCCTTCCGTTTATTCCTAAAAATACCAGAAAGACGGATGTGACTTCGTTAGTGTTATCTAAATTAGACTATTGCAATGGTCTATACATCAACATTCAAGCCAGCCTACTCAGGAGGCTGCAGGCGATACAAAATGCTGCCGCTAGATTAATCCTGGATATTCCTAAACATCAGTCAATCAGGACAGGTATCCAGGACCTGCATTGGCTTCCTGTCTGCCAACGTGTCAAATTTAAAGCACTCTGCATTGCATACAAGGCACTGCATAGAGACGGTCCAAAATTTCTCTGGAACATTTTTAGCTGGTATTCTCCAAATAGACCTCTGCAATCAGCTAACGCCAGCCTGATGACCACCACTAGAATAAAAAAATCGAACTGGGGTGGCAGGAGTTTCAGCTACAACACCATCAAGCAGTGGAACTCCCTTCCATCACATCTTAGGATGTCTCCCACCCTTCTCGACTTTAGAAAGCAACTCAAGACGTGGCTTTTTAGAAACTAGCTTCCTGGCATAGTATGTTGAACCGGTAAGCGCCAAGACACTCAAGGGTATAAGTGCGCTATATAAATTGCAATAACATAACATAACATAACTGTAGGATTGCTTTCTGCCTCGGGTGAAGTACATTTAGAGTGGTGGGTGTAGCAATTGAGTGGCACATTGGTAACATGATAATTTTCCTGAGGAGAAATTTGATCTCATTGATTAAACCCACAAGGTCATCTGACCTTGCACGGGGCACGTCTGGATGGGAAAAGGAAACAGCAGAATTGGCTATTGTAGATTGCCTTTTGAACATTTCCTTGACAGAGGCATTGTTTATGATTTACAGTGTAGGTATGAAAGGCTGCAGAGCAACTCTCTCTCCCCTCTCCATAGTGAGAAAGGTACATGGAGACCCAAGTATTTTTGGAAGAGCACTTAGAGACTGATTGATAGAGGGCCCATGCTGCAGCTTCATTATCCATCTAAAAAAGCCCAACAGATTTCTGAGGTATATCGGTATAATTACATGGCTTGGCATGAAATAGGTAGAGAGATTACTAATAGCTTAGACATAACAATACTCCTGAGGCTGATACCATATCTGTATAGGTTTTAGATAGGAATTAGATTAATCTATTTGAGAAAGTAGGGATGTGTGAAGTAAATTGTTTTGTGTTTTACTAATATTCATTCTATTTTATAATGACTACTGAGATTACCATAATAATTACCATCATTCAGATACATAAGTTTTATGTGCTGATTGTACATAATAAATCTTATGGTAAAATGCCAACAGCTGTGTCTGTTGACTTGGTCCAGGGTCCAGGGAGAGAGTTCATGCCACAAGATATTTTTTGAAATTTTAAACTTAGCATCCCTTTGGGACCCACCACATGTGTGCTCACCCTGCCCCCGTGATTGGCCTTTATTTATTTTATTCCAAACTTTGGGACTGAATTTCAAAATCCTGTAAAGGCTGTCGCAGATTTTTCTTTCAGTGTTCTGATTGCCTATCAGCCTCTTTGGGATCTATGGATCGTTCGCTGGATCCACAGATTCAAAATGGCTAACGGAGAAAAAAGCTCCTGGGGCCAATAGAATCTGAGGGGCATATTTACAAGCCCCTTGCGCCACTTTTGCGCCGCCGTTGCGTCACGCATGTGATGCAGCGGCGACGCAAACCATGCGCCGCGTTGCGCTATATTTACAACGTGACGCATCTACGGAGATGCGTCACGTAGTAAACCCCTGCGCCACATGAAACCTGCGTCAGGTTTCATGTGGGCGTACCGGCGCAGGGGGCGTTCCAGCGCAGGAACGCCTCGAAAGTGACATAGTGAAATCTACAAGATTTCACGCAGTCACTTTTCTCGACGCTGGTGCGTCAAATCCTTACGCCTGCTTCAAGCAGGCGTAAGGATTGACGCACCATGTTAGGGATAGGGAAGGTTGGAACAGTGCTGGAGTTGCGTCGCGCTTGCGACACAACTTCAGCACTGCGCCAACCTTCCACTGGCAGATGCGTCACGCATCTGCTTATCCTAGCGCTACGATGCGCCGCATTGTAAATGCGGCGCATCGGACGTGGCGCAAGGGTAAACTTGCGTGACGCATTTTCCCTGGCGCATCCCTGCTGATATGCAGGGATGCGCCAGGGAACGTAAATATGCCCCTGAGTATTCTATGAACTCTTGGATCCACGGATATACACTGAACCTTAGATTAGTATGATCTATTTTTTTCTAAAATCTAACCCCTTCATGCCTCACCCAAGCCCTTAAATGAATACTATTTTTTCAAAAACTACAGAATGGATTTACACCAACCCTACAAAAGGCACTTGCTTGAGTAAAGTTCTACCTTTGTGCCAAATTTGGAGTCATGGCGTTCAGTTGTTTTGTCTCTATTAAAGAAGAAAATTTCCTATGGGATATTACTTTTTTGGGAACCCCCTTTTTCTTTGGCCCGATTGATTGATTACAATGAAGGACTGGAAGTAGATAACATTTTTATGGGAAGGTTTCATGCAGATTGGCACTAAAAGTATTAAGAAAACGGAACAAGTGTCTTTCCTGTGGAAACTCTGAATCAATCATAACTACATAAGTACTATCACCACCAATGCAATATAAATATGCCTCTGCAGGTAAGAGTTCCTCTGACATGGTTGTCTGACTATAACACTCTGAATCTGGACGAGTCAACATTGTCATAAAGAAACAAAGAAGAGTGAGAGACACCGGTCTGTTCACATTTTCTCCTCAGGGGGTGCACTATGCATTATACCATTGGAGCTAAGGATATCTAGCCAGTGTGTCTACCATAAATTGTGAGGTTAATTTATAGTAAATCGATTTAACACCCTACAATGTAAAAAAATCCAGTAGCCAGTTTAGGGAGTTATTTTTTTTGTGAAATATGTAGAGAAGCAGCCAGCATACCTAGAAACCAGGGGTTCCAGATGGGGTGCGCATTGTTGATCATTCATGAGAACAGTTGAAAAATGTGGAAGTTGGATTAGATAAAGGTATCATTTTGGTATTTAAACTTAACTTTACAGAAAATTTGTGTAGATAATTTTTGGACTTGTCATAACACATGTAGCCAGTTACTGCCACTGTATGTGGAGCTGAGCATGTTGGCTCGAATGTTTATTGTAAAATGTATTAACCCCATAAGTGTTGGGCTTTATCTCCTTCTTTCCCCTGCAATGCTGAGCCTTTTTTTTTTATACCTGGGGCTGTTCATGCTTAAGTCTTCATACCTTTTTACCACAAAAGATATTCAATTCAAATTTGCATCTATTTTTTCCCACAAGTTGGGTAATTTCATGGTACCCAGGGTTTGTGGATTTTAATGGGTGGCTGCTGTTCAGTGCCAAAGTGCAAGTGCTCCCTTTGTCAATTAATGTTATGGATTGGTGATTCCATGATTGGCATATTTGATTTACTAGTCAGTCCCTAGTACAGTGCACTGTGTGTGCCCAGGGCCTGTAAATCAAATACTGCTAGTGGGCCTGCAGCACTGATTGTGCCACCCACATAAGCAGCCTGTAAATGTAACTCAGGCCTGCCATTGCAGAGCCTGTGTGCAGTCTGGTACTGCCATATATATTTGGCAAGTGAACCCATTTGCCAGGCCCTAACCTTACCTTTTCTTACATGTTAGTCACCCCTAAGGTAGGCCCAAGGTACCCCTGTGGGCAGGGTGCAGTGTATGTGAAAGGTAGGACATGCCCTGATGTGTGTGACATGTCCTGATAGTGAAATACTGCCAATGTCGTTTTTCACTATTGTAAGGCTATCTGTCTCCATAGGATAGAATGGGGAGTTTGCTTATAACATCTTATAAGCATAACTGCCCATGGGAACAAGATAGGAAAATAAAGTTTGATATGCCTGAACTCAGAATGTTAAGATGCATCTTTTAGTAAGGGTGATTTTTACATTCTGGGTTTGAAAATACCACTTTCAGAAAGTAGGTATTTTCCTGCCTAACCATCCAGTGTGCCTCTGCTAGGTTGTGTATTGACTGTCTGGCTTTGGAGTGACAGCAGCTGGGGATGTTCATTCAGTTCAGAGAGCCACTTGGGGTGTTTAGGTATGTCTTGCCTTTCCAAGGTGAGACAGGGCTGGACTGAATAGACCTGGACTGCATTCAGAGTAGAGGGAGGAGATTTCTTTCACACCTGAATGTGCCTGGTCTGCCAGGGACAATGCTGCCAGGAAGCTGCACCAGAGAGGACAGAACTGGTTTTGGCTGGGCAAAGAGCTTCTCTGCCACAGGGAACAAAGAGATTTACTGTATAAAAAGAGGGGCCCAGACTCCAGACTTTTAAATCACTTCTGGGAATCAAGAGGAACCTTTGCCATGGAGAAGAGCTGGAAAAACTGAAGAGGAATACTGCCCCTGTGCTGTTTGCTGTCTGGGATTGGCCTGCAGTGGCTACTTTCTGCCAAAGAAAGGGAAAAGGACTTTGCTGTTTGCTGTGTCCCCTGCTTGAGGAAGATCTCCAAGGGCTTAAAGAAGAGCTTGCCTGCTGTTCTGAAGTCTCAGGGACACAAAGACGTCACCCCCAGCTCCCCTGAAATTCCTTGCTGGGAGTTCTGACCTGCTAAAAGGTGCATGTAGCTGTTCTGAGCCTCTGGAGGTTGTTCTAGCTGTTGGGAGGTGGAAAAGCAACGCAACGATGAGAAGCGCAACGCATCCGTACGTGTTTCTGATGCATTGCCAAAGAAACTGGCGCAGCGCCTGCCTGCAGCTCGAGAAATCGCTGCATGCCACATCGAGTGCACCGGTCTCCGATGTCCAAAACCACTGCACCAATTCCGACGCAAGCCCTGCTGTGCGGCTGCAAGAACCAACGCATCGTCCCGGATTGTCACATTGCATCAAGGTCCCAGGTCTGTCGCATCGTTGGGGGATGCAGTAAGAAACCGACGCATCACCTCCCCACGCAGTAAGAAACCGATGCATCACCTCCTCTCCAGAAAGGAACCGACGCATCACACCCCCTGTGCAGTAGTAAGGAACCGATGCATCACCTCCCCCAGAGCAAGGAACCAACGCATCACCATCCCTGAGTGTAAGGAACCGACGCATCACCTTCCCTGCAACCCTTTTTGTTTGTGTGCACGACGCATCCAAGGTACTTTGTGTGAAAAATGTTGCATCTGCAATTTGCTTTGAACTGAACTATTTCTACCATTTGAAAGTCATATTTTTATAACTGTATTATGGATTTTTGTCGTTTTGGGCCTGTTTTGGTTTAGATAAAGATTACTTATTTTTCTAAACTGGTGTGGTGTCCATTTGTAGTGTTTACACTGTATTACTGTATGTGTTCACAAATGCTTTACACATTGCCTCTGGGATAAGCCTGTTTGCTCGTGTCAAGCTACCAAGGGGGTGAGCAGGGATTATTTTAGAAGTGTATCCCCCTTGCCCTGACTAGGAAGAAGGGTCCCTACTTGGACAAAGGTACCTACCTCTGCCAACTAGAAACCCCCATTTCTAACTGGGAAAAAAATGCTGTGCAAGAAAGTGTGTGTTTTTCTAAGACTACCATCAACAAAAGGTTTACCATACTAAGATCATCTTCTTCCCTGTTTTCCAGAATAGCCAGAGTTGTAAAGAATAGTAGGCCTGGGCGGTGAACCTCGCTCCGTTCGCGGAGTTTGCAGAGTTTTCTGCACTCCGCGGAGCTCACAGAGTGCAGAAAACGCCGCTTTGCGATGTGCAGCGGAGTTTTTTTCCCCGCTCGCGATCGCGAACATTTCTACCCGAGCGGCAGGAATACCAGCACAAACTGCAGTTCGCACTGCACTCCGCCACTCGCGGAACTTCGCAGAGTTTTTTTGTAACTTCGCGGCGTTTCGCGTAGAAAAACTCCGCGAACTACACCCAGGCCTGAAGAATAGTAATTTTATTAACCACATTGGTTTGCAATTTACTAAGTAGTGATCTATAGTTCTTGGTTTTGGGTTTTCTGTCCAGAAACCTATACATTTCTGAAAACTAGACTAAACTCTGTATTCAGCGAGGGGCCATTCATGTGAATTGATCATGATTTTCCAAAGAAATTTATTGTGAAATAAATAAAATAGTGGACATAAGTAGGAAACAAATGAAGCAGGTGACAATATTTTCACCCGCAGTGTTTTGCCTCAACAGTTCTTCTACAAAATTAATATTTGTTACATCTGGCAGAATCTTCTCTTCATAGGGATAACTAATGTTTGTGAGCTATCCAAACACACATGAGCCATCAACCAATGATTTTTTTTATCATATACCTACAACACATCAATTTATAAGATAAAATCTAATTAATTAAAAATGGTTATGAAGGGAAACTATATATTTTTTAAATTATGCCAAGCAATCTGAGTTTTGTAACTGTGGTTATTCATACCACTCTGAATTTGGGGTTACTTATAAGAGTGAGATGGCTTTTTGCAAAATGATTTCTTTCTTGCACAGTGGCTTACATTTGGTATCTACAAATGGCCCATGGCGAGAAAGTCCCCAACAAGTAGACATCAAGATTTTTCCTTTGAATTTCAATCTATCTGGGGATGTGGGTAGCTATGGTATTTGAGCCCAGGGTTGGCCTGCAAACTGGGTGAGCTACCATACCTGAAGTGGGTGTGTCCTGATGCCAGGACAAACCGGCCCACACCCCATTTCATCAGCTGAAAACCAATCTTTGTTGTATAATGGGCTTTCTGCCCTGTGGTGGGTAGGTTGGAGTTACACCTACCAATCTGCTCCCAGGTGTCAGAAAGTCCACTTGACACCAGGGCTTGGCACCCAAAAATGGAATGGAATGGGGGCACCCAGTCTTCAGATCAAGCCTCGTCCCTGTACAAAAGATTCCCACGAGCTGAGCATTGGGGGGGCAGTGCAGCCCATACCAGGATGATATGGACCTCTCTTCCCATTGTTCTTTCGCATATTTTCCCTGTAGTCTAGTGGTCTTTCCATCCCCCCGAGGTGGGCAGATGAAGAGTAATGTCCAAATTGCCTATCAAGGTAGGGAGCAGAAAGACTGTCAAAGCACAGGTGTAGGCAAGACAGTCTGATGCCAAAACAGGCTGGCCCACATCCACTTCCTTTATGAAAAAATCCTTAGCATTTAGTGGGGTTTCTACTCTCTGGTGTGGGCAGATTGGTGGTAGACCCCACATATGGACCCCCCTCCTCAAGACGCATAAAACTGGCTTGTCTGCAAATATAACTTGGATATTATGTGCCGGATAGATTTTTGTGACAATATGTAAGCTTTGGAACATATCCTATTTCTTTATGGCTGACTCCCAAATAAAAATATGTTTTTCCTAAATTAATGTTTAGAATTTCCACGGGTTCCTGACACTATGCCTGTGGGTGTCTTTCAGAGCAACTACATAAAAAGAAAACGTGTTTAGTTTTCTTTGTAATAAATGTTTGGTCTTGAAATAGATCAACATTTCAAGTGCAAAGAAAGACATTTCCACATGATAAAGCTATATGTCTTAGTGACTGAAATGCACAATGCTTCCAGTTCGTTTTATTGACATCTTTTCTGAGTAGAGAATGAATGTTATCATACCAGAAACCAGATGGTGGTTTCTGTGTATCTGTTGTGCCCTATCTGGTGATAAATAATGAAAACCCTGTCACACTTTCACTGAGGCCAGTAAACATTATGAACCATTCTAGGATGTTATTTATAAATGTCTTAAAAATTTACTTTCGTCATGTGTGTATAGTAAGACTGCAGAACTGACACCCCACACACACAGACACACAGTAGCGGCCCGTGGTGGGAGTGCTGCCGGGCGGTGATGTGGGGCGGGGGAGGGGCAGGGTGGGGGGTAGTAAAGTACGGAATACAGCCGTATAGAGGTAAGTAGACATATAAATAAATAAAACGAATTTCGTTGCACGCGCTGCATCGCATTTGGCGATGCAGCGCGCGCAACAAAATTTGTTTACTACCCCCCACCCTGCCCCTCCCCCGTCCCACGTCACCGCCAGGCAGCACTCCCACCATGGGCCGCTACTGCGGACACAGACACACACAAGGGCTCTCTCTCTGTCTCTCTGTCTCTGTCTCTGTCTCTCTCTCTTACTTTCTAAGAGGTAATTTATGAATACCTTAAAAGATGGCTTTTTTCACTTGAGTATAATAAGACTACAGAAATGGCATCACACACAGACATATGCACATGATCTCTCTGTTTAATTCTATATGTAGTAGGCATAGATTGAGGCAAATCTATCATGATGAAACAAAGCTATTTATCTTTACTGTATGTTGATGGTACGGATATCTTAGATTAAATACCAGGGCCAAGATTTATTAAGGACTTGCATCACCATTGCGCCATTCTAGTTGACACACGGTGACACAAGCCCTTAAGTCAAATTTATTATGCTACACAGAGCTGAGTTGCTGCCTTGCGTTACTCTGTACTGGGAAGGGGTTTCATGGGTGGAGTGTGAGTGGAGTGTGGAGTGTCGGTGGAGCTCGGCCTCATGATTTGGGGCACATTACCAGATCTACTAATACTAGAAAACTTGGGAATGCATTAAAATGCTACGCCTTTGCCAAGTGAAGCGTAACGAGGAGATATATCTTTATTTCTTCAAATTTTTTCCTCTTTCTACAGAGTGGAGGAAAATGCCTCAGAGGATTGTTTTTGTACAGGAAGGGGCATCCTACCTTTAACCCCTTCGATGCGTCGGACGGCCAGGCCGTCCGACGCACCAGTGCTCATGTGCGTCGGACGGCCCCCAGCCGTCCTCGCACATGGCACAGGGAATCCCTCTGGTGCGGGCACCAGAGGGATTCCCTTTCACCCCCAACAGCCTCAGGAGCTGGGGAAGAGCTTCCCCAGCTGCTGAGGCTGCAGCTTTGGTTTCCCTGAAATGACGATCAGCGTGCACGTCGCGCTGATGTCATTTCAGTGAAACCGAAACTGAAATGAGCCAAGAGCCAAGAGGCTCATTTCAGTTTCGATTTCTACATGCTCAGGGGGCTATCTCAGCCCCCTGCGCACATAGAAAGTCAGGAGAGGTATCATTGGAAAGCGGAGAATCTCCCCTTTCCAACGGTATCCCTCCCTAGTGGATCCCTGCTTGGGGATCGCCTCAGGAGGGCAATCCCCAAGCAGGGATCCACCCACTAGTAACCAGGGAGGGGGGAGCGGCCCCTTGGGCAAGGGCCTTTGCCCGCCCCCCAAAAAATTGGGTACATTCAGTCTATCTGCCCCCTGAGGGGGCAGAAAGCCCACTAGGAGCCAGGGATTTTGTATGGCAATTTCAACTAGGGGTGGGGGCTGCACAAAACGGGCATGCCAATGCCCCCACCTCCCCCGCAAAAATTACAGTCTTTCTGCCCCCCCTGGGGCAGAAAGCCCATTAGACACCAGGGATTTTTTTTGTCAATTTGAATTAGGGGTGAGGGCTGCCCAAAACGGGCATGCCAATGCCCCCACCCCCTCCACAAAAATTATAGTCTTTCTGCCCCCCGATGGGGGGGCAGAAAGCCCACTGGAAACCAGGGATTGTTTATGGCAATTTCAATTAGGGGTGGGTGCTGCCCAAAACGGGCATGCCAATGCCCCCACCCCCGCAAACATTACAGTCTTTCTGCCCCCCCAGGGGGGGCAGAAAGCCCACTAGATACCAGGGATTTTTTTTCACTGAAATTAGGGGTGGGGGCTGACCAAGATGGGCATGCCAATGCCCACCCCAAAATCCCACAGTCTTTCTGTCACCCCGGAGGCAAATGGGACAATAGCCCCTGATCTGTCCCCCGAGGGTGCAGAAAGCCCACTAGGCCCCAGGGATTGTTTATTTTTATACGTAGAGGTGGGGGCTGCCCAAAATGGGCATGCCAGTGCCTCCGCCCCCCCAAAAAATTGCCACAGCCTTTCTGCCTCCCCTGGGGGCAATAGTCCCTAATCTGCCCCCCGGGGGGCAGAAAGCCCACTAGGAACCATGGATTTTGTTGTTTTATTTATACGTAGGGGCGCTTGGCTGGCGGTGTGTGTGGATGGCACTTGGCTGGTGGTGTGCATAGATGGCGCTTGGCTGGTGGTGTGTGTGGATGGTTTTGTGCATGTACTGACTCTTGGCTGGTGGTGTGGCTTGCATGGATCCCCAGCGTTTTCTTACCCAGAATCCCCCACAAACCTCAAATTTACTTACAAAGTCACATTTTCCTCACATTTCTGTGTGGGTAAGCTATAGGATCACCGTGCAGGCACAAATTTCCTGCTACCCAGCATTCCCTTTGGTCTCCCAAGAAAAATGATATCTCACTTGTGTGGATGCCCAAAGTTGTGTCAGCCAAAAAACTAATAAACCAACTGCCCTTTTAGACCCTCTTTGGGCCGCCCTCAATTTCTAAACATTTTTGGCCCTTCCATGTCATAGGCACTTGACCCATCCACACAAGTAAGGTATCATTTTTATTTGGAGACTGAGGGGAATGCTGGGTAGTAGGAAATTTGTGCCGTCAGTGATCCCACAACTTTTTCAAACAGATATTGGAGGAAAATTTGACTTTTTTGCTAAATTTGAGGTTTGCAGCAAATTTTGGGAAGGAAAATGTTGGGGGATCAACGCAAGCCATACCTCCCTGGACTTCCACGGGTGTCTAGTTTTCAGAAATGTCTGGGTTTTTTAGGTTCCCCTCAATGTCTACAAATCAGGGACCAAAAACACAGGTGCCCACCTATCTATCACAAACCTACCTGGTTTTTCAAGGGAGTCACCTGCGTTTTTGGTCCCCGGCTCAGCAGACATCTAAGGAAACCTACCAAACCCACACATTTCTGAAAACTAAACACCCGGAGGAGTCCAGGGAGGTATGGCTTGCGTGGATCCACCAATGTTTTCCTACCCAGAACCCCCTGTAAACCTCAAATTTAGCTGAAAAAAATCACTTTTTTCTCAAATTTCTGTGTGGGAAAGTTGTGGGATCACCGGGCTGACACAAATTTCCTACCACCCAACGTTCCCCCTGGTCTCCCGATAAAAATGGTACCTCACTTGTGTGGGTGGGCCAAGTACCCGCGACAGGCAAGGGCCCAAAACATATTGAGGAGACATCAAAATTACCTATCACAAAACGACCTGGTTTTGCAAGGGGGGTCACCTGAGTTTTCGACCCCGGGCTCGGCGGCCATCTAGGAAAACCTAAAAAACCCACACATTTCTGAAAACTAGACACCCGGGGGAGCCCAGGGAGGTATGGCTGCGTGGACCTCCCAACGTTTTCTTACCCAGAATCCCCTGCAAACCTCAAATTTAGCTGAAAATATCACTTTTTTCTAAACTTTCTGTGTGGGATCAACAGGCTAACACAAATTTCCTATCACCCAACGTTCCCCCAGGTTTCCCGATAAAAATGGTACCTCACTCGCGTCGGTGGGCCAAGTACCCGCGACAGGCAAGGGCCCAAAACTTATTGAGGAGACATCAAAATGACCTACCAGAAAACGACCTGGTTTTGCAAGAGGGGTTACCTAGGTTTTGGCCCCAGGCTCGGTGGCCATCTAGGTAAACCTACCAAACCCACACATTTTTTAAAACTAGACACCTGGGGGAGTCCAGGGAGGTATGGCTTGCGTGGATCCACCAACGTTTTCCTATCCAGAATCCCCTGCAAACCTCACATTTAGCTGAAAAAATCACTTTTTTCGCAAATTTCTGTGTGGGAAAGTTGTGGGATCACTGCGCTGCCACAAATTTCCTACCACTCAATGTGCCCCCAGGTCTCCCGATAAAAATGGTACCTCACTCGCGTGGGTGGGCCAAGTACCCGCTACAGGCAAGTGCCCAAAACTTATTGAGGAGACATCAAAATTACCTATCACAAAACAACCTGGTTTTGCAAGGGGATCACCTGGGTTTTGGCCCCGGGCTCGGCGGCCATCTAGGGAAACCCACAAAACCCACACATCTCTGAAAACTAGACACCCGGGGGAGTCCAGGGAGGTATGGCTTGCATTGACCCCCCAACGTTTTCCTACCCAAAATTCCCTGCAAACCTCAAATGTAGCTGAAAAAATCACCTTTTTCTCATATTTCTGTGTGGGAAAATTGTGGGATCACCAGGCTGACACAAATTTCCTACCACCCAGCATTCCCCCAGGTCTCCCAATAAAAATGGTACCTCACTCGCGTGGGTGGGTCAAGTACCCGCGACAGGCAAGGGCCCAAAACGCATTGAGGAGACATCAAAATTACCTATCACAAAACGACCTGGTTTTGCAAGGGGGGTCACCTGGGTTTTTGGCCCCGGGATCGGCGACCATCTAGGGAAACCTACCAAACCCACACATTTCTGAAAACTAGACACCCGGGGGAGTCCAGGGACGTATGGCTTGCGTGGACCGCCCAATGTTTTCCTACCCAGAATCCCCTGCAAACCTCAAATTTAGCTGAAAAAATCACTATGTTCTCAAATTTCTGTGTGGGAAATTTGTGTGATCACCTGGCTGACACAAATTTCCTACCTCCCAGCGTTCCCCCCAGTCTACCAATAAAAATGATGCCTCACTCGTGTTGGTGGTCCAAGTACCCGCGACTGGCAAGGGCCCAAAACATATTGAGGAGACATCAAAATTACCTATCACAAAATGACCTGCTTTTGAAAGGGGGGTCACCTGGGTTTTTTGCCCCAGGCTCGGCGGCCATCTAGGGAAACCCACACATTTTATTTTACAAAGTTTGAGGTTTGCAGGGGATTCTGGGTAACAGGACCTGGTGAGAGCAACACATGTCACCCCCTCCTGGACTCCCCTGGGTGTCTAGTTTTAAAAAATGTATAGGTTTGCTAGGTTTCCCTAGGTGCCGGCAGAGCTAGGGTTCAAAATCTACAGCTAGGCACTTTGCCAAAAAAGGGTCTGTTTTCACTATAAAAATGTCGTGTGTCCACGTTGCGTTTTGGGCCATTTCCTGTCGCGGGCACTAGGCCTACCCACACAAGTGAGGTACCATTTTGTCGGAAGACCTGGAGAAATGCGGGGAGGGTAGAATTTTGTGGATCCACGCAGATCTCAGAATTTCAATCACAGAAATGTGAGGAAAATTTAGTTTTTTTCCCAAAGTTTGATGTCTGCAGGGGATTCTGGGTAACAGAACCTGGTGAGAGCCACACAAGTCACCCCCTCCTAGATTCCACTTGGTGTCTAGTTTTCAGAAATGTATAGGTTTGCTAGGTTTCCTTAGGTGCCAGCAGAGCTAGGGTTCAAAATCTACAGCTAGGCACTTTCCCAAAAAAGGGTCAGTTTTCACTGTAAAAATGTGGTGTGTCCATGTTGCGTTTTGGGCCGTTTCCTGTCGCGGATACCATTTTTATCGGGAGACTTAGGGGAACTCAGAATTGTAGAGCAACTGTTATTACCTATTGACTTTCTATGCATTTCTGCCTTCCAAATGTAATGTGTAAAAGAGAAGTCACTTTGAAAAATGTCCTAACATTCACAGGCTAGTATGGGTAACCACAATTTCGGAGATGTGCAAATAGCTACTGTTTCTAAACTCTATATTTTGTTCCCATTTCGGAAATACATAGGTGTCTTTGAAACCTATTTTTCACTCTTTATATTTTACCAAAATTAATTGCTATATACCCTGTACACAATAAAAAACCACTGCAAGGATCTGCTCAGTTATTGTCTCTGGGTTCCTCGGGTTCTTGGTGAACCTACAAGTCCTATATATCCCCACAACCAGAGGGGTCCAGCGGATGTAACGGTATATGGCTTTCAAACATCTGTCATACTTAGAAGTTACAGGTAAAAACGTTGGCACAAATGGCTGTTTTTTTCTACTCATTTCCAATTTTTCTTATTTTCAACTGTTAGTTTCTATAAAAAACCTTGAAGGATCTACACAAATGACCCCTTGCTGAATTCAGAATTATATCTACTTTTCAGAAATGTATAGCTTTCCGGGATCTATTATTACTTTCACACCCATTTCTACCACTAACTAGAAGGAGGTGGAAAGCACAAAAAGTAGCAAAAATAGGCTATGTCCCAGTAAAATGGCAAAACTGTGTATAAAATGTTGGTTTTCTGACAAAAGTCTGCTTGTTCCTGAAATCTGGGAAGATGATGATTTCAGCACCACAAACCCCTTTTTGATACCATTTGCAGGGGAAAAACCAGACGCTTTCTTCTGCAGCACTTTGTCACCATTTTTCCACAAAGAAAAATAAATGTAGCTGTATTTTGGCTAATTTCTGGGTCCCCTCCAGGGGAATCAACAAACCCTGGGTACATTTAAAATCCCTATGATGTTGTAAGAAAAGGGATACATTATTTGGTCAAAAAGTTACAGGGGCCTAAGCGCGAACTACCCCAAATAGCCAAAAAAAGGCTTAGCACAGGGGGGAAAGGCCTAGGAGGAAAGGGTTAACACAGGCACCTTTGCACCATGGCGCAAATTGTCTTGCTGTGTTGTGTTGTGCCAAATGTTAGTAAATTTGCTCTCAAGTGTGTTTCAGAAATATTTAACAAGAGTAGCCAATCAATTTTCTTTGGAAAGGGGCAAAACAAAAACAAATTCTGAATGAGTGAATAGAGGTTGAGCAACTTAAAAGATATGTCTCGCTGGGAATCCATTTTCAAGAGTGTTATAGTTGGAGTTCCCACATCAATTTAATAATCCACATAGTTCAGCAGGCCTTGTGAAGAGTCCTGTGGTTTGTCTGAGTTTGACGTTCACATTCTGAATCAATGTGGAGCTCTATATAAAGCTACCATTCTGTCATTTAATGGTATGTGGAGTTGAGGTTTTTAGGGGAGGGTGTGTCACTAAATGTGATTTCTTAGAGAAAGTTCAAAATTAATTTTGTTAGTCAATATCGGCAGTCACAAGGGTAATTGCTACTGGAGTGATAAGACATCAATGGTAAATTGATTTGTTGTAGGCAAAGGTTGGGTTATTTCCAGTCTTATTTTACCAAATGCAGCCTCTAGCAGCATATCAACCAGAATACTATTAATATGCCAATTAACAACAAAAAGCAGTAATGTTACATCCAAACACCAGTGGCAAAATCCATGGAAATGTAAAAGTGTACCCCCAAAGTCTGTTTGAAAGCGTTATCTTTCAGGGTGAAAATATGGTTGAAATTGCAAATTTTTCCCCTTGTGTAATTTTTGTGAAAATTATGCAGACATACTGACATTAAGAGTAATGAACGTGACTAGGATCTCATGGGAAAGGTGAACGCAAGGGCTCACTTGCGTACAAATGTTTTGCAAGGTGCTAATGGGAGACTCATTTAAGCATAAAATGTCTTCCAGCATACATGAGTTTCACAATCCACATAAGACATTTTCTTATCAAACCATCATCCTGTGGGAAACAATTAGGCAAAACAGCGTAAAAGCTAAAAAAAAAATAAACAAATAAACAAACAATGAAATATGCAGTACTCTCTAGTCTAGAATTATGCAAGAACGTAATTTAAATTTCAGCTGGCATAGCACAAATGAAATCAACTTGCGGTATTTGAACAGTATGAATCTGTTTAGCCTTCCAAACAATGACTAGATCAGATTTACAAGGGCACTGGAACTAGGGGTGTGAGGAGGGGGGTTGAGGTGTGTGCCGCAGCTCTCCCAGAATAGTCTTGCAGGAGTTCAAAATGAGAATGTTCAATTCAGAGTCCTTTCAGAGACAATGTCCTCTGCTCATTATTCTTTTTTAACATGGAGACTGGCGTTGACTTTTCTTTCTCTTACCTGCAGAGAATGAGCTTGCAACGAAGTCCCAGTCCTTCTGAGGTTGAGTGGGTGAAACGAGAAGACTGCAGTTTGTCAATTGTTTTCTAACACACAACAAAATTGGAATACTTGTAAATGAACCTTACAAATATTTCGAAATATAGCAGCAGCAAATGAAGAGCCAATCAGTGGCCTAGCTAGATGTTTTTCCGCCCGTGGAGGCCGGGCCGTTTGCCACCCAGTGACGGCTACCGGTAAGAGCGGGGGGTGGCGACAAGTGTCCCTTCCTGCACATAAACAATCACAAATGGTGATTTGAAACTTCTATGTGTGCTGCATTGTGAAGCACACAAAGAAGTTGCAAATCATTATGTTTTTAATGAATGTTTATGTGCAGGAATGGACACCTTCCTGCACATAAACAATCATTCATGACATTTGCTGTTTCTATGTGTGCAGCACACACAGAAATAGCAAAAACGAGGAGAAATAAATAATTTCTCCTCACTTCATCATGTTAAGACCAGGTTTTCCCTGATCTTAATTTTGGAGCTGCCTCCTATATATACCACCCTTGTAAATAGGGGGCAGCGTCAAAATCAATGGGTATTGCGGCGGAACGCCCATCGCAACACCCATTGCCCACCCCTTTCACGCTAAGTATAGCGCGCAAGGGTGCCTTATTTGCACAGTGGCGTTAAGCCACATTAAGTAGCTTAACGCCTCCTTGTAAATAAGGCGAAGCCCCTCTCGCCACAGGAACATCCTTAAAAGTGATGGTCCTGTGGCAATAGGGGCTTGTAAATATGCCCCATTGTGCTTCAAAATGCACGACTCTCACCATACTCCTGTTGCATGGAAGTGCCTCATTTGCTACCCTACCTTTTATGTAGCGCTTTGATTTTACACAAACCCTGTAACTTCAGAGATATAACATTGATAGCAGTAGCCCCCCCCCCTCTGAAAATTGTTCCAGCACGTCCGGATCAGAAGACTTGCATGGATATAAAATTAGTATGAAGTGATTTATATTTAACTATAGCTCTCATTCTGAGGCCCTTGCAATTCCCGATTTGAACGATAATGCGCTGCTAGCTGAATCAAAAGTTACAAGAGCTGTAAGAACACCACATTCCCAGTGATCCTTCCCAGATGCTAAAAGCTAGTAATTTTTATGAGTTGGGAAAGCAGCATGAAATTCAAAATTACCATGGGAATAGAGCTTGGGCACTTAATTTCTGCAATCATTTTCCATTTCTTAAATGCACCTTCAGGGTTTGACTCAGAATACCACAGTATTCCTGACCATGTTGAAATCAGGGCCCATATGAATTATCACTTAAGGGAATTTTGTGTTTTGCAAAAGTGTCTTATTAATGCATGCCACTATATAATTATGAAAAATAGAACAATTTGAAATAGAGAATGAACAATATTTTGTGTACAGTCTATTGCTCTTAAGGGAGAAATTTTAAATTCTACATATATATACATGTATAGCTTCCACAACAAGAAGCTTTTGACTTTATGACTATATCTTTTTTTTTGCTAAATGAAATGGGAATAATAGAAAATGCATCATCAAAGATTGTAAGGGGACATCCTTTTAGAACTGTCTCCTATCAACTGTGACTTTTAAAAAACAGAGGGGCATATTCTCAAGCCCCCATTGCCACCACAACGTCACTTTCAGTGACGTTGTTGTGGCGATAGGGGCTTCGCCCTATTCACAAGGCAGCGTTAAGCCACGTTAAGTGGCTTAACGCTGCTTAACGCTGCCTTGTGAATAGGGCCCCCTTCATGCTGTTTTTAGCGTGAAGGGGGCGTGCAGTGGGTGTTGCGGTGGGCGTTCCACCGCAACACCCATTGAGTTTGACGCTACCTCCTATTCACAAGGGCAGCGTAAATAGGAGGTAGCGCCAAACTTAAGACCAGGAAAAATCTGGTCTTAAGGTGGCGAAATGAGGAGAAATGCATTATTTCTCCTCGTTTCTGCTTTTTCCATGTGTGCTGCCTTGTGCAGCACACATGGAAAAAAGCAAAATGCCATGGTTTGTTCATGTACAGGAAGGTGTCCCTTCCTGTACATGTACAAACCTTTTTTAAAATGCCGTTTTGTAACTTACATGTGTGCTGCATGAAGCAGCACACATGTAAGTTACAAACTGGCATTTAAGGTTTGTTTATGTGCAGGAAGGGGCACCTTCCTGTACATAAACAAGCCTCCCTGCTTGCAGACACCCTTGCACTATGGTGCAAGGGTGCCTGCGTTGGCGCTAAGTTGTGAAACTTAGCGCCATCGCAGAGGAACGCGAGGCTGCACCATATCCTTGAGAATAGGGTGCAGCCTCGCGCTTCGAAGTGGCGGAGAGAGGCGTTAAGCCAAGAAGGCTAACGCCTCTCCGCCACTTCCTTGAGAATATGGCCCAGATTCTCTTACGATAGCAACATAAGACCAGATCATTAGCAGCAGTCAGCCAGTGTAGGAGCTATTTTTTTCCAAATAGGATCTCGATACACTTTTTCAATCTGTCTTTTTTAATTTCTAATACCATTTACTCTTTCCCAACACTTCATGCTTTTACAATTTCTCTGATCAGATTTTAATTTTTATTCCAACAATATTTTTTAATATCAAATGCTAAGGCATTTGGTGCATTGCTATCCTTTTGTCCCATAATGCAACTATCCAATTTGCTAAACTGTCCCATGATGGTTTTTACACTGCAGAAAAAGCTACACTGTTCGTCTTTAAATCAGGTCCATCACATTAATCTCAAACGCTCTTATATCCCCTGCTTTCCTCCAGATTACATAGGATTTGCCTGTATTCCTCGTGTTGCGTGGGTTTAAATGTGTAAATGGATTGAAAAGCTCCTTCACATACCTTCATTTTCTCAAAAGGTGGAGGTAAAGAGGTCCGTGTGGAAAACATTTTCCCCATGTGGAGAAATAAAAACAAAAAAGCCTATTGAACTGATGCAAACGATATTACTCCTAGTCATGCGGATTGTCCCTCAGGGGTACAAGACACATGGGTAAGAATGGAAGAGGAGTGGGACTCCTAAAATTCTAGGACTGTCATAGACGTCCAGCCAAATTCCATGTAACTTCCGAATCCCCAAAAAAGCCAAGCATGTACTCAAATATAGAACAAAAAGTGTGGAGCATAGATTGAATTGTTTTCAATGCATTTGCAAATCAGCCTCCCCTGTTACTGAAGTCGCCTGCATGACAACATGAAGGTAAGTGTTTCTTATATTATTCATATTTTGGTTCTTATCACTGTATATATATACCACTGATTTCTGTAAATATACACATACAGGGTAGAAAATGATTCAATTTTTCACAATGGACTTATTGCTAATGCAGCAGAGTCTCTGTTTGCACTAAAGACACTGGCATCCTCCACTCTTCAAAGCATATTGCATTGTCCTAATTTACGTTACACACCTTAATGCATAGGTGCATATTTCTGTAAACTGGGATCAACCAAAGTACTGTCTTCTCTTATTGTATTAGAAACGTTTAGCTAACCTAAGGCATACTAAAGACAACTGAATACAACTCTAAACAATCCACAACGGTATAAAGTGCATCTTTCACTATGTAGAAGTATCATACCAACATGTTTCCACCCCAACTCCGAAAGGAATGCTGCTTTGCCAGCATTCATGCCACTGTTGGCCTTTGTTTTTCGCCTTTCTCAAGAGTTGAAACTATAGTTTGTGAACATAGGGCCCGATTCACAAAAGTAATTTGAGACAAAATCCTAACTTTACGACTTTCGGTATTCACAAAAGGCATTTAGGAGTAGTAAAGTTAGAATTTTATCTCAGATTACTTTTGTGAATCGGACCCAAAATTTCTGTCCTTTTTCATTAAGTGTTGACAAATCAAAACAATTTTCAGTATGACCTTGATCATGGGAATCTCACTCAGTTACAAAAGTGTTTGGTGTCTCAAAAAGCAAAACATTTAAAGCTGGATTTGCAGTTGCTGTGAACCCACTCAAGGGTCTGTAAGCTTCAAAACCTTTATTCTTACAGAATGGTTTTGGGGTGCTGTAAATGTTGCAAATGGGTTCCGCCCATTTAGTACGCCAGGAATTTTTGCTTTTTGATTACTTGATTTGGATCTTTTCAATAGAGGAGTCTCACTATCTGAGTCTCATATAATTTCATGGCAATTGGACTGCAAGTATTTACCACAAGTGACTAACTTTTAAGATAAGGCCATTGTGAAGCAGCTATGGCAAGGGGCACTCGGCTGGTACATGTTAAAACGGATTCACACAAGTGTGTGGGCTGAATGTGAGAGACTACAGTTGTGTACAGCCTAATAGCTGCATCCAGGTAGCCTGCATGTAGCAGTTTTAAACTGCACATTTGACCTGTCAAAATAACCCCTTTTGATGGGCGTATACCCTCCTTTTAAATAAAAATAAGAAGAAGAAACACACAAGTAGGCCTTATTGCCCATAAAGGGAGGATGTATTAAAAGTAGAACATGTAGGAATCATTGTTGAATGCGTCCTTGCAATGAAATATTCCCAAAGCTATATTCACTGTAGCAAGGCTGGCTGCTTCCATAGGGAATCATTAGGCTACATTGTTACATTTATTACATGCTAAATTCAGATTGGTAGAATCTAGAGAATGTCTTCTTCCACTCATTTTACCTGGAATTAAAAATGCTTTTGAATGGTAAAGTCACATTTTAAATTATTATTTTGGAAATGCCACTGTCAGAGAGCTAGCATTTCTCTGCCTAAATTTTCTGGGGCCTTTTTTTGAGTGGTCAGCCGCCTGGGCTAGTGATGGCTGTCCCACTGAGAAATGTATATTGGGTGCCGTACAGGAGACAAAGGGCTTTGGGTGTAGAGGGGAGTTGGCTTCCTCACATGATGACTGGGGAGGAGCCAGGCCCTGCTCTGATTACACTTCAAAGGAACCTGCCTCCAGCACACACTAAAGAACCTGATACTAGACCTGCCCCTGCCTTTGTTTCGCTAGCCAGGCTGGATTAAAATCCACGGCAAAGGGAGGAACTGACCAGAACCAGTCTTAGGGTTAGAGAAACTGGTTTGCCCACCTACAGCTTGGCACTGGGCAAAAAAGTGAAATCCTCAGAACCTGAAGGAGAGCAAGATCCTGGACCTGGGTGGTGACAGCGGTAACACCATGGATAGCTGGAAGGACAAGCCACCTGATGCCCTGATGAACTGATGACTCCATCTGCAGCTGGTCCCCAAGATTAGATTGGTCTCTCCAGGGTCACTGACGCTGGCCTCCTTGCACCTCCTGAGGTTCAGCTGGGGGAAGCACTAGACTTTTGTGACCCAGCAGACGGAAAGGAGCACCAGGAGCTAGGCACAGGAGAAAGCTGGTAAAAAACAGCCAGGGAACGCATCTCCCTGCAAAAGTGTACTCCTTTTGAGGGCAAGAGGCCTGCTAAATATGTTTCTGGTGGCTAGAGGTCACCACCAGGAGTAACATGAGCCCAAGAGCAACGCAATCAGTACAGCAGGGCAAGAGATATTCACTGTTAGCAAAACTTAACATTTGACCTCTTGTGAGAGAATGATTTAGCCCCAGTGTGGGCCAGTGCACAGGAGTCGGTGCATATCCAGTAATACAGTATAAATGGGGAAGGGACATGCATGGCACGTAGTGTGGTAGCCCGCTTTAAAAGTAATTAAAAAAAATACCCATAAGTCTCCTAGGTCATTGAAATCTGGAGACCTGGTGCTTTTTCTCACAGGCTCAGGAGTATCGTAACCTCTAGGAGTTTGTCCTGTGGCTGCATTTTATGTGGCCTATGGGTGTTGAACAAAAGACTCAGACACATGTTATATTAATTTGCGAGTCCTGAGATAGCTGTCAATACTTCCTAGATTGAAGTGTTGGCAACCAATCTGATCTCAGCACCAGATCGGGAGGGGTTGCGGATCCTCTGAATCCCTATATATAATATTGAAAATTTATTTTAATAACTCTGCAACTACTGAACGGATTTCCACTCAATCACAAAAAGGCACTTGTCGGGACCAACATCTACCTTACTGCCAAGTTTGGTGTATATCCGTTCAGCAGTTCAGGCTGTAGCTGTGTCTAAAGTTCCTATGGAAATTAACACCCCCTTTTTCTTGGTACCCTCTTGATGAATAACCCTGAAACTTTCACGACAGCAGCTGAAGTGAGTGGCAAACTAGTTCTGAAAATTTGGCAAGGATTCATCAAACGACGCAAAAGTTATTGGCAAATTAAAAAACCCTTTTCCTATGGAAACTAGGTCCTAACTATAACTACCTACTGGCAACCACCAGTAGGCAGTAGGTAATATATATATATATATATATATATATATATATATGTATTAATGATTTCGAGAATGGCGACGGCCTTTGGTTTGAGGAAAACCGCGGCTGCGGTTGAAACGTGTCACCAGTGTGAGTCCGAATAAACCGTTTTGAAAAGTGTATACCCGAACGTGCTGGAGCTTGTTTTTATTTTACAAGCAGGCATTTGTGAATATATATATATATATATATATATATATATATATATATTCACAGAATTGTGTTTTCAGAATTAAGCTTTTTACTTAATCACAATTTGAAAATCGCAATTCCTAATATATGAAAGTGTTAAATTTATAATAGAGATTCCGAGTGGGTTGTAAGTCAACCGACCTCATGAATACTAATGAGGTAGGATGCAGTTTGTGCCCCATTAGGAATGATAGCCATCACAGGGATGGTGGCCTACTGAGGTCAGTAGACCACTATGTCTGTAACTGTTTTTAAATAGAATAACGCTTTTTTATTTTTAAAATGCAAACTGTTTTCCTTAGAGCCCCTTCCAAATACTGATTCGCAAACCCAAATTATTATTCTGTAGAATCGCAGTTTAGTGTTTGTTCAAAAGAAAGCAAATAAACTTTTTGGGTTTGCAAAAATGCTTTATACATCTGGCCCCAGATCTTTGTTGCCCGATGTTTCTTACAGCTCATTTTTGGAAGTGGGATTTGGGATCACTCTGCAAACTTGAAGGAACATAATTTGCAACATGGAGGAAATCTGGAGAATTAACTTTATCAAATTTATGTTACCAGAGAACATAAGGTCCCTACAGTTAACATAACAATTCATCTTGCAGAAAATGAAGAATCTGTGACTTAAGACCTGATCCTACAGGCAGCTGATATGGCCTACTCAACAGGTGTGATGATGAGCGACTCCGCCATATATCTGTATAAAAACAAAGACAGACAACTGCTACTGCTTTTAGAATCAGCCAGGTTAATAACCAGTACTGGGGAATTATTGAATGGATTGAATATGACAAAGTGGAAACACAGTGCTCTATGTACATGCCAACTTGGTGATGCTCTGTCACTGGTCAGTTGGAAGCACTATCAGCATGGCACAAAGGCGGGTTTTCTCATGACTGCTCAACTGCAGCAATGGGAAGCTATGTAAAAAAAAACAGATGACAACCCTAGTCAGCTACAGACACACCTGCTAAATATTATATCAGCATTCTTCTTCACCTTCCTTGGTAGGTTAGCATTCTGGCTTTGAGAATACTGCTGATGCTTATATGGTCTTTAAGAACGGGTCCAAGCAAGCACATCAGGATCTCGATGGAGCCATCTTAGAAGAAGACATTGCTGATATAATCAAGGTCATAAATACAGGTAAAGCCCAGGGAGAGTATAGATTACCCCCTGAACTACTGAATATTGAAAAGAAACAACTCTTCTCTGGTTTTTCGCAAGGATACAAAATACTCAAGGCAATGTGCCTTAATTTTGGTAAAATCACATTCTCTTTCATTCTAAATCTGAAAAAGAACATAGAATGTCACACTCTGATATGGGCATGAAGCTTGTGGCCAAGATACATTTCTGATAGACGGCACACAGTGAACCAAATCTGATCCATTACTTGTATGTGGGTGTCCTCCATGGTTGACCACTTAGGAAGGTTTTCTGAACCCTCCTGCATTTACTATAACAGGTGTAGGGTGAGGCTGCAGAGAAGATTGCTCACTCATGCAGCACAGAGAATGCTTTTTGCCACATTGAATGGGGGTACAACTTCAGAATTGTTACCTGTCATGGGCCTTAGCATGTAGAATTTGTATTTAACACACCAAATTCCATATGTTTGACCTTTTTACAGACCCTTTTGCCCCTGATAGATTTTGGCAAGTCTGGTCTGTCAGAATCTCTCAGGGGAAAACTACAAGGGTGCGAAACGCGTCTGACACTATCGGCTGACAATAAAGTAACTGTGGCGAAACGACACGGCGTCGACTTTCCTTCATTGGAAGAGTGGTACATATTTCGGACCGAGTTTCGGAGGTCCGTAAACGCCGACGCACCCTTTGGTTTGGAGGTGGTGGGCTCACCGAAGCAAACGTGGAGTCTATATATATATATATACATACATACATATATATATATATATATATATATATATATATATATATATATATATATATATATATATATATATATGTATACACACACAAAATTCCTCCAGGACTCGTGAAGAAGTCCGCACTCGAGGTGTAAATATTCATTATGAATTTATTAGCAGACAATGATGTTTAAAAGCAGCAGCTTGATTTCAGGACGCGTTTCTGCTTTCTTTGCAGCCTTTATCAACTGGTAAGAACGCTGCTGTCTTGCCATGATTAAATACATGCATGTGGGTCAAATCAAACTGAAATAGTGAAAATACTTCCATGCTCAGCACCATTTAAAATGGACAGAATCATTGACCATTGCCTTTAAATAAATCACTGACCAGTGTCCTTATGGTGCGAGCAAAATTTAAAACCACACTCTGCAAAAGTGTCACAATATAAAAACCAGCATTCTTTAAGGTTGCTGCTAAAAATAATTTCAGTCTCTGCAATGATGTTCCTTCGCATACACCTCAACACTCGGCAACTGCCTTTCGTGGCCCCAGCTCAGAAATGTCTCTGTCATTAGGAAAGGAACACTTGCCTTCTTCCATTACCTTCGGGGGCACTCAAATTTCACTCATCTTGACCTTCATACTGATGCGGTTTTATCTGAGTGCACCAGAACGCTGGCGGTGCAGATAATATATATATATATATTTTATACAACAAAGGACGCGGCACTCAAAGCTGGCTTATACTTAATTTAATCTTAAGTATCTCACTCCAAACCAACGCGTTTCAGCCCTCACGGCTTTTCTCACGGTTAGTGAGTCTTTCTTTCACCACACTTTTAAACCCACTTGAGCCTCAAGGTGGCATTGTGGGACTTGTAGTATTTTATACAATTCAAAAATAAAACAACTTTATCTATACTATATTACACGAAAAACAATGCGCATTTTGTCAGATATTTACATGTTTACATGTGGTCAAGATTATTCTTTTGTAGTATTTTTTGTAATCCAATTTGCCTTTCCCTATTTGCATTATTTGAATGTGTCTCATTCATGCTTAGTTATACTTATTACTTTAACTGGTATAGTACCCGTTTTTAAGTATATGCATTTCTAGACTCAATAATGGTTTACAGTCCCCAACAACATTATTGACGTTTTTAAAGTATTTGCAGTATATGGTATTGTACCCACAATTCAACACTGCATATATAAAATGTCTTATCAATTCCAGGGTTCGTCATTTAGGCAGTGCAACAATTTATTCAAGATGTACAAAAAGTTCTTCATCGTTATTAATGCCTTTGGGAGTCTTAGTTCTGAGTCCATTGGGCGTAGCTTCTTGGTTCTGTCTCCTCCACGTTCTCCTTGTGGTATCATTTTGATTCCATAATAGCTCATTGCTCTCCAATCTACTTTTTGGCATTTTATCATGTATTTTGCCGTGGCATATGTTATGTCCCCATTTTTTACAGCGCAAATGTGCTTGAGGATGCGTTTTTTAAGCATGCACGTTGTGCTGCCAATGTACTTCATTCCACAAGTGCACTCTATTATATAGATGATAAATTTTGACGTGCAGGTGATATTCTGATCAATAGTTATTGTATTGCCATTCGGTTCCATGATTGTTGCCACGTTTTTACCTATTTTACAGGCTTTACATAGGTTACATTTTCTGAAGCCCTTCTGTTGATCTGTTAGCCAGTTTGTTTGTTGCTTCCCTTGGAAATAGCTCTTCACAAGTAAATCCTTTAGGGATTTAGTTTTTCTGTAAGTGACAACTGGTTTTGGGCCCAAAAGTTTTCCTATGTCCGGGTCTCCTGAAATTAGATGCCAGTATTTTTTGATTTTACTAATGATTCTTCCACTTTCTTTACTGTATGTAGTAACAAATCTGGGTGCTTCAGGCTCTTTATTTGTTTTATCTTTGGGTTGAGGAATTAATGTTTCTTCTCTTGATTTTTTATCAATTCTTCTTTTGCTTTTTTTATTGTGACTTCATTATATCCCCTCTTTTTAAGTCTGCTTATTGTTTCCTGAATTTTCTTTTCTGCATCTTCCTGTTTTTGGAGCAGTTTCTTTTCATGCGCATGAACTCCCCTTCATACTTTCTATTAATTGTCTCGGGTGAAAGCTCGTCCCATGCAGGATGCTGTTGGTTGCCGTCTTTTTCCTAAATAGTGTGGAATGTATTTGCCCATCCTCTATGTAGATTTTAGTATCTAAAAAATCAATTTCTCTCTTATTTGTATTGCATGTAAATGACAGGCCGACTTGATTGGTATTTAGTTTCAAATAGTACTTCTGAAATTCTTGTTCTGTTCCATTCCATATGAGAAACAAGTCGTCAATATATCGGACCCACAAAATGATCCGCTCTAAATCATCTTGGTTGTCTGTGCTCCATGCTATGGTTCTCTCCCACCATCCCATCATGATGTTCGCGTAATTTGGGGAAAAAGAAATGCCCATGGCAGTCCCACATTCTTGTTTAAAGAGCTCTTTGTTAAAAAGAAAAATGTTATTTGTGAGACAGATTTCTACCATTTTGAGGAGCATCTGGGTATGTTTTTGTTCTGTGGCATTTCGCTGTTTTAGTAAGTAATTGCAAGCTGACAATCCTATATCATGTCTGATGGATGTGTATAAAGACACCACGTCTATTGTTACTAGTAGGTATTGTTGACTCCAAGTTATTCCAGTGAGGATCCTGAGAAAATCTCCCGTGTCTCTTAGGTACGAACTCATGCTATGAGCAATTGGTGCCAAGAATGTATCCACATATTGTGACAGATTTTCATACAGTGAGTCGCATGAGGAGACAATGGGTCTCCCAGGTGTATTTATAAGCGTCTTATGTATTTTTGGCAAGAAATAAATAGATGGTATTACTGGAAAGTCTTTGCTCAGAAATTTCATTTCATCATCACTGATGAGATTGTTATTGTACCATTGCTGCAAGTATTGATTTAAATCCATTGTCATTTTTTTATTGGATTATTCTTCATTCTACTATAGTTGGTAATATCATTTAATTGCCGTAGAGCCTCTTTTATGTACGCACATGTATCCATTACAACAATATTTCCCCCTTTATCGGCGGGTTTTATCGTGATCTCCTTGTTTTCCACTAATTTTTCGATGGCATCTCTTTCTTTAGTGGTTAGATTCTCTCTTTGGTTTGGGTTCCGTGTCTTAAGCAGTCTTTCAAGTACTTCAATTATGGCATCTGAGAATAAATCAATTTTATTACCAGGAGACAAGGCAGGGCAATACTTTGATTTCCTTTTTAAGCCACTTTCTGGTCTTATGTCTGTTTCTATGTTTAAATGTTCAAGTATTTGTTCTTCCGTCATTTGTTCATCATCCAAGTCATACAAAATGTCAAACATATTCTTCAGGTCAGGCATTTGATCTATCGTGATCACTGGATCATTGATGTTTTCTCGGGATGTAATTTCACTTTCCGTGATTCCTTGTTTATTAGCGTATATTTTGGCCAATTTCAATTTACGAATATATTTATAGAGATCAATCGGACCTGTGTGTAGCTGAAATGTGATTCCGGGCAGAATGATAACCCTTTATGCAGCAATGATATTTCTTCTTGTGTCAGTTGGTATTGCGAAATATTTACGATTAAATTCACTTCATCTACTTCCGGCTGCGCAATGGATACTATCTTCTTTCGTTTGGCGCTTCTTGTTTTTCTTGTGTCTGTGAGGTGCTTTTTGTTCCTCTTCCTCAACCTTGATTCATTGCTCTTCCTCGACCTCCTCCTCTTGTAAGAGTTTTGTCTAGGTTCATTAACCTCATCTCCTCTAAAAAAGTGACCTTGGATGTTCCACTTCCGTCGCCTGGTGTCTCCCCCTCACTGATATCAGATTTGCTTGTGCTGACTATTCTTGACTTTGAATATTGCATTGGATAGTTTTTTTTAAGTGCATCGAATCGTCTTGCGAACGTTAAAATCCTGCTTTGTAAGTAATCTTGCTCATCTCGCTTGAATTTTCTTTGTTTGCGCTCTTCGATTTCAGTTTCATATTTCTCTAATCTTGTATCCATTTCTTTTCTCAATTTAGATATTTCCTCTTTGTTTGTTTCGTTTTTTAAGGTCTCCTCCATGTCTTATAGTTTTTTGGTAATTTCAATCACATCAAATTTAGCATGCTTGATTAATATTCGCATCATATTAAGAGAGCATTGCAAATTGTTTTCTACCTATTCCTCCAGCAGTTCCATTTTTGTTTATGGGTGCGTAGGCATAGTAAAAATGCGCAGCCCTCTAGGAATCCGTTTCACCTCAATATAGTTCTCTAATGCTATAATTTCCCAGCTTTTGTTCACCTCTTTTTTATACAGCCTTTCCATTTGGTTGAATTGCTGTTTTAATGATGTATTGAAATTACTCTGTACACTGTCTCCACTTGCTCCTGCATTTGTATTCATTTCCCCAGGTTTGAATATAGACACAGCCTTCGATGCTCGTTTGGCTGCTCGAGCTTCCATTTTATTTATTGGATTACTTTCTGACTGCGCTTCACTTGAGGAGTGTATTGGATACTTTGTTGCTTTAAAGTTCATTCAAGTTTAGCCTGCTCTCGCCGGTTTGCTTTTAGTGCCAGCCGTATCGTTGAATGATAAAATGCCAAAAAGGAGATTGGAGAGCAATGAGCTATTATGGAATCAAAATGATACCACAAGGAGAACGTGGAGGAGACAGAACCAAGAAGCTATGCCAAATGGAATCACGCTTTATCATCAGACTCAGAACTAAGACTCCCAGAGGCATTAATAACGATGAAGAACTTTTTGTACATCTTGAATAAATTGTTGCACTGCCTAAATGACGAACCCTGGAATTGATAAGACATTTTATATATGCGGTGTTGAATTGTGTGTACAATACCATATACTGCAAATACTTTAAAAACGTCAATAATGTTGTTGGGGACTGTAAACCATTATTGAGTCTAGAAATGCATATACTTAAAAACGGGTACTATACCAGTTAAAGTAATAAGTATAACTAAGCATGAATGAGACACATTCAAATAATGCAAATGGGGAAAGGCAAATTGGATTACAAAAATACTACAAGAGAATAATCTTGACCACATGTAAATATCTGACAAAATGCGCATTGTTTTTCATGTAATATAGTATAGATAAAGTTGTTTTATTTTTGAATTGTATAAAACACTACAAGTCCCACAATGCCACCTTGAGGCTCAAGTGGGTTTAAAAGTGTGGTGGAAGAAAGACTCACTAACCGTGAGAAAAGCCGCGAGGGCTGAAACGCGTTGGTTTGGAGTGAGATACTTAAGATTAAATTAAGTATAAGCCAGCTTTGAGTGCTGCGTCCTTTGTTGTATAAAATTGAATTAGGGCCAGGATCCGGCCCCTACACAGAGCACCCGCTGTGGAGCGCTACGAACTTGTAAAGGATCACTTTGGAGGTGAATATAGATGATATATATATATATATATATATATATATATATATATATATATATATATATATATACATATATATATATATATACATATATATATATATATACATATATATATACATATATATATATATATACATATATATATATATATATATACATATATATATATATATATATATATATATATATATATATATATATATATATATATATATATGACCTTGTTCTATTCAATAACTTTGGCGTCGTTTGACGAATCTTCGCGAAATTTTCAAAACTATTGGCCCGCTCCGGTCAGCTCCTGTCTTAAAAGTTTCGGGGTGATTTGTCAAGCGGGGGCCGAGAAAAAAGGGGGTCCTAAAACACATTTTCTCCATGTTAATTTCCAAAGGAACTTTAGACACGGCTACAGCCTGAACTGCTGAACGGAATTACACCAAATTTGGAAAAAAGGTAGCTCTTGGTCCAGAAAGCAAGCTTTTTCTAAATGGTGTAAATCCATTCAGTAGTTCCTGAGAAATTAAAAAAAGAAAACTTTCGATATCTGAGCACCGAGGAGGAGTCGTGACTCCTCCCGAGCACAAGCTTCACTCTGATTGGTTGCAAACCAGGTGAATTGTCCAACTAACTATAACGTCCCTGAAATGTGTGGTTTTTTCAGTGAATATATATATGGGAGCACCATCTTCCCGGTCAAAAAACGTATTTTTGAACATCTGCGCGCTGTTAGGAACAAAGATTTGACTTATACAGTGGCCAAGCATTGCGAGTTAGAGCATACAAATGTCCCTGACATCAGTTCTAAATTATCTTATTTTGGTATTGACAGGATCCCCATCCCAGCTCGTGGAGGAGATCGGGAGCGTAGTCTACGACGCTTGGAATCAGAGTACATCATTCGCCTACAGAGTAAGATCCCTGGGGGCCACAACCATGAGGAGGACCTCCATGTACACTTAGGATAGAGAAGATCTCTTGCTACTCCGTTGCCCTACCATGCTTTGGACATAGTGAGAGTATTATATACTTATCCTATTCCCTTATTACTTCTTAGATTCCAACCGATTTGCCCAATGTTGTATCTCCTCAGTTTCCACTGCTGGTCTCCACCGTTTACAAACAGAAACTTGCACACTCACTCCCAATGGCTGCTTTCGATTATGAGTGTCAGATACCCACACACCTACCACCTTTTTATTTTAACATGACCCAGGGAGGGTCCACGGTTCCCCGTGTCTTGTGTTTTTTTAGCGAGGACCTTTTATTTTGGTAGCTCTTTTTTAGGGGGTTGTTTTTGCATTTTAATTCTATTGCACTGTAATAGAGGTCACTAGACAAATGCACTGCATAGTTATAGCTTTTTACGCTGTAGTCCAATTCTTGCTCTGTGCCTGACTGCTACTTTCTGGCTGTTTCAAGCGACGCATCAGTGATACTTAGGCACTTGCCAGGTAACTACGGCAGCTGCAGGCTTGATTTGCAGCTATGCTGTAATTTATGGATATGCTTTCCGCTATGTAATAGGAATGCGTTAGGGGCACTTGTCTCTGTTCCTACCCCAACGGCGCTAGCTGGGCATAGAGGGTCAGACACCGTCAACTGGCACTTGCTCTCTACTACATTTGCCGTGCGTTTAATTGGAGTACCAGCTGACTCGCGGTGGCAGCGCGAGGATGGGCATGCAATTATTTGCTTTATTGATACACCCCGTTATTTAATGTTGTACATTTTGCTGTAGTATGTGTCAACATGAATTAAGCTGATATTAATTGCTTTTTGCTTTTGACATTATTGAAGTCTGTTTTCCAAAATACCTGGTGACTTCTTTACATATATATGTTTTCTATGTTTATTTTTTGACCCTCATTTTACATTCAAAAACACAGCCACTTCCGGGTTACGGAGTGACTTTGACAAAGACCGTTAGGTTGAAACGCGTTAGTCATTTAATCCTTTGGTTTCCTAACATCCTGAGTGCGGCTTTTCCTTATGTTCGTGTGATGTGAGGATTTCTCTAATTTACAAAGCGGGTCCAGTGCCCGCCTGCCTGAACCAACCCCGTCTGGTGGAAGTGGTAGGAAGAAAGGCTGGGATCCTTCGTGCCATATATATGTATATGTATATATATATATATATATATATATATATATATATATATATATATATATTCACTGAAAAAAAACATAGGTTTCAGGGACGTTATAGTTAGTTGGAAATTTCACTAGTACAAAACCAGAGAAATTCGCCCGTTATAGTTAGTTGAGCTAACTATAACTCGCGCCCCCGCAATGCACTGCTGATGACGTCACATATTACATTATTCATGACATGGTCAGTGACATCACTGATGACATCACTGATGACATCACTGGTTTTAATAAGCTGTTCCTCCTTCCGATATACCCCCTCCTTTTTCCTTGTTTTACTGTGAACATGGGTTCATATTGGATATTTTCACAATCAGCACTTTAGGGCACCTTTGCACGTTATTTGCGTGGAAATGCTCGGTGAGCAACCAGAACACGCAAATCAGCACTTTTTCTGCAATTTTGCACGCACTTCTGCACTTTCCAAGTAGTGGGCTATATGCCCATACGGGCAAAATATTTATTTGCACACTTATGGTATGACTGATCTTTGAAACATTCTCCAAATGGCGATCATGTACAATGTACTAATCTGACAATTTAATGTAGGATTGGGCATGACCTGTTACAGTAAAAGAATATGTTACAGGTGTATTCAGCACATGCGCTAAAAAGGTTTTGGAATGATTTTTACTGTGTGTATACTACCTCAATGTATTTATACAGAAATCTTTGCATAATTTGCATATGGTTTTAACATTCATCAAATTATGCATTATGCTTATAAGATGTTTTTTAACTGTGTGTACGCTATTTATACATTTAATGTATTTATACTGAAATGAGGCGTATTTTGCGCATAGTTTTAACAACATGTACGGATCAGTATTTTGTTATGTACATAAGCTTGCAAATACTTGTAATGTGGAAATCGGAATTCAGACGGGTAGTCTGTTCTCTGTATTCATTAAGTTTACTTGCACTGAGCACTTTAAATGGGGGTGGTAACAATAGCATGTCATGTGATCAAGGCCCCTGGTGGGTCGAAACACATCATGGTGGCATAGCACGAAGAAAATAAACGCTATTGCACAAAACAAGAGGGATTGCGCCTTGTGTTAAGCTTATATAAAGATACTTATTTTTCTATAGCTACTTGTGTGGTGTCCCTTTGTGGTGTCTTCACTGCGTTATTGTGTATGGTCATAAGTGCTTCACACACTGCCTCTGAGATAGGCCTGCCTGCTCGTGCTACGTTACCACAGGGTTGAGCAGGGGTTATCAAAGGGTGTAACCCCCTTACTCTGACTTAGGAAGAAGGGCCCCTTCTTGGCCATAGGCGCCAGACATTGCCAACCAGGGATCCACATTTTTAACAGTGAGTGATTGTGATAGTGGCTGTATGGATGAGTGTGTGATTGTGTCAGTGATTGTAGAAGAGAGTAAGTATGTGTTAGTATCTGTATGAATAAGTGAAGTGGTGTCTGTATAACTGTATAGGTGAGTAAATGGGAGTGTGATTGATTCTTTGCATGACTGACTAGGTGTGTGAGTAACTCTATGGGTGAGTGGTGGTGTGTGAGTATCTGTATAGGTGTATGAGTGCATATGATAGTGCTGTATTGATGAGTGACTGCATGTATGAGTAACTCTATGGATGAATGAGTGGACATGTGTGTAGACCTAGGAATCAGTGAGTGGGTATTTAGTAACTGGTATTGTGTAAGTGTATATGGTTTCGAAAATGGTAGTCTGCATTTTAGAGTGGGTGTATCAAAGGTTATATTAGGGTGTGAGGAGGTGCATCAGATTATCACGTGGATGATGTCATCAGTGATGTCATCAGTGATGTCATTTGAGATGTCATCAGTGATGTCATCAGTGATATCACTGACCATGTCATGAATGATGTAATATGTGACGTCATCAGCAGTGCATTGCGGGGGCGCGTTATAGTTAGCTCAACTAACTATAACGGGTGAATTTCTCTGGTTTTGTACTAGTGAAATGTCCAACTAACTATAACGTCCCTGAAACCTATGGTTTTTTCAGTGAATTTCAAAGGTTTTTTAAATGATAATTTCCAACTATAACGTCCCTGAAACCTATGGTTTTTTCAGTGAATTTCAAAGGTTTTTTAAATGCTAATTTCTAACTATAACATCCATGAAACTTGTGGTTTTTTCAGTGAGTTTCTAAGGTTTTTTAAATGCTAATTTCTAACTACACCTAGATAGGTAAGACATGTGCAGAAAGAGAAAGAAAGGTGCAGAAATAAGCAAGAGAAGTGCAGAAAGAAGCAAGAGAAGTACAGAAAAAGGCAAGAAAAGTACAGAAAAAGGCAAGAAAAGTGCAGAAAAAAGCAAGATAGGTGCAAAAAGAGGAAGAAAGGTGCAGAAAGAAGCAGGAGAAGTGATGAAAGAGGCAAGAGAGGTGCATAAATAAGCAAGAGAAGTGCGGAAAGAAGCAAGAGAGGCACAGAAAGAAGCAAGAGATTGGCAAAAAGAAGAGAGTGAGGTGCAGAAAGAGGAAGAAAGGAACAGAAAAAAGGAAGAAAGGTGCAGAAAGAAGCAAGAGAAGTGCAGAAAGAAGCAAGGGAGGTGCAGAAAGAAGCAAGAGAGGTGCAGAAAGAAGAGAGTGAGGTGCAGAAAGAGGCAGGAGAGGTATAGAAAGAGGCAAGAGAAGTGCAGAAAGAGGCAAGAGAGGTGCAGAAAGAGGCAAGAGTGGAGTAGAAAGCCAAGAGAGGTGCAGATAGAGGTAAGAGAGGTGAAGAAAGTGGCAAGAGAGGTGCAGAAAGCGGCAAGAGAGGTACAGAAAGAGGCAAGAGAGGTATAGAAAGAGACAAGACTGGTGCAGAAAGAGGCAAGGGATATGCAGAAAGAGGCAAGAGAGGTGCAGAAAGAGGCAAGAGAGGTGCATAAAGAGGCAAGAGGGGTGCAGAACGAAGAGAGTGAGCTACAGAAAGCGGGAAGAGAGGTGTAGAAAGAGGCAAGAGAGGTGCAGAAAGAAGAGAGTGAGCTGCAGAAAGAGGCAAGAGAGGTACAGAAAGAGGCAATAGAGGTGCAGAAAGAGGCAAGAGAGGTGCAGAAAGAGGTAAGAGGTATAGAAAGAGTCAAGAGAGGTACAGAAAGAGGAAGAAAGGCGCAGAAAGAAGCAAGTGAGCTGAAGAAAGATGCAAGAGAAGAGCAAAAAGAGTCAAGAGAGGTACATCAAGAGGCAAGAGAGGTACAGAAAGAGGAACAAATGTTCAGAAAGAGGCAAGAGAGGTGCAGAAAGAAGAGAGGGAGCTGCAGAGGCAAGAGTAGAGTATAGTGTCATGGGGTGGAATGGGATAGAGTGGAGTGTCATAAAGTGAAGTAGAGTGGCATAAAGTGTAGTGGAGTGACATGGAGTGGCATAGACTGGAGTAGCATAGAGTGGAGTGTCGTAGGGTGTCATGGAGTTGAGTGTCATGGAGTAGAGTGGTGTAGAGTGGAGGGGAGTAGAGTGGCGTAGAGTACAGTGGCATAGAGTGAAAGTGTTGGGGTGTAGAGTGACATAGAGTGGAGTACAGTGTCATAGAGTGGAGTGGCATAGAGAGGAGAATGTATGGCGTGGTAGCACACTGCCAGTACCGACAACACATTTTCATTTAAGATTACCATTACATTTGTACAGACATACTGGTTTTCTGATAAAACTATGTAGCTCACAAACGATAATGTGTGGAAATCAGCATCACCTAATGTAATGATTTGCTTTCATTGTATTTAAATATTTGATTTCACCACACTTCAGAATTACAAAAAAATAAGCTTTGTTTGTGCTTTTCCTGATTCTCATATATTCTGAAATATATGTACAGTTCATTTACTGGCAATTTAATTTTTGTTGTGTGCTGGAAATAAATTACATCCTACATACAGCCTTTACTTTCACACCCCCTGTACCCAGCATAGTAGAAAATAGATAGATGTCCTTAGTGTACACAGCCAAACTAGGCCATAACAAATAACACAATAAAAACACCTTCTTTATATTAAAATGCACAATATACGTTGGGATTACAAAAAAAAAAACATATAAACATTTAAAAATCTTCAATTTGATGTTACAGAATAGAACCAGAAGTCATTACTAAAGTTATAGGATAATCATGAGCTTGTTAAAAATTAATTTGATTGAATCTGATCCATTTTAGTTCCCCAAGAGTACAAAGAAATGCATATTATAAGCTGCTATAGCATAGATAAAAAGAGAAATGTGTTAGATTCAAGGTTTTGTGTATACTGAATCTGTTATAAAAGCTTACGCAGTCTCTGGATGAAGTCAAATAAGATCTTCAGAGATTAGTTCAACACACCTGTGTGGCTATCCCTTTAAATTCAGAATATTGTTTAAAAAATGCACGATAATTTCCAGTCGCATATCCTGCTCTTCCAAGCTTTATAAATATAAGCTGATGCGGGCAAAAATATTTTCTTGCCGTCAGATCTTATACAAAAGGCGAGAGCTTCTTTGCAAAGTCTGATTTTATGTTCAAGAAAGAGTGGACATAGATAGAATTTCCGGATGCCTAACATAGGCTGACAAAGCAACAGAAGGTGGATAATTATTTCTTGACCCGCCAGAGATCAATTGCACAGATCATGTTCCTTGACAGGCTTTATTGACCATCTGTTGATGCAAGTGGTAAAGTTCCCAGATGAAATTCCAACTAAAGCGATCATTTCCCGCTGGGAAAATTTCGTCCAAGAAAGGTTCAAAGCCTCGGTCTTGTTTATACTCTATAAAACGTTTTAGCAGAGTGCCTGTATAACTTGCTTTTAGTTGATTTACATAGAACCAGTATTTTTTTCTTACCAGAGCAAGACTAGCCTTGGTAAATTTTTCCGGTTTAAGCCAGAGATTTTCCAATCCAATCTTATGAAGGACATTTGATATATGGGCAAACCAGAGTAGAAAACAATATTTTAGTTTTTTTCATAATGTCAAGTAGGGACAAAAGGGTTATAAGGACCAAGCTCCTCCTCTCACTAAACTCTGATCCAGTATTTTACGGGTGCTGAGGCAATGTAGTCCTTGATTTTATTGATCTCCAAGTCTGCGTGCAATACGTCTATTGGTGTTCCTCTGCCCGGATGCAACAGTTGTTGTAGAAAGTTTTTCTTAGTGATTTGAATTGAAGAGTTTTTGTATGCCCCCAGCTCTCGGGAACCCTATGTAGAGGCTGCCCTAGCTTTCATTTTATATGCCAGAATGGCAGAGCTTGTTGTACCCAGCAAGATTTTCACATAAATCTTTGCAGTCAGAGAAAGAAATGTAAACACCAAGCTCCCTCAGAAGACAGAGTCAAACATTTGACCTCTGTCTTTGAATGCTCAGCAAATGTGACAAGATAAAAACAAAATTTAAAGGCATGTTTTTTGTTCATTAGCTTCTGAACTCCAGCATGGTTATTTTAGGGTGCTTCAGCATCCCCCATTTCTCTACTTCCAGTGCCTATGGCATAGGTATGAAATTGAGGAAGAGGATTGTTAAAGTTATGCTATTGGTAAAGAGCACTGACCAAAATAAACTAGCTTTTACACAGAACATTGTTCTTCAATGGCATATGAGATTGATGAATTGGTAGTGGCAGAGATAAGTAGAATAAGTCAAGAAAAGCAGCATGCTTACTGTTTCCTGAACTAGAATACAAGGGAGACAACTAAAAACACATGTACTCTTGTGGGCTGTCTCCCGAAAAAGAAAAAAAAGAGTTTCCTGAAAGCGAGCATGCATGGAAGAATACAAGGAGCTAGTCAGAGAGGTGATAAACAGTCTATGCTTCACAGAAGGGACAAAGACATGCTGAGAGCCTAAAGCACATAAAGTCAGCAAATAGAAACCAAGTAAATGTGAGTTACAAAATACAAAGTCAATGGTAAGCAATGAGCAGAATGCGTTGCTGGGGAAGCTTTCAGCATGTTCCCAATATGTCTTTGCAACCAGACAGCTGCATTGTCTGGTAGGCTTCGATCTAATAAGTAGTATTTCTATACATTCACAAATCAAAATATGGCCCACAATACGTAATATACTGTCGTCATAAGCCCACCAGTCTAGCGTTGTCAGGGTATGTCCCTGAGTCCCACTCTCTTATCTATTGAGGGTGGTTAATCCCCATTTCCCAAGTGATCATTGAGGTTTGGCCCCACTAGAAAGTACGAGTCTTAGAAGTTTCACAATGGCTTCCTAAAAGTCATAGTGTCCAAGCGCAGTAGCGCTTTCAGTGAGAGCAAGTTCCCCCAGAGGTTCGATGGTTCAGTCATGAGCCGTACCAGTTCACATGAAGTGGTTCAGCAGGCCCAGGTGCCTGTTAGCGACCTGGCAGTGAGCAGAAGTCGGAATGTTGCGAGCGAGGCTTTAGGCATCCACGATGCTCCTCTGATCATGCAGTAAGTCTTCCTGAGCCCGGCAGCAGGTCTTGAGGTCCTTCTAAGTTCATGTTTTGGAATTGATGCTCATCTCCAAGGCCATATCCCATTACACTGCTCTAGCACAAGCTGCTCCAGGGCGATGGCCCTCTTTTTTATTACTGCTTCATCCTAGTGCACGGGAATCATGAATAGCACACTCCAGACGATGGCCCTTTCAGGTTACAACACTACACAGGTGTGAAGACCCTCTTCCTTTTCAGAGAGCTATACCAGCGTCATGGCCCTCATCTTCATTTTAGCCCCCATCTGGCATACAGAGGTCGTGAACAGCACTATGGACGGCAGCTCCTTCAGGTCACAGCACTGCATTGGTGATGGCCTTCTTCATTTTCACAGTGCTATAGCAGGGCGATGTCTTTTATTATCACTGTGGCACCCACCTGGCATACAGGGTTCGCAGACAGCACACTCCAGGCAGCTGCCCCTTCAGGTCACAGAGCTGCACGGCGATGACACTCTTCTCACCACAAGTGCTGTACCAGGGCAACAGCGCTTGTCTTCACCAAGGCCCCAACCTGGCATATGGGGTGTCACGGCTTTCACAAGCCCTTATTATTGCTAGCTCGAGATAGGCATTGTCCTCATGTGCAGCCTGCTTACTGTTGTACTGCGGACATTAGAGACACTACTTACTGTGCTTTTGGTCCTCATTCAAAGCCAGCTTCATGCCATAGGAGAACCACTACTCACTGTGCCCTATACTATTGGCAACACTAGGGCTGCTACTCTCTCTTGACTATAAGGTGAAATTCTAGAGTCTGCTCAAAGACACTGCTCTTTCAATTGAATTTGCCCAGTAACATGAGACACTACCATAAAACTGACAAAGGCACCCAGAGACACAATGTGCAGTGACAGAGACACTATACCCTATAATGTAACACAGATATTGGGAAGGACACTTATGAATGGAAAGCCCATCTCATAAATTGTCATAGCGGCGCAATTATGTGCAGAGATATACAGTATTCTTTTGTATTGGCTCATGCTTTGTTTTCCTGTAGTTTTTAGTGCTGTGTGTGGTCAGAAAGGAGCGAGATCTTGCGAGAAAACGCCAATGTGACATCTCGCAAGACCTCCAAATCTCGGCAGCCATCTTAGCAGGCATCACTATATAAAGCAGCCACGCACAGAGTCGGACACTTACAGTTAGCGTGACCTGGAGCAGCACCAGCTCAAGCCTCTCCTAGAACCTTGTCAGTCATTTGAGTCACGGTTTGAGATTACTGAACTCATTGTGTTTGTCCACGCTATTTGAGAACTTGAGAGCAGGAATTCCCTATGAGGTTTAGAGTTTAATACAAGTCTGTACAGCAGTGAAAAGCCAACAACTGCTACAGGTGATGAATAAGAATGTCCCATGAATTTCTTGATGTTCAGGAAATGATTTGTGGTACTGCCTCCAAAGACTTGCAAGAACCTTTTCAGTTCACTTCTATTTCTTTCCAGGTAAGCCCAACCATGATGAGTACCCTAACAGTGTTTAAGGATTGTGTTGTATGTTTACTAAAATGTAGTATTGTAATACTCACTAGATGTAATAGGACTCTGATAGAGTAATCCTTCTAATTACAGGGTTCATTCTTGTTCCAGATCTCCCTCCCACCGGCACCCTTCCCCTCAACTAACCACTCCGAAACTCTGGCACATTTGTGATCAGAGTCGGTGCTGCAGGAAGATGGGCATTTGAGGGTACTGCTCTCGAGGAACCTTGATCCTGTTGTGGGGTCAGTAACAGTAGCACTCCACCAGAGGCCCATTTGGGGTACAACACTGCTTGGGCAATGGCCTGCTTCTCACCACAGCACAGTACTAGGGTAAAGACCCTCATTTTCTCCACAGCCACCACCTGGCGCACGGGGTCAAAAACGGCAGTGCATTGGCAGACCACCCGCTCGGTATCCCAGTCCTGAACATAGATCTTGAATCTCAAACTCTGCTTCAGGTATCCACTCAACAGGATCCTCACTAGTCCTTGTACCCTCAAGGCACTCTCCTCTTTCTCACAGGGTCTTCTGGTCTTGGCAAGCAGGTAGAAGCTGGTGCTCCAGGCTCCAGGGTGAATGGTCATGATTCTCCTGGCCAATGTCCCCTCACCCAGCTGGGAAACCAGCAGACCTCAGTCCCCAGTCCTGGTCACAACAGGCAGAAGTCATGCTGAGCTTCTCCACACTGATGAACAACTCCAGTTTAACAATTTTGGGAGACTCAAGCTCTCCTTTTTATAATGCATTTCCAGACACAGATGTGATTTAGAGTATCAGTCACTGATGTTCATGATGTGGGGGTTGCACCTTTGAAGTGCAGAGTCCTCTGTCCTCTCCTTTGTCCTGGAAGCAGTCTATCACAGCAGGGGTGACTCCAAACTTGTCAGTCTCAAACATAGGACATGGGAGTGACTAGAGGATTGCCCCTGGATGTCAGCCTCACTGATATATGCATATCAAAAGGTTAACCAGGCCCCAGCCCTATTCTTTATGATTCCCTTATCATCCCCATCTCTGTCCGAGATGCACCCAGGCCCCACTGACCAGTGAACTTTGCAGAATCAAAGGACCCTTTTGAAGTGCACAAGAGCCTTGCTCTCTCTTCTTCCAGCATTTGTGTCCCACTTAGCTATCAGGAATGCAGGCAGATTACAAATCTGTCTGGGATGCCTGCTTCACATGCCTCTCTTATCCATGGGCTTCCAATATGGAGCCCACAGGTCTCTATGTACTGCACCACACACAGGCACACATACATCACAGCACACACACACAATCACTCACACGCTGCACAGTGCTAAATATTAACATGATGTAGGCCAAGGGCGAGTTAGGAACACATTAGAAGAACCTTACACAAGTAGGTCAGTAGGACTCAGTCCAGAGACACTGGTATAAAGACCTGTTCACTCTACTGATTACTGTCACAAAAATGGTAAGCTGCCGCCACCGCGCTTACGCTACTTAACTCTGGGTAAGGTCAGTGGCCCTTTACCACTATCAGGGTAACACTTTGTGTGCCCATCCTGGTCTAACAAGGCTGTAATCCATGAGACAGGCCTAAATCATGGTGCACACGCATGATCCGTGTTCACCTATGATGAAAAACAGCACAAAGGCTCCAGATATCATTGCAGCTGGGGCATTTAAGGCAGGGATGCACATCTCTTACCATGCAGGGGACTGTTGAATCCCAGCAACTCAACTCAAGGAAGGATTCCTAAAGAGGGAGAAAGCACTCGGTGCATACTGAACATTCCAACCATCCAAACCATCAGCCCAAAGTTTGGGTAGGGCAGGAGGAAGTAATAAATGGTGCGAGAAAGAGAAGAGTAAGGGGAATTTCCAAATGTCAAACTTCTCTCTTCTTCGCACCATTCATGAATCCATTAATACATGCTCACTGCAACATGCTGAAGGAGGAACTGCAAGGGTCCAAACTCATTGGCTAAGAATAGCTAGGGTTTCAAAACCTGCCTGCTGACGAATATAGAATCACAATGCCTGAGCACAGCAGTCCTCTCCAAGAAAAGTAGGACAACACAGTGAACATACAATCTCATTAATGAGACTCCTACCACACTATCAGGAGTACCTGGAAGCACTATCTCTTGGTCTTCAAGAAGAGATGGCAAAACCTTTATGAAAAAGGAATCCCCAGAGTGGAGAGTCAATGAATCTGGTAGGAGCCAAAGAAAAAGATCTGTATGGCCCACAAAACACAGAGATCCCAAGTGCCGCAGGGATGTGATTCCCAGTAAAAACACCACCATATGAATTGAAATGTCCATGCAGATGTCATGTGAGGATATGAATGGAAGATCCTGCAGAATCCTAAAAGCAATAGAAAGGCCCCAAGAAGAAAGCAAAGCTATTCTAGTATGCATAAGCAACAGACATCCTTAGAGGAGTCTCAACAGTAGGGGATTAATATCACCAAGGTGACTCCATGGGTCCACAAAGGCTCACATAGCTGCACACTCAACCTTCAAAGTGGCAACCTCGACCCAACAGACACTCTCCCAAAAAAATATACAAAATGCTAAGGGGTACATAAAAGCAACTGTAAGCTCTTGGCAAGACATCAACCCTGGAATGAAACCCAATGAAGGGTGTGATCCCTTCTCCTACAAAGCCCCCTTTTCTAAAGCACTAAACTTTCATTCTTCTGAACATATTCATATTCTCAACTGGGGTCTCATTAACTTAGCACAGCCCATCATTGTTAGAGACATTTGCCAAAATTAGCCCTACCCGCTCCTTAGACATGAAGCGAGATTGAGATTGAAGAAAGTTCCCCCCCTACTCAATCATTCACCAAATAGGGGGAGCAGGAGCTCCTGCCACTTTCCCTCTCTACAGCTGTAGAGTCAATAGTATCAATAAAAGCCTGCAGTTCAACCTACATCAAAGGCAAAGTAGCAGCAGCCTAGGACAGTGGATGTGGCAGAAGGACTCAGACCTGGAATAAGCACACAACATCCTCCTGAAGCTAGAGGCCTTGCAGTAAGATTGAGGCATTACAACTCCCAGGTAAGTGGGCCTTTTAGAGATCTACAGTAAATAGTCAGCTCAATCTTCAACAGAGGAATGCCTCACCTGAGAATGGCTTTACCAGAAGAGGCCTGAGAATATCACTGCCCTTTGAGAAACAGAAACTGAGGACTAGGTAATCCGCATTCAGCTGACGTCATGTCTGGCTCTCAGTGCTCACCTGCCTGACTTCTGGTGCATGTTTCCAGAAAATTACCATCATTGGCCTCTGAATCTTGCAGTTGTTGGTCTCTGGGTCCTTCATTGTCTTAGTAGTATCTGTTGATACTAGTCTCTGCTGACTCACATAAACTGGATGAGCAAAATGTTAAAAAGCCATGATGCCAACAGAGATACTTGGTACCCATTCTTCCAACACACTTGTGTTCTATACTATGACTACACACCTTGCCCACCTGGATTCGCTGTCGTCTACTACTACCCCTAGGCCTGATGTTTTCCCACTGTCAGTGCCTCCAAAGGATCTCTTTCTGTTTCTGATAACTCACCACTTCATTATTTCTCCTTGCAGTGTCCCTTTCACACACTGACTACTTCATTGGACTCCATGTGAACCTGCACACAAAAAACCGGGCAAGCTCCATAAAGGACAAAAATGTACTGAGAGCCTCATCCTCAACTTAAAAACCTGCAACCAACACACCGGAACTGATGCAAGCTGACGATTAAGCAGAGGGTAAAAGCCAAAGGTAGCTGCGAGCTGGCAAGATAGTTCAGTCATTTGATGCTTATCGTTGCTACTGGTTGGTTGCAAGTTCCAATCCCAGCAGCTCCAACAAAGGCCAAAATTTACAAAGGGTTTACGTTACTGTTTTAATGCAAATCCAGCAGAAAAACTTTTTGGGGATTTACAAACCAACACAAATTGGTATTTGCGTTGGTTTGTAAAGAAACGTAACGCAACTAAGCACGAAACGCTGCTTTGCATTACTTAGACTCAAAGGGGGCATTACATGGGTGGTACATGGCCATTTCAATGCAAACATCCATGCTTTTTGACACAAAACCCTATCTTCTAGCATTAGTAGACAGGATTTTGCTGCTAGAAAGCAGGCGTTAAAAGGGGAAATGTTTTCATTTCTTCTTTCTTTTCTCAACTATGTGTGTGTGCTGCACTGTAGAGCACATATACAAAGTAGGAAAAGTTTTGAAATTTGTTTAGTCGTAGTATTTTGTACTGGAAGGGCAGCCCCTCCAGTACAAAACCTATGCTAGACTCTCACACACCCTTGCACTATGGCGCAAAGGTATGTGTGTGGCGCTCGACAGCAAAATTCTGCACCGGCGCTAGGGAGGAGAGTGCCATATCTGTAGATATGACGCTCTCCTGATCTCGCCTTGTCACACTGCGAGGGTGATGCGCTGCGTTGCATAACACCTTTGCAAATTCGGGCCTAATTGTTCCTTCCTCACGAGGTCAGCACAGTGAGAACTGTTACAATGGGTAATAGTAAGACCTGTAAGGTCTAGAGCTTGGAAACGGCAGAAGTATGTTGAGAAGCGTCACATATAAAAAGAAGTTATTAGTAACTGCAGACCAAATTCACAAAGCTTTTTTACTTATGAATGTCTGACTCCTGGAACGGTGAGCCTAATGAGTTTTCTCATTTATTAGGGAGCTAGCACTGCTAAAAAGATATGAGGGAAGAATAAAAATGATGGGCCATATGGGCATCTTATGAATGGAAAAACTAGCAGAGCAGTCACGGTTGAAAACATCACACCACCTACATAACAAAGTTTCCAGCAGTCTGCATATGTATATGCAATCGATCCATAACAAGGCAAAGACAGCTGCAGGCTTTCAAATAACACTACTTGGTAAGTTCAAAGGTTATTCGGGAGGAAATCATTATTTATCTTACATGTTTTTACTGTCTTTTTCACACAAATAAATATGGAAAGCTATACAAACTCAGGTACTCTAATGTTCACAAATAGTAATCTTTGCTTTGCTTGGACTGTGTGTGAAAATACAACAAACCACGAGAAACTGTTAAGCAACAGTGCATGAACCTAAGCCTTAGGCAAAAAAGAAAAGCACATCTTCATAAAAGACGTGGGCTTTAGAAGAAACACACATGAGGCCGATTCACAAATCTTTTTTGGGCTGGTGCTAATACATGCCATTGTACATAAAGAGTGCAATGTGCAAACACAGTTTACTACCGTGGTATGAAAGCAGAGTTTTGGAGGTAATGTCTCACCAGAATTGTTTGAGCATTTTTTAACGTTGCATTTTGGTATGGTGGTGGCTTTTATGTTTTTTCCTGCTTTTCTGTGTTTGTGATGCATTTTTGCATTGTGTTGTTGTAGCATTCTGTTTTGCCAATATAATAGTGTTATACCCCTGTTATGTTATAGTTGTGTTGATATTTTGATTAATGTTATGCTGCTGTGCTATGTTCTTCAGAGATGTCTCAATGCATGGGCCGTTTCACATAAAGTAATTTAAGAAGTGTCTCTGCCACTGTTTTCGGCCGACTGGTGTCTTAATGATTGCTTTATGTCAACAATGCATGTATGAAATAAATAACTAAATATGTGGTGATTAAGTGTACTCTTTGGATATAAAATGGTCCCTCATGCATTCCAGTTGAGGCGGAAGGATAGAAGCAACCAAAAGAAAGAAGGTGAGATAAAATACCCCGGGCTGGTACATGGTCTGAGAGATAAAGTCTCAAGTCAATCACTGAAGGTTTCTGAGTCAAGGAAGCCAATGTTTAAAAAAAGGTCAAAGAAAGCCCCTTCCAGCATTTATTGGGACAGACAAGTTTCCTACATGGTGATGGACATGCACCCTTACCCTGAGTGCCCCAGCTGCATGGATATCTTGTTCCCTGGTACTGATTTTTGGTCATAGGCAAACGTGCATCATGTGTGTGCATGATGACATAGACCTGTCTCATGGTAATGCATGGTAATGCAGTTGGAGTGGGAGGGGTGCACAAAGGGATACCCTCGCCCTGGTGGCAACACACTCATTTTGTGTTTACTAGTTCAGCATACCCATTTTGTGTTTAGTAGTTATCAGTAGTGTGAACAGACCTTTTTACCTGTGTCATGTGAGTGGTGCCTAAGGGCCCACTCGTGTAAAGTTATGCTGCTGTGTACTTAACTCACTCTTGGCCTACATGGGTATTGTGTGCAGTGTTGGACAGCACATACCACTTGTGTGTGAGTGCTGGGATGTAAATGTGTGTCAAGAAAGCCACTCACCTGAACTCCAGGTGGTTCCGATAGGGCGATGCTGCGCTTCGACGCTTCGTCAGGGGTAGTAAGCACTATATAAATGCAATTACAATACCTCCAATCTGTTCAGGAACTACTATCAGTAGCAGTCAGTAAGAACTGCACTAGCAATTGTACCCAAATGGAAGGGGGTTGGGATAAGAGAGAGAAAAGACACTCTGGGAACCAGGATTCCTCTCCTGATCTCTAGCGAGATGCACCATCGAAATGTTGGTCTGCGGTTTCGGAGTTATCTGCTAATGATAGAAATAATTAGTACAGGATCAACATCTCCTTCTATCTACCTTCCAGTAATCATGACTAGTCATGTAATGAAGCAGAGGTCATATCTACATACTTTCGAGATTTCAACAGGCCCTGAACAATAGTCCAAAGTAGCACACCTTTCACATTCCTTAGTATGAGCTCTCGTTTACTCTCTCTTTACATGAAAACTAGGGAACAGTTCAACTCCTTAGTATGAGATCTAGTATAGTCTTTCTTTGCATTAAAACAGGAAACAGTTCGATAAAATGCACTAGCTCTTGATTCTCTGGAAAATTCCTAAAAGGATTACCTCCAATGCGATGACCGGTAAGTCTCTCTTGGTTCTATGTCATATGAAACCTAATGTCTATTGTGCTGGCCAGATTCTATTTTGTCACTTGGCACGCGTTGGGGAAAACCTTGCATTAATGTCGTCTTTTCTCTTTTGTCATGCCGTTTTCTTCCAGGCTCCTCAAAGAAGAGATGCCCAGAGGCAGGAGGAGATGTCACTGGAGATCCAGGAGGGTGGGAGGAACGGGTCGAGAGGCGCGGCAGGAGAATCCAAAGGAGAACAAGTGAGTCCAACACAAAGGTGAGGCCAAGCAAAACCTCGTGGTAGTGGTGCTGGTGCAGTTTTTATAATTGCAAACCACAAGATGGCCGCTGGAACACGTACAGATTCGAGATCTCATGAGATCTTAGTACGAGCTTTGGAAACAAGGCACCACATGTCCGAAGGTACCTGAGCCCATGTAAACACAGGCCTCCCACTGCCCCCAGGAATTTGCAAAAGCAGCACTCAGGCCTACCACTGCCGCTAGGAATTTATGACGGTTATACACATAGTTAGATGGCCTAACAACATATCTCATCAACAGCAAATTTGGGGGGGGGCTACTTCCAGAATCTAAGGGCCATTACCATGTGCCTGAGGACTGCGTGTGAGAACAATGTGGGCGAGCCACAGCTGGGACCATGACAGTGTGCCTCTGAATGGTTCAGAACATGGAGGCCTCTGGTTTCCATTTGGGAAGCCCAGGGCCTAAAAAGGCTAGTGGAAATGAAAACTTCAACTCACAGGCAGGAGTCTGAATGCTGACATTCCTCTGGGCTTAGGTAGAAGCACACACAATGGAGGAATGGGATTTCTTTAATTCCAGGAAGAGTTACTGCTCAGTGGGGCTTAGGCTCATTATCAGAGAGATGGTGGGGATAAGGCAGGCACTGTACGACTAGGGAATCATGAAAGAGGGGGAGGCTTCAGCCTTTGAACCATCATGAGGCATAATTCAGTGGAGGCTGGCAGCCATATGTGATCCGCTGTTACTTCATTGGCCTGTGTTGTCGGTCAATCAATTATGGAGCTACTCCAGCTGTAACAGACTGTTCCTTTGACAAAGGATGGGGCAGAGGGGAGAGTTCTTCAAAGAAGTTGAGTCCCACAACTGGAATAATAAAGGACCAGACACTTTGGGCCTTATTACGACTTTGGCAGTCCTACCTCGGCCGATGTAATGCACCATCTGCAGTAGGATCGGCAAACCTGTGGTGCTGCTGCCCGCCAGATTAGGAGTTAAATCCTGGTCTGGCGGGCAGTGCAGCGGTGGTCTAAGGCAGCGGTCTGTCAGGCTCATTGAAGTGCCTAACATGCAGACAGCAGTTCTGAGAGCATGGTGTAGCATACATGACACACCGTGCAGGATCTGGGGGGGTGAAAAAACCCCAGGCCCAGGAGCAGCAGGGGGACCTGTTAGGGCCCCCTTTGTCACCTCCCTGCCACCCTTATGAAAAGGGAGGTGGGCAGGCAACTCCTAATATGCTTGGCGGTGCCGCAGCGTCACCACCAGCATATTAGTGCTCCTGACCGCTGTGCAACTGCCACGGGATCATTGATCGCTGGCAGTCGCGGCGGTCCTGTGAAGGTCTGACCGCCATACTCATAATACTGCGGGCAGGCTCACAGTGTGGCGGTGGTTGGACCGCCACTACGAGTTCGGCCCTAAAGAACATCTGTGTCCATGACTTTGTTGCAGGGATTCTGCACAAACACAGAACTATGCGCAGGATTATAGGACCTTGTTTTATAGCGACTGAGTCATCCTACCACCTTAGTACCCATGAGTCCAGGACCGACTAGCTATAGTGTCTCACTTGCCCTCCTACTCACTCACAGAGAAAAAAATGATTAGACACCCCAGATCACAACACTCCCAGATCTCTGGAATCGCTGTAACAGGTCTCACCCTTTCACTCTCACTCTTGTACTTGTCCACAATAAGATCTGACAGAGACACAGAATAGTTTAAAATATATTTATTTTAACTAACGTGCCCTAACATGCAGTATACGTGCCACAACAAGCAGAAAAATGCATAGTACAAATACAGTCAGCATAGCAGCTAGTCCATATATCATGAAGGGAGATGTCATCATAAAAAGACAATGCAGAAAAGACTATAGTGCCTAACCATCCCTCCCCGGCTAAGAAGAAGTATTATTATATAATAGAAGATCTCTGGGCTTTGTCAGCAGACCCCATACTTTAACCTATAGATGGCAGATCTATATCATAGGTACTGTCTCGATCTTCTCCCTGGAAAGGTCCCTCTCCAAGTGTGTGCTACCTATTCGTGTATTCTAATAAGACCAAAGTGCGTTTATCCAAACAACAGCTGCATCAATATGTTTTGTCTAAGGGCTAAGGCTTGGCCAGAACAAAATAACAAGGGGCATTGTTGTTCGACCTTGCTCACAATATTCAGTCAAAATTCCAGGAACATGCAGAGAGTGAACGTAGCGATGAGTTCTCATGTGAAAACAGCCATAGAAATTAATACAAAAATAAAGACGTGTGGTAACGTGTGCAAAGCAGCAGGTAAGCTGCAACGTGCTCATGCTAACTTACTGAAGACAACAATGTCTCTATGGGCCACGGGGCAACTTCTAGCTGCTGGAACCAGGAGTACAGACCAAGTTCTGCTTGGAAGTCAAGGCTGTCACCTGTGTGTAAGCTGAAGTTAGTGACCCCCAGTGACCAGGAGGGGGCCACTGTGAAGAAGTCCTTGTGTGCTTGCTGGCTGCCATCAGTTCATGTAAGACTATTGTAGGCTCTCTAGCCTGCTGAGGACTTGCATGAATTTAAAATACAAGTTAGTACGGCTAACATTGACTCTTAAGGCCACACATGGGCTTTGTCATGTGTGGTCTACTGTGGGTTGCATCTGAAAGTTGCCTCCATTTTTGAATGCAAGATAACCAACTCCACTAAAAGGGAAAGAGGAACTCATGGATTGTGCCTAGGACAACACTAGTGTGCTGACCTTAATAGACTGTGGGGATAATTAGTGGGATCACTGGCATAATATCAATGAATAAAATATCCAAATACAAAATTATTGGAAATTAAATATCGATAACAAAAATATCGACTTCCTATTAGGCCTGGGCGAAGTTCGTGGAGTTCAGCTACACAGAACTCTGCAAGGGGACAAAAAACTCTGCCGCGCTCCGCGGAGTTACGGAAGCAGCAGAGTGAGGTAAGTATTTCTGCTCACGCTGATTTTTAGCACCACATGCAATGCAAGAGGGCGCAGCTTCTTTCTGCCGCTTGAGTAGATGTTTTACTTGAGCAGCAGCTTCCTCAACACGAGCGGCAGGTTTCTCAATGCGAGCGGTAGCAACCTGCTGCAACCACTTTTTGGAACTCTGTGCTCTACGCGTAGCACGGAGTGGGAAAAACTCCACAAAATGCAAGAGCAGAGCGGAGTTTACTGCCAAGGCCTACTTCCTATACTTAACTAGTAACCACAAATATCGAGAATCCAAATATCATTGTTAAAAATATAGGGGCATATTAGCAAGGAATAGCGATATTTATCGCTAACCGCGCTTAGCGCGACTTTGGTTAACGCCGCTTATCGCTGGAAAATATCGCTGAGATAACACCCTATTAACAAGGTTTATCTCCATAGCGATATAATTTCAGCGATAGCGGTAAAAATGTGAGAATATCGCTGGAAAAGCAGCGATATTCTCGCATTATCGCTAAGGTGGATTCAGCATTAGAATCCACCTCCTATACTTTAAACAGGTAAGTCATCCTCACTAGCAGGAGATAAAATATAGCGATAAACGCGCTTAGCGCGAATTATTTTATCGCTTCGCCTGCCTTGCTAATAGGGGGTAGTGGAGTTAGCGACTGTTTCCAGTCGCTTTTAGTAGGGAACGCCTTCCTTGCATGTCATTAGCGATAATTATCGCTGACATGCAAGGCGATGGAAAACGCGGCCTCTAACGCCTGAAAGCTGTCGCTAACGCCTGGAGAAGTGTGGCTCAATGGTTAGAGCGGCAGACCCTGATGCAGAGATCTGGCCCGGGACCAGGGTTCAATTCCTGCCTCAGCGGGTCTTGGGCTCAATTTCCTCGGACCTGATAATTCTCGCCTCGGTGCTCTATTCTAATCATGGGTCCCACTCTGCAACTCTGGGCAATAGCTTGCTTAATCTCCACAACGGCCCCAACAGCGCTGGGATGCCTGGCTTCACCTTGGGGTGCCCAGGAGTGGACATTTCACAGGGAAAAGCCAGGAAGGGTTCCACAGCGGTATGCGTACAGCGCCAGGACACCCCTTTGGGGGTATAAGTGCGCTTTACAAGTACAAATTTCATTTCATTTCATTTCATTTAGCGACAGCTTGCTAATAGGGCGATAAAATTATCGCCGCTTTAGCGGCAAAAAGTGCCGCTAAAGCGGCGATAAAGCCCTTGATAATATGCCCCTCAGATTTTAACCTATATTGAAAACAGAAATATCGGAAACAAAAATATTGTTACCTAAAAACATATAATATGTTAAAAATATTGATTGACACAATATCAACTGCATATTATCACCCAAAAAAATGTAAATCACAAATCAATATTTAAAAAAACACTTTTTATGTAAAGCAATTATTGGAAATAAACCAAAAAATGTTAAACACGTTTAAATTAAATATAAATATATTACATCAACAAAATCTTTACCATTGACCCCAATAAATTATATAACTAAAATCATAACAACACAATCACCCCAAAAATTTTACCATTAACTACAAACGGTTACACCCTACATAATAATATGTATATTGTGTGATCAAGACCGTATACCGTTCGAAATGCGTCAGACAGGGTTCACGAAGTAATAAATCCCATTTTTGCTGAAGTATCATTGTTTTGGGCTGAATGCGCGCTGTACTAACCTTTTGTATGCAGTATTATTCACCAGCTTGCTCCTCCGGTTAGCGCGCCACCTTCCACGGGCCTGAGGTTCCTGGAAGGAGCATTCTTATGTATGTGTATATATATATATATATATATATATATATATATATATATATATATATATATATATCACAGGAAAAAACGCTCCTTCCGACTGCAGCGGACCCGTGAGAAGTGGCGTGCTCACCGGCGGAGCAAGCCGGTAATGTCACTATCGTAAATGCCACAAGTATGCACGCTCTCAGTAACAAGGAACTCCGTGAAAATGTATCCACAAGTTGTTTATTCACAACGCGTTTCAGGGCAAAAACCCCTTGATCACGTGAAACGTGCACACGTAAAGGGTGACTGATAAAGCATTCAATACAGTCATAGACAAAAACATAGGACTACTGCGTATCTCATTCCTTAAAAATAAATAAATGGCAGACATATTGGAACAGATAAATGCAACCATAAAAACACAATGTAACGTGTAATATTGCCCACGCTGTTCAGGGCAGTAAGAAACCCTTAAGATCATGATCATGCCTCCTGGGGTATATAGTAATATCACTATGGACTAACAAGTCCCTAATATTCCTACCCCTCCTGTATGTGATGTTAGGTCTAATTGGAATGCTCTCCCCAATTGTACAGTCATGTTTGAGGACCTGGGACTACTGCCTGAAGTTTGTCAAATATTGATTTGTCTCATGATAATTGGTACAATTGGGCACTTGCCCGTTATCTATTTTTTGGTGTTTTTTGGTGTTTTTTGCTGGGGATTATTGCCAGAAGTCTGTCATTTCCTGATTTTTTACACTATGTATTTCATTGGGCACTGGCCCATTATCATGTAGTCAGGCATTGCGGTCATGTCACCCCTGTTTCGCATTGTGTCTCACCATGGCACTTGCCCAACTGAGGAGTGTTTACTATGTATTAATTGTTTTTATATATATATACATATATATTTTTATCACTCCTTAACTTGGAGACAATGCGCATAATATCAAGAGTAACGGGCTGCCAGTTATTCAGTATTTGTACATTTATTGCATTATTGCATTTCTGCACAGCCCTGAACAGCGTGGGCAATATTACACGTTACATTGTGTTTTTATGGTTGCATTTATCCGTTCCAATATGTCTGCCATTTATTTATTTTTAAGGAATGAGATACGCAGTAGTCCTATGTTTTTGTCTATGACTGTATTGAATGCTTTATCAGTCACCCTTTACGTGTGCACGTTTCACGTGATCAAGGGGTTTTTGCCCTGAAACGCGTTGTGAATAAACAACTTGTGGATACATTTTCACGGAGTTCCTTGTTACTGAGAGCGTGCATACTTGTGGCATTTACGATATATATATATATATATATATATATATATTCACTGAAAAAACCATAGGTTTTAGGGACAGTTATAGTTACTTGGACATTGCACTCGTACAAAACCCGTGAAATTCCCCCGTTATAGTTAGTTCAGCTAACTATAACTCGCGCCCGCAATGCACTGCTGATGACGTCACATATTACATCACTCATGACATGGTCAGTGACATCACTGATGACATCACTGATGACATCTCAAATGACATCACTGATGACATCATCCAGTAACTGTGTGTTTCTGTAAAGTTTAAATATTTTTAAAATATATAGGAAAAGACGTATTGAAGAATGAGTGGGTGTGTAAGTGTCTGTATGGATGATTTAGTAGGTGCGTGACTGACTCTATAAGTGAGTGATTTAACGTATCTTACTGAATGCATGGGTTAGTGACTAAACTGGGTGAATGTCTGTATCCGTCTGTCTGTTGCTGTGTAAGTGGCTGCATGTGTTTGTGAATAGCTAAATGAGTGTCTATATGAGTTATTGAATGCTTGTCTGAGTATCTGTATGGGTGCCTGAGTGTTTGTGTGGGAGGGGTGTGTGCAACTCTGTGCATAGATGTGTGAGTGGGTGATTCACTGGGTGGATGGTTTCAAGAGTGCATCTGTGATAGACTGTATGGGTGGGTAAGTGTGTGTAAGAGTGTGTTAGTGAGTGAATGTATGTCCCAGTGGTACATGTGTGAGTAACTACATATGTGAAAGGCAGTATATATGTGTGTTGGAGTATATAAATAGCTATAAGCAAGAGTGAGTGATTGTGATAGTGGCTGTATGGATGATTGTGTGCTTGTATCAGTGATTGTATAAGAGCGTAACAATGTGCTACTATTTGTATGAGTAAGTGAGCTGGTGTGTGTATAACTGTATAGGTGAGTAAATGGCAGTGTGTTTAATTATTTGCATGACTGACTAGGTGTGTGAGTATCTCTATGGATGAGTGGCGTTGTTTGAGTGTCTATATAGGAGTAAGAGTGCATATGATAGTCCTGTACTGAGTGACCGTAAGTATGAGTGACTGTACGGGTGAGTGAGTGGATGTGTGTGTGTAGACCTAAGAATCAGTGAGTGGGTATGTAGTTATTGGTGTTGGAGTGTCTATGGTTTTGCGAATGGCAGTCTGTAATTTAGAGTGGATGTATCAAAGGTTATATTAGGGTGTGAGGAGGTGCATCAGATTATCACGTGGATGATGTCATCAGTGATGTCATTTGAGATGTCATCAGTGATGTCATCAGTGATGTCACTGACCATGTCATGAGTGATGTAATATGTGACGTCATCAGCAGTGCATTGCGGGGCGCGAGTTATAGTTAGCTGAACTAACTATAACGGGGGAATTTCACGGGTTTTGTACGAGTGCAATGTCCAAGTAACTATAACTGTCCCTAAAACCTATGGTTTTTTCAGTGAATTTCAAAGGTTTTTTAAATGCTAATTTGTAACTATAACGTGTCTGAAACCTATGGTTTTTCAGTGAATTTCAAAGGTTTTTTAAATTCTAATTTGTAACTATAACGTGTCTGAAACCTATGGTTTTTTCAGTGAATTTCAAAGTTTTTTTAAATGCTAATTTCTAACTATAACGTGCCTGAAACCTACGGTTTTTTCAGTGAATTTCAAAGGTTTTGTAAATGACAATTTTTAAATGTATTAATTGTTATATTAATTTTTTTCATACTGATTTACTACATTTTTAGAAACAATTTTTTTTTACATATTTTATTATTTAAATTACATTGTAATTACATTATACATTACATTACAAAAAATACTTTCTCAGAATGAATTACTTTAGTTTAAATACTTTGCACATAGGCAATAGACTTTTAAGTACAGTAGTTACAGTTGTTGCAATGTGCAACACATTTTCAAACACAATGCAACATTCAGCTCAATGTGAATTTCTAGTTAAATGCAATTAGTTACTTTATGGATTACTTTTCTAACCACAGGACTGGATCCTAGATTCAGTCCTGGCACATCTCCTGTAAACAGTTGAGTAAAAGCGTTTTGGTTACAGTCGTGATTTTTAAGGAATATTATTGTACTTTAAAAGTTGACACTTAGAAACTTTTTCTCATAGAATCACCAATGTTATCCTATGGAAGGAAATTCACTTAGCAGGTAAAAACTGTTATCGTTACTTTTTCTTACTCAGTGTTGGATCCTGGATCCAGCACTGGTGCATCTCCTGTAAACAGTTGAATGAATGCGTTTAAGTCATACAGGCGATTTTTAAGGAATATTTGTAGTTTGTGAAAATCGACACTTTGAAAGTTTTCTGCTGAAAACCAGACAATGGATTCCTATGTTAGAAAATATAAGTTACTGGTAAGTACGGTTAAAATTACTTTTCAGGGTCAGTGCTGGGCTAAAAGATGCAGCACTGGGTTCTCTCCTGATAACAGGTGAGTAAATTGGAATTCGTACTTTGGTTGATTTTAGAGGAATATTATAAAGTTCCAAAACTCCACACTTAGAAGAATTTCCAAGTGAAACCAGTCAATGTTAGCCTATGAAGGAAATTCAAGTTACCGGTAAGTACGGTTAAAATTAATTTTGAGGATCAGTACTTGGCTGAAAGATGCAGCACTGAGGTCTCTCCTGATAACAGGTGAGTAAATCAGAATTCGGATTTCGGCTGATTTTAGAGGAATATTTTAAAGTTCCAAAAATCAACACTTAGAAACTTTTTCAGCAAAAAGCAGACAATGATATCCTATGCAAGGAAATTCAAGTTACTGGTAAGTACGGCTAAAATTACTTTTGAGGATTAGTACTGGGCTGAAAGATGCAGCACTGAGGTCTCTCCTGATAACAGGTGAGTAAATCGGAATTCGTATTTCGGCTGATTTTAGAGGAATATTTTAAAGTTCCAAAACTCCACACTTAGAAGAATTTCCAAGTGAAACCAGTCAATGTTAGCCTATGAAGGAAATTCAAGTTACCGGTAAGTACGGTTAAAATTACTTTTCAGGACCAGTACTGGGCTGAAAGATGCAGCACTGAGGTCTCTCCTGATAACAGGTGAGTAAATCGGAAATCGTATTTCGGCTGATTTTAGAGGAATATTTGCACAATGGTGAAGGGAGGGGGCGGGGCCTCAGGTGACATCTGTGCAAACGCGCCCCGTTGCGCGTTTTAAGTTGGGGGATTAAGTCCCCTTGAATCCTGAGGGTCCCTAGGGGCCAACTAGCCCACCAGGAACCTCCAATATGCGCCAGGGGCTGCGTTGCAGAGACGTGTAGAGAGGCCACACCCCTTTTACACCTCTCTGCAACGCAGCTCTGTGGCGCTTTCTGGATGTACCTGTTGGGCTAGTTGGCCCCAGGGACCCTCAGGATTGAAGGGATTTAATTCCCCATCTTAAAACGCGCCACGGGGCCTGTTTGCACACATGTCACCTGAAGCCCCGCCCCTCCCTTCACCACTGTGCAAACGCGCCCGTGGCGCGTTTTAAGTTGGGGGATTAAGTCCCCTTGAATCCTGAGGGTCCCCGGAGTCCAACTAGCCCACCATATACCTCCAAAAGCGCCACAGAGCTGCGTTGCAGAGAGGTGTAAAAAGGGGCGTGGCCTCTGTACACCTCTCTGCAAGGCAGCCCCTGGCGCATACTGGAGGTACCTGGTGGGCTAGTTGGCCCCAGGGACCCCCAGTATTCAAGGGGAATCGTTCCCCTCTGCAAACGCGCCAGGGGCGCGTTTGCAGAGTGGTGAAGGAAGGGGCGGGGCCTGCGGGCCCGATCGTTTTTAAAAAATAATAATATTTTCTCCCCTGAAGGGGAGCTGTGTAGCCCCCCTTCCTTTTTCTTTTTTGGCCCTGGGGCCTCATCCCAGGGCCTTACCCTTTTTTAAATTACCTTTAAAAAAAAAAAACGGGAAAGGGGCCGCGTGGCCCCCTTCCCTTGGCCTGTATTGGCCCCGGGGACCCCATCCCCCGGGGCATGGCCTCTATATTTATTTTTTTGAGGGGGGCAGCGTGGCCCCCCTCCTCTGGCCATTTTAAGGCCCCGGGGACCCCATCCCCCGGGGCCGGCCTTTCCTTTTTTTAAAAAAATTTTTTTGCTCTTTTTTGGGGAGGGGGCCGCGTGGCCCCCTCCCGAGCCACTACTTGCCCCGGGGACCCCATCCCCCGGGGCTGGCCCTCTCCGTTGGGGACTGTGGGGGGTCCCCAATCCCCCCACAGTCCCGCCGGCTCCCCACGTCCCTTGGGAGCCGGCATTGCTGTTCCACATGGGGAGCAGCTGACATGCTGCTCCCCATGTGGAAAAGCAATCGCTTTGGATATTGGAAGAGAGAGCAGGTTTCCTGCTCTCTCTTCCAATATCCAAGCAGTTTGCTATGGCAGGACGGGAGCCGCGAGGCTCCCGTCCTGCCATAGCAAACTACAGTGTCCCGGGGGTAGGCACCCCGGGACACTGCAGGAGCCGGCCCTGGGGGTTGCGGTCCCCAGGGCCATCAAGAGCTCCAGGAGGGGGCCGCGCGGCCCCCTCCCTACATCAGCACAGCCCCGGGGAGGTGGTGGTCCCCGGGGCTTCGGGGGTCCAAAACGGACCCCCATTTTAATTTGTTAGTGCCCCGGGGAGGTGGCGGTCCCCGGGGCGTGTGGGGGGGCTGGAGCCCCCCCACACAGGTTGTTTAATTTTTAAAAAAAAAGCCCCGGGGAGGTGGTGGTCCCCGGGGCTGCGGGAGGGCTCAGAGCCCTCCCGCACTATTATTAAAAGAAAGCCCCGGGGGGTGGCGGTCCCCGGGGCTTGGGGGGCCCTTTGAGGCCCCCCACACATAAAATTAAACCCCCCACCATGCCCCCGGGACTTGGGCCACCCGGGGGCAAAATCCAATCGAAGCGCGGGAGACCGCGCTTCGATTTTTTTTTTTTCGGCAGGATTCGCGCACCCTGAGCGCATCCTGCCGATTTCTTTTTTTTAAAAATGCTTTTTTTGCCCAGGGGGTCCTTGTGGGACCCCCTGAGCAGGCCTAGGGGTTAGGGTGTTTCTACCCTGCCCCCTTTGTGCGTTTTGCACACTTGTTTCTTTTTTTTTTCTCGGCGGGATACACGCACCCTAAGCGCATCCCGCCGATTTTTAAAAAAAAAAAAAAAAAAATTCTGCCCAGGGGGTCCTTGTGGGACCCCCTGAGCAGACCTAGGGGGTCAGGGTGTTTCTACCCTGCCCCCTTTTGCGCTTGCGCACTTGTTTCTGTCCCTCGGTTCTACCGAGGACAAAATGGCTGCCAACACTTCCTGAATCGGAATGTTGACAGCCAGCTGACAACCAATTAGCATGCAGCTCGTGATCGGGACGGTGCGCGCAGGGTGCGCTGAGGGTACGCGTATCCGACGCGCCCATAGATATATATGTACTTTTACTTTTGATTTTCTCAGGAACTACTGAACGGATTTACACCATTTAAGCAAAAGGCACCAGTCTGAACCAAGGACTACCTCTTTGCCAAATTTGGTGTAATTCCGTTCAGCAGTTCGGGCTGTAGCTGCGACTAAAGGTTCCTATGGAAAAATGAATGGGGAAAACGTGTTTTGGGACCCCCCTTTTTTCTCGGCCCCCGCTTCACGTATCACCCCGAGACTTTCAGGGTAGGAGCGGAGCGGAGCGCCCCAACAAGTTGGAACTTTCACGAAGATTCGTCAACCGGCGCCACCGTTATTGCAAATAGAATGTCGCGGATTTCCTATGGATAATAGGTTGTAACTATAACTATCTACTGGCGACCGCCAGTAGATAATATATATATATATATATATATATATATATATATATATATTACCTACTGGCGGTCGCCAGTAGGTAGTTATAGTTAGGACCTTGTTTCTATTCAAAAAGCGTTTTTTCTTTTGCCAATATCTTTGGCGCCGTTTGACGAATCTTCGTGAAATTTTGAAAACTAATTGTTCACTCAGGTCAGTTCCTGTCTTGAACGTTTCGGGGTGATTCGTCAAGTGGGGGCCGAAAAAAAAGGGGGGTCCCCAAACACGTTTTCCCCATGTTAATTTCCATAGGAACTTTAGACACGGCTACCGCCCGAACTGCTGAACAGAATTATACCAAATTTGCCAAAAAGGTAGCACTCCAAACCAGAATGTGTTGGCAGCCATCTTGTGACTCGGTAACCGAGTCACAAGAAAACAGTAAAAAAAAAGATTAAAAACAAGAAAAGGGGGCAGGGTAGAAACACCCTGACCCCTAGGCCTGCTCAGCGGGTCCCACAAGGACCCCAGCCGAATTCACGCTGGGTGCGCGAATCCGGCTGAATTTTTTTTTAAAACGAAGCGCGGGCTCCTGTGCTTTCTTTCTTTAAGCCCCGAGTGGGCCAGGTCCCGGGGGCAATGTTTTATTATGGTGCGGGGGCCACGGGGGCCCCCGCAGTCCTGGGGACCACCGCCTCCCAGGGGCTTTGTTATTGAAATGTGTGGGGGGGATCCTCCCCCCATGCAGCCCCGGGGACCGCCACCTCCGCAGGGCATTGGTAATTAGGAGCGGGGCCTCGCGGGCCCCCCCAAGCCCCAGGGACCACCATCTCCCCGGGGCTATATGCTTTGAATGCGGGGGAGCCACGCGGCCCCCCGCAGCCCCGGGGACAGCCACCTCCCCAGGGCTACAATAAAAAAAAACTGTGTGGGGGCTCGAGCCCCCCCACACTGCCACGGGGACCACCACCTCCCCGGGGCATACTTTACTTGAATATGGGGGTCCCTTGGAGACACCCTGCCCCGGGGACCAACACCTCCCTGGGGCTATTTTTACGTTGGGAGGGGGGCTGTGCGGCCCCCCTCCTGGAGTCCTCTATGGCCCTGGGGACCGCCACCCCCAGGGCCGGCTCCGGCAATGTCCCGGGGTGCCCACCCCCGGGACATTGCAGTTTGCAATGACAGGGCGGGAGCAAGGCTCCCGCCCTGTCATTGTCATTGCAAACTTCTGCTTTGCTTCGTGGAAGTGAGAGCAGGAAACTTTGCTTTTGGACAAGGGAAGCTGCATGTCAGGAAGCGGAGAGCCGGCTGGGACCGCGGGCCATTGGGGCTCCCCCGCAGTCCCCAACATGAGGGCCGGCTCCAAGGGATGGGGTCCCCGGGGCCAAAAGTGGCCCGGGAGGGGAGCCACGTGGTCCACCTCCCATAAAAGTAAAAAAAAAAAAATTTTTAAAAGGGAGGCCAGGTCGTATTCGGGCTCGAGAGGTGGGCCGTGTGGCCCCCTTCCAGTTTTTAAGAAAAAAAATGGGTCAGGCCCTGGGGGTTGGGTCCCCAGGGCCCACGAAATATTAAGAGAAGGGGGCTACACAGCCCCCCTTCTAGCAACAAAAAATTGAAAAGAAAAGCTGCATCTCGCCGAAGGCCCCGCCCCCTCCCTGCACCACTCTGAAAACAGGCCTCCTAGTGCGTTTTGGGTTGGGGATGAAGTCCCCTAGAAACTTATGGGTCCTTAGGGACCAACTAGCCCACCAGGTACCTCCAGTAAGCCCCACACAGTGGGATTGCTGGGAGGAGGTCCGAGCCCACGCCCCTTTTTACACCATTTTGCAAACGCACCTCTTGGCGCATTGCTGGTGGGGCGATGAGGTTCTCTTGTGTCCTGAGGACCTCAGGACTAAAGTGGACTTCATCCACCAAACAGCAGTGTGCCAGGAACCGTGTTTGCAGAGTGGTGTAAAAAGGGGGCGTGGCCTTTGACCACTCTCAGCAATCCAGCTGTATGGGGCTTACTAGAGGTAACAGGAGGGCTAGTTGGCCCCCAAGGACCCTCTGGAGGCAAGGGGACTTCATCCCCCAACCAAGAGCGTGCCAGGAGGCACGTTTGCAGAGTGGTGGAGAAAAGGGGCGTGGCCTGTGTCCACATCTCAGCAATCCCACTGTGTGGGGCTTACTGTAGGTAAGAGGTAGGCTAATTGGCCCCTAAGGACCCCCAGCAGCGAAGGGGACTTCAATCCCCATCCAAGAGCACGCCAGGGACCACGTTTGCAGAGTGGTGGGCAAAGAGGGTGTGGCCTGCTATAAGAATTTAGCAATCCTGCTGTGTGCGACTTACTGGAGGTAATAGGAGGGGTAATTGGCCCCCAAGAATGTCCTTGGGGGCCAACCACCCCTCTTGTTACCTCCAGTAAGTCCCACACAGTGGGATTGCTAAGAGGTCTTCGGAGGCTACGCCCCACTTTCTCCACTACTCTGCCAACGCACCTCCTGGCACAGTACTGGTTGGGGGATGAAGTCCACTTTACTCCTGAGGGACTTTGGGGGCCAAGAAGCTCTCCTGGTACCTTCTGTAAGTCCTACGGAGTGGACTTCCTGAGCGCTGGTCGGAGGCCCAGCCCCCTTTCTCCACCACTCTGCAAATGCGACTACTAGTTAAAGAAGCATTTGCAATGTAATAGGTCTCGCATTTGCAAGAGTTAGAGCTATTGGCGTTGTAAATGTAAACGTTTTTTACTAATGTTTTTTGAAGTGGAGTGGATGTACGTTGTGTGTATTGAAATTATGTGGTATGTTGTGCAGTGAAATTATGTGGATAGAAATTATGTGGTATTTAGGGTATAGGAATTATGTAGAGTGGGATTATGTGTCATGGAGCGTAATTATGTGGTATGGTAGTCTGTGTTGTGGAGTGGTAACCTCAGGTTTAGTCTTCCTCGCTTCCATAGAAGCTAAACCATAAACTCAATGAGACAAAAAAAAGAAGGAACCACTGAGGAGCACTTCTGGACCTAGTTGGAGGTATCAGCAGGGCCACTGGAATTATGCGACTGTTTGGCTGCACTGACTTTCGCACAATTATACATTTTGCGCATTTGCCACATAATCCATCATCTGCTGAATAATCTGCAGATTTGAAGAAAAAAAATCCTTGTTTCTAGCTCAAACTGCTCAAACGCTACCAAAAATGTAGCGACAAGTGTTACAGCATGGTGGAAGGCCCTTTGCAAACTTAGAATGGTCACATGTTACTTATAGCTAAATGTGGGTGTTAAATTGGTACTAATGGTGTGCAAACCACTCTTGCTTCTTTCTGCGCCTCTCTTGCCACTTTCTGCATTTCTGTTGCTTCTTTCTGCACCTTTCTTTTTTCTGCCCTTTTGCCTCTTTCTGCTCATCTCTTACACTTACCTCTCTTGCCTCTTTCTGCACCTCTCTTGCCTCGTTCTGCACCTCTCGTGCCTCTTTCTGCACCTCTGTTGCCTCTTTCTGCACCTCACTTGCTTCTTCCTGTACCCCTCTTGCCTCTTTCTGCACCCCGTTCCCTCTTTCTGCACCTCTCCTGCCTGTTTCTGCACCTCTCTTGCCTCTTTCTTCACTTCACTTGACTCTTTCTGCACCTCTGTTGCTTCTTTCTGCACTTCTCTTGCTTCTTTCTGCACCTCTGTTGCTTCTTTCTGCACCCCTCTTGCCTGTTTCTGCACCCCTTTTCCCTCTTTCTGCATCTCTCTTGCCTCAGTCTGCCCACCTGTTCCCTCTTTCTGCACCCCTTTTGCCTGTTTCTGCAACTCTTTGCCTCTTTCTGCAGTTCTCGTGCCTCCTTCTGCGCCTCACTTGCCTCTTTCTGCATCTTTCTTGCCTCTTTCTGCACTTCTCTTGCCTCCTTCTGCACCTCTCTTGCCTCTTTCAACATTTCTCTTGTCTGTTTCTGCACCTCTCTTGCCTCTTGCTGCACCTCTCTTGCCTCTTTCTGCACCTCACTTGCCTCTTTCTGCACCCCTTTTACCTGTTTCTGCACCCCTCTTCCCTCTTTGTGCAACTCTCTTGCCTCTTTCTACACCTCTCTTCCCTCTTCCTGCACCACTCTTGCCTCTTTCTGTACCTCTGTTGCTTCTTTCTGCACTTCTCTTGTCTCTTTCTGCACCATTCGTGCCTCTTTCAGCACCTCTGTTGCTTCTTTCTGCAGTTCTCTTTCTTCTTTCTGCACCCCTCCTGCCTCTTTCTGTACCCCTCTTGCCTCTTTGTGCACCTATGCCTACCCATTTCTGCACCCCCTTGCCTCTTTTTGCACCTCTGTTGGTTCTTTCTACACCTCTTTTGCTTCATTCTGCACTTCACTTGCCTCTTTCTGTACCCCTTTTGCCTCTTTCTGCACCGCTGTTGGTTCTTTCTGCACTGCTCTTGCTTCTTTCTGCACCTCTGTTCCAAATTTTTGCATCCCTCTTGCCTTTTTCTGCACTCCTCTTCCCTCTTTCTGCACCTCTCTTGCCTCAGTCTGCACACCGGTTCCCTCTTTCTGCACCCCTTCTGCCTGTTTCTGCAACTCTCTTGCCTCTTCCTGCAGTTCTCTTGCCTCCTTCTGCACCTCACTTGCCTCTTTTTGCACCTCTGTTGGTTCTTTCTGCACTGCTCTTGCTTCTTTCTGCACCTCTGTTCCAAATTTCTGCACCCCTCTTGCCTCTTTCTGCACCCCTCTTACATGTTTCTGCAACTCTCTTGCCTCTGTCTGCACCCCTGTTCCCTCTTTCTGTACCTCTTTTGCCTGTTTCTGCAACTCTCTTGCCTCTTTCTGCAGTTCTCTTGCCTCCTTCTGCACCTCTGTTGCTTCTTTCTGCACTTCTCTTGCCTCTTTCTGCACCCCTGTTGCTTCATTCTGCACTTCCCATGCTTCTTTCTGCACCTGTCTTGCTTCTTTCTGCACCCCTGTTGTCTCTTTCTGCACTCGTCTTCCCTCTTTCTGCACTTCTGTGCCTCTTTATGCACTTCTCTTGCTTCTTTATACACCTCTGTTGCTTCTTTCAGCAATTCTCTTGACTCTTTCTGCACTTCTCTTGCCTGTTTCTGCACTTCTCTTTCCTCTTTCTGCATCTCTCTTGCCTCTTTCTGCACGTCACTTGCTTCCTTCTGCACCCCTCTTGACACTTTCCGCATCCCTCTTCCCTCTTTGTGCAACTCTCTTGCCTCTTTCTACACCTCTCGTCCCTCTTTCTGCACCACTCTTGCCTCTTTCTGTATCTCTGTTGCTTTTTTCTGCAGTTCTCTTGCCTCTTTCTGTATCCTTTGTGCCTTTTTCAGCACCTCTGTTGCTTCTTTCTGCACTTCTCTTCCTTCTTTCTGCACCCCTCGTGCCTCATTCTGCACCCCTCTTGCCTCCTTCTGTACCTCTGTTGTTTCTTACTGCACTGCTCTTGCTTATTTCTGCACCTCTTTTGCCTGTTTCTGCAACTCTCTTGCCTCCTTCTGCACCTCTGTTGCTTCCTTTTTGTACTTCTCTTCTTCTTTCCGCACCCCTCTTGCCTCTTTCTGCACCTCTGTTGCTTCTTTCTGCACTTCTCTTGCTTCTTTCTGCACTTCTTTTGCTTCTTTCTGCACCCCTCTTGCCTCTTTCTGCATCCTTCTTCCCTCTTTCTACACCTCTGTTCCCTTTCTACACCTCTCTTGCCTCTTTCTGCACCCCTGTTCCCTCTTTCTGCACATCTCTTGCCTGTTTCTGCAACTCTCTTGCCTCTTTCTGCAGTTCTCTTGTCTCCTTCTGCACCTCTGTTGCTTCTTTCTGCACTTCTCTTGCCTCTTTCTGCACCCCTTTTGCTTCATTATGCACTTCCCATGCTTCTTTCTGCACCTGTCTTGCCACTTTCTGCACCCCTGTTGTCTCTTTCTGCACTCATCTTCCCTCTTTCAGCACCTCTCTTGCCTCTTTCTGCACCTTACTTGCCTCTTTATGTACTTCTCTTGCTACTTTCTACGCCTCTGTTGCTTCTTTCAACAATTCTCTTGCCTCTTTCTGCACTTCTCTTGCCTGTTTCTGCACCTCTCTTTCCTCTTTCTGCATCTCTCTTGCCTCTTTCTGCACCTCACTTGCTTCTTTCTGCACCCCTCTTGCCTCTTTCTGCATCCCTCTTCCCTCTTTGTGCAACTCTCTTGCCTCTTTCTACACCTCTCTTCCCTCTTTCTGCACCACTCTTGCCTCTCTCTGTACCTCTTTGCTCCTTTCTGCAGTTCTATTGCCTCTTTCTGCACCCTTTGTGCCTTTTTCAGCACCTCTGTCGCTTCTTACTGCACTTCTCTTCCTTCTTTCTGCACCCCTTGTGCCTCATTCTGCACCCCTCTTGCCTCCTTCTGTAACTCTGTTGTTTCTTACTGCACTACTCTTGCTTCTTTCTGCACCTCTCTTGCAAATTTCTGCACCCCTCTTGCCTCTTTCTGCACCCCTCTTGCCTCCTTCTGCACCTCTGTTGGTTCTTTCTGCACAGCTCTTGCTTCTTTCTGCACCTCTTTTGCCTGTTTCTGCAACTCTCTTGCCTCTTTCTGCACTTCTCTTGCCTCCTTCTGCACCTCTGTTGCTTCTTTTTTGCACTTCTCTTCTTCTTTCCACACCCCTCTTGCCTCTTTCTGCACTTCTCTTGCCTGTTTCTGCACCTCTCTTTCCTCTTTCTGCATCTCTCTTGCCTCTTTCTGCACCTCACTTGCTTCTTTCTGCACCCCTCTTGCCTCTTTCTGCATCCCTCTTCCCTCTTTGTGCAACTCTCTTGCCTCTTTCTACACCTCTCTTGCCTCTTTCTGCACTTCTCTTGCCTCCTTCTGCACCTCTGTTGCTTCTTTTTTGCACTTCTCTTATTCTTTCCACACCCCTCTTGCCTCTTTCTGCACCTCTGTTGCTTCTTTCTGCACTTCTCTAGCTTCTTTATGCACTTCTTTTGCTTCTTTCTGCACCCCTCTTGCCTCTTTCTGTACCCTTCTTCACTCTTTCTACACCTCTGTTCCCTCTTTCTACACCTCTCTTGCCTCTTTCTGCACCCCTGTTCCCTCTTTCTGCACATCTCTTGCCTGTTTCTGCAACTCTCTTGCCTCTTTCTACAGTTCTCTTGTCTCTTTCTGCACCTCTGTCGCTTCTTACTGCACTTCTCTTCTTTCTTTCTGCACCCCTTGTGCCTCATTCTGCACCCCTCTTGCCTCCTTCTGTAACTCTGTTGCTTCTTTCTGCACTTCTCTTGCTTCTTTCTGCACTTCTTTTGCTTCTTTCTGCACCCCTCTTGCCTCTTTCTGCATCCTTCTTCCCTCTTTCTACACCTCTGTTCCCTTTCTACACCTCTCTTGCCTCTTTCTGCACCCCTGTTCCCTCTTTCTGCACATCTCTTGCCTGTTTCTGCAACTCTCTTGCCTCTTTCTGCAGTTCTCTTGTCTCCTTCTGCACCTCTGTTGCTTCTTTCTGCACTTCTCTTGCCTCTTTCTGCACCCCTTTTGCTTCATTATGCACTTCCCATGCTTCTTTCTGCACCTGTCTTGCCACTTTCTGCACCCCTGTTGTCTCTTTCTGCACTCATCTTCCCTCTTTCAGCACCTCTCTTGCCTCTTTCTGCACCGTACTTGCCTCTTTATGTACTTCTCTTGCTACTTTCTACGCCTCTGTTGCTTCTTTCAGCAATTCTCTTGCCTCTTTCTGCACTTCTCTTGCCTGTTTCTGCACCTCTCTTTTCTCTTTCTGCATCTCTCTTGCCTCTTTCTGCACCTCACTTGCTTCTTTCTGCACCCCTCTTGCCTCTTTCTGCATCCCTCTTCCCTCTTTGTGCAACTCTCTTGCCTCTTTCTACACCTCTCTTCCCTCTTTCTGCACCACTCTTGCCTCTCTCTGTACCTCTTTGCTCCTTTCTGCAGTTCTGTTGCCTCTTTCTGCACCCTTTGTGCCTTTTTCAGCACCTCTGTCGCTTCTTACTGCACTTCTCTTCCTTCTTTCTGCACCCCTTGTGCCTCATTCTGCACCCCTCTTGCCTCCTTCTGTAACTCTGTTGTTTCTTACTGCACTACTCTTGCTTCTTTCTGCACCTCTCTTGCAAATTTCTGCACCCCTCTTGCCTCTTTCTGCACCCCTCTTGCCTCTTTCTGCACCCCTCTTGCCTCCTTCTGCACCTCTGTTGGTTCTTTCTGCACAGCTCTTGCTTCTTTCTGCACCTCTTTTGCCTGTTTCTGCAACTCTCTTGCCTCTTTCTGCACCTCTGTTGCTTATTTTTTGCACTTCTCTTCTTCTTTCCACACCCCTCTTGCCTCTTTCTGCACCTCTGTTGCTTCTTTCTGCACTTCTCTTGCTTCTTTCTGCACTTCTTTTGCTTCTTTGTGCACCCCTCTTGCCTCTTTCTGCATCCTTCTTCCCTCTTTCTACATCTCTGTTCCCTTTCTACACCTCTCTTGCCTCTTTCTGCACCCCTGTTCCCTCTTTCTGCACATCTCTTGCCTGTTTCTGCAACTCTCTTGCCTCTTTCTGCAGTTTTCTTGTCTCCTTCTGCACCTCTGTTGCTTCTTTCTGCACTTCTCTTGCCTCTTTCTGCACCCTTTTGCTTCATTATGCACTTCCCATGCTTCTTTCTGCACCTGTCTTGCCACTTTCTGCACCCCTGTTGTCTCTTTCTGCACTCATCTTCCCTCTTTCAGCACCTCTCTTGCCTCTTTCTGCACCTTACTTGCCTCTTTATGTACTTCTCTTGCTACTTTCTACACCTCTGTTGCTTCTTTCAGCAATTCTCTTGCCTCTTTCTGCACTTCTCTTGCCTGTTTCTGCACCTCTCTTTCCTCTTTCTGCATCTCTCTTGCCTCTTTCTGCACCTCACTTGCTTCTTTCTGCACCCCTCTTGCCTCTTTCTGCATCCCTCTTCCCTCTTTGTGCAACTCTCTTGCCTCTTTCTACACCTCTCTTCCCTCTTTCTGCACCACTCTTGCCTCTCTCTGTACCTCTTTGCTCCTTTCTGCAGTTCTATTGCCTCTTTCTGCACCCTTTGTGCCTTTTTCAGCACCTCTGTCGCTTCTTACTGCACTTCTCTTCCTTCTTTCTGCACCCCTTGTGCCTCATTCTGCACCCCTCTTGCCTCCTTCTGTAACTCTGTTGTTTCTTACTGCACTACTCTTGCTTCTTTCTGCACCTCTCTTGCAAATTTCTGCACCCCTCTTGCCTCTTTCTGCACCCCTCTTGCCTCCTTCTGCACCTCTGTTGGTTCTTTCTGCACAGCTCTTGTTTCTTTCTGCACCTCTTTTGCCTGTTTCTGCAACTCTCTTGCCTCTTTCTGCACTTCTCTTGCCTCCTTCTGCACCTCTGTTGCTTCTTTTTTGCACTTCTCTTCTTCTTTCCACACCCCTCTTGCCTCTTTCTGCACCTCTGTTGCTTCTTTCTGCACTTCTCTTGCTTCTTTCTGCACTTCTTTTGCTTCTTTCTGCACCCCTCTTGCCTCTTTCTGCATCCTTCTTCCCTCTTTCTACACCTCTGTTCCCTTTCTACACCTCTCTTGCCTCTTTCTGCACCCCTGTTCCCTCTTTCTGCACATCTCTTGCCTGTTTCTGCAACTCTCTTGCCTCTTTCTGCAGTTTTCTTGTCTCCTTCTGCACCTCTGTTGCTTCTTTCTGCACTTCTCTTGCCTCTTTCTGCACCCCTTTTGCTTCATTATGCACTTCCCATGCTTCTTTCTGCACCTGTCTTGCCACTTTCTGCACCCCTGTTGTCTCTTTCTGCACTCATCTTCCCTCTTTCAGCACCTCTCTTGCCTCTTTCTGCACCTTACTTGCCTCTTTATGTACTTCTCTTGCTACTTTCTACGCCTCTGTTGCTTCTTTCAGCAATTCTCTTGCCTCTTTCTGCACTTCTCTTGCCTGTTTCTGCACCTCTCTTTCCTCTTTCTGCATCTCTCTTGCCTCTTTCTGCACCTCACTTGCTTCTTTCTGCACCCCTCTTGCCTCTTTCTGCATCCCTCTTCCCTCTTTGTGCAACTCTCTTGCCTCTTTCTACACCTCTCTTCCCTCTTTCTGCACCACTCTTGCCTCTCTCTGTACCTCTTTGCTCCTTTCTGCAGTTCTATTGCCTCTTTCTGCACCCTTTGTGCCTTTTTCAGAACCTCTGTTGCTTCTTACTGCACTTCTCTTCCTTCTTTCTGCACCCCTTGTGCCTCATTCTGCACCCCTCTTGCCTCCTTCTGTAACTCTGTTGTTTCTTACTGCACTACTCTTGCTTCTTTCTGCACCTCTCTTGCAAATTTCTGCACCCCTCTTGCCTCTTTCTGCACCCTCTTGCCTCCTTCTGCACCTCTGTTGGTTCTTTCTGCACAGCTCTTGCTTCTTTCTGCACCTCTTTTGCCTGTTTCTGCAACTCTCTTGCCTCTTTCTGCACTTCTCTTGCCTCCTTCTGCACCTCTGTTGCTTCTTTTTTGCACTTCTCTTATTCTTTCCACACCCCTCTTGCCTCTTTCTGCACCTCTGTTGCTTCTTTCTGCACTTCTCTAGCTTTTTTATGCACTTCTTTTGCTTCTTTCTGCACCCCTCTTGCCTCTTTCTGTACCCTTCTTCACTCTTTCTACACCTCTGTTCCCTCTTTCTACACCTCTCTTGCCTCTTTCTGCACCCCTGTTCCCTCTTTCTGCACATCTCTTGCCTGTTTCTGCAACTCTCTTGCCTCTTTCTACAGTTCTCTTGTCTCTTTCTGCACCTCTGTCGCTTCTTACTGCACTTCTCTTCCTTCTTTCTGCACCCCTTGTGCCTCATTCTGCACCCCTCTTGCCTCCTTCTGTAACTCTGTTGTTTCTTACTGCACTACTCTTGTTTCTTTCTGCACCTGTCTTGCAAATTTCTGCACCCCTCTTGTCTCTTTCTGCACCCCTCTTGCCTCTGTCTGCACACCTCTTGCAAATTTCTGCACTTCTGTCCTTCTTTCTGCACTTCTCTTGCTTCTTTCTGCATCCCTCTTTCCTCTTTCTGCACCTCTTTTGCTTTTTTCTGCACTTTTCTCACCTCTTTCTGCACCCCTCTTGCCTCTTTCTGCACCTCTGTTGGTTCTTTCTGCACTGCTCTTGCTTCTATCTGCTTCTCTCTTGCACATTTCTGCACCCCTCTTGCCTCTTTCTGCACCTCTGTTGGTTCTTTCTGCACCTCTCTTGCCTCTGTGTTCACCCCTCTTCCCTCTTTGTGCACCTCTTTTGCCTGTTTCTGCAACTTTCTTGCCTCTTACTGGACTTTTCTTGCCTATTTCTGTACCTCTGTTGCTTCCTTCTGCACTACTCTTGCCTCTTTCTGCACCCCTCTTGCCTCTTTCTGCACCTCTGTTGCAAAACTTCTGCACTTTCTCTTGCTTCTTTCTACACCTCTCTTGCTTCTTTCTGCACCCCTCGTGCCTCTTTCTGCACCCTTCTTCCCTTTTCCTGCACGTCTCTTGGTTCTTTCTGCGCTGCTCTTGCTTCTTTCTGCACCCCTCTTGCCTCTTTCTGCACCTCTTTTGCTTCTTTCTGCACTTCTCTTGCCTCTTTCTGTACCTGTATTGCCTCTTTCTGCACCTCTGTTGGTTTTTTCTGCACTGTTCTTGCTTCTTACTGCACCTCTGTTGCATCGTTCTGCACTTCTCTTGCTTCTTTCTACACCTCTCTTGCTTCTTTCTGCACCTCTCTTGCCTCTTTCTGCACACACAGGGCTACTTTTAAACTGACCTCAGGCTCAGCAGTGCACACATGCAAGGGCAGAAAAGGGCTGCTGGGCTCTACACTGCCATGCCCTATTATATGCTAGGGACTTAGAGGTAGTTTTAATCCCCCTGCCCTATTATGTACTAGGGCCTTACAGGGGAGGTCATGCCAATCACAGGGGTACCCCAACCCATTGTGTACCCTAGTGTATGTAGGTGTTTTCACTGTATTCTAAGTGTCTTTCAGCATAGCACTAGCTCCGGGCCTTCTTACACAGAGCCTAGGGTCAGTCAGAGTCAGTTACTACCAGTACCAGTCAGCAAAAGGTTGGGGGTGCCCAGGGCACAGGATGACTTTACAACAAGGCCTCTGTCTGCACCTCTTTTGGTTCTTTCTGCACATCTCTTGCTTCTTTCTGCACCTTTCTTCCCCTTTCTGGAGTTCTATTGCCTCTTTCTGCATTTCTCTTGCTTCTTTCTGCACCTTTCTTGCTCTTTCTGCACATGTCCTACCTGTGTATGCATAGTTAGAAATTAGCATTTAAAAAACCTTAGAAATTCACTGAAAAAACCATAGGCTTCAGGGATGTTATAGTTAGAAATTAGCATTTAAAAAACCTTTGAAATTCACTGAAAAAACCACAGGTTTCAGGGACGTTATAGTTAGAAATTTTAATTTAAAAAACCTTAGAAATTCACTGAAAAAACCACAGGTTTCAGGGACGTTATAGTTAGAAATTAGCATTTAAAAAACCTTAGAAATTCCCTGGAAAAAACACAGGTTTCAGGGAGGTTATAGTTTGTTGGACTTTTCACTCATACAAAACCAGAGAAATTCGGCTGTTATGGTTAGTTGAGCTAACTATAACTCATGCCCCCGAAATGCACTGCTGATGACGTCACATATTACATCATTCATGACATGGTCAGTGACATCACTGATGACATCACTGATGACATCTCAAATGATATCACTGATGACATCACTGATGACATCATCCAGTGACTGTGTGTTTCTGTAAAGTTTAAATATGTTTAATATATTTAGGAAAAGGCGTATTGAAGAATGAGTGGGTGTATAAGTGTCTGAATGGATGATTTAGTACGTGAGTGACTGACTCTACAAGTGAGTGATTAAACGTATCTTACTGAATGCATGGGTTAGTGACTAAACTGTGTGAATGTCTGTATCCGTCTGTCTGTTGGTTTGTAAGCGGCTGCATGGCTTTCTGAATAGCTACATGAGTGTCTACATGAGTTATTGATTGATTTTCTGAGTATCTGTATGGGTGCCTGAGTGTTTGTGTGGGTGGGGTGTGTGTGAGTTGGTGATTCACTGGGTGCATGGTTTCAAGAGTGCATCTGTGATGGACTGTATGGGTGGGTGAGTGTGTGTATGGGTGTGTTAGTGATTGAATGTATATCTCAGTGGTACATGTGTGAGTAACTACATATGTGCAAGGCAGTATATATGTGTGTTGGAGTATATAAATGGCTATAAGTGAGAGTGTGTGATTGTGAGAGTGGCTGTATGGATGAGTGTGTACTTGTATCAGTGATTGTATAAGAGCATAAGAATGTGCTAGTATTTGTATGAGTAAGTGAGCTGGTGTGTGTATAACTGTATAGGTGAGTAAATGGGTGTGTGATTAAGTTTTTTGCATGACTGACTAGGTGTGTGAGTACCTCTCTGGATGAGTGGCGGTGTGTGAGTGTTTATATAGGTGTATGAGTGCATATGATAGTCCTGTACTGAGTGACTAAGTATGAGTGACTGTACAGGTGAGTGAGTTGTTGTGTGTGTAGACCTAAGAATCAGTGAGTGGGTATGTAGTTTTTGGTGTTGGAGTGTCTATGGTTTTGAGAATGGCAGTCTGTAATTTAGAGTGGGTGTATCAAAAGTTATATTAGGGTGTGAGAAGATGCATGAAATTATCACATGGATGATGTCATCAGTGATGTCATTTGAGATGTCATCAGTGATGTCATCAGTGATGTCACTGACCATGTCATGAGTGATGTAATATGTGACGTCATCAGCAGTGCATTGCGGGGCGCGAGTTATAGTTAGCTGAACTAACTATAACGGGGGAATTTCTATGGTTTTATACGAGTGAAATGTCCAACTAACTATAACTGTCCCTAAAACCTATGGTTTTTTCAGTGAATTTCAAAGGTTTTTAAATGCTAATTTCTAACTATAACGTGTCTGAAACCTATGGTTTTTTCAGTGAATTTCAAAGGTTTTTTAAATGCTAATTTCTAACTATAACGTGCCTGAAACCTATGATTTTTTAAGTGAATTTCAAAGGTTTTTTTAAATGCTAGTTTCTAACTATGCCTACAGAGGTAGGACATGTGAAGAAAGAAGAAAAAACGCACAGAAAGAAGCAAAAGATGTGCAGAAAGAACCAACAGAGGAGCAGAAAGAGGCCTTGTTGCAAAATCATCCTGTGCCCACAACTTTTTCAGACGGGTACTGGTGGTAACTGACTCTGACTAACCAGAGCCAGTGCTAGGCTCAAAAACACTTAGAATACAGTGAAAACACCTACATACACTAGGGAACACTATGCGTTGGGGTACCCCTGTGATTAGCATGACCTCCTCTGCAAGTCCCTAGTACATAATAGGGCAGGGGATTAAAACTACCTCTTAAAACGCGCTATAGGGCGCGTTTGCACAGTGGTGAAGGGAGGGGGCCTGAGGTGACATGTGTGCTAAACGCACCCTGTGGCGCGTTTTAAGTTGCGGGATTAAGTCCCCTTGAATTCTGAGGGTCCCTGGGGCCCAACTAGCCCCCCAGGTACCTACAGTTAGGACCACAGAGCTGAGTTGCAGAGAGGATTTCCGAGGCCACGCACCTTTTTTCACCTCTCTGCAACGCAACTCTGTTGTGCTTACTGAAGGTACCTGGTGGGCTAGTTGGCCCCCAGGGTCCCTCAGGATTCAAAGGGAATTAATTCCCCAACTTAAAACGCACCACAGGGCGTGTTTGCGCACATGTCACCTGAGGCCCCGCCCCTCCCTTCACCACTGTGCAAACGCGCCCCGTGGTGCGTTTTAAGTTGGAGGATTAGGTCACCTTGAATCCTGAGGGTCCCTGGGGCCCAACTAGCCCACTAGGTACTTCCAGTAAGCACCACAGGCCTGCGTTGCAACGCCTGTAACAAATTGTGCAGTTGTGTTTAGGTAGTGAAGAGGGTCATGCTGGGGGTAGTGTTTTAGGGTTTAGGGTAGTGCAGTGGTGTTTGTGTAGTGTAGGGGGTCATGCTGGGGGTAGATTTAGGGTTTAGGGTAGTGCAGTGGTGTTTGGGTAGTGTAGGGAGTCGTGCTGGGGGAGTGTTTTAGGGTTTAGGGTAGTGCAGTGGTGTTTGGGTAGTGTAGGGGGTCGTGCTGGGGGTAGTGTTTTAGGGTAGTGCAGTGGTGTTTGGGTAGTGTAGGGGGTCGTGCTGGGGGTAGTGATTTAGGGTAGTGCAGTGGTGTTTGGGTAATGTAGGGGTACTGCTGGGGGTAGTGTTTTAGGGTTTAGGGTAGTGCAGTGGTGTTTGGGTAGTGTAGGGGTACTGCTGGGGGTAGTTTTTTAGGGTTTAGGGTAGTGCAGTGGTGTTTGGGTAGTGTAGTGGTTCGTGCTGGGGTAGTTTTTTAGGGTTTGGGGCAGTGCAGTGGAGTTCGAGCAGTAAAGGGGGTCGTGCTGGGGGTGGTGTTTCAGGGTTTAGGGCAGTGCAGTGGTGTTCGGGCAGTGTAGGGGGTGGTGCAGGGGGTGGTGTTTCAGGGTTTAGGGCAGTGCAGTGGTGTTCGGGCAGTGTAGGGGGTCGTGCTGGGGCTGGTGTTTCAGGGTTTAGGGCAGTACAGTGGTGTTCAGGCAGTGTAGGGGGTCGTGCTGGGGTTGGTGTTTCAGGGTTTAGGGCAGTGCAGTGGTGTTCGGGCAGTGTAGGGGATTGTGCTGGGGCTGGTGTTTCAGGGTTTAGGGCAATGCAGTGGTGTTCGTGCAGTGTAGGGGGTCGTGCTGGGGGTGGTGTTTCAGGGTTTAGGGCAGTGCAGTAGTGTTCGGGCAGTGTAGGGGACCGTCCAGGGGGTGGTGTTTCAGGGTTTAGGGCAGTGCAGTGGTGTTCGGGGAGTGTAGGGGGTCATGCTGGGGGTGGTGTTTCAGGGTTTAGGGCAGTGCAGTGGTGTTCGGGCAGTGTAGGGGGTCGTGCAGGGGGTGGTGTTTCAGGGTTTAGGGCAGTGCAGTGGTGTTCCAGGCAGTGTAGGGGTCGTGCTGGGGCTGGTGTTTCAGGGTTTAGGGCAGCGGTGTTCGGGCAGTGTAGGGGTCTTGCTGGGGGTGATGTTTCAGGGTTTAGGGCAGTGCAGTGGTGTTCGGGCAGTGTTGGGGGTCTTGTTGGGGTAGTGTTTCAGGGTTTAGGGCAGTGCAGTGGTGTTCGTGCAGTGTAGGGGGTCGTGCTGGGGATGGTGTTTCAGGGTTTAGGGCAGTGCAGTAGTGTTCGGGCAGTGTAGGGGGTCGTGCAGGGGGTGGTGTTTCAGGGTTTAGGGCAGTGCAGTGGTGTTCGGGCAGTGTAGGGGGTCGTGCTGGGGGTGGTGTTTCAGGGTTTAGGGCAGTGCATTGCAGTGGTGTTCGGGCAGTGTAGGGGGTCATGCTGGGGGTGGTGTTTCAGGGTTTAGGGCAGTGGTGTTCGGGCAGTGTAGGGGGTCTTGCTGGGGGTGATGTTTCAGGGTTTAGGGCAGTGCAGTGGTGTTCGGGCAGTGTAGGAGGTCTTGCTGGGGGTAGTGTTTCAGGGTTTAGGGCAGTGCAGTGGTGTTCGGGCAGTGTAGGGGGCGTGCTGGGGGTGGTGTTTCAGGGTTTAGGGCAGTGCAGTGGTGTTCGGGCAGTGTAGGGGGTCGTGAAGGGGGTGGGGTTTCAGGGTTTAGGGGAGTGCAGTGGTGTTCGGGCAGTGTAGGGGGTCATGCTAGGGTTGGTGTTTCAGGGTTTAGGGCAGTGCAGTGGTGTTCAGGCAGTGTAGGGGATCGTGCAGGGGCTGGTGTTTCAGGGTTTAGGGCAGTGCAGTGGTGTTCGGGCAGTGTAGGGGGTCGTGCTGGGGGTAGTGTTTTAGGGTTTAGGGTAGTGCAGTGGTGCTTGTGTAGTGTAGGGGGTCATGCTGGGGGTAGTGTTTTAGGGTTTAGGGTAGTGCAGTGGTGTTTGTGTAGTGTAGGGGTCATGTTTTAGGGGAGTGCAGTGGTGTTTGGGTAGTGTAGGGGGTCGTGCTGGGGGTAGTGTTTTAGGTTTTAGGTTAGTGCAGTGGTGTTTGGGTAGTGTAGGGGGTCGTGCTGGGGGTAGTGTTTTAGGGTTTAAGGTAGTGCAGTGGTGTTTGTGTAGTGTAGGGGGTCGTGCTGGGGGTAGTGTTTTAGGGTTTAGGGTAGTGCAGTGGTGCTTGTGTAGTGTAGGGGGTCATGCTGGGGGTAGTGTTTTAGGGTTTAAGGTAGTGCAGTGGTGTTTGGGTAGTGTAGGGGGTCATGCTGGGGGTAGTGTTTTAGGATTTAGGTTAGTGCAGTGGTGTTGGGGTAGTGTTTTAGGGTTTAGGGTAGTGCAGTGGTGTTTGTGTAGTGTAGGGGGTCATGCTGGGGGTAGTGTTTTATGGTTTAGGATAGTGCAGTGGTGCTTGTGTAGTGTAGGGGGTCGTGCTGGGGGTAGTGTTTTAGGGTTTAGGGTAGTGCAGTGGTGTTTTTGTAGTGTAGGGGGTCATGTTTTAAGATGCAACGCTCCAATACCTGACCAGTCTGCACTACATAAAACTGCAAAAAACTAAAAATAAAAAGTGTTTTTCACACTTTTGTCATTGGGCTATATGTGGGCTACATCTGGGTAATATTTGTGCTACATTTGGGCTCTTTTTTCACTGGTGGCCATCTTGGAAGACTTCTTTGTTATGAAGTTTCCTAATTTCCTCATTTACTGCAGTCTCCTCAGTAGGAAATGCTTTCAGTTTTTTACTTTGATTCCATCAAGAAGGCATTCAGATGTGTCACACATTTGCCATAAATTCAGAATGTTAGCACTCTAGTTGTTCATTAGATCACTGTAGTAAAGCTACTGCTCACCAAGGAGTTAACTGGAAGTCTACTGCTGGTATTGAAAGTAATTGTTTCAGTCTGCATGTCAGAATTTTCTAATGAAATAGAAGAGGATTTGAGATCTCACTTAAAACATGCACTACATTTTCTTTTTGCAGCACTAACCATAATTTCTATGGCAAAATTAACCCCCTCATTTTGTTCCTTTTTAAATTAAATGTTTTAAGTGTTACCAGTTTATTCCAATCAAGATGGCTTCAGGTGTGCCATACTTTTGTCATAAGTAAGGCTGTTAGCACTCTAGTTGTTCTTTAGAACACTCTGGGAAGCTGCAGTAGAACACAAAGGAATCAACTGACAGTCTCTGCCCTTGTTGGATGTACATGTTTTACTGAGAATGTCAGACTTCATTCTCACATGACTGAGAAAGATAATGTGAATTTACAGAAAATATGCTCTCATTTTAGCTTCTGGAGCACCTTCCAAAACTGTATGGGACAAGCATGTGAAAATAGTTTTCTCTCAAACATGATTCATGATATCCCAGCAGAAGGTTTTTCACAGGGTAAAATCACCTTAGAACACACCACAATTCCTGAAATTAGTATGGTACCATCAACAAATGAATTCTAATGTAACTAAAGTCTGTTATCACCCTTTATAGTTCTCCTTTTGGTAACCCTCAAAATCTTTGATTCACTACAATGCATTTCATTGGGGTACTATCATTTATATTGGTCCCAAGATGGCTGCCAGCAATTCCAGGATGAAGTGCTGACAGCCAATCAGATCTCACGATGACATGTGTGGTTAGGCTCCGCCCAGATATATATGTGTTTTTACTTTTGATTTTCTCAGCAACTACTGAACGGATTTACACCATTTAACAAAAGGGTTCTTTCTGAACCAAGAACTACCTCTTTGCCAAATTTGGTGTAATTCCGTTCAGCAGTTCGAGCTGTAGCCTTGCATAAAGTTTCCTATGGGAAATTGATTTTCTGACTCTTATTTTTTTAATTTCTCCGCAACTACTGAACGGATTTACACCATTTAACAAAAGGGTTCTTTCTGAACCAAGAACTACCTCTTTGCCAAATTTGGTGTAATTCCGTGTAGCCGTGTCTAAAGTTTCCTATGGGAAAATGAATGGGGAAAACACGTTTTGGGACCCCCTTTTTTCTCGGCCCCCGCTTGACGAATCACCCCAAAACTTTCAGGGTAGGAGCGGACCGGAGCGGGCCATAAAGTTTGAAAATTTCGCGAAGATTCGTCAACCGACGCAAGAGCTATTTCAAATAGAATGTCGCGGATTTCCTATGGAAAATAGGTCCTAACTATAACTATCTACTGGCGACCGCCAGTAGATAATATATATATATATACATATATATATATATCCAATTACCACTCAAAGGTGCATTCCGGCACCGAAAGGAGAGACGGACAACTGCTTCTATGCTGATACTGCCGGCCGCAGTAGCATATTTATTATTCCAAACAAGTGCAAATATATATATTTCGCTCACCACAACCATCCGGAAGTCCGGAGCTCCAAAATGCGGCGGTCCTGGGTGGGTCCCTGAACCCCTTCATATAAAAGCACAATTTCTTCTTGTTACAAGAAAATTCCAGGACTCTCAGGGTTGCTTCATCAGTTTATTGGCAAGGTTGCTCAATTGAGCCAATAAACCTTGCTAATAAACTGATGAAGCAGTTCTGTGCGTCCTGGAATTTTCTTGTAACAAGAAGAAATTGTGCTTTCATATATATATATATATATACATATATTCATTTGTTAAATATTTATATAATTTTAAAATGATAAAATGATAAAATACATTAAAATCATTAGTTTAATAATTGTTTTAAAGTATATATATATATATATATATATAAATTATTATATATGTGTGTTTAACTTTTTAAAATTAAGTTTATTTGGTATATTTGCTAAAATGTATATTAAATCAAATTTTTTTAATTAATTTTATTCTTTAATACATTTAATATTTATTAATTTATTTTATATATAAAAAATGATATTTTGTACAACTATATTTATGACATCAATATTTTTTTCTCGATATTTTTGTACTTACCATTATAATTATAGGATGTGGATATTTTTGATATTGATATTTTGGTGATGATATTTTTGTATGGGGATAAATATAATATTTTGGTGATGACATTTTTGTATGGGGATAACTGTAAACAAAGGACACACTTAGAAAAAGACCTCAGTGGTTGAAATGCGTCAGTTTTTCCTGGTGGGACTTGGATTGTGACTAAATTAGAAAAAACAACTGAGAGTGCGGCGTACTTTTTTTGCTTTCTTATAAATGAGGGACTTGAGGTCTACGCCTAACACCACAACCAACAGTGAGAGTGCACCTCTTTGTGACCACAATTGTGTGTTAGGATTAATTAAGGAGTCACAAAGGAGGGACTCAGGGCTTTTAACAGGTCCAGCATACGTGCCCAAACTATAGAAATACCAAAGGTATGCAGTTCCTAACTGAAAAGGAGGGGAACAGAATGCTCCAATTCCCAGAATGCTCCATTCAGGGGCATTCTGGGAATTGTGGTGCAATCTCGGCATCACCTTCGGCAGTGTGTGGATTAAATTTAAAACATTTGCGTAGTGATACATCTCCCGGGCCCATATTTGATCCGGGGCCATATCGATCCAAAAGTGTTCACACCAAGGACATGCTAACCTTTGTGCCATGGTGAATCTGTCCCAGGTTTCGCCTCCTGCAGAATTGTTCAAGGGGGGTTTAAGAGTCCATGCCCATCCAGGCTGTACCAGTCTCCTAGTGTCTAGTACACTGGCCACAGATTTGTATCTCCCTTTACTACGCAGAAGGTACTTTGGTATCAGACGCTGCTGCTGATAATTATTCCTCACATACAACTGTGGTCACAAAGTGGCGCGCTCTCACTGTTGGTGCTGGCATTAGGGGTAGGCCACAAGTCTCTCATTTATAAGAAAGCAAAACAAGTATGCTGCACTCTCAGGAGTTTTTTCTAATTTATTCGCAGGTGATTACAATTCTTGTCCCACCTGGGACTACTGACGCGTTTCAACCATTGTGGGCTTTTTAAAGTGGGTGTGTCCTAATTCTAAAATGTAAAATCTCATTGTAGCAATAAAAACAAATTTCTGATTTCCAACTCACTGCTGGTGGCAAGTTCCACTATTGAACCAGCTCTTACGTGATCAACTCACTATTAAAGTGCTCAGTGCCAACCCATATATTAATATGCAAGGCTCTCAAAAAACCACATTTCATCAGGACTACAACATATACTTTCAAATTGATTTAATCAAATATATGTGGTTATCCAGCCACATTATAACATAATTAAACGTGAAAAAATGAATGCCATCTTCCCAGGATTACCATATGACACAGAAATAACAGAAATATAAAACCCAAGTGGGTCACTGTACCTTCATAATTGAACCTTCAAAAGTGTATCTATATGGTGTTCAGCACACATAATTATGTGTGCATGAACCAACTGCATCTGATGATACAATGCAAATGTCAGACAATGTGATAAAAAATGAGTAGCCTTGTAACAGTCAGTGCAAATTTGTGAACTGTAACAACTCCCATCCCCCCAAACAAGTCTAGTGTGTTTTTATATAAAAATCCAGATAACTAATTAAAGCGCCCAAAGGAAGTGCTGAATAGGAGTCTAACCTTTAATAGAATCAGGTATACAATTCTTCATCAATGTTGAAGCCATACGGAAGGCATGCGGCTCCATACTAGCCGGTTCCAGAATAGATTTTGTTTCTAATTTACATAGCTCCTTCCTCCTATCTCTGTCCCACTTCTTTATAGAAGTCCTGTGCAGCTTTATCTCAGATCTGTGGCGTCGCTCTGATGGCATATGGGGTAGCTACGATCATTGTTCAGGATGGCTCTTATGTGTTGTAAAACACATATAAGTACAGGTAGAGTAATACTCCCCACGTACAGTTTTTTACAGGAGCATTTAAGGATGTACACAACAAAGTGATTTACAGGTGAGATTATCTTTTATCATAATGGACTTTTAAAAGGGAGTATGTAGTATGGTCAAATTCTCTCTGTTTTTGCAAGCTTTGCATTTTCTAAAACCATCCTTGGGGGTAAGCCACACCCTGTTGGTGGTATTGGTATTAAAGTCACTCTTAATCAGAAAATCCCTCAGGGATTTGGATTTTCTGTATGTAATGTGTGGGCGTTTGGTGACAACCTATGATTGGGTGCTCCCTAATCAAATGCCAGTGCTTTTGTTAAGCGTGACAGACTCTAGCATGCTCATAGTTGTAAGTTGTTATGAATCTGTGCGAAGAGTCTTAAGTAGCTTTCGTCTTTGACACTGGTTTTGATGGATTGAGGAGGGCTGTTTCCCTGTTTTGTAATCTGGCTCTACTTGAGACTGCATCTAATATTTTTTGTAGATATTCTCTGTAAGAAGCAACCCATCATCTCTGCTTCAACCTGATTGTAGTCCTCTTCAGTACTGCAAGCCCGCTTTGTTCGATAGAATTCCCCAAAGGATACGCTCTTTATCAAGTGGGTAGGATGGAAACATCCGGCATGGTGAATAGCATTCCCCGCCGTAGGTTTTCTAAAAATAATAGTTTCCAGCTTCTCATTTCCCACCCGAATTGAAACATCCACAAATTCAATTGATGTCTTGCTTGTTTTACCTGTAAATCTTAAGTTAAGAGCATTATTGTTTAACTCTGACATAAAAAGTTCTGCCTCTGTGTCAGTGCCCAGCCACAGCACAAACAGATGATCTATGAACCTCAATCACATTATGGTATTGAGAGACCAATGCTCCATTTCAGAACCCCCAAGCACTTGCTCCTCCCACAAGCCAAAATGCAAATCTGCATAGCTGGGGGAAAAGCAGGTACCCAGAGCTGTTCCTCTCTGTTGCTGGAACAGCTGATTGTCAAAAACAAATCATCATTTCTAACAACATGATATTATGAGCTGCATAACCTATGGGTCTCATGTTGAAATAAAATGTTGTACCGCCCTCAGGCCGTCCTGGTGTCTAATGCTGATATACAATATTGACACATCTAGTTTTATTAGAAGCATATCTTGTTTTAAAGAAATCTGCTGAGTCCTTAATATGAGAAGGAATAGAAGCGACAATCAGGCTAAACAAATTATCGATGTATATCAATAGTTTCTCAAATACACTATTTTTTGCAACAATTATAGGTCTTCCAGGGGGCCTATTAAGATCTTTATGAACCTTTGCTATCATATAAAATATGGGTATCATCAGATGATCTTCTTTTAGAAAACAATATTCGTCCCAACTCAAAAGCTTAGCTTAGTGTTTATGTTTACCAATCATAAACTGTTTGAAAAGACTCACACTCACAGGATGATGTCATGAGTGATGTTGTCAGTGATGTTTCTGACCATGTCATGAGTGATCTAATATGTGAGGTCATAAGCAGTGCATTGCAGGGCCGTAAGTTATAGTTAGCTCAGGTAACTATAACTGCTGAACTTGTATGGTTTTGTACAAGTGAAATGTGAATCTAACTATAACGTTCCTGCAACCTTTGTTCTTTTCAGTGTATAAATATATATATATATACATATATAACATAACATGTGTATTTGTAAAGCGCACGTTCACCCGCAGGTATCTTGGCGCTGAATAACAGATGTTTATTGTTACCCAACTCAATGGTACTCATTTTATCAACCACAGATGGATGAAAGGCTGAGTGGACCCTCCGGGATTTTAGAATGTGACCATGAGGTCAAACACAGGCCCCTGCAGTGGACGCATTAGTCCACTGAGCCACCAGGCCCGGCGGAATATATTCATATATTCACTGAAAAAAACAAAGGTTACAGGGACGTTATAGTTAGAAAATAGAATTTAAAAAAACGTAGAAATTCACTGAAAAAAATAAAAGTTACAGGGACATTATAGTTAGACTCAGATTTCACTTGTACAAAAACAGTGAAATTCAGCAGTTATAGTTACCTGAGCTAACTATAACTTACGCCCCCACAATGCACTGCTTATGACCTCACATATTACATCAGTCATGGCATGGTCAGTGACATCACTCATGACATCTCTACAGAAATACGGCACCGAACCACACACAATACAGTTTGCATTCCTTATTCTCTTCCTTCTCTAGTTCTCAGTTGTTGATAGGCAATTCCAGTCCAAGCATGAACGGTACACAGTTCTCTTTAAATTCATGAATACATCACAGTACATCAATGTTCAACATAGAAGCAGCTGACACGTGCTTCATCCTCCTGGACTTTTTGAAGGCTAAGTTGATTTCCAAACATTCAGAACGTATTGTAACCTCATCAAGATCCCCTGTATGGATTTATTAATGCCGTTGTGCCAGTACAAGAAGAACGTTGCAATGTGACCCTCCCAGTGGGAATTATTTCCCCCTTCAGGCTTGTAAAGCTAAAGAACGGTTGAGCATCAACGGGATATTCCAATTACTGACTTTCTAATACAGTCAAAATCCACTGGTATGTGGATTGCAGTACCCGACGTGGCGCTGTATTTTTGGATCCATTTACGGAGTACTGTAGGCTTATCAGGGTACTGCAAGGGTCTGCAAAGCCCCCCTGCATTAATATAAACAAGAGCCCCGGGGAGGTGGTGTCCCCGTAGCTTAAATAAGTCCTAGGATAGGCTAAGGAAGGATGAACCTCCTCCTTTTTTTAAAATACACACCCCCCCAGGACATGGCCCACCCAGGGGCAATATTAAAAGCATGCACAATAGCGCACGCTTGTTTTTTTAAAATTCAGGGCGATATACCCTAACCCCTTTTCTTCATTTCTGCATTTGTTTTTCGGACTCGGCTGAAGTGAGTCTGTAGATTGTTGCCAAAACTTCCTGGTTGAAGTGCTGGCAGCCAATCAGAGCTCTGCAGATCTCTGCACAAGCTCCTCATTATTCACGAAGGCTTCATAACAACAGATATACAATTTTGGTTTTCCCCTATTTTTTTGCAAACTAAAGAATGGATTTACACCAAAAAAAGCACACTCTGCGGACCAAAAGCTAGCTTTCTGCCAAATTTGATGTAATTCCGTCCAGTGGTTCGGGCTGCAGGCATGTTTAAAGAGTCTATGGGAATTAACATGAGAAATGCACTTTTTTTTAACCCCCTTTTTATCAACCACCACTTGACGGATCACCCCAAAAATTCCATGCAGAACGGGAATCACTGGCACACTTTTGTTGGATAATTTCGTGAAGATTCATTAACTGCGGCAAAGATATAGACGAGTCAAAAAACATTTTTTACTATGGAAAGATGGTCCTAACTGTAACTACCTACTGGTGAATGCCAGTAGTTATATATGTGTATATATACTCAGAACTATCAAACTATATATCGTACATTATATACATACAGTAGTGTCAGCCTCCTTGCTAGTACACGTCCCCTCACTGCCAGTTAGCCATAGTCTCAGAGAAGTTAGCTGGGCTGAGTGGGAGGAGGAGTGTTTGTAATGGCTACAACTCATATCAGGCCCTGTCCAACATACACCTTCCCATCCAGCACAAACAGCCCAACAGGAACTAAGCTTACCCACAGTGTTTCAAAATGTACTAGCAGGATGCATGACACTGAGCACTGGTGTCTGACTTTTCTACAACTATCAACAGTGCCTTGTGCTCCAAACACCAGTGTCAGCCATCTTTGTCAGTACATATCCACTCACTCTTAGATAAGCATAGTTCCAGTGGTGTTGTTTGTGCATGGTGGAAAGGGTGTGTGTAGTACAGGGCCTGATGTGAGATATGGACATTGCAAACACTCCTCCTCCCACACAGCCCTACAAGTCACTATGAACCAGCTCATCATGGTCCATATTTGTTTCTAAAAATCTTTTGATGTGTGATAACAGACAAGGCACACCTCAATGTGGAACACAGGTCTATTCTCCAGGTACAACCTGGCACCTTAACACAAAATCAGATCACATCACACAGTAACAAAATGCTCCAAAGTAAAAAACAATGACCATCAGGTCAGAAGGAAGTGTGTGCCAGCCTGCCAGGGATTTCTGCAACAGTTCAATGTCAGAGTATGTCACAGCATCATGGGTCTGGTGAGGTCACAACTCTGCAGTTGACATGGCAAAGTATCCTGGTAAGGAGAAACATAGAACAGAAACTCAGGAATAAGGTAGCTAAATTTTGCAAACTATGCCATCTAAAGCACAAGAATGTCAGTGTGAATACTAGCTTGGATTCACGGTAGCACTGTATATGTTAACCTGCAAATGTAAATGAATCATTTCAGTAAAAACCTCAGGACAATTATCATACACTCACAGGCATACATACACATTGTACACCAGCAGCACACAAACAAAACAAATGGGGTTTCTCACCTTCTCTTAATGCATACTTACACTCATGTGAAAAAGTTGTGTATAAGTTATTGTCTCAAATCTAAGCGCTCCTCCTCATCACCGCTGTCATTATGTCCCAGTCCTGGATCCTCCCTCGCTGGTGGCTGCTGGTCTCTGTCATCCAGTATGATCAATCAATCATGTCATTTATAAAGCGCACTACATACCCGCGAGGGTCTCAAGGCGCTGGGGGAAGATGGGGGTGGTGCTGCTACTGATCGAAGAGCCAGGTCTTGAGGAGTCTTCTGAAGGCCAGTAGGTCTTGGGTCTGTTGGAGGTTGGTGGGAGGGTGTTCCAGGTCTTGGCGGCGAGGTGGGAGAAGGATCTGCCGCCGGCGGTCGTTTTCCGGATGCGGGGGACTGTGGCGAGGGCAAGGCTGGTTGAGCGGAGCTGGCGGGTGGGGGTGTAGAAGCTGAGTCGTCTGTTGAGGTAGGCTGGTCCGGAGTTGTGGAGTGCTTTGTGTGCGTGGGTGAGGAGCTTGAAGGTTATCCTCTTGTTGACAGGGAGCCAGTGCAGGTCTCTCAGGTGGGGTGTGATGTGGCTGCGTCGGGGGATGTCGAGGATAAGACGTGCAGAGGCGTTCTGGATGCGTTGCAGCCATCTCAGGAGCTTAGCCGTCGTTCCTGCGTAGAGGGCGTTTCCGTAGTCCAGCCTGCTGGTGACGAGGGCCTGGGTGACTGTTTTTCTTGTTTCGGTGGGGATCCACTTGAAGATCCTGCGGAGCATTCGGAGGATGTTGAAGCAGGATGAGGAAACGGCGTTGACCTGCTTAGTCATGGAGAGGGTGGGGTCGAGGATGACCCCTAGGTTGCGTACGTGGTCGGTGGGTGGCGGGGCTGTTCCCAGTGATGTTGGCCACCAGGAGTCGTCCCAGGCTGAAGGGTTGGAACCAAGGATGAGGACCTCCGTCTTGTCCGAGTTCAGCTTCAGGCGGTTGGTCCTCATCCATTCGGCGACGGCCTTCATTCCTTCGTGGAGGTGGGCTTTGGCGGTGTGAGGGTCTTTGGTGAGGGAGAGGATCAGCTGGGTGTCGTCGGCGTAGGAGATGATGTTGAGGTTGTGCTGTCGGGCGACGTGGGCGAGGGGTGCCATGTAGATGTTGAACAGCGTTGGGCTGAGGGAGGAGCCTTGGGGTACGCCGCAGATGATCTTGGTGGCCTTGGATCGGAAGGGGCGAGGCGGACGCTTTGTGTTCTGCCGGAAAGGAAGGATGTGGTCCAGTCCAGGGCCTTCTCTTGGATCCCGGCGTCGTGAAGGCGTGTTCGTAGTGTGTGGTGGCAGACCGCGTCGAAGGCGGCTGATAGGTCCAGGAGGATGAGGGCTGCTGTTTCTCCGTTGTCTAGTAGGGTCCTGATGTCATCGGTGGCGGCGATGAGGGCGGTTTCGGTGCTGTGGTTGCTGCGGAAGCCGGACTGGGAAGGGTCCAGGATGTTGTTCTCCTCGAGGTAGCGGGTCAGTTGTTTGTTGACGATTTTCTCGGTGACCTTCGCGGGGAACGGAAGCAGAGAGATGGGTCGGAAGTTCTTGAGGTCCTTGGGGTCTGCCTTGGGTTTCTTGAGTAAGGCGGTGATCTCGGCGTGCTTCCAGCTTTCCGGGAAGGTTGCTGTCTCGAAGGAGATGTTGATTATTTTCCGGAGATGGGGCGCGATGGCTGTACTGGCTTTGTTGAAGATGTGGTGAGGGCACGGGTCTAGCGGTGAACCGGAGTGGATGGTGTTCATGATCTCGCTGGTGTCCTCGTCGTTGATGTTGGTCCAGGAGAGCAGGCGGTTGGTGGTTGTGGGGGCAGTGGTCTCGGTGGTTGCCGGGGCGGTCGTGGTGTTGAAGCTGTCGTGGATGTCGGCGATTTTGCGGTGGAAGAAGGTGGCCAGGGAGTCGCACAGGTCTCGCGACGGCTGGATGTCGTTGGTGTTGGAGCTGGGGTTGGAGAGTTCCTTCACGATGTTGAAGAGCTCTTTGCTGTTGTGTGCGTTGTTGTCTAGGCGGTCTTTGAGTGAGGCCCTTTTGGCGGATCTGATGAGGTGATGGTGACTGCGGGTGGCGCTCTTGTGGGCGGCGTAGCTGTCCGCTGTCCGTTCGTGGAGCCAGATCTTCTCCAGTTTTCGGCATGTTCGTTTGGAGGCCTGGAGGTCTTCGGTGAACCAGGTGGCTTTCTTGCTGGTGTGGCTGTTGGGCGGATTCTTGAGCGGGGCGAGGTGTTGGCGCAGTCGTCGATCTACTGTCTGAGGTTGCGGGCGGCGGTGTCGGGGTCGGAGGGTTCGGCGGGTGGGCTCAGGGCGAGGGTTGTGGTTAGCTGGTCTTCCGTGACTCTGCTCCAGCAGCGGCGAGGCATTTGTTCGGTGCGGTGGTGCGTGGTGGGCTTCCTGTAGGTGAAGTGGATGCAGTGGTGGTCAGTCCAGTGGGGTTCGGAGGTGTGGTTGAAGGAGACGTGTGGGCTTGCGGAAAAGATGGAGTCGAGCGTGTGGCCGGCGGCGTGGGTGGGTGTAGTCACGAGCTGTCTGAGTCCGAGGGTGGCGAGGTTGTCGATCAGGGTGGTGGAGTTGGTGTCCTTGTTGTTCTCGAGGTGGAAGTTCAGGTCCCAGAGGAGGATGTAGTCCGTGGAGGCGATGGCGTGTGTGCTGACGAAGTCAGCGATGGAATCGCTGAACTGTGGTCGGGGTCCGGGGGTCTGTAGATGAGGGTTCCTCTGAGGGTGGTGTTGGGATCGGTGTGGATCTGGAAGTGCATGTGTTCGGCGGTGCTGAGGGTGTCGTCGGTGTTGGTTGAGACTCTGAGGGTGTTCCTGTGGACGATGGCGATGCCTCCTCCGACTCCGTTGGTGCGGTCCCTGCGGGTGATCTTGTATCCGTCCGGGATGGCAATGGCGATGTCGGGGGCTGAAGCGGGATTCAGCCAGGTCTCCGTCAGGAATGCGACGTCTGGGGAGGTTGAGTCGAGAAGGTCCCAGAGTTCGATGGCGTGTTTGCGGGCGGAGCGGGTGTTGAGGAGGATGCATCTGAGGTAGTTGGGTTCTTTCCTGGGCGGTGGTTTGGCGGGGCGGGTGCTGGCGAAGCTGCAGTTCCGGCAGGTGAAGGGCCCTTGGGTGCGCTTCGGGGTGGCCTGGTAGCAGGCGTGATCTTTTCCGGGGTTGAGTGCGTGGAGGGTGCTGGCGTCGTATCGGCGTCTGTTGATGTGGCGGGCGCGGGGGATGCCCGGACCAGGGGGTCTGGCGCTGGGCGCGGTCACGGCGCGGACGGGCGCAGACGGGCTTGCCTTAGGGGCGCCTTCGGCGCGCCAGCGGCGCGGCCGCGCAGCGGCCGCCATAAATGGGGAGGTGGGAGGGAGGAGCAGGGAATGGGGCAGCGAATGGGCAGTGAGGGGGCGGGGCCGCAGGGCGCAGCGGCGGGAAACAGGCACAGAAGGGAAAGCAGAGCACAATCAGGGCATCAAGGGGGCACAGAAAGGAAAAAACGAGCACAATCAGGGGCAGCAAGGGGGCACAGAAAGGAAAAAGCGAGCACAATCAGGGGCAGCAAGGGGCACAGAAAGGAAAAAACGAGCACAATCAGGGGCAGCAAGGGGGCACAGAAAGGAAAAGCGAGCACAATCAGGGGCAGCAAGGGGGGCACAGAAAGGAAAAAACGAGCACAATCAGGGGCAGCAAGGGGGCACAGAAAGGAAAAAGCGAGCACAATCAGGGGCAGCAAGGGGGCACAGAAAGGAAAAGCGAGGCACAATCAGGGGCAGCAAGGGGGGCACAGAAAGGAAAAAGCGAGCACAATCAGGGGCAGCAAGGGGGCACAGAAAGGAAAAGCGAGCACAATCAGGGGCAGCAAGGGGGCACAGAAGGAAAAAGCGAGCACAATCAGGGGCAGCAAGGGGGCACAGAAAGGAAAAGCGAGCACAATCAGGGGCAGCAAGGGGGGCACAGAAGGAAAAAACGAGCACAATCAGGGGCAGCAAGGGGGCACAGAAAGGAAAAACGAGCACAATCAGGGGCAGCAAGGGGGCACAGAAAGGAAAAAGCGAGCACAATCAGGGGCAGCAAGGGGGCACAGAAAGGAAAAACGAGCACAATCAGGGGCAGCAAGGGGGGCACAGAAAGGAAAAAAACGAGCACAATCAGGGGCAGCAAGGGGGCACAGAAAGGAAAAAACGAGCACAATCTGGGGCAGCAAGGGGGCACAGAAAGGAAAAGCGAGCACAATCAGGGGCAGCAAGGGGGCACAGAAAGGAAAAAGCGAGCACAATCAGGGGCAGCAAGGGGGCACAGAAAGGAAAAACGAGCACAATCAGGGGCAGCAAGGGGGGCACAGAAGGAAAAAACGAGCACAATCAGGGGCAGCAAGGGGGCACAGAAAGGAAAAGCGAGCACAATCAGGGGCAGCAAGGGGGGCACAGAAGGAAAAAGCGAGCACAATCAGGGGCAGCAAGGGGGCACAGAAAGGAAAAGCGAGCACAATCAGGGGCAGCAAGGGAGGCACAGAAAGGAAAAACGAGCACAATCAGGGGCAGCAAGGGGGGCACAGAAAGGAAAAAACGAGCACAATCAGGGGCAGCAAGGGGGCACAGAAAGGAAAAACGAGCACACTCAGGGGCAGCAAGGGGGCACAGAAAGGAAAAGCGAGCACAATCAGGGGCAGCAGCAGGGCACACAGACGGAGCTGTGTGGTGGGGGAGCGACCTACCAGTCAAGGTCAGGGGTCAATATGAGAGGTATTGCCTTCCATATTGCCAGGTTGTGGAGCATGCAGCAAGCTGTGATGATCTGGTACACCTTCAATGGGGTGTTGGAGGGAAAAATCTCTGTAAGAATAACAAAGGAGCAGGTTGACAATACAATATGGTTTAATGCATTAATCACCTGGGGAGATCAGTCAGGCTCAGCCGAGACTGGAATCTGATGTCCAACGAATAGTTCAAAAGCAGTGGCTTATATACTCTAAAACCACAATAGAAAAAAGTTACAAGCATATAGATATGGGCCACATGGCCCTCACATCTCATATTGGCGGAAACCTCCTCGGTGGTTTTCCTATTCTCAGACTTTAACCATTATTAACAACATTTTACATCTGTTTCCCTGCGAAGCGAATGATTACATTTTTGCCTAACGCTTTTTGGCTACGCTTATCTGACCTCTGGCCTGTGGTTTCATCCATCATGCCTAGCATCGTGTAAGTGTAAAATGTGGTTTTCAACTGAAGCAACTTATGAGCAGTGGCAAGGCTTGCACCTGGGCCAGTCCATCCTGTGCGTGTGCTTAATCTATGTGTGCATGCATTAGTAACATGATTACAAAAGACATGATTGACACCTTTCAGTTCGTCTCTCTAGCAGATGGGCTTGTGGCAACCCACAGTAATTTTGCAGTTCCAACATTTAAAACACTACTGGTTTCCCGAGTCTGGAAGAAGATATGATCTACGCTTCATGCAGTAGCTTATCTTTGTGACCGCAGGCCATTTCCTGACCTTTCAACGAACTGTGTGACCTGATAAGTTCAGCTAAACTCATTGTCCTTTGTAACATGCTATTTTCTGACCTATTTCTCGTGCAGAGGCCTGGGCCTGTATTTCTACTGAGGCCTAAAGCTGCTTTTAACTTGAAACTTCTGCATAGAAGTTGCAGGCCTTAACTCTGTGTGTGTTTGTACAAAATGCATCCTATTTTTCCCTATATCATTCCCCCCTCTAGTTGATTCTTCAACTACTTCTTCTCCTAATCTCCCATCCTCAAAGGGAATCTCCTCATATATAACACTCTGTTCTAAGACCTCTGTGGTGCTTTTCCTGACCAAGAACGCTCCTCCCACGCTAGCTGTCATCTTTTTGCAACAGGCTAGTATCACCTGAAATACAAGGCACATCAAAAGCAATACAACAATTAGAGGCAACAAGGCCTTGAACAACTCCGACGGCACCCAATCGAACCAGCCCTTGAACCACTCATCCGGAGCACCCCCCTCTTCGACCATCTTCTTGTGGAGATCATGCAATGTCCGAATGGCCCCGATCAATGTCCCATTGTCTGCATCATTGGCTGGCATATACGTGCAGCAAGCGGATCCAATCTTCTTGCACACACCCCCCTCCATGGCCGTCATTAAATCTAGAATGTATCTATGCTGCATCACCATTAATCTAAGGGCATGTAGTTCTTCCTTTATGGCATTGAAGCCATCTTCCGTGGCGTTTATGGCCTTCATTAGCTCCCATCGTGTGATCTGGAGCCAGCAGGCTGTTGCTTTTGCCTGAATCAATGGCATGATGCTGCCAAAGAATAGCTGGGCATCATTGAAAAGTCTGTATTCTTGCAGAACATTTCCCCAGGTTGGGGTGCCAAAGTACTCAGCAGATCGTTTCTTCACGTGGTGATGCAGCAGGGTCATTGGACAGCTCATAGGATGGTCATGCAATGTCTTAATGTCCACTCCTGGTATCACCAGGGAGGGGGTGTGCAGTGTGACCAGGTCGCAGAGACCACTCCAGTTCGGGGGTGGCTGTAGGTGAAGCCGGGCCCCACACTGCCAAAAGTGGTCCATCAGGCTGGCGGTGCCCCCCTGCATGTCGGAGTTGTCCATGGTGGTATTGCAGTTGAGGTTCCTTCCCACCTTTACTGTCCCATTTCCTCTAAAACAAAGAGAAAACTGTGTTAATTTTATTGCTACTCTAGGGTGTGTGTTAGTTCCTGTCCAGGTATATCTCTGTATGTTTGCATCCCATATTTGCTGACAGTGTCCTACTACCTTATCAAATTTTAAAGGGCTATTTGTTTTTGTGCTATTCCACAATGATAAAGCTCTACATATGAATGTGGCACCAGTGTGCCATTTATCATTGGTGAATACTGATCCTGTAACATTGAGTACTGGCCTAGCTGCACAGTCAGGGAGCAGAGGTTTGGCTGAATAGTTACTACATTCGGACGATGGGTTAGACTTTCCTAAAAAGCCCCGCTGTAATATCCATTTTTCCCAAGCTGCAAAGTTTCTTTTCTGCCCTGCTTCCTTCATTCTTGATACTTCCTTCACTATGTCTTCTTTTTTTGTCAGAATTTGTAGGACTCCAGGGGTGGTGTCAAATAAGGTTGTATTGACTAGAGACGTTGCCGGACTAACATGCATCGGTTGTAGCTGTGCTTTTATTCTACATAAAAAGAGGTGCAAACATTCGGGGGTACCTCCTTGGGGTGATGCAATCTATCTACCGCAGTGGCATGGGGAATAAGGGAGCACACATAACAACTGGTATTAGTTGTATATTGGCCTATACTATGCATGTGCTGGTGCCAACTATTTCAAGCAGAGCATTGTGGAGAGGGTGATGATCCATATCATTTTCAACACTTCTACGCATGCGTATGATATCTAATATAGAGAAAAAATCGAAGTAGACTAGGGCTATCATCATCAATTTTAACGCACCGAGGAGGAAAAATAAAAGAAAAGTACATATTTTAAAATAAGTGTCTGTTGAAGCGTTGGAGGGAGGCTTTACTCCGGTCTCTTCTCCTGTTCTCCCCCCTATTTTTCCTGCTCGGTGTCCGAAAGGATAGATGGCAAGGTCGGCGCCAGGCGAATGTCTCTCAGATGGTACCATAGCTTATGTCCTTGAACTTTCACCGCAGTAGCTGTGCTGTGAGTTACTGGGTAGGGTCCGTTGAATTTGCTGTCCTTCCAGGTACAGATAAAGTTCTTTGTGTACACTAGAGTTCCAACTGGCAAAGGTGGTCTTTGGTCATCTGCTGGAAGTGCGTTGGCGCGCTTATCTGCTGCCTGGGTGACCTGTTTAGAGAAGAACTTTGCAGCTTTTGTTAGCTGTGCAATATAGTCAGACATTTCAGTTTGAACAACTTCAGGTGCACTTTCAGTTTGCAACTTGTGTCTAGTTGGGGGCACAAATGTACTCATCAGTCTCCCAGTCACTATTTGGTGTGGGGTCAAGTGTTGATCTGACCCTGGGGTATTTCTGAGGGCAAATAATGCTAATGGGAGACAGTACAACCAGTTCTTTTTCAAGGTGACACACAGTTTACTCAATTTGTTCTTGAGGAGGCCATTGAGGTGCTCCACAATTCCATTACTTTGAGGGTGATAAGCTGATGAGAGCCTGTGTGTTATGCCTAGCAAGGTGGTAAGACAAGAAAAGATGTTATTCACGAAGTGTGTGCTATTGTCGGATATGATCCCTTCGGGAATTCCCCATCTCGGAATAACCTCATGGATAAGAAAAGTAGCAGCAGACTTGGCATCACAGTGCACACAAGGGCCTGCTTCGATCCACCTTGAAAATGGACAGACTACAACTGTGAGATACCAGTAACGGTTGCATCTGTCAATCATATCAACATAATCAATGTGCAACTCCATGAAGGGTCCTTGTGGTCGGGGTATTGTGGAAGCTATTACCTTGAAGGTGGGATTTGGGGAATACTGCTGACACACGGTGCATGTGTATAGGTACATTGTGATCATCTCATGTAAGTTGGGAACGAACCAATCCTGGCGTATCTGGAGGGACATGTTGTCTCTGGCAGTGTGTGATGGAAAATGTAGCTGGTTCAAGGCATTAAGTAGAAGTGCTTGGGGCATGACAGGCTTCCCTGTGGATATCTGTCTGTATAATAAATCTGTACCTGTCTGTGTGCATCCCCTGGATTCCCACAACTGCTTTTCATGGTCTGGAGCATTTTCCTGTATCTCTCTTAGATGCAGGTGAGCTGTTTCTGTATAATGCCTAGAAGGGTCCAGGGGATCATAAGATGCATCTGTGTCGCTAGCTGCTGTGTCAGTCGTTAATAGAATTGTGGCAGGTATATTGTTTAGAGGGAGTTTGGCTGCTTCCTTGGCTGCCCAATCAGCCAAGGCATTTGCACAGGACACAAAGGGGCCGATTCCAATTCAGGCCGAAAATCACTCCGACCGAGCCGGACCCGGAGAGATTTCCGACCGAATCGGACTCTGGCAGCCCGACCGAACGAGTACGATGTGTACGCATGCAATCGGACTCGATTCGGTCGGACTCCCATTGAAGTCAATGGGTGCGAGGCGAACAAGGGCGCCCCCTACAGCGGGTACGCGTCGATGCGAATCGCGCCGTACATGCACAGGTAGGGGGGACCCATGGGTCCCCCCTGTGTGTGACTCGCGCGGCTACGCGTACAGGGGGGTCCGACACGGACCCCCAAAGTCCGGCTCCGACTGCCCTTTAGAGCCGGACGGCGCGAGTCGGTCGGACTGCTCGAGGCGCGCATCGTACTTGCCCGGCCGGGGAACGTCTCCATTGCGCGGTGCGAGTCGTGTCCGTGCGAGTCGGTCGGAGCGGTTCGGACCCGCGTACGAGTCGGTCGGCGATTTCGCGTGCGCTCGCATCTTACTCGCTCGCCCGGACGCACGTACGAATCGGTCGGGAAAAGAGGGCTCCGAATCGGATCCGGTTAAGCCGAATCCGATTCGGTGCCCTACCGGCCGAGATCGGAATCGGCCCCAAAGTCTTGAGAATTTGTGTGAGCTGTGCATTTTACTACAGCGACTGCATGTTGGAGAGCTAGAGCTACAATCAGGTCTTTTAAAAGAGGACGATGCATGACAGGGCTTCCATCAAATTTTAGGAATCCCCGTCTGCTCCACCGCATAATGCTGGAATGCACTGTTGTAGTGACATATGCGGAATCAGAATACACTGTAATTGTTTCGCCTTCACCCTGTTTAAGGGCTGCCACCAGTGCTACTAGCTCGGCAGCTTGAGCAGAATAATGGGATGGCAAAGTTATCTGTTCTGTTATCTGCAAAGTATCCGAAGAATCATGCTGCATGGCTCTGACCACTGCTGCCCCTGTATGTTGTATTCCTGTGTCCTAATCTATTGTGGAGGATCCATCTACAAAATATACGACGCTACCTGGAATAGGGTCTTCTCTCGCTTGGCTACACTCATCTGGAGTATATGTTGCACAGTCATGGGGGTCACTATCTGCATCTTCAATAGAGGGTGCAAAGAAAGTAGCAGGGTTGACTGTATGACACTTGACTACCTTGAGAGATGGTAGTGATAAAATTATCTCAAAGCCTGATACTCTCTGTGTTGTTAGTGTCGTCTTAGCCTTCTGAATTATTGCAAACACTGCATGTTCTGCATACAGCGTCAGAGGTGAACCCATGACAATTGGGGCGCTTTTCTCAACCGCAAAGGCTGCTGTTGCCAAAGCTGGCTCGCAGGGGTAATGACCTTTCATAACAGGATCAAGTAGGCCACTAAAGTACACATTTGGTTTGTGGCCTAAAGGATACTTTTGGGTGAGGACAGCCGTCATCACCTGGCCATTGCAGTGGCAAAAAAGGAAAAACTCTTTAGTGTAGTCTGGTGTTCCTAACACTGGTGCATTTGTTATCTCTGTCTTTAATTTGTGAAATGTTTCTCGCATTTCTGCAGTCCATGTTATTCTGTATTTCTGTGTTTTTGCCTGTTTTATGGCTGTGAACAAAGGGGCTATCAGGGTGCTATAGTCAAAAACCCATTGTCTGACATAGTTACATAGGCCAAAATTGTTTTGCATTCCCTTCACTGTCTCAGGCTCAGTCATCTGTCTAATTGACGCTGCTCTTTCAGGTGTAACTCGGCGGCCTGAGGCCGATAGGAATTGTCCCAAATAATGGACTTCTTCCTGACAATATTGTAATTTGTCTCTGTCTACTTTGTAGCCTCGTTGGGCGAGGGTGAAAAGCAGTGACACAGTGTCTTTTCTGCACTGTTCTTCTGTGGCACTACAAATTAGTAAGTCATCGACATACTGCAGTATTGTGCTGTCACTTTGAAAATTAGCGAGGTCATTCTTGACTGCTCTGTTGAAGACACTAGGGGACTCACAGTACCCCTGAGGTAAACGAGAATGGAGGTACTGGGAGCCACGAAATGAGAATGCAGTCAAGTAATGACTATCTGGGTGTAGTAGAATGCTAAAGAATTCATTTTTTAAGTCTATGACTGAGAAGTATTTAGCATCCTTGGGTATGTTAGTCAGGATGACGGAAGAGTCAGGTACTACAGGGAATTCCGGTATCACTATGTCGCTAAGGGGGCGCAGGTCTTGAATCATGCGCCATGAATTACCCTTGGCCTTCTTGACCGGGTAAATCGGGGTGTTGCAGGGGGTTACACCTGGGTATATGACTCCCTGCTCTACCAATGCCTGTATAACTGGGGCGATGCCCTCCTCTGCTTCTTTGGATAGAGGGTATTGCCTTACCCTTGGTAGTATTGCTCCTTCCTTCAAGGTTATTCTGAAAGGGGCTGCTGTGTGGACGAGGCCCACATCGTGGGGGCCTTTTGTCCACAAATCAGAGGGTACCTGCGCAAGGTCATTGTCCTTACTAGGACCAGAAACAGTCTTTGGTATTGCAGACCTTGTTTCCAGCGTAGTACGCAATGGAATGCTGTCTTGAAAAACTACCCCACTGACCTTTTACTTTTATATTGGGGTCATGAAAGATGAAACAGGCCCACATTGTAGAGGTGTAATCACTGGCCATCACCATCCCCCAGGTGGAAGATATCTCCACAGTTTCCACCTCCAGTATTATATCTTTACCTGATACTTCAGAATTCAGCTTTTCTGACCAGGGGCTCTGGCGGCGGAACAGAAAGTTTCTTGTCAATTCAACTAACTTTCCTGTTAGTTCTGGTGTTTCTGCTATGATAGTATACACTGCTCTAGTAAAGGCTGGGATGTCTATAGGCCTAGCTCTGGTTCGGTCACCGTCTGGGTGGTGAGTAACCACTGTCATGATACATTTGCGAGACATTCCTGGCGTTGAGCAGATCATTGTCCCATCCTCCTCGAAGTGGATGGACATGTTTAGTTTTGCCATAAGATCACGTCCTAACAAGTTTGCTGGGGCCGTGGGGGAGAATAGGAGACTGCTGTTAACATATCTCCCCCTATCTCCATCTCCACAGGTTTGGTGAATGGAACCCTCATCACATCCCCAGAGAACCCCTGTGTGTCCATTGATGAATTTGACAGCGGGAGTCCTCTCTCACGGATACAGGACCTAGTGGCCCCAGTGTCAATGAGAAAGCTGTATTCCCTGTCATTTATGGCTACCGTCACAGTGGGTTCCTCGTCTGGCCTGTGAGTTATCGATAGTACTGGACACATGAGACTACTCCGTGGGCACCTTCATTGAGCATATCCTCCCACATAATTTTGCTGAAAGGGGTTTCCTCCTCTGACCGTTACCCCACCTTCTAAGGTCTGGTGTTGTACAGTGGGCTGCACTGCCTGTTGCGGCCCATACTGCATTTGGGGCACGTGTTGTTGCACCTGTTGGGGCTGGAACTGCTGTTGAGGCTGCATTTGGGGCTGTGGAAGATATAGCACTTGGGGGCTCATGGCAGGCTGTGCCACAGTGCGACAGGTGGCACCATTTGTTGGCCATATATTGCCCCTGCCTTTTCGTTGTTGTTTTTGGTCCTACATTCTCTAATGAAATGTCCTGGCATCTTACAGAAGTGGCATGTTTGCCCGCTCCTGAATATGTTTTGCCTATTTCCCCCAAACCTTCCTCGCCCTCCTTGCCCATTCCTGTTATCAAATCCAGGGGCATATTGTTGGGATTGTGAAGTGGTGTTTACAGGTGGCACGCCCAAAGACACTGCGGCCATCTGGGTAGCCGCAGTGGCAGTTCCTCCCTCTGTCCTCTTTGCTAGTTTCTGTTGTACTAATTTAGCTGCTGCTTTCTCAATGTCGCTCTTTTCCTTGTCCTGTCTCCTTTTACAATAATGTATTATGTGAGCCTGTATCTCAGTCCATGGTTTGGCTTCTAAGGCTACTATGTTGTCTAGTTTGTCCTGCACTTCAGCTGGTAATCCCTTCTTCACTATGTTATAGAAAAGTATTGCATTTTGTCCAGTCACATCCCATCTCTCCCCTACCTCCTGTGTCCATTTCTCTTTCATTCTGCTGAGGAATTGTGCTGGGTCTTCATCTGGCTGCATTGTCTGTGCCATGAGAGATCCAATGTCTGGCCTGTCTGGATACATTTGTCTTAGTTGTGTCCAAACAACTCCCCTTACTCTGTTGAAGTGTGCCCCATCACATTTTGAATTAGCCAATGTCACGTCCTTTACTCCTGCTTTTATGAACAGTGTGTCTGTTTCATCTCCTATAAGGGAGCTTAATAAACCTTTGATGTCGCCTATTCCAAGGGGTATCCCTGCTGTGTGTTTTTCAAAAGCAGCTATCCACTTCCCCGCCCCTTTGGCAAGTGGTGGCAGCTGTTTGTTAAGATTTTCTTTATCCATCTGGGGCCATGGTATGTATTGGGGCATCCCTGAACCTTTAAATATTAAGGGCAGTTGTGACAGGACCGTGTCCCTATGTCCAGTAGGGTGACGCAAGTAACCCTGGGCGTAGTTCGCGAAGTAGCGCTTCGCGAAGCTACGCAAAGTGAAGTTCGCACTACGCGAGCTTCGCGTAGCACTACGCGAACTGCGTAGTGCGTGTTCGCAATGATTACACAGTGCCGGATGCTTGTCCGCACTGTGCAATCATTGAAAACGGCATCTTGCACAGTGCGAGCTGTCTTTTACTGCCGCTCGAGTAGATTTTTACTCGAGCGGCAGCTTTCTCAACGCGGACTGGTAGTTTCTCATTGCGAGCGGTCGCGAGCATACGCGACCACTCGCAATGAGAAACCTGACCTCCCGCGTTGAGAATCTCGCCGGGAGGTTTATTTTCCACGCTCGCGATCGGCAACTTGTGTTGCTGATCGCGAACGAGGAAAAAGTCTCGCCGGGATGTCATTTTGCTTGCTCGCGGTCGCCTACTTGACGTTGAGGACCGCGAGCAAGCAAAAATGACCGCTGCACTACGCTACGCTACGCTACGCGTGTTTGCACTGTGCTACGTGCAATTCGCGTTGTGCGAAGTAGCGCAAACTTCGCAAACTACGCGAGCGTAGCGTAGTACTTCGCCCAGGCCTAGACGCAAGTCATACTGTCTGGCATATCTTTGCCATATTCGCAGGCTGTCCTTCATATGAGGATAATCCCACTCCGGATCCCCTATACTGTGAAGGATGCACATCTCCGCATTTGCCATGTCTCGTGGTTCAAAAGAACCATCTCGTGGCCATGGTGTCATTTGTGGTGCTAGTCCTTCTGTCCAACCTGCTAGATTGTCAGTAAAAGGGACAACATTGTACCAGCTCTGTTCGTGTTGGGCCACTATTTCATTGGGTGTCAGGTCACTGCCTGAGCGCACAGGGAGTAGGCGTGCTGTGTCTTTTCTCAATGTCATTCTTCCCGTCATGTTAAATGTTCCCTGCTTCTCATAAGGGCGTGCATGCATTCCATCAAATCTCAATATGTTTAATTCTTGCTGCCTCCTCTATAAGGCCTGAGCAACCCTGTTGGTGTCTCCCCCTCACAGGCAAATTGTGACTGTTCTCTATCATAGTCGTTAATGATGGACATTCTATTAACATCCTCTGAAACATCATCTAATGCCCCATCTGATCCTATGTAAGATCTGTCTGACCTCATGTCTTCGTCACCTAAGAGGTTATGTGCACGGAGGAAGTCCTCCGAGCTTTGGTGTTCCATGATTTGTGACCTGTCTAGTGTCCTCCGATGCCACAAGGGCACCTCCTCTTTTTCACAGGTTCTTCTTGTGTCCATCTTCCCTTATCTTGACCCACTTGTTATCGCCACCCTCCTCTATCAGCCTCCAGCGGGCTGCAGGAGGTGTTTTTGGTGTAAAGGCTAACTTTCCTGTCCTCCTCTCACTCTCGGGACTTGAATTTCTTGGACCGCTGACTGTTTTCCTAGTAACACCTCCTCTCTGTGTGTCCTTTGAATCTGATATTGGGTTCTGACCTTCACTTTTATCTTTCTTTGTAGGCGCAGTTTCATCTTCTAAATGAAGTGTAAAGGTAGCATCCACTGTTCCTACATATTTATTGGTGTCTCCCCCCAACATCTCCCGAGGTGTGCTAGCCATTCGTGGGCATGGCATTAGCCGGACATAATCACTGTGTTTGGAAGATGATTCTGATGGTGGGCTACACTCAGGGTCTGAATATCCTACAGCAGGCAGATGTGAGGAGGTGGGAATTGTGTTTGATGTATTAGCCTGCATTGTATACATGCCCTGTACCTTTGCAATGTTTAAACTTGCTTGTGCCTCTCGGTACAGGGGTGGAGGAGCTGAAGGAGGGGACTGGGGCCTTATCTCAGTCTCCTTCTCGTGTGTTTCACAAAATACCTTCCACTGATCTAAGATGGTCTTCCTTTTTTCTAATTTCTTCCCATTATATTTGCTTTGTAAGAGGGTGGCTATATGATCTAACGTTATGTTGTCAAATGAGCCCTTTTCAGGCCATACATGTTCAAGTTTTGATGTTGCCTTATGCCACTCCTTACAATATTTCTCTATTTTGTCCTTGTCGCCAGGGAACACCTTAACCATGTGTTCTAAAGGGGTCCCCATTATTTATGCGGTGCACTTGGCCTCTGTTTAGTCTTATATTTGGGCCTAACTTGTCCTTGTTATAAGTGTTCACTCTTCCTAATGATATTGCTTATTCTTAGTTCTATTGTACTTTCCACCTGATACCCTTATCTACCTCATGGGGTATTATAGTAGATTTCCTTCAGGCTACTCTCCTTGCTACTCACATAGGTAGTGAGTTAATTTCTTGGGGGCCTTCTGGTGGGTGTCTCACTGTGGGGTGAACCACTGCAATAGGTTTTGTAGAATTCAAAACCAATTCCAATATCTTAGGTGTGGAAATGTCCTGTTCAGAATCACCTGTAAGAAAATTAAGGACATTCCTATCAAGTCTATCTGTTATTTCTTCTATGGTATGTATACCGTGAAAATAGCTATTTAGGTCCTCATCTATACTGTTTGATAGTTCTTCTAGGCTCCAATCTGGAGGTTCTAAAGTTTGACTATAGGGATAATAATTGATAGCATCAGTATTTGTTGTGGGGTTCATGAGGTGATTGTACACTACTCTTAATCACTGTAATGTGGAGGACAATGTCTTTGTGTTTACTTCTTTGGGACCGATCTTTTTAGTTATCTGATAGGAGTTTTACTGTCACATCAATGTATGTTGTCAGGAGACCCAGCGGTGATGTATAGTCAATACCTAGGCGCTCACAAACCTCTGACATTAAAGGGTTATCGGATGGTAGTGGGATTGCTGGCCAACCAGGGTCAGTGCCGTTAGAAAGGGCCACAGGGAGACCGTTATAAAAATAGATGGTTAATTCAGGAATTGGTTGTTGTTGGGTACCTGTGCACCCTTGAGACATTTGTCTAAATAAAAAATCCTTTTCCTAAAACTCACACAATTCAGAAATCCCAAGTATAAACAACACAAAACTACAAAATGACATTAATGTGTGTCCTTACTTCTATTCACATCTGTATAGGCATATTAATGTACTCTAAAACTTCATACTAGGGCAAAAACTACTACTACTGCTGCTGCAGCAGCTGGTCGCTTCTCCCGAACTCACAAGGAGGATATACTTCACTGCCTGTAACTACAAACTGTGACTTTCAGACTTAAATTCTGAGATGACTTGAATTGTTCAGCCCATACTCAGAATAAAGTTCCAACGAACACCGGGTTTTCACCTGTTTCTTTGCCACAACATCAGAACATACGCTGGCTGTCCAGCTTCAAGTCCTACTCTTACCTGACCACTTCTGGCTCTTTTAGCCAGGTCCCCTAGTACCTTCCGGACTTACCACCGGAGCTCTAGTCCTTGTTATTGTGTCAGTGCACAATCATGCATGCATTTCCCCACATATGAACATTAATAAAAATAATATCATAGGACACATTATACTGTCAACATGCTACCTGTAAGGTATAAGGGACGACATTTGCACTGTTCTCACCTTTGAAGAATGTTGACTCCCAAGCCCCACCTGTCCCAGAGAAATGTGAAGACTTTCTAACCGGCGTCTTCTTTTAGTTGCGCAAAACCATTTCCATAAGGACAGGCGGTGCCCAGGGTGTGGCAGGAGGCAAGAAGAAGTGGAAGTCCTGGCTCAGGCTCACCACGATGTTGGAGGGAAAAATCTCTGTAAGAATAACAAAGGAGCAGGTTGACAATACAATATGGTTTAATGCATTAATCAGCTGGGGAGTTCAGCCAGGCTCAGCCGAGACTGGAATCTGATGTTCAACGAACAGTTCAAAAGCAGTGGCTTATATACTCTAAAACCACAATAGAAAAAAGTTACAAGCATATAGATATGGGCCACATGGCCCTCACATCTCAGATTGGCGGAAACCTCCTCAGTGGTTTTTCTATTCTCAGACTTTAACCGTTATTAACAACATTTTACATACATCTGTTTCCCTGCGAAGCGAGTGATTATATTTTTGCCTAACGCTTTTTGGCTACGCTTATCTGACCTCTGGCCTGTGGTTTCATCCATCATGCCTAGCATCGTGTAAGTGTGACATGTGGTTTTCAACTGAAGCAACTTATGAGCAGTGGCAAGGCTTGCACCTGGGTCAGTCCATCCTGTGCGTGTGCTTAATCTATGTGTGCATGCATTAGTAACACGATTACAAAAGACATGATTGACACCTTTCAGTTAGTCTCTCTAGCAGATGGGCGTGTGGTAACCCACAGTAATTTTGCAGTTCCAACGTTTAAAACTTTGCCGAGTCTGGAAGAAGATATGATCTACGCTTCATGCAGTAGCTTATCTTTGTGACCGCAGGCCATTTCCTGACCTTTCAACGAACTTTGTGACCTGATAAGTTCAGCTAAACTCATTGTCCTTTGTAACATGCTATTTTCTGACCTATTTCTGGTGCAGAGGCCTGGGCCTGTATTTCTACTGAGGCCTAAAGCTGCTTTTAACTTGAAACTTCTGCATAGAAGTTGCAGGCTTTAACTCTGTGTGTGTTTGTACAAAATGTATCCTATTTTTCCCTATATCAGGGGCATATTGGACGGCTCCTCTTGTGTGATCCAAATGGCGGAATCTGGTCTTCATTAGCCCAAACGTCCGCTCCACGACTCGCCGGGTCCTACCATGCGCCTCATTAAACCGTACTTCTGCAGGGGTGACAGGGTTACGGAGTGGTGCCAGTAACCAAGGCTGGTTGAGGTATCCAGAGCCTCCTACATTTAACACAGAACAAATTTCAGTTGTATGACAACAGAGCACTATCTGACATACAATCAATACACACCACAACATACACATACAACATCACCTACCAACAAGCCAGGCATGTTCACATTGCAGCTGAGACATCAAATGGGGGATGGCGCTGTTTCTCAGGATATATGCATCATGTGCCGAGCCAGGGAAATGTGCGCAGATGTGGGAGATGGACATGTCAGCCAAGCATACCACCTGCATATTGATAGAGTGGTAATGTTTTCTGTTCTGATACATTTTCTCATTTGCCTGTGGTGGGATCAATGTAATGTGGGAGCCATCAATAGAGCCAATGACATGGGGTATCCGTCCCAACGCATTGAATCCCCCTTGATGTCTGACAACTCTCCAGGTGTCGGGAACTTTATGTACTGGTCCAGATAACAGATCAATGCCTCCAACACATCCTGAATGACATGGCTGAACATTGTTTGGGACATTCCACCAGATGTTGCCACTGTGTACTGGATTGTACCCGTGGCAAAGAAATGTAATGCTGCCATCGCCTTCACCTTTAGGGTCAGTGCAGTTGGATACATATGACCAGGCTGCAAATGAGGTGACAACTGCTTAGCCAACTGTTAAATTATTGGCCTTCTGAAATGGTATTTCCGTATGGAACCCCGTTCTTCCATTGTCTGTAGGTCTGGAAAGGGCCTGTACACTGGAGGTTGTCTGCGATACCTAGGTGTAGAGTGTTACCACAGTTGATGTTAGTTCACAATGTACAAAGCAACATGTATTTAGACAAACAGAACATGATATCTGAACACAACTAAAACTACTTAACAATAGAAATACACATTTCAAAGAATAAGGTTGACCGTTGATACATATCACAGAATTATGACCCCTGCCAGATATGTTACCAAGGTATGGTGACACAGCAATTAGCGTGCCGTAGTGAAAAATTCACTAGTGTATGTCACCGTTCATGTGATCAAGCATCACATACTCAAAAACTCCCCAAAAAATAAGCCAAGATATAGGTTTGTGAGAACAATTACATGGTTAAAATGTACCCACAATAGGAACATGTAATGCCAGATATGTGGGACACCAAATACACACAGCGTCTCACAATGTAAATTATGCATACTACTGTCACAGGGTGGACACTGTCATGTTGTCATGTGTGCAATACACATACACTCACATACACAAACCATTAACTATGTAGGAGTTGCATAGATAACGCCATCATCCAATTAAGTCTGGGACATAAAGATCCACTAGTAAATCACATAACAAACACAAGCTGATATGGCTGCTTAATGTCACGGTCTACTCATTCAAAGGTAAATGCATTATCCATGACTTTGACAAAAAACATTTACAGTCAGAAATCACACAGATTGCACACTGGGTCACAGAGTCCCCAAATGCAGTGAATATGTCAAGAATGCACTTGTATATCCCCAAAAACTCATTGGCACTGTGACCAAGCCTAATGGGCTAAATGGAGTAGTTTTGTTTCATGCTGATATTAGCCTCACAATCAGTGTGTCATGTGCCCCTCAAGGTTAGCTCCTTATGGGAGTGTGAGCTATTCATTTAGAGGTCCATTTCATCATGAAAAATCTGCCTCCACACATGTAATGCACAAAAATATCAATTACAGAAGTGTCTACCCTGCCGACCGATTAATCAAAGGATGCTTTCGCCATATCCTAACAGATTCGGACAGAGCCATAGGCTGCAAGTTGTTATGGTGACAGACGCGGGTGTATATTCAAAGGATACGGTAGCCGCATCCTAACTGATTCGTACAGAGCCATTGGCTGTCATTTGTCATGGTGACAGACGCAGGTTTCTATTCAAAGGACATGCTCAGCCCAACATGACCGATTTGGACACAGCCATTGGCTGTTGGTTGTTATGGTGACAACGTGGGTTTCAGATTGTGCCCTCATCGAGTGGAAACCAACTTGGTAACCTCCCATTGCTAATGTATCAAAATCACTCACAGTCCGATGATATCTATTCTGACCACGTGGTAGGTGTGTCGTCGGCAAGCAATGTAATGCATTGGACCGTTTCGGAAAATGCGACCAACGCGAACCTATCGCATTGGCCACATGGAATGAAGACCACCTCTGCGGTTTAGATATAAGTCTGTCGGTCCCCCAGAGACTTCACTTGCCTGCACTACCTGCATCATTCCTGCACCTCCCCATCTCTCTGCTGCTGTGTCCACATCCTCTGGGAGCTGCTAAGGGCACGTACAGATGGCAGGGCCCCAGCCTTCACACAGGATGAGAACCAGGTCCTGCTGGATACCCTCCTGACTCTGTACATCCAGCTCGATGGCAAACCAGAGGAACAGGTGAGTGATGTTTACACTGCATTTTCGTTGGACTTGTGCAATTACCATGCACTACTAGCATTAGGAATTTCATAGGCAAGCATGTAAACTGTGTTTTTGTAAGTTTAACAGTGTGTAGATAACTGTTTTGGGCAGGTACTTTGCTGTAGAAGTGTGTGTATTGGGGCAAACATCTTATCACTGTTCTCATGGGATGGAGTCATCATTGAATATAGGACAACTGCACATAATGCCACTTGCCTACCCCTTAGACATTGTTGCCAAACTGACCATGACCTATGTGTACAAGTGTTTGACTCAGACATGTCGCATGTGAACTAAGGGTCTGTCACCAAGTCATCCTTACAGGTCAACTCCCATCAGAAGGCCGAGCTGTGGAGGACCATCGCCCTGAAGGTGTGCTCCGTGGGGGTCGCAATTTGGCACGTCCGTCATTGCCGCAAACGCTGGCAGGACCTTTGTGGCGGGACCAAGAAGATCGCTGAAGTCCAGCTGGGCCTGTCAGCTCGAAGTAAGAGGGGTGGGCGCTGAACACTGACCCCCCCACGTGCTCCAGATCCTGGTGGTGGTCTTCCCTGACCTGTATGGGAAGTTGAAACTCGCACAGCAGCAAGGAGGTGGTGAGTATGTGCCTTGTCGCACACCTTTTCTAAACATGCATGTTGTAGTATCTTAGCCTCCTGACCCTTTTACATGTTGTAAGACACCCAAAGCCACTGTTCAGTTTTAAAAGATGCATATGCACAATGCTTATGAAATGCCTGGTTATACCCCTTTCATCAGGGACATGTGAGGAAGTTATGTTCAGGGTAGTGACAATAGTGCCATGCTCATGTGATCAGCACACATTACAACAACATGTGCATGGAGATAACCTTTAGGAGTAATGCGATTGCTCGATATGTGTCAGCACATTGACTAATGTATGACCTGTTCTCAATGTGGTCTCAACAAATCTGTGAAGTATGTTGTTATTGGAGCACTCAAGTGTGAAAAGCCCATGCTATACATCCCAGCAACAGGTGAAGTCTATGTTGAGGCCTTGGTGAGTTTTGCTTGGTCAGTGTGCCAATGTTAGGTCCCAGCCGTGGTTCTCAATGTATTCAAATGTATCCCATGGGCCAATTACAGGTTTGCTAACTCAGGTCACCTGTCACACTGGCCTTTCACATGATTGGGTGTAAGATTCCATTCTCTCCATTCAAAAGAGTGAATACATTTGTCTGACTCTGTAACAGTGACAACACATGCCATTCAGTGTTAAACACAGGTGGTCACTGGTACAAACACGGCTGCAATTGTAAGGTATGGTGTTAGATACACATTCACAACGGTTGACATGGGTGTAAATGCTCTTGACTCTTCATATTTGATGGTTTTGTAACCCATGTTTGTGAAATGTGCATCATTTTGGTGTAAGTTAACAAAATGAGATGGTAAACAAGAGCAATGCAAGCTGTACAAAGTGTGCATTATGTCTAAAAGAAGTGAGGGACATTCAGACTTGGCTCCTACAAATGGGGTCTTCTGCAGTCTACACAGGATTGGTACACAGTGTTGACTGGACTCTTAAAGAATAGAGGTTCATTACTAATAGTCTGTACAGACAATGCACCCAGACGCCCTAGTGGCATAGTGTTCCACCTGAAGAATTGTGGAGATGCAGTCATCGGACTAGGAAGTGTGTTGACCATTGTCCACATCTGAAACTGGTGAGCTGTCTCCAATGTGCACAACATTCTGAATCATCTTCATAACACTGTGCATAGATGAGACAAGACTGTGGGCCACATGCCTCTCACCCTAGCTATGCCTACTACCTTGGTGTCTCCACAATAAGACTCAGATGTGTGACCTGACAGTAAAGGACTGAAGTTACAGGACAAATGAGTACAATCACTGTACTCTGTGTGATATGACTAATACAATGACTATGCCAGCTTGATGTATGACAATAAAGTCATATGCCAAACAAAAAGAATCCCACCCTGTTTCTGTGAATTATACGGGGCACGACTCTCTTCAGGTGGTATACCGTCCGCTTAGGGGCAAGGAAGAAAAGGATTCCTTTTGTTATATAACCCTCACATACCCTAGTAGTGTCATGCTTTATCATCGGGTTCACCCTGACTACTGAAGGTCAGGGTGGGCTCAAACATATTTCAGGGAGCACTTAGGAGAAGTAGGCCAGGGGGCTTAAAGATTAAAAATCCTCCTTTAACTCCAAGGTACCCCTTTATTAGTGGAGGTATTGGGGATATTAAAAATAAGGGTAGGGTAATGAGGATACAAAGGTCCTATGACCCTAATCCAACATGTTTCAGCCCTTAAAACTGGCGCTAGTGGGTCCTGGGCTGTCTTCAGGGCAATTCAAGTTTTCTCCCTGAAAATATTTAGGATCTACCTATTTTTTGTCGAAAGTGTGCGGAATTATCCACCTAAAACCGGCCAGGTATATACTTGCCCACAATCTGGTTCTTCTGTTGTGGTGTTCAACCTGTAAATATAAACAGCTTTTTGACTGTCTCTTCATGTGCCCATATCATGCTGCATGATTACTATCGTTAGTGGAGTCCTTGTGGGAGACTCTCCGCGCATTCATGCATCATCCATAGTGCATTCATTACCGAGTGGTCGCTGGGTGTCTTGTTACCCAAACACACTCAGATCAGTGGTTGTGTTACCTTCACACACCCACCTATCTCGTGAATATTAGAATTTTAGGTGTAAGCTTTCTTACACCTCCTGTTTACTGGTATGCACCATTAAAAACATTCACCCAAATGTTTGTCGATTAAAAAACAAAACATGCAATAACCATTAATTTGTGATGTTTTTGTCATTGCTAAGTTACATTCCATGGGCACTCACCCTTCCGTGGTGGACCTCCCGCTTCACGAGGGTATGCAGTGTCAAGGGTAGCCCTGTAGTCACACACTTGTGGCGCGTAACAGAGTTTAGGGCGAGAAAAGAAAGACAGCGTGTTGCCAAAGTTATGGGCCTGTGGGATATGCAATCATGTATCCCGAAGTGTGCTGATTGCACTCTCAGTCATGCCCATTCCACTTACTTCATCAAGGGTCCTGCCCCACTTAATCACCTATTTGGTCCCGCGTCTACCGGCTCTCTGGGTCTCTGGAGACTGGGAGCGCGTCTATTTGTATGTGCCATTGCCTGCATGTGTGGCTCATTAGCGGGCGGAGCCCCGTCCCCGGCGTGCCATATGGCGTCATTGCAGCGTCTGTTTCCGTGCAACCAGAAGAAACAGACTACAAACTCCTATGGTTGCATGGGGCATGTGGTCCAAGCTCATCGGTCTCACTGGTTTGTCTTTAAACCTTGGTAGTCGGCGTATCTGATGACGCGATATATTACGGGAGATTGTTTTTATGACTTTCGCTACAACTGAAGCAGATAATACAAATAGGACACGGGGCATATAGTGGGTTGGTATGGGATATCAGATAGCGCTGTTAGTGTCCAGTGCTCCATCACGTGCTGTACTGTACATAAGGGTATTGGTGGGGTATATTATGCTGTATTGTTAATAGAGGGCATAACTCATAGTGCAACTGTACTAGTTGACAATGTCGAGTAATATATTTTTTGCCAAATCATGGCACTATTGGTGGTCCAGGTCTACCGGCTGACATTGTCATTTGACGGAATACAAACTATCTCATACTCCTTTCTAGAAAGATGTTATCAGTGCTGTGATGTACAGAGATTATTTACATTTTAAAGGATTGTATGTGGATGGAATACATTGTATTAGCGTATGCCTTCTAGTGCGTAAAGGTGGCCATCTATGTGAGCCATCTTGATTCCGGGGCATATCTCATTTGTGAGTCAGTTGGTCCCATGGGACTGAATTGTTGAGCCCTTGTGTGTTCGTCCTGAGTTTATACACCCAACGTTGTTCCTTCTCTAGTAGTCTTTGGGTCAACCCAGTGCCCCTGTGATTCTCTCAATCACAGTCCATTTTAGATCCTGGTCGGACTGACCCATTTCAACATAATGGCTGTGAGTTTCATTGATGTGCTGCCTCTTCTTATAGTGCTCCTATGCTCACTTATGCCCGTCTTCACTTTCCTGTTCGTCATTCTGATATATTGGCTATTACAGGGGTCACGTGATCATGTAGATGACGTTATCAGTATTACAATTAGTGTGGTGTCGCTGTTCCCATATTTGGCGTAGTCCCAAATCAATATAAGTAGTTTGGGCTGTAAATGGACAGACCATGCATAAACCACATGGATAATGTCCCCTCACTTGTGGTTGGTTCCACAGGGTCATTTGTGTGTCTTGTTGGTTTTTCCAGCAATCAGTGTGGACCAATGCATCCCTGATACTCCTGTTGCATTTAAAAGAAAAAAGAGGTTTCCCAAGCTTCAGTTGGTTTGAGGTCAAGATGTGCCACTTCTTATTTATTATCTTCTTTATGATGTTTGATGATGAGTTATAGGTGGTAACACATATCAATGAGTTGGTTTCTTTTTTCAGATTAGTTTCAAGTAAGGCAGAGTCTGGAGTATTACAAGATCTTTTCCGGGCTCGTTCTATAATCCTTTTAGGATAAGCCTTTTCCTGTAGTCTCTTGGTGAGTTTGTCTGCCTCCTCCTTGTAGCTGTCCAGGTCCGAGCAGTTTCTACGGATCCTTAAGAACTGCCCCACTGGAAGATTCTGTCTCAGGGAACGTGGGTGTGCGCTGTTAAAGTGAAGCAGGCTATTTCGGTCCATGGGTTTAGTGTAGAGAGTGCTCTCCAGTTTTCCATCTCTGGCTATGATGTTTACATCAAGGAATGATACCTTTGTATCGTGAGTCATCATGGTGAAGCGGAGGAATGGGTTTAGTTGGTTTATCCATTCGCTGAATGTCTCAGTGCTCTTCTCATCACTGTGCCATATTACCAGGATATCATCTACATACCTCCACCAGATACGAATTTCATTGGTGTAGGGATTGTTGGTCCAGATATGTTCTTCCTCCAGCTGGCTCATGCACAGGCATGCAATACTAGGGGCAAAAGTGCTGCCCATGGAAGTCCTGTGCTTCTGTAAATAGAGTTGGTCCTCAAATTTGAAGAAGTTCTCCGTCAAGGCCATATGCATCAATGTCACGATCCATTCTATGGGTACATGCCATGGCCAATCTTGTGTATGCAATATGTTTTCAATGACGCATAGGCTCTCCTCTTGGGGATTGCTTATGTACAGAGCCTCCACATCAAGGCCTATCATCCTTTCTTGTGTTGGGTCGTAATCAATATCTACCAGGATGTTAAGTAGATGTTTCGTGTCTTTCACATAAGATTTAATCTGTGTGACCAATGGGCGTAGGAACCAATCCGTGTACTGGGAAAGAGGTTCTAGGACCGATCCTATTCCAGACACAATGGGTCTTCCTGGAGGTGGGGTTCTGCCTTTATGGATATTTGGAATGGTGTAGAACTGTGGTGTTTTGGGTTTGGCTGTGTTGAAAAATTCCTTTTCTTTCTTTGATATCCAACCTCTTTCCAACGCTTCTTCCGTGATTTTCGCAATCTTCTTTTGCACACGTTTCATAGGGCCCCTTTGAAGTTTAGTGTAGTGTTGTGTATCTGAAAGTAAGGCCAGGTAGGCTTCCCTGTAGCTGTTCTGGTCTTAGATGGCGGTTGCTCCCCCTTTATCTGCCGGTTTTATCACGAGGTTCGTTCTTTCACTCAATGATCTTAAAGCCTCTTGTTCCCTTCTGGTGAGGTTATTGAAGACGTATCTCCTGGGTTGTAATCGTTCCACCTCATTAATGACCCCCTCCTCAAATGCTATTACTTCTGGTGGTATCATAGATGATGGAGGGTTAAAGTGGGATTTCTTCCATATAGTTGTAAAGCCAGTGTCTGCCTCAGTCAGGGGGTTGCCCTGAAAATAGGTTTTGACTCTGATTTTTCTGAAGAATTCATTCAATTCGCATCTTGTCCTAAATTTGTCAATCCCGGCTGTGGGGACATAACCGAGTCCTTTATTAAGGACTGCCAGATTATCTGGTGTCAGTGCTTCATCTGTAAGGTTGACCACTAGGTCTACAGAGAGCTCGGGCCTGCTTGTTGTTCCCTAGTCTGGCTCCTCATGTTCATCCCTTCACACGATGTATCTTCCCATTGAATTCTTCTGCCTTTCCGTCTGCATCGTCTTCCTCGTCTGCCACCCCATCCTAAAAAATACTGCTGGTTCTAGTTGGGTTGGAAATATGGCATGTTGTCTAATTGAGGTGGTTCTTGATATTGTTGGGGGCCATATTGTCCAGGCCAGGCAAACATCTGTAGTGGAGGGTATGTGGGGTTGTACCACGTGCCTCTTCTGCATGTTTGTCTTCCTCTCCAGCTCTTGGATGAGTTATCGCTGGACCAATCTTCTTGATCTGAGTAGGATGAGTCTGAGTCACTTCTTTTTGATGATCCTGCTTCTGAGTCTGGTTGCTTCTTATATTCATCTTTAATATACAGGTATACTCACTCATGTGAATTATTTTTTAGCTCTTTCTGTAGTTTACTGATTTTGATCTGCATAAGGTAATCCTTGTGTTCACCAATCTCTTTATTGATTTCTTCCAGTTTTTTCTTAAACACTGTGATCTTTAGTTGGGTGTTTAATGCATCCTCACTGGTCTTCATTTTGATGAGTAGGGCATCCAAAAGCCGTACTGCTGTATTTATGATCAGAATTAACCAGTCTCTCATGCATCTCCATGCTATTAGTGACTATTCTTTCTTAAAAATTGGATCTTCCAAGAAGATTCTTGGTTTGTTGTTCACCAACAATCCTCTTGGGGCTGCATTGCAACATAAATATTCTGTCATAATTGCACAGTAGAGTAGGATCTTCATCTGGTTCCCTTTCAGTTCCTTAAGTTCATCCCAGTTTTGCGATTGATTTAGGCACTGGGTAATGTTTGTATCCGGTAGCAGGGATGGTGTTGCCAAAATTGCGGATGCCATTTCGTCAGTATAGGCTAGTCCCAATAGTTCAGTCATCTTTGGTAGTCTTCGGGTGTATGTTTTTCTATATATGGTACAGGTAATCAGTAGAAGGGTGTCCTAGTTCACGAGGATTCAAGTGAAATTTCCTTATATTAACCCTACAGCTGCACGCTGCACTAATGCTGATAAGTATTGACCTGGAAAGGGGTAGGGAAACCCTAATTCAAGTCGGAAGGGTGGAGAGGTGCTTCAGCTTACTGGAAGAGGTACTGGAGGGATACGATCTCCCTATTTAGTATTAGCCAAACAAAGAAGTATCCCATCCTGTTCATGTAAATTATGTGGGGCACAACTCTCTTCAGGTGGTATACCGTCTGCTTAGGGGTGGGAAGGAAAGGGTTTCTTTTTTGTTTTATAACCCTCACACACTCTAGTAGTGTCATGTTTCATCATCGGGTTCACCCTGACTCCTAAAGGTCAGGGTGGGCTCAACCATATTTCAGGGAGCACTTAGGAGAAGTAGGCCAGGGGGCTTAAAGATTAAAAATCCTCCTTCAACTCCAAGGTATCCCTTTATTAGTGGAGTTATTGGGGATATTAAAAATAAGGGTAGGGTAACGAGGATACAATTGTCCAATGTCCCTTAAGCCAACATGTTTCAGCCCTTTAAATTGGCCCTAGTGGGTCCTGGGCTTTTGTCAGGGCAATTCAAGTTTTCCTCCCTGGGATTATTTAGGATTTACCTTTTTTTTGGCGAAAGTGTGCAGAATTCTGTACCTAAAACCGCCAGGTATATACTTGCCCACAATCCGGTTCCTCTGTTGTGGTGTCCAACTTGTAAATATAAACAGTTTTTTTGACTGTCACTTCATGTGCCCATATCATGATGCGTGATTACTATCGTTAGTGGAGTCCTTGTTGGAGACTCTACACACATTCATGCATCATTCGTAGTGCATTCATTACCGAGTGGTCGCTGGGTGTATTGTTACCCAAACACACTCAGATTATTGGTTGTGTAACCTTCACACACCAACCCATCTCGTGAATATTAGAAATTTAGGTGTAGGCTTTCTTACACCTCCTGTTTACTGGTATGCACCATTAAAAACATACACCCAAATGTTTGTCGATTAAAAAACAAAACATGCGATAACCATTCATTCGTGACGTTTTTGTCATTGCTAAGTTACATTCCGTGGGCACTAACCCTTCCGTGGTGGACCTCTCGCTTCACGAGAGTACGGGGTGTCAAGGGTAGCCCTGTAGTCACACACTTGCGGCGCGTGACAGAGTTTAGGGAGAGAAAAGAAAGACAGCATGTTGCCAAACTTATGCGGCCGTGGGGTATGCAATCCTGTATCCCGAAGTGTGCTGATCGCACTCTCAGTCATGCCCATTCCACTTACTTCGCCAATACCCTTATGTACAATACAGCAAGTGATGGAGCACTGGACATTAACAGCGCTATCTGATATCCCATACCAACCCACTACATGCCTGTGTCCCATTTGTATTATCCGCTTCAGTTGTAGCAAAATTCATAAAAAGAATCACTCATAAAATATACGAAGTCATCAGATACGCCGACTACCAAGGTTTAAAGACAAACCAGTGAGACCGATGAGCTTGGACTACATGCCCCATGCAACCATAGGAGTTTGTAGTCTGTATCTTCTGGTCGCAAAGGAAACAGGCGATGCGATGACGTCATACGGCACGCCGGGGTCAGGTCTCCATCCGCTAACGAGCCACAGATGCAGGCAATGGCCATACAAATAGACGCGCTCCCAGTCTCCAGAGACCCAGAGAGCCGGGAGACGCGAGACCGAATAGGTGAGTTAGTGGGGCAGGACCCTTGATGAAGTAAGTGGAATGGGCATGACTGACAGTGCAATCAGCACACTTCAGGATACATGATTGCATATCCCACAGGCGCACAACTTTGGCAACACGCTGACTTTCTTTTTTCTCCCTAAACTCTGTCACGTGGTGCCGCAAGTGTGTGACTACAGGGCTACCCTTAACACCCCATACTCTCGTGAATCGAGAGGTCCACCACGGAAGGGTGAGTGCCCACAGAATGTAACTTAGCAATGACAAAAACATCACAAATTAATGGTTATCGCATGTTTTGTTTTTTGTCATAAATCTGTTTTATTAAGACAGAGAAAAATAAGCCGCAGCTACACAGCATGTCGCCTACAACCCTGTGGCGGGCCGGCCGCAAAGTAAGATATGCAAAAAAAAGGGGAGGCAATGGCATATCGATAAAGATAACAGACACACATATTTAGTTACACAGCAAGTCGCCTACAACTCGCTTAGGGCCGGCCGCGTGATGTAATGATCAAAAGTGGCAGGCGTTTGTTTTACAACAGCTCCAAGAGCATTGAACCAGAACCAGAGAACAAACGCACACATTGTGCAAGAAACAAACAAGATAATAGAAGAAGAGAAAGAAAGACAAACAGAGAAGACCAGCTAGAGAAAGAAAGGAAGAAGGAACGGCGAGAAAGAAAGAAAGAGGGGGGGGCAGGAAAGAAGGAAGAATAGAAGAAAGGGGACAGAAGAAAGAGAGGTGTTGGAGGTGATCCTTGCAAAGAACGACAACCTGGTGGAACAGGGGCAGCTGGATGGCGCGGGGCTCAGGAGGGCACAGTGAAGGTAAAGGGAAGCAGCGCATCTTCAAAGAGGCGTAACGCCCGGAGTTTCGGGGGCATAAAGCGAGCATGCTCCATTCTACAAAAGTAATCAATTATTGGTTGCCAAAGCCTGGTAAAGCGAGTGTCTCGATCCTGCAAGCGCGCTGTGAGGAGCTCCATGGCCATGGTATGCCATAGACGGGTGAACCAAGCCGTGATCGGGGGGGTCTCTGCTTTCTTCCAGTACAGGGCTATAAGTTGTTTTGCCGCACCCAGCATGTGAAGACAGACCTGCCAATCGCCACGCGTCAGTGTGCGCAAATTAGTAGGCTTGATACCCAAAATGAGCGTAGCTGGAGTTTCAAGCAGGGGGAAGCCAAGAACCAGTTTGATGTGGCTGAGGATCTCCTTCCAGTAAGTGGCCAGAAGTGGACAGGACCACCAGATGTGAAGAAAGTCTCCGGGTGACGTCAAGCCTCGCCAGCAAAGAGGGGAAGTCGTAGGGTACATTTTATGTAATCGTCGAGGGGTGTAATACCACTGAGACATTACTTTGTAAGCGGTTTCTCGCTGCGAGATACAGCGATAAACCTTTGGAATGTCCTGCCAAAGGCACTCCCACTGCGCGGGCGCAATGTCCGTGGCCAGGTCCGACTGCCATCGAGTTTGATAGAGATGCGGAGTTAGCCGCGGGGGGTGTTGGATAATACGATAAGTGCGTGCAATAAGACCCCTGGAGTTATCGAACGAACGGACCAGCCGCTCGAAGGGAGTAAGAGCACGTGTAGCCGCCAACGCCAAAGATGCATCGTGAACCCAATGCCGAAGTTGCAAATACTGAAGCCGAGCCCCTTCAGGAAGTTGAAATTCCTGCTTGCATTGTTCAAAAGTCTTGAAGGTGGTACCGACAAAGAGGTCCCGTATCATACGGCACCCGCCATCCAACCAGTCAATGAAAACGGTAGGGTTCAGAGCAGGAGGAAAGGGAGAATTGCCTGCGATGGGGGTGTGAGGGGAGGGGAAGGTGGTGAGACCCTTGGGTACAGCAATCCGGTCCCAGATGTCAAGGACAGTTTTGGTAGGAACGGCTATATAAGCACTGCGGGAGCGGGAGACCCGGGAGTGCCAGGGCAAATCCCATATGGAGCGCCCGGTCACCGCCCTATCCATGTGAAACCACACCTTTTCACTCTCCCATGCCATCCATTCAGAGATGAAGCGAAGGTGCGCCGCCCAATAATAGTCCAACAGGTTCGGACAAGCCAAGCCCCCTCTATCCCGGGAGACATGAGAATTTTGTTAGAAAAGCGTGGGCGACGACCTCCCCAGATAAATCTGGTGAATTCGCGCTGTAGGCTTAGAATCTGGTGACGCGGGATAGGAGTGGGAAGTGATTGGAAGACGTATAAGACTTTGGGCAAAATGGACATTTTGAGGGCATGAATACGGCCCAGCCAGGAGAGAGTGAGAGGTCTCCAGACCCGCAAGTCCTCCAGCACAGACCGACGACACTCCTGCCAGTTGGCTTGCGACCAGGTAGCAAGGGTAGGAGTCAAGTTAAGCCCAAGATAGCGAATGGAACTTGGGGCCCATTTGTAGGGGACCAACGCTTGCAACGTCGAGAGCTCCGTTGCCGGGATGGTAAGGTTCAGGGCCCAGGATTTGTCATGATTAATCTTAAGGCCAGACGCCCGCTCGAATTGACACAAAAGATGGTAAAGGGCAGGAAGAGACGTGGGTGGATGCGACAGTGTGAGAAGGAGGTCGTCTGCAAACAAAGCTACCTTGTGCTGTTGGCCTCCGAGAGGGATGCCATGTATGTCTGGTGCCTGGCGAATCAAGATGGCAAGCGGCTCGACCACAAGGGCAAACAAAAGAGGAGAGAGGGGGCAGCCCTGCCTCGTACCTCTATATATAGAAATGGGGTGTGTGAATTGGCCATTGACCCGGACTTGGGTTGTAGGGGAGAGATAAGGAGCCATGATGCGGGACACCATCAAGGGGCCAAGCCTGATTTTACAGAGCACCGCGCGGAGAAAGGTCCAGTCCACACGGTCGAACGCTTTCTCCGTCCCGAGAGACAGCAGGCAGGCAGGGATATTCCAGTGTTGGGCTTTCCCAACAAGATGGGCGATTCGACGCACATTGTGAGCCCCCTGTCGCTGCCGAATAAAACCGACCTGGTCGGGGTCGATCAGGCCCGGGAGGTGCGGATCCAGCCGTTTAGCTAAGATTTTGGTGTAGAGTTTAAGATTCGTATTGAGTAGGGCAATGGGGCGAAAGGAGGAACATAATGTGGGGTCCTTGCCTGGCTTTGGAAGTAGCGCTATTTCGGCTAATCCCACGGAAGCAGAGGGGCCCGTCGTGTCCGTGAAAGAATTAAAAAGACGGAGAAGATAGGGCTGAAGCTGTGGGAAGAAGACCCGATAAAAGGAAAGCGGCAGACCATCCAGGCCCGGCAATTTCCCAAGAGGGAGGTCCTTCAGAGCGCCCGCAAGTTCGCTCTGTGAAAGAGGGGCTTCCAGTAGTTGTGCATGATAAGGGGTTATCGGAGCCCAAGTGCAATTATCAAGGACAGCCCGGATCTGTTCCGGAGGGGGCACCTCCTGAGCGTACAAAGACGAATAGTATGCATGAAACGCGTCAAGCTTAGCTTTTCCAGTAATGGCCCGGGTGCCATCAGGGCACTTAATATTAGCTATATGTGCTTTGGCTGCTCGTGTCCGCAATCGCCGGGCTAAAACCGTACCTACCTTTTCTCCTCCCTCATAATATCGCTGCTTGAGAGCCAATAAAGCCCGTTCAGCCTTGTTGGTGCGATGTACTCGGAGCTGGCCGCGCAGCACGGCCAGACGCCGCTTGTGAGCAGCCCGTGGCTGAGTCTGATCGAGGCGCTCCAGCGCCTTAATGTCATTGGAGAGTTTAACTTCAAGCAGGCGCGACTCTCTGGCCCGGGCACATGCTATTGAAGTAATATGGCCTCGTATAGTGGCCTTAAATGCGTCCAAGACCACAGGAAAAGGGGTTTCTGGCAAGTCATTCGTCTCGAAGTAAGCGACAATAGCAGCCCGAAGTTCTTCAATATCAACCGGGTCACGAAGTATGTGGGCCGGAAGCCGCCACCGCGGTGGGCAGTTAGAGTGGGAAAACAGATCCCTAAAGAGGAGCTCAAGGTGCGCGTGATCTGAAATTGAAATGTCTGACATGGAGGCCGAGAGTGTTTCCCCGATGAGGGAATGCGAGACAAAGAGATAGTCGATGCGCGAATATGAGCGATGTACATGAGAGTAATACGAGTAGTCGCGCGAATCGGGTGAGTGGTAGCGCCAGGCGTCTATTAGGCCAAGCTCGGCCAATTGATTCTTGAGGGCAGAGGACATAGCCAAGGTTCCGTGGAAGGAACCATCACTACGATCATCAGTGGCATTCCACACCAGATTGAAGTCACCCCCGAGGATAAGGAGGGGATCCGAGTTCAATACGTGTTCCCGCAAGGTCTCCCGGAGGAATGAGTCTTGCGCCTGGTTGGGGGCATAAATGTTACAAAGGGTTAAGGACCTGTGGCCAAACGAACCACCACCCGGAGGAACCTGCCATCCGGAGTGCGAACCGCCTTGGAGGCCCCCTGCTGAATGCCTGTTCGACAAAGTATTGCTACTCCAGCTACCTTGGAAGAGGTATAAGCCCAAAATTGGAGCGGAAAGCGAGGATGGGCCATGCGGGCGACATCCTCCTTAAGCAGGTGGGTCTCCTGAAGGAAGACAATGTCAGGATTCAATTGGAGAAGGTATCTCCAAATCTGTCGCCGCTTGTTGGGGGAGTTGAGTCCCTTCACATTGAGGGATACCAGTTTCAAACCAGGTGTGGTAGCCATAACTGGAAGAAAGAGAGACCAAGCGCGCGCAGCATTTGATGGAGCAGCAGGTAGCGGCTAGGAGGGGAAGAGAAGAGGGGGAAAGGAGAAGGGAGACAGCGCTCAGCAAACACCACAGGACGGGCTAGGAACCCCAACGAGGGGAAGGTCAGCTGAGGCCCCACATAGGAGAGAGACACCCCACCAAGAGCGCCAACAGGGGAAGCATGCCAAGCACAGAGGGACAGGTCCCACCAGCCCCAAGCAGGGTGCCCCAACACCCCAAAGTCCCCCAGAGCCAAGCCACCCCGCAGGATCAAGCAAGGACGTTGCCGAAAAGGGCCCAAAGCAGGGCAAGAAAGGAGAAATCCAGAAATAGAACAAGCATTGGCATAGCCAATAGGTCTCGCCTTTGGGACCTTATAAGTATTTAATTATGAGCACAATATCCTTGGTGCAACATCAACTGTTGCATGGCTAAACACTTATAATGTCCCAAAGGCGAGACCTATTGGCTATGCCAATGCTTGTTCTTTATGAACTCTTCTCTAGAAGCCACAGCCTGAAAGCGCTGTATCTCCCTCTTCCCCTTACAAACCACGCAAGTTAGCAAGGAACATATCACGATACTTAGGAGCGAACTGATAAATAGTGAAACCGTAGCCAGAACGCAGCTGGCTCACTCAGAGCGCTGCGTTCATATTTGTAGACTCAAAGATGCCGACGTGAAAGTGAATTATTTCCAAGTGGTTTAATTTCAAGATTTTTCCCTTCATTTTCAAAAGGCAGCATAAGCGAGCTGATAGAGAACACCCGGAAGGCAGACCCACTCTGAGACTTCAGTGCTGCTCGTCTCGTGCAGCTCTGGCAAAGCAGTAGGGGCTGAGGGGTTCGACCAAGCAGCTCCCCCCCCCATCTCAGGCTGCTGAGTATTCAACTCCCTACCCCCACCTCACCTGGAGTCTGACGCTTGAGGAGGAAAACACTCGGCTGAGCCGGCTTGTCCCCCAGGAACCGGTCCTCTAAATGGAAAGCGCGCACAAACGGAATTACTTTAACAAGCGCGCGCGCGCCTCGCGCAAGTAGGGAAGGGGGGGGGGTATGCGGCCGAGAGCAGGCAGAGTTTCCCTTGCGGGAGCGAGCGGCGCCAGCAGAGATAATTGACAACACATGGCAAAAAAGCTCGCTCCCGCAAGGGAATCGCCAGACGTGCACGCGTTGCCATTGGAAGCAATGCAACGCGTGCACGTTTTTGCCCGCAAAGCTGTGCCGATGACTAAAGGTCTTTCTCCTATGCAGCGCATGCGCGCTGCGTAGGCGAGACCTAAAAAGGAAAGAAGAAAATAAACTGGCCAACTGGGCCAAAGTAGTGCAGAGTCGGCGCGGAATAGCCCAGATCCCCGAAGGTAGGGCATTCTGGAGAAGTCACTCTCCCTCAGGACTCGGCAAGAAGAAGTAGGGGGAAGTGGTGGGCACACTAAGGACGGGAGGCCTCCGCTACCAGTCCTCCGCCAAGCGACGGTAAGCATGCAACACATTTCAGCCTCCAGGCTCAGACAAAGGGCCCGCAGGAGCGAGGCCTCATCGGGAGCGGTAACAAGCGCCATGCCGCAAGGGGAAGAGCAGTCAAGGCCCCAGGGATGGGGAGGCGCTCAGGGAGCGGACATGATTGACAGCGTCCTGTTTGGCCTGCATGGAGTCGATGTCCCTCGAGGAGCGTCCAGAGCGAGGCGGGGGAACAGTGGACCACTCCGGCCGGAGCGAATCCGCGGGGCGAACACCAGAGGAGGGGGGATCATCAGAGTCTGAGTCCACAGGCAACCGAAGAAGGCGCAGCGCCTCTTGCAAGGACCGGATAACCCGTCGTCGACCCTCCCAGGAGAATATCAGGGCAAAGGGGTGGCCCCACTGGTATTTGATGTCCATGGCCCGCAATTTATTGGTGACAGGTTTAAAAGCTTTCCTCCGACGAAGCGTGGACGGTGCAAGGTCCTGGAAAATTTGAATGCATAGTCCATTGTAGGAGACTGACCGGATCCCCTGCACTTTACGCAGGATGGCTTCTTTGTCCGCAAAGAAATGGACTCGGGTGATAATGTCCGGCACAAAATTAGGGCGGTTGCGGGGACCCGGGACGTGATGGGCTCTGTCCAGCATAGGAAGGGTGGTACCTTCCCCCTCGCGGATTGCATGTAGGAGGTCTGCGGTGTACGCCAAGGCATCAGATCCCTCTGTGCCAATGGCACACCCCTAATACAGAGGTTGTTCCGCCGTCCGCGGTTCTCCAGATCCTCCTGCTTCAATTGTAAGGAGATATTCTGGTCCTCCAGTTCTGACATCTTCCTCCAGAGGCCCTCGATGTCCTCCGTCCTGGCGTCCATCGTCCTCTCGAGACCGTTGACCCTATCACCAATTTCCACAACTCCCCTGCGGACATCCTGCAACCCAGTTTTGAAGTCCTGCCGCAGGGAGCTGATCTCCGACTTGATTTCCTGCAGAAAGGACGTCATGTAGGCCTGAGTGATAGGGATGGCTTGAGCTGGCGTGTCCGAGAGCCCTGAAGAGACAGGGGGGCCCTCTTGCATAGAGGGGGGCACCTTGGCCCACATGGAGGTCACCGGGTTATCGCGGGCGGCGGCTGCATCTGCATCCTTGTGAGCCCTGTGTTTAGGTGGCATGGCGGCGGGACCCCAAAAGACCAGTAGCTGCCGAAGTCAGGGCCAAGGGTGAGAATCGACGGGACAGCCGGGATGTGGGCCAGTCTGATCAGCCACAGGCAGGATCCAGGGGGGCCTCCCCTGGGCGGCAAGCGCGGCCGGCAGCGTAGAGGCAGGGCAGCTCAATTCCGTGGCCCCTCCAGAAGCAAGAGCGCCCCAAGCAAAGGGCTATCTTAGCAGGAGCGTTGGGGGGGACACTCAAGGCAAAGGGTAGGGGCAAGCAGCGTACACCAAACACCCAGCGGAGTCCAAGGGCAGCCCAAGTCGTGGCAGCCGTTAAGCAGAATCCAAGGAGCCCAAGGCAAGCGCCAGTGAAGAAGCCCCCAGGGATGCGAGCGCCCCTCCACCCCTTCTCACACCACAATCCAGACAGGGGACCAGGGCCAGGGACCAGGGCAAGGCCAGCGCCAGGATGCCCCCCAAGGCAGGCAGGGTCGCAGCAGCGAGCTGGGCATCAGGGGGCCCACATTTTGGCGAAAAAGACCCCCCGACCCGGTACCTGCACCGCTCCAACCGCAGCTCGGTGGCCCTCTCCGGGCGACGCGCCGTCCAGGGTCTGCCAGGCAGGGAGAGGCCGTCGCCAGGCCCCATATGCTCCAAGGGCCCCACACCAGGATCAGCGATGTCGCGCGGCCAGAGAGGCAGAGCGATCCACTGGCCAGAAGCGACCGCCTGCACCCCCTTACAGGGAGGCGCCGTAGGCACCAAGGGGCGCGCGTCTTCTGCCGGGGCCCAAAATGGCGGCGGTGGGTGGCAGACCCGGGCCAGCCGAAGAGAGAAGGCCGCAGGGATCCAGGCAGCGGCATCCAGTCACCAGGCTGCAGCAGGTATCAGGCCCCCGTGTGCCCCAGCCGCCGGTATCGCTCCCAGCTGGCGCAGCACTCCCAGCACCGTCCGGAGCACCGCCGCGGCCAGGAGACAAGATGGCAGTCGCTGAAGGCTAGGCCAGGGCCGGCCAGAGAGAACCGGGAACACCGAGCCCCCAAAGGACCCCCGAGCCTCCAAACACTGCCTGGGGGGTCCCGGCCGGGATCGGAGCAAGCCCCAGGTGAAAGCGTAGCCCGGAGGCCAAGCTGAAGATACGGGCGAGAGGCGCTAGAGTGGAGACTCGATGATGCACGTCTCACTCCATGCGCGCCCAAGCCACGCCCCCCATGTTTTGTTTTTTAATCGACAAACATTTGGGTGAATGTTTTTAATGGTGCATACCAGTAAACAGGAGGTGTAAGAAAACATACACCTAAAATTCTAATAGTCACGAGATGGGTGGGTGTGTGAAGGTAACACAACCACTGATCTGAGTGTGTTTGGGTAACAAGACACCCAGCGACCACTCGGTAATGAATGCACTATGAATGATGCATGAATGCGCATAGAGTCTCCCACAAGGACTCCACTAACGATAGTAAACACGCGGCATGATGGGCACATGAAGTGACAGTCAAAAAAACTGTTTATATTTACAGGTTGGACACCACAACAGAGGAACCAGATTGTGGGCAAGTATATACCTGGCCGGTTTTAGGTGGAGAATTCCGCACACTTTCGCCAAAAAATAGGTAAATCTTAAATAATCCCAGGGAGGAAAACTTGAATTGCCCTGACAAAAGCCCAGGACCCACTAGGGCCAATTTTAAGGGCTGAAACATGTTGGCTTAAGGGTCATAGGGCAATTATATCCTCATTACCCTACCCTTATTTTTAATATCCCCAATAACTCCACTAATAAAGGGATACCTTGGAGTTGAAGGAGGATTTTTAATCTTTAAGCCCCCTGGCCTACTTCTCCTAAGTGCTCCCTGAAATATGGTTGAGCCCACCCTGACCTTTAGGAGTCAGGGTGAACCCGATGATGAAGCACCCCTCTCCAGGTCAAGCACCCCTCTCCAGGTCAAGACTTATCAATAAAGTCATATGACCTGTATCATCAGAGCCAATGCTTCCCAATTTGATGACTAGGGATTGCAGAATGTATACCAGGTCTCAATTCAATTGTGTGAATCCTATTTCCATTGTGAGATCTAAACTCCCTTGCATGAGATGAGACAGGTATGTCATGATACGAGACCGTCAGGAGCAAAAGACGATACATCAAAGGCTACAAAGTAAAGTAGTTGAGATTGTGGTTGTGGAATTTGATATTGATACACCCAATGTTGCAGATAACATCATGTGTGAGGGAGCAATGGTTAACTGGCATACTGACAAATTCCATGTACGGAGCTATATCAAAATGTAATGGCACAAGCCCAAATGATGTTTTTGGTTGATCTGTGAAGATTTGTGATTATACCTATGTGTCTAGTACATACGGATGACTTATGTGAATGTTTTTCATGCTTTTTCACTGCATCAGCACCGGCCAGCGGAGGAGGCAGAGTCACGGATGAAGGTGAAGCAGCTCTCCAGACTTGGTCCTGTGCTGAGTCTGAGGAGGAGGGACCCAGTGGTGCGGAGGGTGAGGGGAGCCACACTAAGGGCAGGTCTGACACAACAGTCATTGGATCTCAAAACAACTCAAGGTCCAGTGATGACTCCCTTTTGGTGGTGGATGACCCAGGGACTGATTCTTCTACATCTGAGTCCACCACCACCCCTAACATCTCCACCCTCCCAGCTGCTCCCAGGACCTGAGTCCGTGGCTACTCCCCTAGAAGGGGACCCATCTCCTTTGCCCCAGGCACCTCACCCCTTGCCCCTGTCTCCCCTTCTGCTCTCAGTGTGGAGGCCATCGGCATCCTGAGGCAGATCTCTGTGGGGGAAAAAGCAGTGTTGAATGTCCTACATGTGCATACCAATCATTTAACACAAATTGTATAATTCCTGGAGGGCATTCAATCTGACAAGTCTGCCCTACAGAGATCCAATCAGGCTCTGGCCTCCACACTGACGGCAGCAGTGTCCCAGCTCCAGCTGTCCTTCCCCCTCCTGCCACTTCCCCATCCACAGTCCCAACTACCCTCCCAGACCCAAGCACACACAAACATACCCATGCATCCACCTCAACAGCCACACGCAGCCCACAAACACACATACACAAGGACAAACCCACACGTACACTCAGAAGACAGACAGTACACCCACCCCCACAGACACACCACCAGCCAGCACACATGCATCCACAGGCACTCCACAGACCTCAGAACCCTCTGCCTCCACAACCCCTACCCTTACCTCTCCTGTTCCCCCTCAGCCCAGGCACCCCACCTCATTCCCATGAATTCTTCCCTACAAAATCCTACCTACCCCCTCCCAAGAAGCATAAAATCAACCCGCGGCCCCGACATCTACATCTGCCCCCCTGAGAAGAAACAAAGCCCCAAATCAGCCCCCACCAGAAAATCCCCCTAGTTTCCCAAAATCAAATCCCCTCCAGTAACGCATACTTGCCCAGCCCAGTAACTCCGGCCCCAAAAACCCCCTTCCTAAAAGGTCCAAAACCCCTCCTTATTCCTGTCCACACCATCAAAGATTTTAAAATACTCAAATTAGTCAAGCCCAGCCCATCCCCCTCCATCTAGCCTTCCCACTACAGCTTACCCCCCTCAATCTGAGACAACCACTGAAGTGGACTCACCACCCTCTCAATCTAACCCTACCACTGCAGTGGACCCCCCCCCTCCTAATTCCATCCCTCCCAAAACCCAAACCAGTCCCCCCTAGTTTTGGCCCTTTGGTGCCTGCCTGCCCCCTAGGTACCCCTCCTGTGGGAGGTGTCCCTTTCCAGGAGAAGTGCAGGGAAGCAGTGAAGGCCAAGACATTTGTGGCCCTCAAAGCCATTGACTTTTATTGGACTGGCCATTGGCCTTTTTCGCATCACCGTTCACAATATATTTTGCTGAATAAAGCATTTTCTATTTATTTTTTCATATTTCTGTGTCCTCAAAATGGATTTCTGGTTAACTGTCATTCATGTGTGATATGTGATGCAAGTATACAATGATGTTAGTGTGGTGTGGATTGCATATGGTCCATTGAGTAAAAGCACCTGGTCAGTACGTATCCTAGATTTCTGTGCCGACTTTGGCTAGTTGCCAATGTTAACATTGGTTTTGTCTATGGGTGTGACATGAAGTTACACATTTTGTTTTAGGAAAACATAGTTCCACATGGTTCATGCTTTCAGATGTCAACATAGAGGAAGTGTGGCAAAGTACAACAGTTTAGGAGAAGCATGCTGCATATTTTTGTAATGTGCAGAAAGACACCTGTCTCATCAAAACACCTTGATACATATGGAGCTTGACTACATGGTAGTGAGTTTGGACACACCCATGTCCACAAAGTAATGGCACAAATCTTTCAGGTGACTTGATAGTGGTAGACCCATATCTGTGATCTGGTAGACTAGTGGCAATGACAACCTAGCCATAGGTGGCATGCCACTGTGGGTCAATTCCCTTCATGGCTGTGTACTCATCTGATACATTTCCTGTGCCCATGGTGAGTGTAAGGTAAGCAGTATTCTCACAGTCTTCCGACCCTGTTGCCTCCAAGGACTCCACGTTCTGAATATATTCCTGTTAGGCATGGTGTCTGTGGACCTAATAGTCCAGTGTGTTCAAATTTAGATGTCAGTCATTGCATCCTGCTTTTGTTTAGGTACATCATGTGGATGGTGTGTGTGTCCAGGACACAGTTGTTGTATGTGTTAGTTGAATGTGTACACAGTGTACATGGTACATGAATGTTTGTCACACAATTGGAATTATAGTGATGACATGCTGTGATTGTAAAGTTGTACAGTAGCTGGAGTTGTAATGTACAGCTAATTCTGGCTTTATGCCACAGTTATGGTGTGAGAGTCTGGGCATTTACCAATTCTGTTAAGTGGACATGGGCAACATCATGCTCATGTGATATTCAATTTGAATCTTTATTGGTGTACACATGCCCGTGCTTTTGCATATACAACCAGATTATGATGCAGCAGATCAGACTATGGTAAGCAGCAGGATGGGGATGTATTGTCTATCCCAGGCTGATGTTATTTGTAATATGGTGGGCAAGCTTTAGAATGAGTATTTGTGTGATAAGTGGTTTTGAGTGTGTCTCGATGGCCAGAGAGGATGTGTGACAAGCTCACTGTAAGCAAAGCAAGACGCAATGCGTTCTATTTCAGGTATGTCGTTTTGTCGTTTGTTCAAATGTTTTTGGGCATTGTGATAAGCTTTGTGTTGTTGATTCAATGAGACCTACTGTGTATCCTGGTTAGTCAAGGGTTGGTTTGTGTTTCGTCTTAGGGATATGTGTCATGAGTATGTGTCTCCCTGTTCAACCCAACTGAGCAACTTGCCTGTGCATTTCCCATATGTGCACAAATTCTAAATGTTGTTGTTTCAGGCATTTGATTCAGAGATGGGATATGACACACATAACATTGTCACTTTGATGGCAGACAGTTCGTATGTGCCAAATGCTGTGATACTTATCTCAGTTAGGTGACACACATGTGACCTAGCTACAAATAGATCAGGAGTTGTCATGATACTGTCTTCAGTGGAATGTGCTTGTTGTGTCCAAGATATCTCATCTCCGTGTTCAGGGACAATGCTGGGTGCTGCCTGTCCTTAGTGTGTCATTTATTTTTCAGACATTTTGGCAAACTCTATTAATTTCTAAGGTTATAATTTTTGTAACATCAAATTGACCTGTTGGTAATGTTAGGCAATGTCAAGTCCTGTTTGTACATTCTGCGTGTACAGCATTTGTCTGTGCTTGGTAATCCAAAGCCCCTTCTAGCCCCCTCATGTGACACAGCTGAAGGTATACCTATTCAGCATGACAATGTACAGCAGCAATCCCCTTCTTGGCTCAGTTCATGCAAGCAGTCTGAACCTCAGTTGTTGGTACCAGAAGTGGTGTAGAGTGTTTTAGTTCAAGGTGGATGCTGTGTGCCAGTCCGGGCTGACGTTGCCCATGGTCAGCTGGCCAGGGCCTCACAAATGCCAATGACTACAGAGCACAGCAACAGAGCACTGTCTCCAGTGTGCAGTCACTGTTACTAGCTACAGGTGGACAGACCCCTCCCTTGGGTTTGCATCCATAGTGCATCAGGGTGATGCAGAATCGACACATAACACCACTCACCTGGGACACTTAGGAATATACTGAGATGTCAATGTGTTTGGCATAAACACACCTTTCATTCATGGACTGGAATGTCATATTTTTGATAATACCTTGGCTTTCATGCTACACTTGACTTGTGGTCACTCCACACACAGTGTACACAATGCATTGCCATCATTACGGCATGTGGCCATATCACTTGCGAGTGCTATGGATGTCACTGCAACCTGCCCCTGCTTGGATGGACTTTAATAAATCCTATGTTACGCCCCCAGAACTAAAGTCTGACATGATGTAATTGCAGAAATTTGGGCACTGCTCAACAAGGGTGAGTGCCAATTGTAAAGATTTGTGAATGGTTGTGGTGAGGTATTTTGCACAATCTTCAACTGACAATTGTTTTGTCTGTCCAAGCTTGGATTATACAGTTTCAAACACACAACATTCGTAGTTGAGCATGTGATTTGTGTGTAGGTTGTCATTTGTGCATGACTGACAATGGAGTCTTTTAGAGCTATGCTTGATGCTGTTCCAGATCACACAGAGCTGAACTAGGAGTGTTTTTATGTCTATTGTATTGCCCTGTGCTACATGTGGTAAGCTGAGTGGACTGTGAGTGCATAGAAGTGTTGTGGGCCAGTCTTCTGTGCAGATGCTACAGGAGCCAGTGTCACACCCATACACTTAGTTGCCATACAGGGGAGGAGGTGGTGTTTGGAATGTGAGGTCTAGCTGCTAATGTGGTTAGCAGGGTTCATGTTGTTTGTGCTAAGCTAGGGGAGAGGTGAGAGAGACTTGTGTTCCATTTGGGGGAATGGAGTGGAGACTCATACGTAATGGGGGCAGGACAAATATTGAGTTTTTCAGAGAGTGCAAGGTAGGAGTGTAGTTCAGAGGCAGTTCTAGTGTAGGAGACGTGAAGTTTCCTCATTGTTCCAAAGTGAGTGGTTTGAAATGCGGGTGTGTGAGTCAGAGTGTGCGAACTTGTAAGACTGGTTAAATCCTGCGCAAGGTATGCTGGGAATAGGTAGATGTGATGGGGTAGAACCAGCTAGACATTGTTGGAGTCTGGGAGCAGATGAGAGCTGTAGTTTGTGGCACTACGGTGAGAGATGACTGTAACAGGTTAGTGTCATTGAGTAAGGACAGTTGTTAATGTGCAGAAGTCAATGGAGGTATGGAGCATGGGACTCAGATGTGGATGTGACAGGGCCACAGTGAGACAAGGTTAAACTTGTCATTTGTAACAAAGTGGATAAGTGTATGTCAAGGGTATACACCAGTTGTGAAATTTAGAGTGCTGTATGGTGAAATGTGAGGTGTTGTCCCATTGATGTATGTTGTGTTTGAATCTGTGATGCATTTATTTTTTAAATGACTATCTGTAGAACTTAAGCAGAGTAGGGTGGGTGAATGGTGATGTGTGACTGACTGAGGACATATTCATTGAGCAATGTAAGTCTCTTGTTGAGAGATGTGGTGATTTGTTAAGTGTGCTGTGATGGTGCACATTGTGATATGAGTGCAATCCAGGACATTACTGAGGGTGCAACTGGTGATGAGAGTGGTCCATTTGACATGTTACGTTTAATGTCTGCTGAGGAGGTGATGAGTACAGTACATTGTGTACATGTCATGTATGTGAGAGGTGTTGTGTACATAGTGATGAAGAGTGGTGCTGTGAATGTAGGTGTGGATGTAAGAAGGGCAGCACCAGTGTGAGTTTGTGAGATTCGGTATGGAAGAGTTTGAGTACAAGGCTGGAGCTTGTGGAGTAGACATGCTTTTCCAGAGAGCTGCACCAGAGGGGGCTTATGATGTGCTTGTGTATGTATGATAGCTTAGAGAGATGAGCATGTACTTTGAGGTGGATGTGAGGGGGTCATACCCGCACAAGTAGAGATGATGCAGGCAAAGAGGTAATGTTGAAATGTGCATATGTGTAGATTATATGTATGTAAATAGGCAAAAACAGTTGACAGATGAAATATGAGGATGTAGTATGTGTTTGCTGCAGCTTGCTGTCTGCCACTGAATGTTCATGACTGATTGTTGGAATGGCCGCTTTAAGTACACTGGCATATGCAATACCTATTTTCCTCCCAGGACAATTTGCCTCCACCTAGCCTTGCCTTGTCTGAGTTGTGTGTGGGCATGAGTGGCCAATTAACCTTTGTAGGTAGATGTTGTCACTGATTGATCATTCTTCCCCTTGGATACTGCCCTGGAATGGAGCTGGTGATTGCTTATATTGAAATGTCATGATGCAGAAACTTTGGATGGCAGCCCATTGCTTAGAGGGCTATAGCCCCACCAAGTGAAAAGTCAACGATGTGTGCTTTTGGGACACCTGGGGTCAAACTACTCTAGAAACACATCCCCACACTTCCCAGTAGACTACACACACATGGGTACTAATGGCATTCTGACTTTGAATGTCAGAGGTATGGGGACACCAAGGGAGACGCACTCATTGTAATGATATCTCTGGTTGTGCTGATGAAAAAACAGTCCACTGTCACAAAACACACATGTGACACCGGAACATTACACCCAGTTCCATAAGTGTTTGCATTGTCAATATCTTTTTCCGCCTCTAATATGGTTTGGCAAGGGTAGCCCTTGTGTGGGTCCATCCGAGGTCCCATTTCCTGCATTGAAAAGTGCCACAGAGCCTGAGGCATTATGCCTTTGTAGAGGGTCTCCTTGATGTTTTAAAATATTAGGGTGCAGTGTTTCATTCCACATGTGGACAAAGCAAGCTTCATTCTGCACATATCCCTCATCCTCATAAAGTGTACCCATATCCCCTGGCTTGAGGATGGTTATGTTATTATTATGTCCGAGAGCCATAGGTTAAGCCCTCCCGGCATCCCCTCCAGTAGTGGCAGCTCAGCTTACAGAATGTGCTGTGCTCTGGTCACTCTAACACTGTCAGTGGATACTACGTCCTGAGACTCATGAGCACTCCTACTACTCTGCAGTACACAATCTGCACATTCAGAATGGAATTATTTGTTAGCAACACACACTACAGCCTGCTGAATTGGTGTGAATGACATTCTCGGAAGATGACCCTAGACACATAGACATTGGGTGTTGTGTGCAGCGCCCCTAGTCCACACATGGTGACTATATCCTACATTGTTGTTGGCCCATGCATTTTTCTCATTCCTGTTGGATTTTGCCTCCAAATATTTCAATGACGACTGGGACACAAAAACTTCTAGGTTGTTGGAGTGGGAATCATTGAAATCATTACTAAGTGGCTGGGGACTTGTAGGTTGTTTGGACCAATATCTTCAGGGCTTTGGTGTAGACAGAGGCATCACAATGTCATCAATAGACTGCGGTTCAGTTGCAGGCTGTGATGTTAGCCATGCTGACAGATGCTCAAACACACCACACCCATCTAATTGAGCAACTGGGTTGCTTTTACTTTGCAACATGACACGCTGTGATGAACACCAAGTGGGAAAAGTCAGGGCAACTCATGTCCTGCGTCCTCTGTTGCTTAACAACAACCCAGCAGATGTTGTTGATTATGGACCACCTTCCACAGATGCACACTAGTCAGGCAACCATCCATGAATCCTTCACAGTGTATTGTTATGGCATATCCATCACCCCTACTCTGAACTCATGGTAGACGTTTTCTGATTCCTATCTGGATTGAATCTACCTGAACTTGATCTGGCAGCGCATGCAGTTATCAACACCCCGTTGGCTGGTACAAGAGATACTCAGAGTGATTCTGTGCCCTGCCATGTTGACCACTCATGCATTGGACAGCCTCCCACCAAGTCTTGATGATGCCTATGAGCTTGTACTTGAACACAGGTACTGTGAGACTGTATCTCTCTTGGGCCACCTTGAGTGATTGGAGAGACCCACAATCCATGTGGCAATTTCTTCACTGTACATTGTTAAAAAACAACAGTGACCTAGCTGAGCCTATGGCCACAGACTCCTTTGATCATGCTTGCCAGGAATTGTTAATCCTTAGTATAGTAGTGGCACCTCACCTGCTGGTACACCAACAGCATGTAGTGCATGGTGTTCAAAAGGATTCTATTCCTGAGCGATCCACCATGCTTAACATTCTTATGCATAACAGTGTGCTGTGGCTGGCTCATGGGAGGTGTCCCTACCTGCTAGATTTGGTAAAAGCATACAATACCGTTAATTGTGTGTACCTGTTTGCCACTCTGTCAAACGTGGACACGGCAGGGCGTCTGCAACAACACACATGTGTTTTTGATGCCAAGCCAAATGTCACCCTCTTTTAGGTTGTGCAGGAGAACTCGTCAGGGCTGTTCCCTTTCCCTACTTCTCTTTGCCCTGACAATGTAGCCAGTAACACAGCAACTGTTTCTGGGGTGTTAATGATGGTGAGTTCCACTGTGTGTTGAGGTACATGTAGTATCCATAGATGCAGTCGACATGCTGCTCTATATTCAGTCTATCTGCAGGGTCATTCCAGATATATGTGTGAGACAATCAGATTTGCAGGGTGGGTTGAGCTTGTGTCTTAACTGGGCCAAGTGTTGAGTTTTTGAACTTTTTGTGGATTATCCTCCACAAGAGCTGAGGGCGGATGAGCTGAGTGTGATGTGTGACCTTGATGTTTCTTGGTACATATGTATCTGTAACTGTGATGATGCAAAGTATCTCATTGTGTGAATCTTAGCAGGGCCATATCCCCATTACGTCCACAGATTTTTTATAAGCAATCTTCCAGTTACATGGCACAGCTATGTTTCACTTCCTGAGAAATTAATGCTCCCCTGCATCTTGTGTTTTCGCCATCACCTGACAGTATCTGTGCCTGGTGCCAACTCCAGGGACTTTGACACCATGCTGTGAGTGTTGATCTGCAATAGTGTCATGATAAGTGTGGCTCAGTGTAGGCTGCATCAGCCCAAAAAAAAGTTGTCAAGGCTGTGCATTTTAAAAGGAATGTTATGTGGCAGGACGCTGCAATGACCAGTGTTAAGTTGGTTTGGTAGGCGGTTGTGCAAGGTGAGCATGTTCTCAAAATGCAGTGCACATGATATTGCGGCATCAATGTTGCTCCCTGAGGCACAGCTCTCCTGTGGAGCTGACAGCCTGGTGAAAGTGTGTATTTGGGGTATTGGGCCTGTGGCTACTGGATGACATGATCATTTAACCTCTGTATCCTATTCAGCACATCTTGGCTCATTTCCATAGAAGAATTGTTGGGAAGGACTGACCACATGGAGAGACACAGGATTGAGCTTAGTGTAGGACCTAATCAGGGTCAGGGAGCACATTAACTTTGTCCATTTGCAGTGAGATCCAGACATTGAAAGGGTCCATTTCATGGCACAAGGCACACTGATGGCTGAGATGGGACACATGTGGAGAGTGACAGACACTGATTCAGCGCATTGGCCCGTAAACCATGGCCTGCACATCATGGGTGGGTTTTGGAGACTGGGGATCTTATTTATTGATGTGTTTGGACACATGAAGAATGACCCCCTGTCACCTGCTCGCTAGCTATGGGACACATATATGTTATGAGTAATACACAGGCAAGGAGTGCAAATAGACTAGGCACTAGCGATGTACATTATGTCATGATGTCAAACTCCATTTAATTAAATTTGACATGTGGTGCAGGGCATGTCTCATCTCAGCTGTCCAACCAGGTAACTTTGTGTCCTGCCATCTGTGCACACAACGTAATGCACCAATTTTGTAATTAATACATATTTTCGGGACATGGCTGCATGCTGCAAACCTGTGTTTCTGTCACAGATGTATTTGAACCAGTGAGGGGTTTGTTCAACCTCCTTGCATTATAGTGGATGGAGAGAGGGATATTCCTGGAAATTATGTTTTAAAAGATTATCCAATGAAGGATGGATTTGTAAATGCTCATCAGACGCCAGGCCATTTTCATGCATTGTTAGGACCCTGCAGTCCCAAGACAGCAACAATTGTGTGCAGCGACTTGCTAATGGTGTAGGGCTGAGGCTACTGCGCTGAGCAGGGTGTGAGTTGTGTGCCTACAGAGGATTACATTAAATAAGCTGTGGGTCAATTTGTTACATGACGAGCCACTGGATGGGTGTAGGACTTTGTAGGGTGGGGGTCATAGACACATGTCAATGGCCCTATGAGAGGTGTTCCAGACATGGCCAGATGAGGCAACTGCTCTGTCATGTGAGGCAGACTGCCTGCATGACATTTCCTCCTTTGTGCATGTGTAGGGGTGTCTTTTGGAGTTTACATATGTCAACAATTGCTTTTGTGTTAGAGGCCCCAGTCTCACCCCCATGTGTGGGCTGTGAAGTATGTGTGTTGCAGACCTTCTAAATGCACATGATCCACATGATCCCTCTGTGCTGTTCTATCTTGTTATGTTTATCGTGTTGTTTGATTTAGTTCCATATGCTCCTGTTGTAGTATGCTTGATTCCTTGGACATGATATTGAGCTGATAGTGAGGTTTTGATGTGGAGATGTATTGTGACTTGTGTGCAGGGACATTCATTGTACCATATGCCAGCGAACGCATTTCCCTGTGTCTGTCTTTTGTACGTGATAATTTGTCCCAGTTTGGAGATGTGTGTCTTCCTTAATCCAAGGTTTTGGATGATGAACCACCCGTGTGTACCTGCAGATTTGAGGGCTGCTCCGTGTGGACTGTTATCACTTTATCCATTTTTTGAGTGTTGTGACTCAAAGTGGTACATTTTTCTACTCTGTCCTGACAGTACAGGCAGGTATCCTATCCCATGCCCTGCTGGCTGGCCTGAGTGAACAGTGGTGGTTGAATGGCACGGGTCCACCAGGGCCGTGTCAACCTGGCCTGGCAAAGCATAGTGTGCCCCAAGATAGTTGTGTCCTTTAAGTATTTCAGTGCGGTGTGCGTGCTATCTGATCTGTGTGCATGGCAGTGACTGTATGTAAGGGTTTATTCTGTCTGAGTCCTGCTCTGGATCTGTGCTGTGTTGCTATTCCTATTTACAAAAACACAAGGGAACCCAAAAGGTAGCTAAGGACCTTGGGTAACAGTTTAGTATTAGAACAGTGGTCCTTAAAAAGAACAGTATGGTCATCAGGATAAATATAGACTCCAATCAGTGCTATATTACGAGTGTCCAGCCGGACATTCAATTTAATAATTCAAAAATGTCAAAAACCAAAAATATAAACACATCAATACAGTGGGACACAATCCTGCATCCTACATAGAAACATAACAAATACATTTAGGATAGGAACATATCAGGCAAATTGACCAATTTAAACAGTTTGCACATTAATCAAATCTGATAAAAAAAGTGTAATTACTGTTTCCTCAAGCTTGTTAGAAATTGTGTTCAATATTCCACAAGCTACCCTGTCTTGCCTGATATGTTCTTGTCCTAAATGTATTTGTTATGTTTCTATGTAGGATGCAGGATTGTGTCCCACTGTATTGATGTGTTTATATTTTAGGTTTTTGACATTTTTGAATTATTAAATTGAATGTCCGGCTGAACACTTGTAATATAGCACTGATTGGAGTCTATAAGGACCACTGTTCTAATACTAAAGTGTTGCTATTCCTGACACATCCAACATCCCATTCTGATTATGTCTCCCTATGATGACCTGTTCTGACACTGCTGTACTCATCATGACACAGGATGTGGGACTGTGTGATTGGTCTGATGGCGGAAGGGAGTGGGGGTCCAGGTTGGACTGGAGTAGTCAATTTGATGTTTGTAGACATGTATTGATCTGTCAACAATTTGTGCATCTAGTAAAGTGAGGTGTGAGATAGTAAATAAGCTAGGCCTAGGTTATCCATCTGATTGGGTGGATGTATAGTCTTGCTACTTGGTAGATCAGCTATTGATTTTTACTTCACTTTCCTGTGTGATTTATACATGTTGTATTTTCTATGACAGCTATCCGGAGTAAACCATGTACTTCTTCTAGGGTGTTTGGGAAATGGCAAAGTAATATGGATAAATGATGTAACTTCCTGCAATGTGACTTCCTATGACATGAGATGTTGTGGGCTTTGTATGCGTTTCAAAACTTAGGATTTAGCCTGTGTAACAGATGCATGTAGGTGCGGGCATGGTGCCAGTGAATATGTCTCTGTGGACATATGTTTGTGAGTACATTGGAGTTCTGTTGCCCTGAAATGTTTCGTTGTGTGTTGTTGTGGACTCATCCATTCACTTTGTGATCCATACCTAAAGGTGGCTATGGGCATTCCTGTTCCAACGTCAAATGTGTGTTTCTCCTAGTATTTAGCGGTCTGACTGTACCTACCTGATGACATTCCTTCATTTAACAGACACAACATGCGATGGAACCAGGGTCGGATTTGGATCACAATGATGCTCAGGCACTCTAAAAGTCATTGGCACACATTCCGTGATCATCCCTTTCATGCTCTGTGCATTTCCCTGGCAAGGGAGTTTTCAAAAAAGCACACTACTGCTGATCAAGGGGGTGGGGGTAGGTTATACTGGCCAAATGAAACTTGCCTCCCTGCGAGGCCCCTACATACAATGCACCCTCCCTGCACCTGTCATGACCTGACAGTGATGGGTGGTTGGGGGAGATAACACTGCTTCTGTCAGGGCACACGAGGCAGGGCACCAAAGTGAGTATGCCCCAAAGGCTGGCCCCCAGCCTCAATTTACAGCACAGCTGGGGAGAGGACAAGATACTGGCACCACTTTGCAGTGGCCTGGTGGGGGCTGGGGAAGTAAGTCAGACTCTTGGGGTGGTTTGCATAGGCCCCAAAAAGACCGGCCCACAGGTGACCCTGGTGCATCGGCACATCAACCAATGCCCAATTGCCCACATTCCCAAACCAAGCCTATAGAAAACACTTTCTGATAGAACTCAACGCCCATAGGGCTCAATGGGCTTCAGCCCCCTGTCTTGTGTGTCAGCCCAGGCTGAGACAGCTTCCGCACGCACACAGACAGTTCTTGAGCTGCTGTGCGTGGCTGGTCTGTCGTCTTTGCACAGTAGCACCCAAGTATTTCATAGGTTTTTAAGGAACCATTTACTAGATGATGAGGCTTTGTTGGTTTTTCAACAGTCCCTAGAGCACCAGCATCTCCACTCTGCCCATTCCTTAAAGTTGACACTTACATTTGCTGCTCATTGTGAGAATGAATTTCCTGCCAAGTAACTTTAGGCTTTGTTTTTTTGCTGTTTTCTGCAGCTTGTACTCCACCCGAAGGTATTGAGGCTCTTTGCATGCACATTGCTGGGAGTATTAGCCCCCCCATTTGGCTCAACATTGTTGGGAGTGTTAGTCCCCCAACCCCCCCAAATTGGCTCAACATTTCTGGGTAATTAGCCCCCAACCACCCCAAATTGGCTCAACATTGCTGGGAGTATTAGCCCAGCAACCCCAATTTAGTTCAACATGGCTGGGAGTATTAGCCCCCCACCCCCAATTGTCTCTACATTGCTGGGAGTATTATCCCCCCACGCCCTCAATTGGCCTTTCATTGCTGGGAGTATTAGCCCCCCATACCCGCAATTGGCTCTACTTTGCGGGGAGTATTATTAGCCCCCCACACCCACAATTTTTCTCAACAATGCTGGGAGTATTAGCCCCACCCCCAATTTGGCTCCACATTGCTGGGAGTATTAGCCCCCACTCCCTATTTGGGGCTATATTGCTGGAAGTATTAGCCCCCGGAAAATTGCCTCTACATTGCTGGAAGTATTCCCCCATCAAATTTGAGTGTAGTTGCGCCCCTGCTTTCTCTTTTATTGTCTTTCACGGGGTAGTTGAGTTATTCTGTAGGGGTAGGTGTCTAAGTTACCGTCTGCGACCACCACGTCGGTTTGGGTTGTAGTATTCATTGTAGATGTACAGTAGAGGGATGCCATGCACGATGGGATGCATAGCTGCACAGACTCGGTTACAGGAATCGTGTTGTGACAAGATTCGGAGCAGAAATACTCCCCTTCCGACTGCTCTGACGTGTTGGTTCGTCTGACAGATTCAGTGCATGGGAAGTACGCATCATAATTTGGCGCTCGGATTCGAACTCAGAAGTGCCTCTGAATGGCTCCATCCGGCGTTTTCAAAGGTTTCTCATTAGGAGTATCCAGTCGGATTCGGAGAAACCTAGTCGGTCGGTAAGTAATGGCTTTTGGACATCGTAATGCGTCGGTCGTGTAAACAGAATCCGAGTACGAGTCGGTTGGAAGGTCCGACTCCGAAAGACTCTCAGATGCCCTTCCGGACGACATCGTAATTGACCCCTAAATGCCCAATATAAAAGACTCACTAATTTAAACAACAAAATACTTCAAAAATGATGAAGCTGCAAGCCAAGAAAACTCTGTTGGATACTCTCACCAGACCATTAATGAAGAAATATATACATTTTAACAACAACCTAACCAAGTAAGTAAAACTTATATTTAAACTAAAACATACTTGATAATAATACTAAAAATGTAAAATAGCAAATAATTAATAAAAAACTGCCAAACGTCTATCCCTTTACATAGACTTCCTAAAAGACAAAACTACAACAGGAAAAAGCGATAAGCTGCCAGAAATAGGGCTACCACAAACCAGTATAAGAAAGTAAGTATACATAAATTATTAAAAAACTGTAAACTCACCCAAATAGCGGGTAAAAATAAACCTAATGACCTCCACCTCTACAAACTACCACCAAATTACCATTTAAAATGAAACTAAAGTTTTCTTTTTTAACCAACAGAAAAGAGAGGACCTGCTCCACATTGGACCACCCCCAACGGAAAAACTGCAAAACAGTATGAAACATATAAACAGAACATACATGTAAGCATATATAATAGAAGTAGATGTTCATAACTTTACATGTAAATAACAAACGTACAAACTTTAAAATATTGTATATATTTAAGCTATTACACTTCTTTTAGATACAATGACAGAGCCTTAAAAGTACATAACTTCACAGAAAGGAAAGCAGTTACTAAATCAGATGGGCTACACCTACAGCCAAGAAAGTGAATCAGCAGAAAATATAAATTTGAAATGTACAAAATTTTATTTTAATGCATGCTATGGGAGGGCAACTACAAAGGATGATGTCATTCATGTAAGAGAGCACAATCACCACCCCAAATGTGACAGAAATAGAAGTAAGAGATATATTGCAAGATGGAAGAGAGGCAAGCATTTGTTCTCAGGAACCCACAAGCAAAATCCTTAAAGATGTACTGCCTAAATTCCCTAAACACATCACAGGCCCATTACCACCTATCACCACTTTAAAATGTTTAATTGTACAAACTAAAAAAGCCACCAGCAATGCTTCTCCTGCCCCTAGAAGCTACCAAGACATACAAATACCTGAATATTTAACTATGACACATCATGAAGAACCTTTCCTTTTACATGACAACCTAGATAATGAAAAAAGAATCCTAATATTCTCTAAAGCAAAAAACTTACTAGGACTTAACCAATGTCAAACGTGGATGATGGATGGAACCTTCGTAATGTTTTCTAAACCATTCACTCAGATATACACCATACATGGTGAATATCAAAACACAAATATCACTTTTATATATGCCCTACTACCAAATAAACAAAGCAGCCCTTATTATGACCTCTTAAGCCACATTAAAAATAAAACAAATGACCACTACCCTCAAATAATACTCATAGACTTTGAGCAAGTCCTGATTTAATGCATTTTAAAAATGTACTCCACACGCAGCCATTCAAGGCCTCCAAAAATCTGCACTAAGGGCTTGATTATGAGTTTGCCGATCTGACACCCAAACACCAAAGCGGGTAGAAGATCACAGCTCTGGTGGTCTTCATACTACCATATTACAAGTTGACTGTGGGGCCCGCAGTGTGGCTACGATGATCTTGTGGAGATGGGCAATGGTTTTCCTTATCTATTGAAGCTTCTGTGAGCATTTTGACTGCATATGTTTCGAAAGCACATATTTGCATGATACATGTGGAATAATACCACCTACCCATTGCGGATTAGCCCATATGTGGGCGATCCAGGCAATGTGTATATGGTACAAAAGGGACTTACCTGTAGATCGCTGCAAACAGGGTCTTATTCTCTGGGCTGAAGATGCTGCTGTGAGGGGGAGCTGGAGAAAGGGGTCCACGTTGAACTCTGCATGGAAGAACAGGAAAGGGGTGAATATGCACCCCAATTCTTCATTTCCACAGACCTGAATACAGTGGTCCCACTTGCCGCGGTCAGCTCGTTGGAAAGCAAACTCGTAATACAGACGGTGGTGAGACTCCTCAGTACCACCCTATGGCAGCTGCTTTTCCCTGGCCGCAGCTGAAGCAGTCTGTGGATGGCTGACAGTGTCGGCAGTTCGACCGCAGTCTTCGCAAAGGCAATCTGACAATCTCATAATGCAGCAGTCGGACCGCGGAGCTCGCCTCGTTTGGACCGCGGGTACGGCGGTTCACTGACCGCTGAACTCGTAATCAGGCCCTAAGTGTAGAATATTCTATAAAAGACAATTTGCATTTGAAATTTTAAATATGATAGCACTATCCTATGTCCCTCTCGCAGAAGTAGCCAACCACTATGTAGTAGCTCATGCCGTGTATAATTGGAATGTTCATCGGTGCAGAACGTCACTGCGTGAGAGTTCTGCACCGAGTGCTGGGAAAGTCAGTTGGTGGTTGTCGATGCCGCGACTGCTTTGCCCATGATGGCTCAGCTGTTATACTTTTTTTTATTTTTATTTTTTTATTTGTCAATGATTAGGTAATACATAATACAAAAAAATATATCAAACCAATATCAATACTGCATACCGCCAATATCAAAGCATAATATCACAGATAAAGTAATTAAGCAAGGAGCACATAAGAAATAAATAACAAAATACATTCTAGGCTCAGCTGTTATACTCAAATAAATAGCACTTACCTGATCCGGTCTTCTTGTGTCTTCCCTCGCTACGACACAAATTTGTTGGCGATGAGGATGGGATGAAAGAAAGCTGCTGGTTTGAAGTGCGAGGAGCGGAGAATCCTGGGCGGAGGAGTAAGACGTCTGCGCGGTGAATACTATCATCGTACGGCGGAAAGAAGGGGCAAAGCAGTAATTAGAGTTGCTGTGAAGCAGTGAAACGCATGAGACGATGTGCGTTTCACCAACGGTGGAGGGGATGACGGCGGCGTAGTGACGCATGGTGACGCGATCACGGTGAGCGGCAAGGATCCTTGTTGAAACGCATTGGCAGACTCTTTGTTGGAAGGCTCACAGAGATGTGTACAGTCTTCATTGTGACGTAGAGTCTCCATGGTTAGGGAGGCACCGTTTTAGTGAAATCGAGTGTGATTGATGAACCATCTTGTGGTAGTAGTCAAGGTGGTTTCTCCCATGATGGTCAGACTGTTTTGAAACGTAGTTCTAGGATTAGAAAGCTTCCTGCATGTTATAGAGTCTGATTATCTGTTTTTGTTCTGATTCTTTACATAATTTGTTATTATGTTTTGCTTTTTGTCATTCTGCTTTTATTGCACATTCTGGTGTTTTGTTTTCTTGTTCCTTAAGTTTCGATTTCTTTATAGTTGCTACTTTCTTCTTTTCTTTCGTTCTCTTTTCTCTTTCTCTGTTCTTTTTCTTTCCTTCTTTTATAATTTTTTTAGGAAAGACCCATGTAGTAGCTCGTGCCGTGTATAATTGGAATGTTCATCAGTGCAGAACCTCACTGCGTGAGTGTTCTGCACCGAGTGTTGGGAAAGTCAGTTGGTGGTTGTCGACGCTGCGACTGCTTTGCCCGTGATGGCTCAGCTGTTATACTCAAATAAATAGCACTTACCTGATCCGGTCTTCTTGTGTCTTCCCTCGCTACAACACACTACAATTTACTAACAGAAAGCCCTTTCCACCAACAAAATAAAGGCAAACTAAGCCCCTTGATGGATTATTTGGAAGACACTTGGGTTGGCAGACTGCATCACTCTGGACACAGATGCCAACCCAAATTCCAAAATACCATGGTGGAAACAATGCATTGGAAGGATCGCACAATACCTTCCACTAGGCAGAACCCAACCTGCACTATACATTTATAGAACCATTACAAAAAAGCAAAGTTACCAACAATTACATATGGAGTAGTCTGTTGGCCAAATTGCCCCTAAACTTAGCAAAGAAACCAAAAGAATGTACATGTTAAAATTTAAAGTCCAATTCTTCATAAATAACAAAGGAGTAGATAATTGAGAAATAATAGCCAAAAGCATATTATGAAATAAATATTAACCTACCAAAGTCCTGAAACATTATCACAAAATCTAAACCAATATAACACATGCTTTTATATAATTAATAAATATAATAATTCTTTACATAGTCTAGAATTAAATATAATTCCAATATTAACACATAAACCACATAATTCCAAATAACAATCACATAATATTTACACAAACAATAAAATATCACATTTCCCACCCAAAAGAAATGAAATAAATAAAACATAGGGGCTTATTACGATGTCGGTCGGTCCGACACCGATGGCTCGTCGGTATCGGACCCACTTACTTCTGTTCCAGCGGTCCGCCCACCACATTATGATGTGGCGGGTGGAGGCATTGGGTGGAGGGACCGTCTGTGGCGATTCTGACATGCTCAAGGAGCCCGTCGGTGTGTTGGAGGGTCAGTAATCCCAACAGTAAGGGCAGCACCTGCTTAGGCATTGTCATAGGGATTACAATGTCCCTTTCCACCTGCCCTTTCATGGCGGTTCACCTGCCATGAAAAGGCTGGCAGAAAGTGACTTTGGGGGCCCCTAGCAGGGCCTTCTTCTCCCCTGGCCATCCGCTATGGGACCTGGGTGGGCTAACCATCCCTGCACCATGTTTCAGGCACCACTTGGTGCCTGCCACACGGTGCAGGGATGTTTTTAAAGTGTTTATTTTCTATTGGGGTGTGTGCTGCAGCCTGCAGCACATGCAGCAATCGAAAACGTACACATTGTGACCGCCGTGAAGGTGGTCGCATTGAAATCAGGGCAGTAAGACTGCCGACTTCTAGTTGGGTTGTCCTGCTTCCGCTATGCTGCCGGTCAGATGAGAGCCCGACTGGCATCGTAATGATGCCCTTACTGTTCTCTTACTGTCCAAAAAGTACCAAAAAATGCAAAAATAAAATGAATCTAACAGAAATCCCTTGAAGCAATACAAAGTATTTCGCAACATAAAAAAAGTGTTTTAAAAAAATTAAACACTCCAGAAAAGCCCAAGAAAAGGGAAATCGAAAAAAAGCATTGGTTTATTATAAACCTAAATTGATATCCTTTTTTTTTTTTTTTAAATGGTAGCTCCAATGCCCATAGGATAAGTTTGTAGACAAAAACCTGTAAAGTAGAAAAACCCACCCACAAAACACATTACATACCCCAAAATACATATACATCACATTTAACCATCAAAATACAAAGAACATATCTCAATTTAGCATAATATAATGAAACATTTCTAAAATAGTGTAAAAAAGCCAAAAACTGCAAACTTGTGAAAAACACTACTATTAATACATCTAAATATACCAAAAAGCCACAAACAACACTATGGGGTCGATTCCGATTCGGGCCGGAAAACGTACCGACCGACTCGGTGCGGGAATTTATTCCGACTGACACGAACCGGCGCCGTCCGAGCCGGGTAGTACGATGAAATGCATGTGAAACCCGACCGACTCGGACGGAATACAAAACCAACGACTGAGCCGGACGGAAACAAGCCATCTGGCCGGAAAAACACTCGAAACGAACCGACCGACACGCACCCGGAGAGCGACCGAACGAAACGTACCGGCGAACTCCGACCCGCATAGTACGATGCTATGCGTGCGAAACACGACCGACTCGCACGGAGCACAAGCCCTACGACCTACACGCACACAAAACCCAGCCGATTCAACCCAATACTCCGCGACCGACTCGTACGCCGCACATGAAACCAACCTGAAACACAGCGGGAATGACTCGGACAACATCGCACCAGACAACAGCAGCGTCCGACTCGGACACAAGAACGACTCCTACATGCACCCAAAGCACCAAGGGAAAAAATTCAAAAATATGGGCAAACAAGCTACCACAAAGCCAATAAATACTGGGGGTGGGGGAAAAATGGAACAAGGACACACCCCCAACCCCACCTACATAAAGGCCACAAATCCCTACCATGATCCTTTGCAAATTCCACAGACCTGCCAGCAAACAACACCATCACACAGCAACCACAGACACACTCACAGCTCATACATCACACAAGCCACACACCATTACCACACTTACAAATAGCACCCTCACACACACCCAGCTAAACCTACACTCACACACCCCCACTTGCACACACACACACACACACACACATCAATCACCACCACCACCCATCACCATGCCCCCAAAGAAGAACCACAAGTTCCTAGATTGTGAATTGGAAGTCCTGGTAGACGAGATACTCAGGGTAGAGCCACAGTTGTTTGGTACATTGGTACAACAGACCCCCATGTCGCAGAAAACAAAGATGTGGGCGAGGATTGTCGACAGGGTGAATGCACAATCACCATGTTTGCGCACAAAGGAAGACATCCAGAACAGGTGGTATTATGTGCGCAGGAGGGTCCGGGACCTACTCAAAAAGGACTACATCATCAGCCAGCGCACCGGCAGTGGCCCTCCTGCAAAACCAATATACCTCAGGCCCTGGGAGGAGAAGGTGCGGGCCATCCTACCACCAGTGAGCGTATATGGACTAACAGACATCCCAGAGCCTGGTGAGTACACAACTTATATACACAATATGGTGTGACAATACACACACAGCACCCTCAAAGGGATAGGCAAACCATGCACCCTTACCAAATACACAGCAAACAAAACATACTCACCCCAAGATGTGAATGCCAGTCAGACAAACACAATACTTGCCATCTCATAGTGACATCTAACTGTGTCATGACATCTACAAACCTAACAACAAATACAGCAAGGCAGTGCCACAAATAGAACCAACAAACACTCCCAGATATTTTGACATCACTAGAACACCACCTCACAGGGAAGATCACTCAAAGGAAGGAATTCTGTGTATGCTGGTAAAGTCAGTGTAGCCAATAGCATCATGGGAGTTGGAGTCATAGATGTTGCTCAGCCTCACAATTGCCCCATCAACACCACCCTGAACCATGCCCACATCACAGGGAGTGGAAAAGGACTCACAAGATGGCTGACACTGGGTACTGCTGGGGGCGCACAAGGCCCTGCAGGCAACTGTGCAACAACCAACAGCAGGACACCACTGCCTGACATCCTGAAAGACAACTTGCACTCCCTGCAATGGAAGCACGTTCCATGGTGGGATATCTGGCTGGGTGGGAAGGAGGACTCACAGCACTGACCATAGTTACAAGCACCTCCCCTCACACACACACCCCAACACTAACTCCACAGAACCCACCTGGGAGAATGCAATGCCTCACATTCTAACTCAAGATCCCACAAAGACCAACCAGCCGGGCTCATACTGTGTGAAGCACAGGGACACTCTTGGGACTGGTAGCCAAACAACTGCAAGGAGAACACTCTCAGCCAACCCGTCAGCACAGGCACCCCACCCCACAGAGAAGCAGAGTCAAAAGGAAGGAAGGATGGGCATGCTGGGAAGGGGGTGGAGGCAATAGCATGATGGGAGTGGTAGTCACAGATAGTGCTCAGCCACACAATTGGCCCATCAACACCACCCTGAACCATGCTCACATCACAGGGAGTGGAAAAGGACTCACAAGATGGCTGATACTGGGTACTGCTGGGGGAGCACAAGGCCCTGCAGGCAACTGTGCAACAACCAACAGCAGGACACCACTGCCTGACATCCTGAAAGACAACTTGCACTCCCTGCAATGGAAGCACGTTCCATGGTGGGATATCTGGCTGGGTGGGAAGGAGGACTCACAGCACTGACCATAGTTACAAGCACCTCCCCTCACACACACACCCCAACACAAACTCCACAGAACCCACCTGGGAGAATGCAATGCCTCACATTCTAACTCTAGATCCCACAAAGACCAACCAGCCGGGCTCATACTGTGTGAAGCACAGGGACACTCTTGGGACTGGTAGCCAAACAACTGCAAGGAGAACACTCTCAGCCAACCCGTCAGCACAGGCACCCCACCCCACAGAGAAGCAGAGTCAAAAGGAAGGAAGGATGGGCATGCTGGGAAGGGGGGTGGAGGCAATAGTATGATGGGAGTGGTAGTCACAGATAGTGCTCAGCCACACAATTGGCCCATCAACACCACCCTGAACCATGCTCACATCACAGGGAGTGGAAAAGGACTCACAAGATGGCTGATACTGGGTACTGCTGGGGGGAGCACAAGGCCCTGCAGGCAACTGTGCAACAACCAACAGCAGGACACCACTGCCTGACATCCTGAAAGACAACTTGCACTCCCTGCAATGGAAGCACGTTCCATGGTGGGATATCTGGCTGGGTGGGAAGGAGGACTCACAGCACTGACCATAGTTACAAGCACCTCCCCTCACACACACACCCCAACACAAACTCCACAGAACCCACCTGGGAGAATGCAATGCCTCACATTCTAACTCTAGATCCCACAAAGACCAACCAGCCGGGCTCATACTGTGTGAAGCACAGGGACACTCTTGGGACTGGTAGCCAAACAACTGCAAGGAGAACACTCTCAGCCAACCCGTCAGCACAGGCACCCCACCCCACAGAGAAGCAGAGTCAAAAGGAAGGAAGGATGGGCATGCTGGGAAGGGGGTGGAGGCAATAGCATGATGGGAGTGGTAGTCACAGATAGTGCTCAGCCACACAATTGGCCCATCAACACCACCCTGAACCATGCTCACATCACAGGGAGTGGAAAAGGACTCACAAGATGGCTGACACTGGGTACTGCTGGGGGAGCACAAGGCCCTGCAGGCAACTGTGCAACAACCAACAACAGGACACCACTGACTGACATCCTGAAAGACAACTTGCACTCCCTGCAATGGAAGCATGTTCCATGGTGGGATATTTGGGCTGGGGGAGAAGTCGGCCCGGATGGCAACCAAATACCACCAATGCTGGTCAGGCACACACCTCAACATTCACATTGACATGCCACAGGTTGGCAGGACAATGTGCTACACCAATATCACTCTCTGACTGTCATAACTGAGTAGAATGCAATGTCCAGGGCTGCATCCAGAGGTACAGTCACAACTGTCCGGTGTTTTAACAATTGATGCCTGTAGAAACATACCATACAATCTGTGTCTCTCCCCAAAACAGGTGAAGATGGGGACTCAGCAGCAGATGAGGAGGAGTCCCTGTCCCAGGCTCCGGGAGACACAGAGCTCACTGGTGTGGATCAGCCTCTGTACTCCTCGGATGGCGAACAACAAGCTGGACCCTCCGGTGCCAGTCATCATGCAGCACCAGCAGGACCAACATCTGCACCCCCTGCACCCACCCCTCCAACAACTGCCAACACACAGGCCACCCCTGCCAACACGGACACACCAAGGACCACAGGTGACAACAGCGCAGGGACCCAGGACCAAACTGGAGCCGCTGCCATCGAGCCCACTAACAACACACAAGTGGGCACACGGTCACCTGTGCGTGGCACCGCAGGCCCTGCACGTGTTGCCAGGGGTGGTGGGAGGGATGGTAGACACAGGTCGCTATTTGCAGAGGGGTCGGGACTGCATGATGACCCACAACTGGCACGCATTGCAGATGCGTACCAGACCAGCACCGGAGAGGTAACCCAGGTAGTGGGGATCCTCAAGGACATACAACAGCAGCAGGCTGCCCATCATGCCCGCTTGGACTCCCACATGTCCCGGGTCGAGACACACATGTCTCGCATGGAGTCCAAGTGGGACACATTGCAAGAACTCACAGCGGTGCATAGGGACATACTGACATGCCTCCGACAGATCAGCACCAACATGGCCTCACCTCCCTGTGCGCCCACAACATCTGTTGCCACTACATCCGCAACTGCCACAGGGAGGGAGGAGGACTCTGGCGGAGAGTACCCTGCACCGCGGCAGCCTGCACCTGAGGGTCCCCCCCAAGAAGAGGGGCCGTCCGAGGAGGCCAAACTGAGAGGCCCATGGCCAGCTACATCCCCCAGGAAGCCAACACCTGTTCTGGAACTTTTCCTCTGTGTGCAAACTGCACGCCCTGTCGAAGCCAAGCCAACTCGCCCACATGACATGGGGAGCTCTAGTTGTACAAATTCATCAGATGACTGTGGACTATACCCTGGACATTTCATCTACCAGGACTTCCAATTCACATGGGAACTTTGGATTCATAATTCTATGTACAGCACCCACCATCCTGTGCACCATCCCCACACCTTCTGTAAATAAACTCACCAAAAAACCATATCTGCCTCTGTTGTGATTCCAACGTGGTCTCTGTCATGGAGAAGGATGATCAGAAATATGACACTGTGCATGCTGACTGCTACAGCAAGTCCAACACCGTCATGGCAGTCATGGCGATGTGACACATATGAGGGAGACACACCACTAGGGCCACACAACACATACACACCAGGGCCATATGACTCATCCCCTACACTGATGTTGCCTGGAAATACAGTGCAATGCACAGACACCACACATATTCACAGTCTGTGTCAACTACAACACAGGTGCAGTAAGCAAATGTCACTCAGATGTGTGACTACAGACAACGCACACCCCAAAATATAGAACAGGTTTATTACACATTTGCAACATGTTGTTTCCACTACAAATGCAAGCTAATCCCACCTGGCTGTGGCCACAAAGTCAAACAATGCATAAGATAGACAGTCCAGGGGTGTGTGGCACATCACCTGTAGGGGAACAACTGCTGCCACCTTGGAAGTTGAATCATTGATTCGGGGGATCCAAGTTGTTCTAACAACTCCAGCAGCACCCTGTGAAGGACAGACATGACACACAGTCAAAAGCACTGAAGAACAGCACAGAACGGCAATACTCATGTCTAATACCTGTCACAAGTTAAATACACAAAAGCAAGTTAGCATGTCTACACTGTTGGCAAGTACAGACCACCTGCAAGGACACATCTCTGCACGCATCCAGTCAAGTTGCACATGGCCACACTCAAACAGCACCAGAGCACCACACACACATATCATGCAAATCAAATACATTGATAGTACAACACTCTGGATACTCACATTCAGCTGAAGAAGTTGGTGATGAGCAGTGTGCGGACATCACCATCACCATCATCATCATCATCACTGGCATCGTGGCCCAGGCCTGGATCCTCCACAGGTGGCGGATGTTGGTCATTGTCATCTAGGATGAGAGGCAACTCCTTCCGCACTGCCAGGTTGTGGAGCATGCAGCAGACGATGATAATCTTGCACACCTTTGCTGGGGCATATGGGAGGGACCCTCCAGTCTTGTCCAGGCAGCGGAAGCGGCTCTTCAGGAGACCAAAGGTCCGCTCAATCACCCTCCTGGTCCGACCATGTGCCTCATTGTAGCGCATCTGGGCTGGTGTCACAGGGTTCCTGAGGGGTGTCAGCAACCACGGCATGTTGGGGTATCCCGAGTCACCTACAGACAGACAATTGCACATTAGCCAACATTGAAAAGTGTGTGGAAAGCAACATAGCACAACACACACAATGGTACAAAGTCAGTACACACCGACAAGCCAAGCACGCTGGTTTGGCATCTGTGACATCAACCTCGGGATGCGACTACTCCTCATCACGTAGGCATCGTGTGCAGAACCGGGGAAACGGGCACACACATGTGTGATGGTCATGTTTGCATGACATACCACCAGAGCATTGACAGAATGGTAATGTTTCCTGTTCCTGTATGCCTGCTCATGTGCCTGTAGTGGTACCAAAGCCACATGTGTCCCATCAATGGAGCCAATGACATGTGGCATCCTCCCCAGGGCATAGAAGTCACTCTTGACGTCAGTGAGTCGGTGACGTTGTGGGAAATAGATGTACTGGTTAAGGCATCTCAACATCGCCACCAAAACATCGCGTAGCACACGGCTGAACATAGTCTGTGACATACCACCAGTAGATGCCACAGTGTGTTGAAAGGTACCGGTGGCAAAGAAGTGTAGGGCTGCCATCACCTTCACCTTGGGGGTCAGCGCTGTCGGATACGGCCGGCCAGGCTGCAAATGTGGCTCCAACCGCACAGCCAAATCCTCAATCAGCTGCCTGGTGAAGCGGTACCGTCGGATGCTGTCACGTTCCACCATCGTTGCCAGGTCTGGGAATGGTCGATGGACAGCAGAAGCCCTGCAGTGCAGAGGTGAAGATGCCAAGATTGTCAGTCACCCCACATATGTGCCATTCACCATACTGTAGTTCACATGCTACATCATCAGCAAACACTAGTACTTGATGTCTGTCTCGTTCTGTTTGGACACATATGGCACCCACATGGACATCATGTAACATCTCTGTTCAACATTTGTGGACAACAGGTCCCAGGGTGTGCTATGTGAAACCATTTGGCTGTGTCACAGTTCCCATTTACTGCTCTCACATTCCACACACATACCACAGTGACGTCTGGACAGATGCGCCACAGGCATCTCAACTCATTGACAGGTAGATTCCCAGTGACACTGTCTTGCCACATGGACACTGGCATGACATGGCGTATCATGTACACGTCAGAAAAATCAAACATGACTCCCACAGGTAGTGCCCCCTGTAGCCTCTGCAGGACAGACATGGACGTCTGTGACACACACACACAACATCTAAGTTCATGCACAAACAACGTGGATGTGGAGACTGTCTCCCATTGTGCACATGGAGTCAGACATGTGAAACACAACATGCACACAGACTGCGGAGGGACATGACTATTGTGGCAATGGGCTACCCTGTGATGTACATGCTTTCCCACATGAGCCTTGTGGTATGTGACATGTCATACATATACACAACCTGGAAATGTGACCATGCAACATGCTCCAAAAATGAACAGTTGCACATCCCAGTGGTCATGTGCACGACACACAAAGGACCCTGTCCCCATTAACATGTGCACAGCCTGGGTGTGTCTGCCTCCAAGTGCCAGCCCAAAAACAACATGTACACACCCATACACAGATAAGGTCATGCTGCCACACATGCCTTAGATACAGTGTGGACTGGGTGTGGTGTAGTAGGTGTGCCCCAGAGTCCCTTGAAAGTATATGTGGCTGGCATAGGTTCCCCATTGACCAGCATGGTGACACATGCGTGTGACCTGTACAGGGACGCGTTGTACAGCAATGGTCCGATCGGTGTGCCCGCTCGGACCATTGCATTCAATGTGAGCGGGTACGCGTTGTATCGCGGGTACGCGTTGTACAGCAATGGTCCGATCGGTGTGCCCGCCCGGACCATTGCATTCAATGTGAGAGGGTACATCGGGTACGCGTTGTATCGCGGGTATGCGTTGTACAGCAATGGTCCGATCGGTGTGCCCGCTCGGACCATTGCATTCAATGTGAGCGGGTACGCGTTGTATCGCGGGTATGCGTTGTACAGCAATGGTCCGATCGGTGTGCCCGCTCGGACCATTGCATTCAATGTGAGCGGGTACGCGTTGTATCGCGGGTACGCGTTGTACAGCAATGGTCCGATCGGTGTGCCCGCTCGGACCATTACATTCAATGTGAGCGGGTACGCGTTGTACAGCAATGGTCCGATCGGTGTGCCCGCTCGGACCATTGCATTCAATGTGAGCGGGTACGCGTTGTATCGCGGGTACGCGTTGTACAGCAATGGTCCGATCGGTGTGCACGCATTGGCTGGGGCCTGGCATGGCAACGGATGCGGTTTTTGAATTTTCAACGAGTCTGATGCAGTGAATTCAGTTGGCCAGCCACAACAATGTTGCAAATTCATGGGTGTCATGAAGTTGAACTTTTTGAAGGATGCTGTGGGTGTGTATTGGAGCTGCTATTCCATGGATTGGCCAGATTCAGAAGATGCTACCGACTTGGACCTATCACTTTGGACACATGGGACAGTATCTGCCTCTGCAGCACACATATAATTCTGGCTGTTCCCCTGAGAGCTCACTTGCCTGCACTACATGCTCCAGGACGACATCTGCCACTACACTGCTGCTGTCTCTGCATCCTCTGGCTGCTGCAATGGCACGTACTGTGGAGAGAGCCCCAGCCTTCACCCATGAGGAGAACCAGGCCCTGCTGGACAGCCTCCTTCCACAGTACAGCAAGCTGTATGGGACACCAGGGGAGCAGGTGAGTGTGCTGTCCACTGCCTCACTGATTGTGCATGTTGCCTGACTAGCAGGATTTACAGGTTGCACACCACTGGCTGGCATGCCCACTGAGTAGTTTGCACCCCCCAAAGTGTGTAGTCACTTGCACTGAACAGGTACAGTGGAGTAACAGTGCATTCAAACAAGGTTCACTACCCATGCAATGATACCATGTAATAACTGCTGGCAAACTGTCCATAGCCCTCGTTGCACTGCCTGTGTACATCATATGCCCCTGTGATAGAGACATGTATTTCCAACTGTGTGATGCACGGATATGTTGCATGTGTAGTAATGCCCTTTTCACTTTCTCATCCTCACAGATTGATGCCCATCGGAAGCAGGACATCTGGCTGGACTTTTTCCTGGCAGTCCGATCCGTGGGGGTCTACAAGCGCCGGATCCGCAACTGCCAGAAGAGGTGGCAGGACCTTCGTGGCTGGACCCGGAGGATCGCAAGGGTCCAGCTGAAGCTGTCGCCTCCTCGCAGGAGGGGCGGACACCGGACCCTGACCCCCCACATGCTCCAGATCCTGCCGGTGGTGTTCCCGGAGCTGGATGGGCAGCTGAAGGGCAGACAGCAGCAAGGAGGGGGTGAGTCTAAGACTGCACTGTGAACTCTGTCTAACATGCTATGTGCCCTCCTCTGGCCTGGTTAAACTTCCCCAGTACATCAGTCTTCTTGTCCAGTACCCATGTCCCTCTATTGTAACCTGGCCACTACCCATCTGATGCGCCAGTGTGCTCCTTACGCTCAGGATAATTGTGTCACTTGGGTACAGGGTTTTAGCATTTTGCTTTGCTCAAGGTGGTGACAGATTTTGTCCCCGTGACATTGTGTTTGCCTTCATGGGTGGGTCAGTTGCTCACACAATGCCTGAGTCGTGCAATGTAGTCTGGGTGTAACTTTGATATGTGATCCACTTGCACATCTAATTCACCACATGTCCCTGAGGTATTTGCCACACCCCCATTCTGCGGGTGGGTAAATTGTCTGGGCCTCAGGAGTATGTATGTCAAATGTGTCACACATGCTTAGCCACCTGCCCACTGACCAGAGCTCATCCCTCATGCAGGTGGAGCCGGACAGTCATGCCTACTACAGGGCATACAATACACTCTGTACTCCCACTCACGTGTATCATCTGACATGCTGTGCTCAGTGAAAAGTTGCCTCAGGTGTCTGCCTCTGTGTCGTTGTGCTGTGACTACATTGTTGTGTCTCCTGTGATGTCCTTCGGTTAGGGGTCAGCATGCCATCTGCTATTGGACCATGTGAGACAAGACTTCTGTGACTCATAGGTGTTTGATCACTTGACTGTGCAGACAGGTGTATGAGACTGTGACTTTCAGGCAGCTGTTCATCATTCACAGCACACTGTGAGGTGCTCTGGTTCAGGGAGTACTGTTTCATGTCTCCCATTAGTCCAAATGGTGTGCAGTGTACAAATACGGGTTCAGAGGATGTGGTTAGTGGGGGATGAACATGTGCACTTGTCAGTTACATTACTTGCCTTCCCCATGTCCTAGGATAGTGACACAGTGCAGACTGTTGTTTGCTGGCTCACATGGCCATGTGACTTGAGACAGTGATGTATGACTTTGCAGGCATTGCTGTGTCATGGCATTAAACTTCCTAAGGGTGATCCTGCAGGGTGGTGACATGTGCAACAGGCACGCCATTGTGGCATTGACTATCCGGACATGGGTGCTTCATGGGGTCTGGTGCTGGTATGCATCACATGCATTTCTTTTTAGGCTCAGGCCGTCCATTTATCCAGACACCTGCACTGACTCAGTGGCAAGAGATGTGACGTGGGCATGTTCACATACTTCACCGTGTTCTCAGCAATGTCCAACTACTGTGTAGGTGGTGCATGTGTCCACACTGGGGTCTTACCATCAGACAGGCACCAGACAGATGGGTGCAAGGGCAGGAGGGGTGTCTGTTCCATGGCTGTCCATCAGACTGACAATTGGCTTCTCCTAATCTGTGTGATGACTTTTGGGAATGTTCTACTAGTGATGCCAGGGCTTGCTCTGTGATGTGCTGTACTTACTGTGGTGTGTGCGGTCAGTACAGGTGACTGATGTTTGTCTGTTTCCCTAATTGTTTGCAGATACATCCACAGCCACAGGAGGGGACAGCTCCACGGACCAGGAGGAGCAGCGGAGCCAGACTGGGTCAGCGTCCGACGAGTGGTCAGAGGGACCCAGTGGCACGGAGGGCGAGGGGAGCCACACCGAGGAGTCCTCAGCACCATCCACCTCAGCTGAGGACCACAGCAGCTCGGAGGATGACTCCCTTGTGGAGGCGGGTCTCAGCAGCCACCACACCCCAGCTAGTCTGTCTGGCCCCGCCACCACCACCACCACCGCCCTCCCATTGGCTCCCATTCCTGAGGTCCGTGGAGGCTCCCGTGCTCGGGAGCATGTCTCCTTCAAGCCAGGCACCGCACCCCCTGCCTCTGTGTCCCCTGCTGCCCTGAGTGAGGAGTCTGTGTACCTCCTTTGGCAGCTCCATGTAGGGCAGACAGCAATGCTGACTGTCCTCCATGCACACACCACTCTGTTGACACAGCTGGTGTCGTTCATGGAGGGCATCTCGACGGGTATGTCTGCCCTACAGAGGAGCAATAGGTCCATGGACTCCTCCCTGACGGCAGCAGTGTCCCTCATCCAACAGTCCCTCACCCCTCCCACCTCTGCCCCATCCACACTTCCTACCACCCTACCTGTCCAAAGCACATGCACACCTGCACATTCACCCAAGCACACAGACACGAGCACCACAGACACACCCAAGAGAAAGGCAAGACGTGCACACAAGCATCCTCAGGGGACTGATACCACAGACACAGGGGATGGGGAACACACACACACACAGGCATCCACATCCACTCCGCAGTCCTCCAAATCCTCTCCCTCCAAGACCCCTTCCCTTGCCTGCTACCCCAGCTACACAGAAGCTCTTCCTGTGTGACCTCGGCCTCTTCCCCTCCGATCCTGCTGATCCAGCATACCGGGGGAAGAGGAAGTCCACCCACACAGAGGGGAGTGCCCCTCGCCCCCGGACACCCGCCCCCAGGCGCAGGCAGAGTGAGCCCCCCACCCGCAAGTCCCCCCGGACCCAGAAGAGCAAGACCCCGCCTCCGCCCTGCAAGTCACCCACCCAGTCTCTCACCTCCATCCCCCAGGCCACCACTCCACAGGTTCCACCGCCACACCCTGCCCCAGGTTCCCCCACACACCGATACTGCATCCCCAAACTTCTCAGGCCCTCCCCCTGCCACTTCCTCTTCCACCCCCAAACCAGATGCTCTGCCTGTATGTGCCACTGGTGTGGAGACCGTGTCCCCCCTCTGTCCTGCCCAGCTCTTCTGCCCCCCTTCCACTCCCTTGGAGTCATGCACTGCGGTGGAGTCCACAACAACCCCATCTGACTCGGACACTGCATTGGGGACCCAGCCCACTCCATCTGCCCAGCCCACTGCAGTGGTTGCAGCACCAACACCATCAGACTTGAGCCCTGCAGTGGTGCCGGCCCCCTGAGTCAGACACCTCCACTGCAGTTGCCGGTGACACTCCTGCACCCACCTCACCTTCCCTGCCTCCTTCTGGCATCCCCTGATCCTGTCCCTGCAGTGCCTGGCCTGCCCCTCGTATGCCCCTCCAAGGGGGATGTCCCCTGTTGGTACCTGTGCAGGCAAGCAAGTTGTGACAAGTAATCACACATCACCCTGTTGGGACTGTGTATTTGGACTGGACATTGGCCGTAGTGGATTTTTGACTTTTGATTTGAGTTGCACACTTCCTGAATAAAGCCTCGTTTTGTTTACTTGTGGTTAATCTTTGTTGGTACATGATGTAGATGTGTAGTATCTTGCATTTGCTGTTGTAATTGTGTTCAGATCAGGTAAATGAAGTTTTGCTGTGATGGGCTCCATGTGGCCCATGGTATATGTGTCCTAATCTAGTCTGGATCTATAGCATCCCTTGCTGCAGTCTGAGAGTGTAATGTTCAGCATTTGACACAGGGATGTACGTTTAGCATTTGTATATTACCATCTTTGTCCTACACTGTAGCACATCTGTTGGGCTTACCACTGTCCAATGTTCCTAGTAACCTCAGTTTGTGCCCGTCTCCACTGGACATACAGTTTTGCACATCAATTTTGGAGGACTCATCTGTGTATACAGTACAACTGGATTGCCACGTGTTTTGGGTGTATGCAGATGACTGACGTGACACTCCCGTACCCAGGCTGATGTGAGCAGAGGCTTCTGTGTGTTGTAGTTGTTGACTCACTGACGGAGTGTCCTGCTGATAGGTTTGAGTTGTGCACAGACCAGGTTTGGCACAGCGGAGCTTCCACAGAAGTGGAGTGCCCTCATGGCTGTGTGTAATCCGGTGACATTGCGTGTGCCCATGTTGTGTGTTGTGTGAGCATGTCTGTGCATGTTCCCTTCCCTTTTCCTACACAGGCTGTGTCCCTAGGGATGTTCCTGTTTGTGATGGTTGCAGAGTTGGTATGTGTTCATCCAGCATCTTGGACCTGGTTTCTCCATGATGTGGTTGCATGGCAAACTGATGTTCATGAGGTTGTCATCCCAGGTTGTCTTTGTTGTCAGGGCTGGGGATGTGGGCAAACGCAGATGGGACACATTCAGGATTCCCCTTGGCACTTGTTGTTTACACAAGTAATGTGATTTTGAGATTGTGGTACCTTTCAGTGATTGTGACGCGTTGTGTGTGTGACTGATGCAGGCTCAGAGCTGCAATGTTGGAAGTTGTGTACGTGTGTTCTTTGTGTCTCACCTTGGCTTCTTCGTTGGTGTGTGACTATGGCCAGGATCCCATTGTTTGTGGTGGATTTCACATCATGCGCATGTACGGCTTACTGTGCAGTGTGTCATACATGGACGAGTCATGTTGAGTGGGCATGTGTGATGGGTTTCTGCACCTTAGTTCCCCCCACCCCTGGGATTGTCATGGGTGCATGTGCAATGTCACCAGTCCATGTGAGCTTCACTGCTGCACATTGTTGCAGATGAGGGTGTGTGGTGTTGAGTGTGCAAATGTGACATGTTGCACGGCTAGACCACTACCTCCAACTTGCCTCCCTGCGAGGCCCCTACATACAATGCACCCTCCCTGCACCTGTCATGACCTGACAGTGATGGGTGGTTGGGGGAGATAACACTGCTTCTGTCAGGGCACACGAGGCAGGGCACCAAAGTGAGTATGCCCCAAAGGCTGGCCCCCAGCCTCAATTTACAGCACAGCTGGGGAGAGGACAAGATACTGGCACCACTTTGCAGTGGCCTGGTGGGGGCTGGGGAAGTAAGTCAGACTCTTGGGGTGGTTTGCATAGGCCCCAAAAGACCGGCCCACAGGTGACCCTGGTGCATCGGCACATCAACCAATGCCCAATTGCCCACATTCCCAAACCAAGCCTATAGAAAACACTTTCTGATAGAACTCAACGCCCATAGGGCTCAATGGGCTTCAGCCCCCTGTCTTGTGTGTCAGCCCAGGCTGAGACAGCTTCCGCACGCACACAGACAGTTCTTGAGCTGCTGTGCGTGGCTGGTCTGTCGTCTTTGCACAGTAGCACCCAAGTATTTCACAGGTTTTTAAGGAACCATTTACTAGATGATGAGGCTTTGTTGGTTTTTCAACAGTCCCTAGAGCACCAGCATCTCCACTCTGCCCATTCCTTAAAGTTGACACTTACATTTGCTGCTCATTGTGAGAATGAATTTCCTGCCAAGTAACTTTAGGCTTTGTTTTTTTGCTGTTTTCTGCAGCTTGTACTCCACCCGAAGGTATTGAGGCTCTTTGCATGCACATTGCTGGGAGTATTAGCCCCCATTTGGCTCAACATTGTTGGGAGTGTTAGTCCCCCAACCCCCCAAATTGGCTCAACATTTCTGGGTAATTAGCCCCAACCACCCCAAATTGGCTCAACATTGCTGGGAGTATTAGCCCAGCAACCCCAATTTAGTTCAACATGGCTGGGAGTATTAGCCCCCACCCCCCAATTGTCTCTACATTGCTGGGAGTATTAGCCCCCACGCCCTCAATTGGCCTTTCATTGCTGGGAGTATTAGCCCCCATACCCGCAATTGGCTCTACTTTGCGGGGAGTATTATTAGCCCCCACACCCACAATTTTTCTCAACAATGCTGGGAGTATTAGCCCCACCCCCAATTTGGCTCCACATTGCTGGGAGTATTAGCCCCCACTCCCTATTTGGGGCTATATTGCTGGAAGTATTAGCCCCCGGAAAATTGCCTCTACATTGCTGGAAGTATTCCCCCATCAAATTTGAGTGTAGTTGCGCCCCTGCTTTCTCTTTTATTGTCTTTCACGGGGTAGTTGAGTTATTCTGTAGGGGTAGGTGTCTAAGTTACCGTCTGCGACCACCACGTCGGTTTGGGTTGTAGTATTCATTGTAGATGTACAGTAGAGGGATGCCATGCACGATGGGATGCATAGCTGCACAGACTCGGTTACAGGAATCGTGTTGTGACAAGATTCGGAGCAGAAATACTCCCCTTCCGACTGCTCTGACGTGTTGGTTCGTCTGACAGATTCAGTGCATGGGAAGTACGCATCATAATTTGGCGCTCGGATTCGAACTCAGAAGTGCCTCTGAATGGCTCCATCCGGCGTTTTCAAAGGTTTCTCATTAGGAGTATCCAGTCGGATTCGGAGAAACCTAGTCGGTCGGTAAGTAATGGCTTTTGGACATCGTAATGCGTCGGTCGTGTAAACAGAATCCGAGTACGAGTCGGTTGGAAGGTCCGACTCCGAAAGACTCTCAGATGCCCTTCCGGACGACATCGTAATTGACCCCTAAATGCCCAATATAAAAGACTCACTAATTTAAACAACAAAATACTTCAAAAATGATGAAGCTGCAAGCCAAGAAAACTCTGTTGGATACTCTCACCAGACCATTAATGAAGAAATATATACATTTTAACAACAACCTAACCAAGTAAGTAAAACTTATATTTAAACTAAAACATACTTGATAATAATACTAAAAATGTAAAATAGCAAATAATTAATAAAAAACTGCCAAACGTCTATCCCTTTACATAGACTTCCTAAAAGACAAAACTACAACAGGAAAAAGCGATAAGCTGCCAGAAATAGGGCTACCACAAACCAGTATAAGAAAGTAAGTATACATAAATTATTAAAAAACTGTAAACTCACCCAAATAGCGGGTAAAAATAAACCTAATGACCTCCACCTCTACAAACTACCACCAAATTACCATTTAAAATGAAACTAAAGTTTTCTTTTTTAACCAACAGAAAGAGAGGACCTGCTCCACATTGGACCACCCCCAACGGAAAAACTGCAAAACAGTATGAAACATATAAACAGAACATACATGTAAGCATATATAATAGAAGTAGATGTTCATAACTTTACATGTAAATAACAAACGTACAAACTTTAAAATATTGTATATATTTAAGCTATTACACTTCTTTTAGATACAATGACAGAGCCTTAAAAGTACATAACTTCACAGAAAGGAAAGCAGTTACTAAATCAGATGGGCTACACCTACAGCCAAGAAAGTGAATCAGCAGAAAATATAAATTTGAAATGTACAAAATTTTATTTTAATGCATGCTATGGGAGGGCAACTACAAAGGATGATGTCATTCATGTAAGAGAGCACAATCACCACCCCAAATGTGACAGAAATAGAAGTAAGAGATATATTGCAAGATGGAAGAGAGGCAAGCATTTGTTCTCAGGAACCCACAAGCAAAATCCTTAAAGATGTACTGCCTAAATTCCCTAAACACATCACAGGCCCATTACCACCTATCACCACTTTAAAATGTTTAATTGTACAAACTAAAAAAGCCACCAGCAATGCTTCTCCTGCCCCTAGAAGCTACCAAGACATACAAATACCTGAATATTTAACTATGACACATCATGAAGAACCTTTCCTTTTACATGACAACCTAGATAATGAAAAAAGAATCCTAATATTCTCTAAAGCAAAAAACTTACTAGGACTTAACCAATGTCAAACGTGGATGATGGATGGAACCTTCGTAATGTTTTCTAAACCATTCACTCAGATATACACCATACATGGTGAATATCAAAACACAAATATCACTTTTATATATGCCCTACTACCAAATAAACAAAGCAGCCCTTATTATGACCTCTTAAGCCACATTAAAAATAAAACAAATGACCACTACCCTCAAATAATACTCATAGACTTTGAGCAAGTCCTGATTTAATGCATTTTAAAAATGTACTCCACACGCAGCCATTCAAGGCCTCCAAAAATCTGCACTAAGGGCTTGATTATGAGTTTGCCGATCTGACACCCAAACACCAAAGCGGGTAGAAGATCACAGCTCTGGTGGTCTTCATACTACCATATTACAAGTTGACTGTGGGGCCCGCAGTGTGGCTACGATGATCTTGTGGAGATGGGCAATGGTTTTCCTTATCTATTGAAGCTTCTGTGAGCATTTTGACTGCATATGTTTCGAAAGCACATATTTGCATGATACATGTGGAATAATACCACCTACCCATTGCGGATTAGCCCATATGTGGGCGATCCAGGCAATGTGTATATGGTACAAAAGGGACTTACCTGTAGATCGCTGCAAACAGGGTCTTATTCTCTGGGCTGAAGATGCTGCTGTGAGGGGGAGCTGGAGAAAGGGGTCCACGTTGAACTCTGCATGGAAGAACAGGAAAGGGGTGAATATGCACCCCAATTCTTCATTTCCACAGACCTGAATACAGTGGTCCCACTTGCCGCGGTCAGCTCGTTGGAAAGCAAACTCGTAATACAGACGGTGGTGAGACTCCTCAGTACCACCCTATGGCAGCTGCTTTTCCCTGGCCGCAGCTGAAGCAGTCTGTGGATGGCTGACAGTGTCGGCAGTTCGACCGCAGTCTTCGCAAAGGCAATCTGACAATCTCATAATGCAGCAGTCGGACCGCGGAGCTCGCCTCGTTTGGACCGCGGGTACGGCGGTTCACTGACCGCTGAACTCGTAATCAGGCCCTAAGTGTAGAATATTCTATAAAAGACAATTTGCATTTGAAATTTTAAATATGATAGCACTATCCTATGTCCCTCTCGCAGAAGTAGCCAACCACTATGTAGTAGCTCATGCCGTGTATAATTGGAATGTTCATCGGTGCAGAACGTCACTGCGTGAGAGTTCTGCACCGAGTGCTGGGAAAGTCAGTTGGTGGTTGTCGATGCCGCGACTGCTTTGCCCATGATGGCTCAGCTGTTATACTTTTTTTATTTTTATTTTTTTATTTGTCAATGATTAGGTAATACATAATACAAAAAAATATATCAAACCAATATCAATACTGCATACCGCCAATATCAAAGCATAATATCACAGATAAAGTAATTAAGCAAGGAGCACATAAGAAATAAATAACAAAATACATTCTAGGCTCAGCTGTTATACTCAAATAAATAGCACTTACCTGATCCGGTCTTCTTGTGTCTTCCCTCGCTACGACACAAATTTGTTGGCGATGAGGATGGGATGAAAGAAAGCTGCTGGTTTGAAGTGCGAGGAGCGGAGAATCCTGGGCGGAGGAGTAAGACGTCTGCGCGGTGAATACTATCATCGTACGGCGGAAAGAAGGGGCAAAGCAGTAATTAGAGTTGCTGTGAAGCAGTGAAACGCATGAGACGATGTGCGTTTCACCAACGGTGGAGGGATGACGGCGGCGTAGTGACGCATGGTGACGCGATCACGGTGAGCGGCAAGGATCCTTGTTGAAACGCATTGGCAGACTCTTTGTTGGAAGGCTCACAGAGATGTGTACAGTCTTCATTGTGACGTAGAGTCTCCATGGTTAGGGAGGCACCGTTTTAGTGAAATCGAGTGTGATTGATGAACCATCTTGTGGTAGTAGTCAAGGTGGTTTCTCCCATGATGGTCAGACTGTTTTGAAACGTAGTTCTAGGATTAGAAAGCTTCCTGCATGTTATAGAGTCTGATTATCTGTTTTTGTTCTGATTCTTTACATAATTTGTTATTATGTTTTGCTTTTTGTCATTCTGCTTTTATTGCACATTCTGGTGTTTTGTTTTCTTGTTCCTTAAGTTTCGATTTCTTTATAGTTGCTACTTTCTTCTTTTCTTTCGTTCTCTTTTCTCTTTCTCTGTTCTTTTTCTTTCCTTCTTTTATAATTTTTTTAGGAAAGACCCATGTAGTAGCTCGTGCCGTGTATAATTGGAATGTTCATCAGTGCAGAACCTCACTGCGTGAGTGTTCTGCACCGAGTGTTGGGAAAGTCAGTTGGTGGTTGTCGACGCTGCGACTGCTTTGCCCGTGATGGCTCAGCTGTTATACTCAAATAAATAGCACTTACCTGATCCGGTCTTCTTGTGTCTTCCCTCGCTACAACACACTACAATTTACTAACAGAAAGCCCTTTCCACCAACAAAATAAAGGCAAACTAAGCCCCTTGATGGATTATTTGGAAGACACTTGGGTTGGCAGACTGCATCACTCTGGACACAGATGCCAACCCAAATTCCAAAATACCATGGTGGAAACAATGCATTGGAAGGATCGCACAATACCTTCCACTAGGCAGAACCCAACCTGCACTATACATTTATAGAACCATTACAAAAAAGCAAAGTTACCAACAATTACATATGGAGTAGTCTGTTGGCCAAATTGCCCCTAAACTTAGCAAAGAAACCAAAAGAATGTACATGTTAAAATTTAAAGTCCAATTCTTCATAAATAACAAAGGAGTAGATAATTGAGAAATAATAGCCAAAAGCATATTATGAAATAAATATTAACCTACCAAAGTCCTGAAACATTATCACAAAATCTAAACCAATATAACACATGTTTTTATATAATTAATAAATATAATAATTCTTTACATAGTCTAGAATTAAATATAATTCCAATATTAACACATAAACCACATAATTCCAAATAACAATCACATAATATTTACACAAACAATAAAATATCACATTTCCCACCCAAAAGAAATGAAATAAATAAAACATAGGGGCTTATTACGATGTCGGTCGGTCCGACACCGATGGCTCGTCGGTATCGGACCCACTTACTTCTGTTCCAGCGGTCCGCCCACCACATTATGATGTGGCGGGTGGAGGCATTGGGTGGAGGGACCGTCTGTGGCGATTCTGACATGCTCAAGGAGCCCGTCGGTGTGTTGGAGGGTCAGTAATCCCAACAGTAAGGGCAGCACCTGCTTAGGCATTGTCATAGGGATTACAATGTCCCTTTCCACCTGCCCTTTCATGGCGGTTCACCTGCCATGAAAAGGCTGGCAGAAAGTGACTTTGGGGGCCCCTAGCAGGGCCTTCTTCTCCCCTGGCCATCCGCTATGGGACCTGGGTGGGCTAACCATCCCTGCACCATGTTTCAGGCACCACTTGGTGCCTGCCACACGGTGCAGGGATGTTTTTAAAGTGTTTATTTTCTATTGGGGTGTGTGCTGCAGCCTGCAGCACATGCAGCAATCGAAACGTACACATTGTGACCGCCGTGAAGGTGGTCGCATTGAAATCAGGGCAGTAAGACTGCCGACTTCTAGTTGGGTTGTCCTGCTTCCGCTATGCTGCCGGTCAGATGAGAGCCCGACTGGCATCGTAATGATGCCCTTACTGTTCTCCTTACTGTCCAAAAAGTACCAAAAAATGCAAAAATAAAATGAATCTAACAGAAATCCCTTGAAGCAATACAAAGTATTTCGCAACATAAAAAAGTGTTTTAAAAAATTAAACACTCCAGAAAAGCCCAAGAAAAGGGAAATCGAAAAAAAGCATTGGTTTATTATAAACCTAAATTGATATCCTTTTTTTTTTTTTTAAATGGTAGCTCCAATGCCCATAGGATAAGTTTGTAGACAAAAACCTGTAAAGTAGAAAAACCCACCCACAAAACACATTACATACCCCAAAATACATATACATCACATTTAACCATCAAAATACAAAGAACATATCTCAATTTAGCATAATATAATGAAACATTTCTAAAATAGTGTAAAAAAGCCAAAAACTGCAAACTTGTGAAAAACACTACTATTAATACATCTAAATATACCAAAAAGCCACAAACAACACTATGGGGTCGATTCCGATTCGGGCCGGAAAACGTACCGACCGACTCGGTGCGGGAATTTATTCCGACTGACACGAACCGGCGCCGTCCGAGCCGGGTAGTACGATGAAATGCATGTGAAACCCGACCGACTCGGACGGAATACAAAACCAACGACTGAGCCGGACGGAAACAAGCCATCTGGCCGGAAAACACTCGAAACGAACCGACCGACACGCACCCGGAGAGCGACCGAACGAAACGTACCGGCGAACTCCGACCCGCATAGTACGATGCTATGCGTGCGAAACACGACCGACTCGCACGGAGCACAAGCCCTACGACCTACACGCACACAAAACCCAGCCGATTCAACCCAATACTCCGCGACCGACTCGTACGCCGCACATGAAACCAACCTGAAACACAGCGGGAATGACTCGGACAACATCGCACCAGACAACAGCAGCGTCCGACTCGGACACAAGAACGACTCCTACATGCACCCAAAGCACCAAGGGAAAAAATTCAAAAATATGGGCAAACAAGCTACCACAAAGCCAATAAATACTGGGGGTGGGGGGAAAAATGGAACAAGGACACACCCCCAACCCCACCTACATAAAGGCCACAAATCCCTACCATGATCCTTTGCAAATTCCACAGACCTGCCAGCAAACAACACCATCACACAGCAACCACAGACACACTCACAGCTCATACATCACACAAGCCACACACCATTACCACACTTACAAATAGCACCCTCACACACACCCAGCTAAACCTACACTCACACACCCCCACTTGCACACACACACACACACACACACATCAATCACCACCACCACCCATCACCATGCCCCCAAAGAAGAACCACAAGTTCCTAGATTGTGAATTGGAAGTCCTGGTAGACGAGATACTCAGGGTAGAGCCACAGTTGTTTGGTACATTGGTACAACAGACCCCCATGTCGCAGAAAACAAAGATGTGGGCGAGGATTGTCGACAGGGTGAATGCACAATCACCATGTTTGCGCACAAAGGAAGACATCCAGAACAGGTGGTATTATGTGCGCAGGAGGGTCCGGGACCTACTCAAAAAGGACTACATCATCAGCCAGCGCACCGGCAGTGGCCCTCCTGCAAAACCAATATACCTCAGGCCCTGGGAGGAGAAGGTGCGGGCCATCCTACCACCAGTGAGCGTATATGGACTAACAGACATCCCAGAGCCTGGTGAGTACACAACTTATATACACAATATGGTGTGACAATACACACACAGCACCCTCAAAGGGATAGGCAAACCATGCACCCTTACCAAATACACAGCAAACAAAACATACTCACCCCAAGATGTGAATGCCAGTCAGACAAACACAATACTTGCCATCTCATAGTGACATCTAACTGTGTCATGACATCTACAAACCTAACAACAAATACAGCAAGGCAGTGCCACAAATAGAACCAACAAACACTCCCAGATATTTTGACATCACTAGAACACCACCTCACAGGGAAGATCACTCAAAGGAAGGAATTCTGTGTATGCTGGTAAAGTCAGTGTAGCCAATAGCATCATGGGAGTTGGAGTCATAGATGTTGCTCAGCCTCACAATTGCCCCATCAACACCACCCTGAACCATGCCCACATCACAGGGAGTGGAAAAGGACTCACAAGATGGCTGACACTGGGTACTGCTGGGGGCGCACAAGGCCCTGCAGGCAACTGTGCAACAACCAACAGCAGGACACCACTGCCTGACATCCTGAAAGACAACTTGCACTCCCTGCAATGGAAGCACGTTCCATGGTGGGATATCTGGCTGGGTGGGAAGGAGGACTCACAGCACTGACCATAGTTACAAGCACCTCCCCTCACACACACACCCCAACACTAACTCCACAGAACCCACCTGGGAGAATGCAATGCCTCACATTCTAACTCAAGATCCCACAAAGACCAACCAGCCGGGCTCATACTGTGTGAAGCACAGGGACACTCTTGGGACTGGTAGCCAAACAACTGCAAGGAGAACACTCTCAGCCAACCCGTCAGCACAGGCACCCCACCCCACAGAGAAGCAGAGTCAAAAGGAAGGAAGGATGGGCATGCTGGGAAGGGGGTGGAGGCAATAGCATGATGGGAGTGGTAGTCACAGATAGTGCTCAGCCACACAATTGGCCCATCAACACCACCCTGAACCATGCTCACATCACAGGGAGTGGAAAAGGACTCACAAGATGGCTGATACTGGGTACTGCTGGGGGAGCACAAGGCCCTGCAGGCAACTGTGCAACAACCAACAGCAGGACACCACTGCCTGACATCCTGAAAGACAACTTGCACTCCCTGCAATGGAAGCACGTTCCATGGTGGGATATCTGGCTGGGTGGGAAGGAGGACTCACAGCACTGACCATAGTTACAAGCACCTCCCCTCACACACACACCCCAACACAAACTCCACAGAACCCACCTGGGAGAATGCAATGCCTCACATTCTAACTCTAGATCCCACAAAGACCAACCAGCCGGGCTCATACTGTGTGAAGCACAGGGACACTCTTGGGACTGGTAGCCAAACAACTGCAAGGAGAACACTCTCAGCCAACCCGTCAGCACAGGCACCCCACCCCACAGAGAAGCAGAGTCAAAAGGAAGGAAGGATGGGCATGCTGGGAAGGGGGTGGAGGCAATAGTATGATGGGAGTGGTAGTCACAGATAGTGCTCAGCCACACAATTGGCCCATCAACACCACCCTGAACCATGCTCACATCACAGGGAGTGGAAAAGGACTCACAAGATGGCTGATACTGGGTACTGCTGGGGGAGCACAAGGCCCTGCAGGCAACTGTGCAACAACCAACAGCAGGACACCACTGCCTGACATCCTGAAAGACAACTTGCACTCCCTGCAATGGAAGCACGTTCCATGGTGGGATATCTGGCTGGGTGGGAAGGAGGACTCACAGCACTGACCATAGTTACAAGCACCTCCCTCACACACACACCCCAACACAAACTCCACAGAACCCACCTGGGAGAATGCAATGCCTCACATTCTAACTCTAGATCCCACAAAGACCAACCAGCCGGGCTCATACTGTGTGAAGCACAGGGACACTCTTGGGACTGGTAGCCAAACAACTGCAAGGAGAACACTCTCAGCCAACCCGTCAGCACAGGCACCCCACCCCACAGAGAAGCAGAGTCAAAAGGAAGGAAGGATGGGCATGCTGGGAAGGGGGTGGAGGCAATAGCATGATGGGAGTGGTAGTCACAGATAGTGCTCAGCCACACAATTGGCCCATCAACACCACCCTGAACCATGCTCACATCACAGGGAGTGGAAAAGGACTCACAAGATGGCTGACACTGGGTACTGCTGGGGGAGCACAAGGCCCTGCAGGCAACTGTGCAACAACCAACAACAGGACACCACTGACTGACATCCTGAAAGACAACTTGCACTCCCTGCAATGGAAGCATGTTCCATGGTGGGATATTTGGGCTGGGGGAGAAGTCGGCCCGGATGGCAACCAAATACCACCAATGCTGGTCAGGCACACACCTCAACATTCACATTGACATGCCACAGGTTGGCAGGACAATGTGCTACACCAATATCACTCTCTGACTGTCATAACTGAGTAGAATGCAATGTCCAGGGCTGCATCCAGAGGTACAGTCACAACTGTCCGGTGTTTTAACAATTGATGCCTGTAGAAACATACCATACAATCTGTGTCTCTCCCCAAAACAGGTGAAGATGGGGACTCAGCAGCAGATGAGGAGGAGTCCCTGTCCCAGGCTCCGGGAGACACAGAGCTCACTGGTGTGGATCAGCCTCTGTACTCCTCGGATGGCGAACAACAAGCTGGACCCTCCGGTGCCAGTCATCATGCAGCACCAGCAGGACCAACATCTGCACCCCCTGCACCCACCCCTCCAACAACTGCCAACACACAGGCCACCCCTGCCAACACGGACACACCAAGGACCACAGGTGACAACAGCGCAGGGACCCAGGACCAAACTGGAGCCGCTGCCATCGAGCCCACTAACAACACACAAGTGGGCACACGGTCACCTGTGCGTGGCACCGCAGGCCCTGCACGTGTTGCCAGGGGTGGTGGGAGGGATGGTAGACACAGGTCGCTATTTGCAGAGGGGTCGGGACTGCATGATGACCCACAACTGGCACGCATTGCAGATGCGTACCAGACCAGCACCGGAGAGGTAACCCAGGTAGTGGGGATCCTCAAGGACATACAACAGCAGCAGGCTGCCCATCATGCCCGCTTGGACTCCCACATGTCCCGGGTCGAGACACACATGTCTCGCATGGAGTCCAAGTGGGACACATTGCAAGAACTCACAGCGGTGCATAGGGACATACTGACATGCCTCCGACAGATCAGCACCAACATGGCCTCACCTCCCTGTGCGCCCACAACATCTGTTGCCACTACATCCGCAACTGCCACAGGGAGGGAGGAGGACTCTGGCGGAGAGTACCCTGCACCGCGGCAGCCTGCACCTGAGGGTCCCCCCCAAGAAGAGGGGCCGTCCGAGGAGGCCAAACTGAGAGGCCCATGGCCAGCTACATCCCCCAGGAAGCCAACACCTGTTCTGGAACTTTTCCTCTGTGTGCAAACTGCACGCCCTGTCGAAGCCAAGCCAACTCGCCCACATGACATGGGGAGCTCTAGTTGTACAAATTCATCAGATGACTGTGGACTATACCCTGGACATTTCATCTACCAGGACTTCCAATTCACATGGGAACTTTGGATTCATAATTCTATGTACAGCACCCACCATCCTGTGCACCATCCCCACACCTTCTGTAAATAAACTCACCAAAAAACCATATCTGCCTCTGTTGTGATTCCAACGTGGTCTCTGTCATGGAGAAGGATGATCAGAAATATGACACTGTGCATGCTGACTGCTACAGCAAGTCCAACACCGTCATGGCAGTCATGGCGATGTGACACATATGAGGGAGACACACCACTAGGGCCACACAACACATACACACCAGGGCCATATGACTCATCCCCTACACTGATGTTGCCTGGAAATACAGTGCAATGCACAGACACCACACATATTCACAGTCTGTGTCAACTACAACACAGGTGCAGTAAGCAAATGTCACTCAGATGTGTGACTACAGACAACGCACACCCCAAAATATAGAACAGGTTTATTACACATTTGCAACATGTTGTTTCCACTACAAATGCAAGCTAATCCCACCTGGCTGTGGCCACAAAGTCAAACAATGCATAAGATAGACAGTCCAGGGGTGTGTGGCACATCACCTGTAGGGGAACAACTGCTGCCACCTTGGAAGTTGAATCATTGATTCGGGGGATCCAAGTTGTTCTAACAACTCCAGCAGCACCCTGTGAAGGACAGACATGACACACAGTCAAAAGCACTGAAGAACAGCACAGAACGGCAATACTCATGTCTAATACCTGTCACAAGTTAAATACACAAAAGCAAGTTAGCATGTCTACACTGTTGGCAAGTACAGACCACCTGCAAGGACACATCTCTGCACGCATCCAGTCAAGTTGCACATGGCCACACTCAAACAGCACCAGAGCACCACACACACATATCATGCAAATCAAATACATTGATAGTACAACACTCTGGATACTCACATTCAGCTGAAGAAGTTGGTGATGAGCAGTGTGCGGACATCACCATCACCATCATCATCATCATCACTGGCATCGTGGCCCAGGCCTGGATCCTCCACAGGTGGCGGATGTTGGTCATTGTCATCTAGGATGAGAGGCAACTCCTTCCGCACTGCCAGGTTGTGGAGCATGCAGCAGACGATGATAATCTTGCACACCTTTGCTGGGGCATATGGGAGGGACCCTCCAGTCTTGTCCAGGCAGCGGAAGCGGCTCTTCAGGAGACCAAAGGTCCGCTCAATCACCCTCCTGGTCCGACCATGTGCCTCATTGTAGCGCATCTGGGCTGGTGTCACAGGGTTCCTGAGGGGTGTCAGCAACCACGGCATGTTGGGGTATCCCGAGTCACCTACAGACAGACAATTGCACATTAGCCAACATTGAAAAGTGTGTGGAAAGCAACATAGCACAACACACACAATGGTACAAAGTCAGTACACACCGACAAGCCAAGCACGCTGGTTTGGCATCTGTGACATCAACCTCGGGATGCGACTACTCCTCATCACGTAGGCATCGTGTGCAGAACCGGGGAAACGGGCACACACATGTGTGATGGTCATGTTTGCATGACATACCACCAGAGCATTGACAGAATGGTAATGTTTCCTGTTCCTGTATGCCTGCTCATGTGCCTGTAGTGGTACCAAAGCCACATGTGTCCCATCAATGGAGCCAATGACATGTGGCATCCTCCCCAGGGCATAGAAGTCACTCTTGACGTCAGTGAGTCGGTGACGTTGTGGGAAATAGATGTACTGGTTAAGGCATCTCAACATCGCCACCAAAACATCGCGTAGCACACGGCTGAACATAGTCTGTGACATACCACCAGTAGATGCCACAGTGTGTTGAAAGGTACCGGTGGCAAAGAAGTGTAGGGCTGCCATCACCTTCACCTTGGGGGTCAGCGCTGTCGGATACGGCCGGCCAGGCTGCAAATGTGGCTCCAACCGCACAGCCAAATCCTCAATCAGCTGCCTGGTGAAGCGGTACCGTCGGATGCTGTCACGTTCCACCATCGTTGCCAGGTCTGGGAATGGTCGATGGACAGCAGAAGCCCTGCAGTGCAGAGGTGAAGATGCCAAGATTGTCAGTCACCCCACATATGTGCCATTCACCATACTGTAGTTCACATGCTACATCATCAGCAAACACTAGTACTTGATGTCTGTCTCGTTCTGTTTGGACACATATGGCACCCACATGGACATCATGTAACATCTCTGTTCAACATTTGTGGACAACAGGTCCCAGGGTGTGCTATGTGAAACCATTTGGCTGTGTCACAGTTCCCATTTACTGCTCTCACATTCCACACACATACCACAGTGACGTCTGGACAGATGCGCCACAGGCATCTCAACTCATTGACAGGTAGATTCCCAGTGACACTGTCTTGCCACATGGACACTGGCATGACATGGCGTATCATGTACACGTCAGAAAAATCAAACATGACTCCCACAGGTAGTGCCCCCTGTAGCCTCTGCAGGACAGACATGGACGTCTGTGACACACACACACAACATCTAAGTTCATGCACAAACAACGTGGATGTGGAGACTGTCTCCCATTGTGCACATGGAGTCAGACATGTGAAACACAACATGCACACAGACTGCGGAGGGACATGACTATTGTGGCAATGGGCTACCCTGTGATGTACATGCTTTCCCACATGAGCCTTGTGGTATGTGACATGTCATACATATACACAACCTGGAAATGTGACCATGCAACATGCTCCAAAAATGAACAGTTGCACATCCCAGTGGTCATGTGCACGACACACAAAGGACCCTGTCCCCATTAACATGTGCACAGCCTGGGTGTGTCTGCCTCCAAGTGCCAGCCCAAAAACAACATGTACACACCCATACACAGATAAGGTCATGCTGCCACACATGCCTTAGATACAGTGTGGACTGGGTGTGGTGTAGTAGGTGTGCCCCAGAGTCCCTTGAAAGTATATGTGGCTGGCATAGGTTCCCCATTGACCAGCATGGTGACACATGCGTGTGACCTGTACAGGGACGCGTTGTACAGCAATGGTCCGATCGGTGTGCCCGCTCGGACCATTGCATTCAATGTGAGCGGGTACGCGTTGTATCGCGGGTACGCGTTGTACAGCAATGGTCCGATCGGTGTGCCCGCCCGGACCATTGCATTCAATGTGAGAGGGTACATCGGGTACGCGTTGTATCGCGGGTATGCGTTGTACAGCAATGGTCCGATCGGTGTGCCCGCTCGGACCATTGCATTCAATGTGAGCGGGTACGCGTTGTATCGCGGGTATGCGTTGTACAGCAATGGTCCGATCGGTGTGCCCGCTCGGACCATTGCATTCAATGTGAGCGGGTACGCGTTGTATCGCGGGTACGCGTTGTACAGCAATGGTCCGATCGGTGTGCCCGCTCGGACCATTACATTCAATGTGAGCGGGTACGCGTTGTACAGCAATGGTCCGATCGGTGTGCCCGCTCGGACCATTGCATTCAATGTGAGCGGGTACGCGTTGTATCGCGGGTACGCGTTGTACAGCAATGGTCCGATCGGTGTGCACGCATTGGCTGGGGCCTGGCATGGCAACGGATGCGGTTTTTGAATTTTCAACGAGTCTGATGCAGTGAATTCAGTTGGCCAGCCACAACAATGTTGCAAATTCATGGGTGTCATGAAGTTGAACTTTTTGAAGGATGCTGTGGGTGTGTATTGGAGCTGCTATTCCATGGATTGGCCAGATTCAGAAGATGCTACCGACTTGGACCTATCACTTTGGACACATGGGACAGTATCTGCCTCTGCAGCACACATATAATTCTGGCTGTTCCCCTGAGAGCTCACTTGCCTGCACTACATGCTCCAGGACGACATCTGCCACTACACTGCTGCTGTCTCTGCATCCTCTGGCTGCTGCAATGGCACGTACTGTGGAGAGAGCCCCAGCCTTCACCCATGAGGAGAACCAGGCCCTGCTGGACAGCCTCCTTCCACAGTACAGCAAGCTGTATGGGACACCAGGGGAGCAGGTGAGTGTGCTGTCCACTGCCTCACTGATTGTGCATGTTGCCTGACTAGCAGGATTTACAGGTTGCACACCACTGGCTGGCATGCCCACTGAGTAGTTCGCACCCCCCAAAGTGTGTAGTCACTTGCACTGAACAGGTACAGTGGAGTAACAGTGCATTCAAACAAGGTTCACTACCCATGCAATGATACCATGTAATAACTGCTGGCAAACTGTCCATAGCCCTCGTTGCACTGCCTGTGTACATCATATGCCCCTGTGATAGAGACATGTATTTCCAACTGTGTGATGCACGGATATGTTGCATGTGTAGTAATGCCCTTTTCACTTTCTCATCCTCACAGATTGATGCCCATCGGAAGCAGGACATCTGGCTGGACTTTTCCTGGCAGTCCGATCCGTGGGGGTCTACAAGCGCCGGATCCGCAACTGCCAGAAGAGGTGGCAGGACCTTCGTGGCTGGACCCGGAGGATCGCAAGGGTCCAGCTGAAGCTGTCGCCTCCTCGCAGGAGGGGCGGACACCGGACCCTGACCCCCACATGCTCCAGATCCTGCCGGTGGTGTTCCCGGAGCTGGATGGGCAGCTGAAGGGCAGACAGCAGCAAGGAGGGGGTGAGTCTAAGACTGCACTGTGAACTCTGTCTAACATGCTATGTGCCCTCCTCTGGCCTGGTTAAACTTCCCCAGTACATCAGTCTTCTTGTCCAGTACCCATGTCCCTCTATTGTAACCTGGCCACTACCCATCTGATGCGCCAGTGTGCTCCTTACGCTCAGGATAATTGTGTCACTTGGGTACAGGGTTTTAGCATTTTGCTTTGCTCAAGGTGGTGACAGATTTTGTCCCCGTGACATTGTGTTTGCCTTCATGGGTGGGTCAGTTGCTCACACAATGCCTGAGTCGTGCAATGTAGTCTGGGTGTAACTTTGATATGTGATCCACTTGCACATCTAATTCACCACATGTCCCTGAGGTATTTGCCACACCCCCATTCTGCGGGTGGGTAAATTGTCTGGGCCTCAGGAGTATGTATGTCAAATGTGTCACACATGCTTAGCCACCTGCCCACTGACCAGAGCTCATCCCTCATGCAGGTGGAGCCGGACAGTCATGCCTACTACAGGGCATACAATACACTCTGTACTCCCACTCACGTGTATCATCTGACATGCTGTGCTCAGTGAAAAGTTGCCTCAGGTGTCTGCCTCTGTGTCGTTGTGCTGTGACTACATTGTTGTGTCTCCTGTGATGTCCTTCGGTTAGGGGTCAGCATGCCATCTGCTATTGGACCATGTGAGACAAGACTTCTGTGACTCATAGGTGTTTGATCACTTGACTGTGCAGACAGGTGTATGAGACTGTGACTTTCAGGCAGCTGTTCATCATTCACAGCACACTGTGAGGTGCTCTGGTTCAGGGAGTACTGTTTCATGTCTCCCATTAGTCCAAATGGTGTGCAGTGTACAAATACGGGTTCAGAGGATGTGGTTAGTGGGGGATGAACATGTGCACTTGTCAGTTACATTACTTGCCTTCCCCATGTCCTAGGATAGTGACACAGTGCAGACTGTTGTTTGCTGGCTCACATGGCCATGTGACTTGAGACAGTGATGTATGACTTTGCAGGCATTGCTGTGTCATGGCATTAAACTTCCTAAGGGTGATCCTGCAGGGTGGTGACATGTGCAACAGGCACGCCATTGTGGCATTGACTATCCGGACATGGGTGCTTCATGGGGTCTGGTGCTGGTATGCATCACATGCATTTCTTTTTAGGCTCAGGCCGTCCATTTATCCAGACACCTGCACTGACTCAGTGGCAAGAGATGTGACGTGGGCATGTTCACATACTTCACCGTGTTCTCAGCAATGTCCAACTACTGTGTAGGTGGTGCATGTGTCCACACTGGGGTCTTACCATCAGACAGGCACCAGACAGATGGGTGCAAGGGCAGGAGGGGTGTCTGTTCCATGGCTGTCCATCAGACTGACAATTGGCTTCTCCTAATCTGTGTGATGACTTTTGGGAATGTTCTACTAGTGATGCCAGGGCTTGCTCTGTGATGTGCTGTACTTACTGTGGTGTGTGCGGTCAGTACAGGTGACTGATGTTTGTCTGTTTCCCTAATTGTTTGCAGATACATCCACAGCCACAGGAGGGGACAGCTCCACGGACCAGGAGGAGCAGCGGAGCCAGACTGGGTCAGCGTCCGACGAGTGGTCAGAGGGACCCAGTGGCACGGAGGGCGAGGGGAGCCACACCGAGGAGTCCTCAGCACCATCCACCTCAGCTGAGGACCACAGCAGCTCGGAGGATGACTCCCTTGTGGAGGCGGGTCTCAGCAGCCACCACACCCCAGCTAGTCTGTCTGGCCCCGCCACCACCACCACCACCGCCCTCCCATTGGCTCCCATTCCTGAGGTCCGTGGAGGCTCCCGTGCTCGGGAGCATGTCTCCTTCAAGCCAGGCACCGCACCCCCTGCCTCTGTGTCCCCTGCTGCCCTGAGTGAGGAGTCTGTGTACCTCCTTTGGCAGCTCCATGTAGGGCAGACAGCAATGCTGACTGTCCTCCATGCACACACCACTCTGTTGACACAGCTGGTGTCGTTCATGGAGGGCATCTCGACGGGTATGTCTGCCCTACAGAGGAGCAATAGGTCCATGGACTCCTCCCTGACGGCAGCAGTGTCCCTCATCCAACAGTCCCTCACCCCTCCCACCTCTGCCCCATCCACACTTCCTACCACCCTACCTGTCCAAAGCACATGCACACCTGCACATTCACCCAAGCACACAGACACGAGCACCACAGACACACCCAAGAGAAAGGCAAGACGTGCACACAAGCATCCTCAGGGGACTGATACCACAGACACAGGGGATGGGGAACACACACACACACAGGCATCCACATCCACTCCGCAGTCCTCCAAATCCTCTCCCTCCAAGACCCCTTCCCTTGCCTGCTACCCCAGCTACACAGAAGCTCTTCCTGTGTGACCTCGGCCTCTTCCCCTCCGATCCTGCTGATCCAGCATACCGGGGGAAGAGGAAGTCCACCCACACAGAGGGGAGTGCCCTCGCCCCCGGACACCCTCCCCCAGGTGCAGGCAGAGTGAGCCCCCACCCGCAAGTCCCCCGGACCCAGAAGAGCAAGACCCCGCCTCCGCCCTGCAAGTCACCCACCCAGTCTCTCACCTCCATCCCCCAGGCCACCACTCCACAGGTTCCACCGCCACACCCTGCCCCAGGTTCCCCCACACACCGATACTGCATCCCCAAACTTCTCAGGCCCTCCCCCTGCCACTTCCTCTTCCACCCCCAAACCAGATGCTCTGCCTGTATGTGCCACTGGTGTGGAGACCGTGTCCCCCCTCTGTCCTGCCCAGCTCTTCTGCCCCCCTTCCACTCCCTTGGAGTCATGCACTGCGGTGGAGTCCACAACAACCCCATCTGACTCGGACACTGCATTGGGGACCCAGCCCACTCCATCTGCCCAGCCCACTGCAGTGGTTGCAGCACCAACACCATCAGACTTGAGCCCTGCAGTGGTGCCGGCCCCCTGAGTCAGACACCTCCACTGCAGTTGCCGGTGACACTCCTGCACCCACCTCACCTTCCCTGCCTCCTTCTGGCATCCCCTGATCCTGTCCCTGCAGTGCCTGGCCTGCCCCTCGTATGCCCCTCCAAGGGGGATGTCCCCTGTTGGTACCTGTGCAGGCAAGCAAGTTGTGACAAGTAATCACACATCACCCTGTTGGGACTGTGTATTTGGACTGGACATTGGCCGTAGTGGATTTTTGACTTTTGATTTGAGTTGCACACTTCCTGAATAAAGCCTCGTTTTGTTTACTTGTGGTTAATCTTTGTTGGTACATGATGTAGATGTGTAGTATCTTGCATTTGCTGTTGTAATTGTGTTCAGATCAGGTAAATGAAGTTTTGCTGTGATGGGCTCCATGTGGCCCATGGTATATGTGTCCTAATCTAGTCTGGATCTATAGCATCCCTTGCTGCAGTCTGAGAGTGTAATGTTCAGCATTTGACACAGGGATGTACGTTTAGCATTTGTATATTACCATCTTTGTCCTACACTGTAGCACATCTGTTGGGCTTACCACTGTCCAATGTTCCTAGTAACCTCAGTTTGTGCCCGTCTCCACTGGACATACAGTTTTGCACATCAATTTTGGAGGACTCATCTGTGTATACAGTACAACTGGATTGCCACGTGTTTTGGGTGTATGCAGATGACTGACGTGACACTCCCGTACCCAGGCTGATGTGAGCAGAGGCTTCTGTGTGTTGTAGTTGTTGACTCACTGACGGAGTGTCCTGCTGATAGGTTTGAGTTGTGCACAGACCAGGTTTGGCACAGCGGAGCTTCCACAGAAGTGGAGTGCCCTCATGGCTGTGTGTAATCCGGTGACATTGCGTGTGCCCATGTTGTGTGTTGTGTGAGCATGTCTGTGCATGTTCCCTTCCCTTTTCCTACACAGGCTGTGTCCCTAGGGATGTTCCTGTTTGTGATGGTTGCAGAGTTGGTATGTGTTCATCCAGCATCTTGGACCTGGTTTCTCCATGATGTGGTTGCATGGCAAACTGATGTTCATGAGGTTGTCATCCCAGGTTGTCTTTGTTGTCAGGGCTGGGGATGTGGGCAAACGCAGATGGGACACATTCAGGATTCCCCTTGGCACTTGTTGTTTACACAAGTAATGTGATTTTGAGATTGTGGTACCTTTCAGTGATTGTGACGCGTTGTGTGTGTGACTGATGCAGGCTCAGAGCTGCAATGTTGGAAGTTGTGTACGTGTGTTCTTTGTGTCTCACCTTGGCTTCTTCGTTGGTGTGTGACTATGGCCAGGATCCCATTGTTTGTGGTGGATTTCACATCATGCGCATGTACGGCTTACTGTGCAGTGTGTCATACATGGACGAGTCATGTTGAGTGGGCATGTGTGATGGGTTTCTGCACCTTAGTTCCCCCCACCCCTGGGATTGTCATGGGTGCATGTGCAATGTCACCAGTCCATGTGAGCTTCACTGCTGCACATTGTTGCAGATGAGGGTGTGTGGTGTTGAGTGTGCAAATGTGACATGTTGCACGGCTAGACCACTACCTCCATATTGGCCTTGGCTGGCAGGCCCTGCTGTTTGATTGGAGCTTGTGTAGGTGTGATGGTAGTTTGTAACTGAGGACACATGGCTGTGGTTCACAGTGTGATCAACATCTACCTTTGTCATCACAGTGGAATTGTCATGCAGGCTAGTGTCTGCACTATGTGGGGTCCCTGGGGGTAGTGCTGTGGTGGGTGTGTCTCTTGCTGTGTTAGTTGCTGTTCCTACAAGCTTGTGTGACATGTGTAATTTGGGCTCCCTCTCATCTGACAATGCCAGATTTCCCACATAGGGGATTCCAATCCATGAGTTACTTGTGTGTGGCACTGTATACACATCTGTGTAATTGGGATTCAGGCCTCCTCATGTGTTGTGTGGTTGCCTGGGGACACTGGCACACCCCCATCACCTGTTGTGTTTGATATGCAGTGTGAGTCTGCCTGTTTGTGTTAGTGCATTTGCATCACTGCATTGGCATTTCTGTAGTGTGCCATTGGCTGTATGTAGTTTGGTGATTTTCCCCTGCTCTCCCTGGTATTTCTGGGTCATCAGTCAGCACAATGATCATGGTTTGTATGTCCCATTGCTGCCATGGTATGGTATTTGTTCACCTGACATCCACAGTCTCCACAGATTATATACATTTGTGTGTCCATAGGTGCAGATATGTGGGTCAGCATCATGATGGTTACTTCTGTCATTGTGTAATCGGCTGATTGTTGGCAATGTGGTCCCCCATGTGTGATGTTTGTATGCACATGGACAAAGGCGATGTTTCTGTGACACTGCACTGTTAGCCTCCCCCAATCTATGTTGCAATGGGACACAAGCAGTACTATGCCACAGATGTTTTAGTTGTTGTGTGACCAGGATTCATCCATTCAGTTTGTCTTTGGCAGCTTTTACCATGCCTACACTTACCTTTTGATCACCGTGGTGATGGGGCTTTAGGCCCCATTGCCACACTGATCAAAAGGTCCATCAGCCTTGGACCCCACACTTACCTTTTGGTGACTGTGGTGATGGGGCTTTAGGCCCCATTGCCACACTGATCAAAAGGTCCATCAGCCTTGGACCCCACACTTACCTTTTGGTGACTGTGGTGATGGGGCTTTAGGCCCCATTGCCACACTGATCAAAGGTCCATCAGCCTTGGACCCCACACTTACCTTTTGGTGACTGTGGTGATGGGGCTTTAGGCCCCATTGCCACACTGATCAAAAGGTCCATCAGCCTTGGACCGCACACTTGCCTTCTGGTGACTGTGGTGATGGGGCTTTAGGCCCCATTGCCACACTGATCAAAAGGTCCATCAGCCTTGGACCCCACACTTGCCTTCTGGAGACTGTGGTGATGGGGCTTTAGGCCCCATTGCCACACTGATCAAAAGGTCCATCAGCCTTGGACCCCACACTTGCCTTCTGGTGACTGTGGTGATGGGGCTTTAGGCCCCATTGCCACACTGATCAAAAGGTCCATCAGCCTTGGACCCCACACTTGCCTTCTGGTGACTGTGGTGAGGGGGCTTTAGGCCCCATTGCCACACTGATCAAAAGGTCCATCAGCCTTGGACCCCACACTTGCCTTTTGGTGACTGTGGTGATGCGGCTTTAGGCCCCATTGCCACACTGATCAAAAGGTCCATCAGCCTTGGACCCACACTTGCCTTTTGGTGACTGTGGTGATGGGTCTTTGGGCCCCATTGCCACAGTGGCCATGGTCGGCTTGTATTGTGGAGGCCACACACTTTTATGTGTCACACATGTGATTGTGGGTCACATTGTATGTTCATTGTCATGTTTAGTGTTGTAGGCATTTGACATGGACTACACACGCTTGCCATGTTGTTTGGGTCGATGTAACTTTCTGTGATTCCTTATGTGGGAGTATGCTGGTTGTGTCATGCATTACCCGTCCTATGAGTAGGGGTGGTGGTAGTGGTAGGCATCCAGGCCCCCCTGAGTAGGGGTGGTGGTAGTGATAGGCATCCAGCCCCCCATGAGTAGGGGGGTGGTAGTGATAGGTATCCAACCCCCATGAGTGGGGATGGTAGTAGTGATAGGCATCCAGGCCCCCCTGAGTAGGGGGGGTGGTAGTGATAGGCATCCAGCCCCCCATGAGTGGGGATGGTAGTAGTGATAGGCATCCAGGCCCCCATGAGTAGGGGTGGTGGTAGTGATAGGCATCCAACCCCCATGAGTAGGGGGGGTGGTAGTGATAGGCAACCAGGCCCCCCTGAGTTGGGGGGGTGGTAGTGGTAGGCATCCAGGCCCCCCTGAGTAGGGGTTGTGGTAGTGATAGGCATCCAGCCCCCATGAGTGGGGATGGTAGTGGTGATAGGCATCCAGCCCCCCATGAGTTGGGGGTGGTAGTGATAGGCATCCAGGCCCCCTGAGTAGGGGTGGTGGTAGTGGTAGGCATCCAGGCCCCCTGAGTAGGGGTGGTGGTAGTGATAGGCATCCAGCCCCCCATGAGTAGGGGGTGGTAGTGATAGGCATCCAGGCCCCCTGAGCTGGGGGTGGTAGTGATAGGCATCCAGGCCCCCTGAGTAGGGGTGGTAGTGGTAGGCATCCAGGCCCCCTGAGTAGGGGGTGGTAGTGGTAGGCATCCAGCCCCCTGAGTAGGGGTGGTGGTAGTGATAGGCATCCGGCCCCCCATGAGTAGGGGGTGGTAGTGATAGGCATCCAGCCCCCATGAGTGGGGATGGTAGTAGTGATAGGCATCCAGCCCCCATGAGTGGGGGTGGTGGTAGTGATAGGCATCCAGCCCCCGATGAGTGGGGATGGTAGTAGTGATAGGCATCCAGCCCCCATGAGTGGGGGTGGTGGTAGTGATAGGCATCCAGCCCCCATGAGTGGGGATAGTAGTAGTGATAGGCATCCAGCCCCCATGAGTGGGGGTGGTGGTAGTGATAGGCATCCAGCCCCCATGAGTGGGGATGGTAGTGGTGATAGGCATCCAGCCCCCATGAGTGGGGATGGTAGTAGTGATAGGCATCCATGCCCCCATGAGTAGGGGTGGTGGTAGTGATAGGCATCCAGCCCCCATGAGTAGGGGGTGGTAGTAATAGGCATCCAGGCCCCCTGAGTAGGGGGTGGTAGTGGTAGAGCATCCAGGCCCCCTGAGTAGGGGGTGGTAGTGATAGGCATCCAGGCCCCCTGAGTTGGGGGGTGGTAGTGATAGGCATCCAGGCCCCCTGAGTGGGGGTGGTAGTGGTAGGCATCCAGGCCCCCTGAGTAGGGGGTGGTAGTGGTAGGCATCCAGGCATCCCTGAGTAGGGGTGGTGGTAGTGATAGGCATCCAGCCCCCCATGAGTAGGGGGGGTGGTAGTGATAGGCATCCAGGCCCCCCTGAGTTGGGGGGGTGGTAGAGATAGGCATCCAGGCCCCCTTGAGTAGGGGGTGGTAGTGGTAGGCATCCAGGCCCCCTGAGTAGGGGGTGGTAGTGGTAGGCATCCAGGCCCCTGAGTAGGGGTGGTGGTAGTGATAGGCATCCAGCCCCCATGAGTAGGGGGTGGTAGTGATAGGCATCCAGCCCCCATGAGTGGGGATGGTAGTAGTCATAGGCATCCAGCCCCCATGAGTGGGGGTGGTGGTAGTGATAGGCATCCAGCCCCCATGAGTGGGGATGGTAGTAGTGATAGGCATCCAGCCACCCATGAGTGGGGGTGGTGGTAGTGATAGGCATCCAGCCCCCATGAGTGGGGATGGTAGTAGTGATAGGCATCCAGCCCCCATGAGTGGGGGTGGTGGTAGTGATAGGCATCCAGCCCCCCATGAGTGGGGATGGTAGTGGTGATAGGCATCCAGCCCCCCATGAGTGGGGATGGTAGTAGTGATAGGCATCCATGCCCCCATGAGTAGGGGTGGTGGTAGTGATAGGCATCCAGCCCCCCATGAGTAGGGGGGGGTGGTAGTAATAGGCATCCAGGCCCCCCTGAGTAGGGGGGGTGGTAGTGGTAGGCATCCAGGCCCCCTGAGTAGGGGGTGGTAGTGATAGGCATCCAGGCCCCCTGATTTGGGGGTGGTAGTGATAGGCATCCAGGCCCCCTGAGTAGGGGGTGGTAGTGGTAGGCATCCAGGCCCCCTGAGTAGGGGTGGTGGTAGTGATAGGCATCCAGCCCCCATGAGTAGGGGGTGGTAGTGATAGGCATCCAGGCCTCCCTGAGTTGGGGGGTGGTAGAGATAGGCATCCAGGCCCCCTGAGTAGGGGGTGGTAGTGGTAGAGCATCCAGGCACCCTGAGTAGGGGTGGTGGTAGTGATAGGCATCCAGCCCCCCATGAGTAGGGGGTGGTAGTGATAGGCATCCAGCCCCCATGAGTGGGGATGGTAGTAGTGATAGGCATCCAGCCCCCCATGAGTGGGGGTGGTGGTAGTGATAGGCATCCAGCCCCCCATGAGTGGGGATGGTAGTAGTGATAGGCATCCAGCCCCCATGAGTGGGGGTGGTGGTAGTGATAGGCATCCAGCCCCCCATGAGTGGGGATGCTAGTAGTGATAGGCATCCAGCCCCCCATGAGTGGGGGTGGTGGTAGTGATAGGCATCCAGCCCCCCATGAGTGGGGATGGTAGTGGTGATAGGCATCCAGCCCCCATGAGTTGGGGGTGGTAGTGATAGGCATCCAGGCCCCCTGAGTAGGGGTGGTGGTAGTGGTAGGCATCCAGGCCCCTGAGTAGGGGTGGTGGTAGTGATAGGCATCCAGCCCCCTTGAGTAGGGGGTGGTAGTGATAGGCATCCAGGCCCCCTGGAGTTGGGGGGGTAGTGATAGGCATCCAGGCCCCCTGAGTAGGGGGTGGTAGTGGTAGGCATCCAGGCCCCCTGAGTAGGGGTGGTGGTAGTGATAGGCATCCAGGCCCCCTGAGTAGGGGTGGTGGTAGTGATACGCATCCAGCCCCCCATGAGTGGGGATGGTAGTGGTGATAGGCATCCAGCCCCCCATGAGTTGGGGGGGTGGTAGTGATAGGCATCCAGCCCCCCTGAGTAGGGGTGGTGGTAGTGGTAGGCATCCAGGCCCCCCTGAGTAGGGGTGGTGGTAGTGATAGGCATCCAGCCCCCCATGAGTAGGGGGGGTGGTAGTGATAGGCATCCAGGCCCCCCTGAGTTGGGGGGGTGGTAGTGATAGGCATCCAGGCCCCCCTGAGTAGGGGGGGTGGTAGTGGTAGGCATCCAGGCCCCCTGAGTAGGGGGTGGTGGTAAGCATCCAGGCCCCCTGAGTAGGGGGTGGTAGTGGTAGGCATCCAGGCCCCCTGAGTAGGGGTGGTGGTAGTGATAGGCATCCAGGCCCCCTGAGTAGGGGGTGGTAGTGGTAGGCATCCAGGCCCCCTGAGTAGGGGTGGTGGTAGTGATAGGCATCCAGCCCCCCATGAGTGGGGATGGTAGTAGTGATATGCATCCAGCCCCCGTGAGTAGGGGGAGTGGTAGTGATAGGCATCCAGCCCCCCCTGAGTAGCGTTGGTGGTAGTGGTAGGCATCCATCCCCCCCTGAGTAGGGGTGGTGGTAGTGGCAGGCATCCAGCCCCCCCTGAGTAGGGGTGGTGGTAGTGGTAGGCATCCATCCCTCTATGGGTGCATATGGCATTGGTGATGCCCATCCCACCCCTATGGTTGTGCTGTTGCTAGTGTACATCATTTGTGCATCCCTATGTGTGTGTGACATATTTTAGGTACGTGTAGTTAGTTTGTATTGTTGGTGTTTGACTTACCTTCTGCGCCGTAGGCGTCCGAATCGGTCCCGGTAATAGATGTAGAGTATTGGTTGGACCTCCGCGATGGGATTCATGGTTGGTTCGTCTCGTTCGGGTTTCGCGTGTCTTCGACTCGTACTCGTCGCTGGCTTGTTCGTCTCGTAGCCGTGGATCGTCTTGTGGCACGAATCGGAGCTTATGTGCGGCTCTCCCGGATGCTGAAACGTGCCGGACGTAGCGACTGGTTCGGCGCGTACGGAAGACGCATCGTACTAGTCCGGCCGGAAGGTGCTGTGTATTTGGTTCCGAGCGACTCGATTCGGCGTTTACGGATCCGGGTCTGGCGGAGAAAAGGAGCTGGATTGGGTAAGTCCGGCTGGGTCGGAATCTGGGCTGTTATGCGCATCGTACTTGTTCGTTCGGTAGTGTGTTCGAGTCGGTCGGGAAACACGCGTTCGGCTGGTATTTTTTCCGGATGAATACTGTTAGGTGCGCTTCCGGCCCGAATCGGAATCGGCCCCTATATCTAACTTGTAGACCTGCCCCCTAAATCTCCCCTACACTCAAAACCCTTAAATAAGGACTTACCTCTTCCGACAACAGCAGCACCTTACCGTGTCCTGGGAAAATAGACTAAAAATCACACAAATAGATTACAAATAAGAAGCTAATGCTAAAAAAAAAATAATGGCTGCTAAATAAAAAAAAATTAAAAGACTACCTCCCAATAGAAATGAAAGGAAAATAATGTAAAAATGCTGAAACAATGTATGAGAAAATGTAAAAAGTTATTAAACACCTAAAACATGTAAAAACATGTTAAAAGATTTTTAAAAATTGTAAAGTATAAATTAAATAATAGTACAAATACATACAATTCTTTAATATATGCTGAAAAAGTCAAGCAAAAATGATGTTGAAAACATGTATAACAGGCAATGTAAGAAATGTTAAAAACTGTAAACAATGGAAACCTTAAAGTGGAAAATATACACCATACCATAGCAATTAAATATAATAATAAATTCATGATTTGTTTTATTTACTTGACTTTATATAAATGATTATTAATAAGTTGAATATATATATATATATGTTTAAAAACTTATACAAGAAATAATGTTTGAAAATATAAATAAATTGAGAAAAATGTGTTACATATCTTTTTCCCATAAGAAATAAATTAATGATTGCTGCCTGCAAACATGCATATAAATATTTATTGTATTTCTAAACACCATCAATACTAACAAGATAACACAAACTATTTCTACTGCATACGAATACAATTAAAATAAAGGATTTCAGACTAAAATTAAAAAAATAAAATAATCACACTCCAACACAATCAATTTTTAACAAAGTGTTGGACACTAAAAGGGTGGCATTTACTATTCCCACTCCAATCTATGCCAATTTGGAGAAGGTATTAGACACTAAAGGGGTATTGTTTAGGACCTAATTTCGATAGCGGGCTGTTTGACCGCTGTCCGCTATCATGTTGGTCAGGAGACCGACTGACAAGCAGTGTAACCGCCCAATTACGATGCGACCGCCAGACTGCTGCAAAGTGCTCATTTACACGGCGGCTTGTGCTGTGGGCCAGGAAAATGGCGCAGCACAAGCCAGCGTATAAATGAGCACTTCCTGCACCTCCAAGCACCATGTGCTATGCACCTTAGATACTGTTGGAGGCAGTCGGCCTGATCCTGTAATGTGGCGGTCGACCTGAAGGCCTATTGATGGTCGGACCACCACTGACAGTGGCAGTTCAACCCCAATTGTAATGAGACCCTTACTGTTCCCACTCCAATCTAACCATATTAGGGGAAAGTGTTGAACACAAAGGGGCTGATTATGAGTCTGGCAGCCCACGGACCGCCAGACTCATGGATATGTAGCGGTGGTGGTCTCCCGACCACCCTATTACAATTAGGACAGTTGGACCACCATTGACATGCCACAGCTGCCGGGGAACTGGTGTTCCCGGCGGTGTTGTGGCAGGCCGCAATATTCTTGGCGGGACTGCTGCGGTCCCATCAAGCATATTATAAGTTTCCTCTCCGCCACAGGTTTCATAGCGGTTCCTCCTCCATGAAAACCGTAGTGGAGAGGAAACAAAGGGGGTCTACAGGACCCCTTCTGCTTCTGCACCCTGGGATGCATGCAGGGGTGCATAACATGTGCTCCTCTGTATGCATGCACACCTGTTCCTGAATGACATTGGCTTAGTGTTGGTCGCTAAAGGGGTGACATTTACTATACCCACTCCAATCTAACTATGGGGCTCATTACGATGGCGGGCGGACATGAGTCCACCCGCCATCGTAGCGGTGCTGGGACCGCCCGCCAGACATGTGACAGTCCCACCACACATATTAGGATGCGCCCGCCATACTGGTGGGCGCATCCTGGACCTTTATCATTGCGGGCGGTGCTGCTGGCTGCATTGAAGTCAATGGGAGCCGGTCGTACAACGCGTACGCGGGCTCCCATTGACTCAATGGGTGCGAGGCGAACAAGGGCGCCCCCTATAGCGGGTATGCGTCGAAGCGGGTCGCGCCGTACACGCACAGGTAGGGGGGACCCATGGGTCCCCCCTGTGTGCGACTCGCGTGGCTACGCGTACAAGGGGGTCCGACACGGACCCCCAAAGTGCGGCTCCAACTGCACTTTCGAGCCAGATGGCGCGAGTCGGTCGGACTGCTCGCGGCGCGCATTGTACTTACCCGGCCAGGGAACGTCTACATTGCGCGGTGCGAGTCGTGTCCGTGCGAGTCGGTCGGAGCGGTTGGGTCCCGTGAACGAGTCGGTCGGCGTTTTCGCGTACGTTCGCATCGTACTCGTTTGCCCGGACGCACGTCCGACTCGGTCGGAAACAGGGCGTCCGAATCGGATCCGGTAAAGCCGAATCCGATTCGGAGCCCTACCGGCCGAGATCGGAATCGACCCCTAAGTGTGCTGTTTCTTTGCTTTCTTTGTTAACAGTGAAATACTCCCTTCTTTCATAAAAGCAAGTATTTGACAGGACAATCGGCTTATTGCCTTTCCTATTAGTGCTTTGAGTCTTCACCTGTGTGAGTCTTACACCTACCACCCGCTTGAAGAGCCTTTAACTACTCAGGGGCCGATTCCGTTTCGGGCCGGAAATCTCACCGACCGACTTGGTACGGGAATATAGTCCGACCGACACGTACCGGCGTTGCCCGACCTGGGTAGTACGATGAAATGCATGTGAATCACAACCGACTCGTACGGAACACAAGCCGAACGACCGAACCGGACGGAAACAAGCTATCCGGCCGGGAAACCACTCGAATAGAACCGACCGACACGCACCAGGAATAAACCCGAACTAAACGTACCCGCGAACTCTGACCCGCGCAGTACGATGCAATGCGTGGAAAACCAGACCGAGTCGCACGGAGCTCAAGCCGAACGTCCGACACGCATACAAAAGCCAGCCGAAGGAAGCCAATACTCGGCGACCGACGCGTACGCCGCACAAGAAACCTAGCCGAAACACAGCGTGTACGACTCGGAGAAGCTCGCACGAGACAACTGCAGCGTCCTACTCGGTCAGAAGAACGTCTCCTACATGCACAAAAAAAGGGCCAAACAAGCAATTACAAAGCCAATAAATACAGGGAAAAAAACATGGAACAAGGACACACCCCCAACTCCACCTACATAAAGGCCACAAATCCCTACCATGATCCTTTGCAAATTCAACTGACCTGCCAGCATAGAACACCATCACACAGCAACCACAGACACACTCACAGCTCATCCATCACACAAGCCACACACCATTAGCACCTCAACAAATAGCACCCTCACATACACCCCGCAAAACCTACACTCACACACCCTCACCTGCACACACACACACATCAATCACCACCACCACCCATCACCATGCCCCCAAAGAAGAATCCAAAGTTCCTAGACAATGAATTGGAAGTCCTGGTAGATGAGATCCTCAGGGTAGCGCCACAGTTGTTTGGTACATTGGTACAACAGACCCCCATGTCGCAGAAAACCAAGATGTGGCAGAGGATCGTCGACAGGGTCAACGCACAATCACCATGTTTGCGCACAAAGGAAGACATCCAGAACAGGTGGTATGATGTGCGCAGGAGGGTCAGGGACCTACTAAAGAAGGATTACATCGTTAGTCAGCGCACCGGCAGTGGCCCTCCTGCCAAACCACTATACCTCAGGCCCTGGGAGGAGAAGGTGCGGGCCATCCTATCACCAGTGAGTGTATATGGACTATCAAACATCCCAGAGCCTGGTGAGTACACAACAAATATACACAATATTGTGTGACAATACACACACATCACTGTCAAGGGGATAGTCAAACCATGCACCCTTAGCAAATCCACAGCAATTAAAAGATAATCACCCCAAGATTTGTCTGTCAGTCAGATAAACACAATACATGCCATCTCATAGTGATATGTAACTGTGTCATGATATGTACAAACCTAACTACAAATACAGCAAGGCAGTGGCACAAATGTAACCAACAAACACAGTTAGACATTTTGCCACCACTAGAACACCACCTCACAGGGAAGCTCACTCAAAGGAAGGAATTCTGTGTATGCTGGTGAAGTCAGTGTAGCCAATAGCATGATGGGAGTTGTAGTCACAGATATTGGTCACCCTCACAATTGGCCCATCAACACCACTCTGAACCATGCTCACATCACAGGGAGTGGAAAACAACTGACAAGATGGCTGATACTGGGTACTGCTGTGGGGAGCACAAGGCCCTGCTGGGAACTGTGCACCAACCAACAGCAGGACACCACTGTCAGCCATCTTGCCATTGCTGTCACACTCACACACAGTGAAGTCCACTCAAAAGGAAGGAAGTATGGGCATGCTGGGAAGGGGGTGTAGGCTATAGCATGATGGGAGTTGTAGTCACAGATATTGGTCACCCTCACAATTGGCCCATCAACACCACTCTGAACCATGCTCACATCACAGGGAGTGGAAAACAACTGACAAGATGGCTGACACTGGGTACTGCTGTGGGGAGCACAAGGCCCTGCTGGGAACTGTGCACCAACCAACAGCAGGACACCACTGTCAGCCATCTTGCCATTGCTGTCACACTCACACACAGTGAAGTCCACTCAAAAGGAAGGAAGTATGGGCATGCTGGGAAGGGGGTGTAGGCTATAGCATGATGGGAGTTGTAGTCACAGATATTGGTCACCCTCACAATTGGCCCATCAACACCACTCTGAACCATGCTCACATCACAGGGAGTGGAAAACAACTGACAAGATGGCTGACACTGGGTACTGCTGTGGGGAGCACAAGCCCCTGCTGGGAACTGGCACCAACCAACAGCAGGACACCACTGACTGACATCCTGAAAGCCAACTTGCACTCCTGCAATGGAAGCATGTTCCATGGTGGGATATCTGGCTGGGTGGGAAGGAGGACTGACAGCTCTGACCATAGTTACCAGCAGCTTTTCTCACACACCCCTTAACACAAACTCCACACAACTCACCTGGGAGAATGCATTGCCTCACACTCTAATTAAATATCCCACAAAGAACAACCACACTGGGTTATGCTGTGTGAAGCACAGGGACACTCTTGGGACTTGTAGCCAAACAAACGCCAGGACAACACTGTCAGCCATCCTGTCAGCACAGGCACACTACCCCACAGGGAAGCAGAGTCAAAAGGAAGGAAGTATGGGCATGCTGGGAAGGGGGTGTAGGCAATAGCATGATGGGAGTGGTAGTCACAGCTCAACATCCCCACCCACATGGCCCAGCAAGCTCACACTGAAGCATGCACACCTCACAGCCAGTGAAAAGCCACTTCAAAGATGTCTGACACTGGCCTCAGCTGTGGGGAGCACAAGGCCCTGTTGGGAACTGTGCAACAACCAACAGCAGGACACCACTGACTGACATCCTGAGAGTCAACCTGCACACACTGCAAGGGTGGCATGCTTCATGGTGGGATAACTGGGCTGGGGGGAGAAGGAGGGCCGGATGTCCACCAAATACCACCAATGCTGGCCATGCACACACCTCAACATTCACATTGAAAAGCTTCAAGTTGGCAGGACAATGTGCTACACCAATATCAACCTCTGACTGTGACAACTTAGGACAATGCAATGTACAGGCCAGCATCCAGAGGTACAGTCACAACTGTCAGGTGTGTGAACCATTGATGCCCGTAGAAACATAACATACATTGTGTGTCTCTTCCAAAAACAGGTGATGATGGGGACACAGCAGGACCACCGATGACAACATCACAGGGACCCCGGCCCAACGTGGAGCAACGGACAACGACCCCAGTAACAACCCCCAAGTGGGCCTACGGTCACCTGTGCGTGCCACCACAGGTCCCGCACATGTCGCCTGGGGTGGTGGGAGGGGTGGTAGACATAGGTCGCTGTTTGCAGAGGGGCCTGGACTGCATGATGACCCACAACTGGCACGCATTGCTGAGGCGTACCAGAATAGCACCGGAGAGGTCAGCCAGGTAGTGGGGATCCTCAAGGACATTCAACAGCAGCAGGCTGCCCATCATGCCCGCTTGGACTCACACATGTCCCGTGTGGAGACACACATGTCTGGCATGGAGTCCAAGTGGGACACATTGGAAGAACTGACAGCGGTGCATAGGGACATATTGACATGCCTCCGCCAGATTAGCACCAACATGGCCACACCTCCCTTTGTGCCCACAACATCTGGTGCTGCAACAACTGCAACTGCCACAGGGAGGGAGGATGACTCTGGCGGAGAGTCCTCTGCTCCGCAGCAGCCTGCACGTGAGGGTCCCCCCCGGAAGAAGAGGGGTCGTCTGAGGAAGGAAAACTGAGAGGCCGATGGCCATGTACATCCCCCAGGAACCCAACACCTGTTCTGGAAATTCTCCTTTATGTGCAAACTGTTCACCCTGTCGAATGCAACACAACTCTCCCACATGACATGGGGAGCTTAAGTTGGCCCAATGTATCAGATGACTGTGGACTTTACTCAGGACATTTCTGCTACCAAGACTTCCAACTCATCTGGGAACTTTGGATTCCAATCCCAATGTACAGCACCCACCATCCTGTGCACTATCCTCACACATGTATGGAAATAAACTCACTAATACACCATACTTGCCTCTGTTGTGATTCCAACGTGGTTTCTGTCATCGAGATGGTGATCTGCTAAATGACACTGTGCATGCTAACTGCTACAGCAAGTTCAACACCGTCATGTGAGTCATGGCGACATGACACATATGAGGGAGACACACCACTAGGGCTACACAACACAAACACACCAGGGCCATCAGACTCATCGCCTACACTGATGTTGCCAGGAAATACAGTGGAATGCACAGACACCACACCTATTCAGAGTCTGTGTTAACTAGCCCACAGGTGCAGTAAGCACATGTCAGTCAGATGTGTGACCACAGACAACGCACATCCCAAAGTGAAGCACAGGTTTATTACACATTTGCAACATGTTGTTTCCACTACAGATGCAAGGTAATCCTACGTGGCAGTGGCCACACAGTCAACAAGTGTAGAAGAAATAAAGTCCAGGGGTGTGTGGCACATCACCTGTAGGGAAACGACTGCTTCCACCCTGGAAGTTGAATCATGGTGTCGGGGGATCACAATTCACCAAACAACTCTGAAAGTACCCTGTGAAGGACACTCATGACACACAGTCAAAAGCAGTGAAGAACAGGACAGAACTGCAATACTCATGGCCAATACATGTCACAAGATACTCACAGAAAACCAAGTTAGCATGTCAACACTGTTGGGGAGTACAGACTACTTGTAAGGACACATCGCTGCACGCTTCCAGTCAAGTAGCACATGGCCACACAAAAACAGCACCAGAGCACCACCAACACATATCATGCAAACTCACATCATTGACATGACATCTCTGGATACTCACATTCAGCTGAAGAAGTTGGTGATGAGCTGTGTGCGGACATCACCATCATCATCACTGGCATCGTGGCCCAGGCCAGGATCCTCCACAGGTGGCGGATGTTGGTCATCGTCATCCAGGATGAGGGGCAACTCCTTCCACACTGCCAGGTTGTGTAGCATGCAGCAGACGATGACAATCTTGCACACCTTTGCTGGGGCATATGGGAGGGCCCCTCCTGTCTTGTCCAGGCAGCGGAAGCGGCTCTTCAGGAGACCAAATGTCCGCTCGATCACTCTCCTGGTCCGACCATGTGCCTCATTGTAGCGCATCTGGGCTGGTGTCACAGGGTTCCTGAGGGGTGTCAGCAACCACGGCATGTTGGGGTATCCGGAGTCACCTACAGACAGACAATTGTACATTAGCAGAGTTGGAAAAGAGGGCGGAATACAACATAGCAGAACACACACAATGGTACAAAGTCAGTACACACCGACAAGCCAGGCACGCTGGTTCTGCAGCTGTGACATCATCCTCGGGATGCGACTACTCCTCATCACGTAGGCATTGTGTGCCGAACCAGGGAAACGGGCACACACATGTAAGATGCTCATATCTGCAAGACATACCACCAGAGCATTGATCGAATGATAATGTTTCCTGTTCCTGTATGCCTGCTCATGTGCCTGTGGTGGTACCAAAGTCACATGTGTCCCATCAATGGAGCCAATGACATGTGGCATCCTCCCCAGGGCATAGAAGTCACTCTTGACGTCAGTGAGTTGTTGACGTGTAGGGAAATAGATGTACTGGTTCAGGCATCTCAACATTGCCTCCAAAACATCGCGTAGCACATGGCTGAACATAGTCTGTGACATCCCACCAGCAGTCGCCACAGTGTGTTGAAAGGTACCGGTGGCAAAGAAGTGTAGGGCTGCCATCACCTTCACCTTGGGGGTCAGCGCTGTAGGGTACGGCCGGCTAGGTTGCAAATGTGGGGCCATGCGCACTGCCAAATCCTCAATCAGCTGCCTGGTGAAGCAGTACCGTCGGATGCTGTCACGTTCCACCATCGTTGCTAGGTCAGGGAATGGTCTATGGACAGCTGATGCCCTGCAGTGCATAGGTGAAGAAAGAAAGATTGTCAGTCACCCCACATATGTGCCATTCACCATACTCAATATCACATGATACATCATTACGAGACACAAGTACTTGATGTGTGTGCCGTTCTGTATAGACATATATGGCACCTACATGGACATCATCTAACATCTCAGTTCAACATGTGTTGACAACAGGTTCCAGGTTGTGCTATGGGAAACCATTAGGCTGTGTCACAGTACCCATTTACTGCTGTCACGTTCCAAACACACACCACAGTGACATGTCTGGACAGATGCGCCACAGGCATCACACCTCATTGACAGGTAGATTCCCAGGGACCCTGTCTTGCCACATGGACACTGGCATGACATGGCGTATCATGTACACATCAGGAAAACAAACATGACTCCCACAGGTAGTGGCCCCTGTTGCCTCCGCAGGACAGACATGGACGTCTGTGACACACACACGCACAACATCAAAGTCCATGCACAAACAACGTGGATGTGGAGACTGTCTCCCATTGTGCACATGGAATCAGAGACATCGGAAACACAACATGCACACAGACTGTGGAGGGCCATCACTATTGTGGCAGTGGGTCACCCTGTGACGTACATACCTTCCCACATGGGACTCTGGGGGTATGTGACATGTCATACACATACACAACCTGGAAATGTGACCATGCCACATGCTCCGAAATGAACAGTTGCACATCACAGTGGTCATGTGCACAACACACAAAGGATCCTGTCCCCATGAACACGTGCACAGCCTGGGAGTGGCTGCCCCCAAGTGCCACCCCAAAAACCACATGTTTACCCCCATACACAGAAAAGGTAATGCAGCCTTACATGCCTTAGGATACAGTGTGGACTGGGTGTGGTGTTGTAGGTGTGCCCCTGAGTCCCTGGCAAGATATGTGGCTGGCATACGTTCACCAGTGACAAGCATGGTGACATATGCGAGTGACCTGTACAGGGACGCGTTGTACAGCAATGGACCGATCGGTGTGCACGCACCGGCCATTGCATCTGTTGTGAGCGGGTACGCGTTGTTTCCCGGAATACGCGTTGTACAGCAATGGACCGATCGGTGTGCACGCACTGGCCATTGAATCTGTTGTGAGCGGGTACGCGTTGTACAGCAATGGACCGATCGGTGTGCATGCACTGGCCATTGCATCTGTTGTGAGCGGGTACGCGTTGTTTCCCAGAATACGCGTTGTACAGCAAGGGACCGATCGGTGTGCACGCACTGGCCATTGCATCTGTTGTGAGCGGGCACGCGTTGTACAGCAATGGACCGATTGGTGTGCACGCACTGGCCATTGCATCTGTTGTGAGCGGAGTGCAGCGTTGTTTCCCGGAATACGCGTTGTACAGCAATGGACCGATCGGTGTGCACGCACTGGCCATTGAATCTGTTGTGAGCGGGTACAGCGTTGTACAGCAATAGACCGATCGGTGTGCACGCACTGGCCATTGCATCTGTTGTGAGCGGGTACGCGTTGTTTCCTGGAATACGCGTTGTACAGCAATGGACCGATCGGTGTGCACGCACTGGCCATTGCATCTGTTGTGAGCGGGTACGCATTGTACAGCAAGGGACCGATCGGTGCGCACGCATTGGACATTGCATGTGATGTGAGCGTGTACGAGTTGTTTTTTGAAATACGCGTTGTACAGCAATGGTCCGGACGGTGCGCATGCATTGGCTAGGGCCTGGCATGGCAACGGACGCGTTTTCGAAGCTGTAACGAGTCTGATGCAGTGAATTCAGTTGGCCAGCCACAACAATGTTGCAAATACATGGGTGTCATGAAGTTTAACTTTTGAAGGATGCTGTGGGCATGTATAAGTGGTGCTATTCCATGGATTGGCCAGATTCAGAAGATGCAAACGACTTGGACCTATCACTTTGGACACATGGGACAGTATCTGCCTCTGCAGCACACATATAATGCTGGCTGTTCCCCTGAGAGCTCACTTGCCTGCACTACATGCTCCAGGACGACATCTGCCACCAACACTGCTGCTGTCTCTGCATCCTGTGGCTACTGCAATGGCACGTACTGTGGAGAGAGCCCCAGCCTTCAGCCTTGAGGAGAACCAGGCCCTGCTGGACAGCCTCCTTCCACAGTAAAGCAAGCTGTATGGGAAACCAGGGGAGCAGGTGAGTGTGCTGTCCACTGCCTTACTAATTGTACATGTTCTCTGACTAGCAAGACTTACAGTGTGCACACCACTGGCTAGCATGCTCACTGAGTAGTTCTCACCCCCCAAAGTGTGTAGTTACATGCACTGAACAGGTACAGTGCAGTAACAGTGCATTCCAACAAGGTTTACTTCCCATGCAATGATACCATGTAGTAACTGCTGGCAAACTGTTCATAGCCATCGTTGCACTGCCTGTGTACATCATATGCCCCTGTGATTGAGACATGTATATCCAATTGTGTGATGCACGTATATGTTGCATGTGTAGTAATGGCATTTTTACTTTGTCATCCTCACAGGTTGATGCCCAACAGAAGCAGGAAATCTGGCTGACCATTCGCCCGGGCAGTAAGATCCGTGGGGGTCTACAAGCACCGGATCCGCAACTGCCAGAAGAGGTGGCAGGACCTTTGGGGCTGGACCCGGAGGATCGCAAGGGTCCAGCTGAAGCTGTCGCCTCCTTGCAGGAGGGGCGGACACCGGACCCTGACCCCCCACATGCTCAGGATCCTGGCGGTGGTCTTCCCTGACCTGGATGGGCAGCTGAAGGCCAGACAGCAGCAAGGAGGGGGTGAGTCCATGACTGCACTGTGCACTTTGTCTGACATGCTATGTGCCCTCCTCTGGCCTGGTTAAACTTCCACAGTACATCAGTCTTGTGGTCCAAGACCCATGTCCATCAATTGTGACATGCCCACTCCTCATCTGATACGCATATGTGTGGCCCTTACAGTCAGGAAATTGTGTCACTTGGGTACTGTGTCCTTGCATTTTGCTTCGCTCAAGGTGGGGGACAGCATTTGTTCCCGTGACTTTGTTGTGGGATTCATGGGTGGGTCAATTGCTTACACAATGCCTAAGTTCTGACATGTAATCTGGGTGTAACTTTAATATGTGGTCCACTTGCTGATCTGAATCACCACATGTCCCTGGGGTATTTGGCACACACCCATGCTGCGGGTGGGAACAATGTTTGGGCCTCAGGAGTATGAATATCAAGTGTGTCACACATGCTTGGCCACCTGCCTACTGTCCAGGGCTCATCCCTCTTTCAGGTGGAGCAGGACAGTCATGCCTACTCCAGGGCATACAATACACTCTGTACTCCCACTCCTGTGTATCAGCTTACATGTTGTGATCAGTGAAATGTTCCCTCAGGTGTCTGCCTCTGTGTCATTGTGCTCTGGCTTCGTTGTCAGGACTACTGGGATGTTTATCGTTTAGGGCTCAGCATGCCATCTGAGATGTGACCATGAGAGACAATACTTCTGTGACTCATAGGTGTTTGATCACTTGACTGTGCACACAGGTGTATGCGACTGTGAACTTCAGGCAGCTGTTTTACATTCACAGCAGACTGTGAGGTGCTCAGGTTCATAGAGTTGTGTTTCATGTCTCCCATATGTCCAATTGGCATGACGTGGCCAAATAAGAGTTCAGATGATGTGGTTTGTGGGGGATGGACATGTGCACTTGTCAGCTACATAACTTGCATTCCCCATTTCCTAAGATTGTGACACAGTGCAGACTGTTGTTGGCTGGCTGCCATGCCCATGTGACTGGAGACAGTGATGTATGACTTTGCAGGCATGCCTGTGCCATGGCATTTAACTTCCTAAGAGTGATCCTGCAGGGGAGTGACATGTGCAACATGCACCCCGTTGTGGCATTGACTATCCGGACATGGGTGCATCATGGTGTCTGGTGCTGGTATGCATCACATGCATTTCTAATTAGACTCTGGCCATCCCTTCACCCGGACACCTGTACTAACTCAGTGGCAAGAGATGTGATGTGTGCATGTTCACATACTTCACCGTGTTCTCTGCAATGTCCAACAACTGTGTACGTGGTGCATGTGTCCACACTGGGGTGTTAACATCCAACAGGCACCAGACAGATGGGTGCAAGGGCAGGAGGGGTGTGAGTGCCATGGTTGACCATCAGACTGACAATTGGCTTCTCCTAATCTGTGTGAGGACTTTTGGCAATGTTCAACTGAGGATGCCAGGGCTTGCTCTGTAATGTGCTGTACTTACTGTGGTGTGTGCGGTCAGTGCAGGTGACTGATGTTTGTCTGTTTCCCTAATTGTTTGCAGATACATCCACGGCCACAGGAGGGGACAGCTCCACGGACCAGGAGGAGCTGCAGAGCCAGACTGGGTCAGCAGGCGATGAGTGGTCGGAGGGACCCAGTGGCACGGAGGGCGAGGGGAGCCACACACCGAGGAGTCCTCAGCACCATCCACCTCAGCTGAGGACCACAGCAGCTCAGAGGATGACTCCCTTGTGGAGGCGGGTGTCAGCAGCCACCACACCCCAGCTAGTATGTCTGGCCCCGCCACCACCTCCGCCCTCCCATTGGCTCCCATTCCAGAGGTCCGTGGAGGCTCCCGTGTTCGGGAGCGTGTCTCCTTCGTGCCAGGCACCGCACCCCCTGCCCCTGTGTCCCCTGCTGCCCTGAGTAAGGAGTCTGTGTACCTACTTTGGCAGCTCCATGTAGGGCAGACAGCAATGCTGAGTGTCCTCCATGCACACACCACTCTGTTGACACAGCTGGTGTCGTTCATGGAGGGCATCTCGACGGGCATGTCTGCCCTACAGAGGAGCAATAGGTCCATGGACTCCTCCCTGACGGCAGCAGTGTCCCTCCTCCAACAGTCCATCACCCCTCCTACCTCTGCCCCATCCACACTTCCTGGCACCCTACCTGTCCCAAGCACATGCACACCTGCACAATCACCCAAACACACAGACACGAGCAGCACAGAAACACACAAAACAAGGGCAAAACATGCACACAAGAATCCTCAGGGGACTGATACCACACCCACAGGGGATGGGGGTCAGACACACACACAGGCATCCACAGTCACTCCGCAGTCCTCAAAATACTCTCCCTCCAAGACCCCTTCCCTTGCCTCATCTGCAACCCCACCTACAAAGCAGCTCTTCCTCTGTGACCTTGGCCTCTTCCCCTCTGATCCCGCTGATCCAGCATACAGGGGGAAGAGGAAGTCCACCCACACAGAGGGGAGTGCCCCTCGCCCCCGGACACCCTCCCCCAGGTGCAGACAGCCTGAGGCCCCCACCCGCAAGTCCCCCAGTCCCGGAAGAGCAAGACCCCGCCACCGCCCTGCAGGTCAACCACACAGTCTCCTTCCTCCATCCCTCAGTCACCCACAACACAGGTTCCCCCACCACACCCTGTCCCAGGTTCCCCCACCCACAGATACACCATCCCCAAAATGATGCGGCCTTATCCACCTACCATTTGCTCTTCCAGCCCCACACCCCCGCTGCACATGTTTGTGCCACTGGTGTGGAGACCGTGTCCTCCCCCTCTGTGTTGCCCACCTTACCTGAACCCCATTCTACTCCCCCAGAGATGGGCACTGCAGTGGAGTCCACTACCACCCCATCTGACTTGGGCACTGCAGTGGGGAACCTGTCCACTCCATCTGGCCAGCCCACTGGAGTTGTGCCGGCACCCACACCATCTGACTCATGCCCCCCAGTTGTGCCGGCACACACCATGTCAGACACCTCCACTGCAGTTGTCAGTGACTCTCCACCACCAGCCACCCCTTCCCTGCCTCCTTCTGGTGAGCCCTGATCCTGTCCCTGCGGTGCCTGGCCTGACCCCCGTATGCCCCTCCGAGGGGAGTGTCCCTGGTTATTAGCAGTGCAGGAAAGCAAAGGGTGACATCTGCCACTGTCACCCTGTTTGGACTTCAGTCATGGACTGGCCATTGGCCTTTGGGTTTTGTCTGGACTTTCTTTTTAATATGACATATGCTGAATAAAGCTCCTTTCAGTTCTCCAGTGGTTTTGCTTCAGATGTACATGATGTTGAGGATGCTAAACATGCCCTTGCTGCAGTGATGGTGATTTTTGCTATCAGGTAAATGAAGTGTTACTGTGCAGGACCCCATGTGGTCCAGGGTGAATGTGTCCTATCCTGGGGTGTACAATTAAGGTGATGGGATGCACACCTTTGTTTAAATGTATAATCCATGCTTATTCAATAGATATCCAAGATTGCGTGCGCATCGGTTAGGTGCCATGCCCAAACGGCACCTGGGTTAACAACACATCGTCAAATGGGGCATCATCTTGCCCCAAACCGATCGCACAGCTGAGTTGCGCCTCTATGGCAAACATTTCGTATTTTACTCCATATTTCCTCAATTTTTTATTATTCAACATGTACTTCATCCTTTTTTTCACTTATTTTTCGTCCACGTTATGCCTTGATCCACACACGGGATATTATGCCATTTTACAAGTTTCTTGTGTTGAAGCTGTGCCCATCCGGACCTCTTGCTAAAACACGACAGATGCAGGTGTTCGTTCAAAGCAGCGTTTATTTAAAAAAAGACCCAATGCATTTCGGGCTACAAGCGCCCTTCGTCAGGGGACACTGTTTTGAACATTCAAACTAATCTTTCGCCATCTTCAGAGAGATGGCGAAAGATTAGTTTGAATGTTCAAAACAGTGTCCCCTGACGAAGGAGCTTAGTAGCCCGAAATGCATTGGATCTTTAAATAAACGCTGCTTTGAACTGACACCTGCATCTCGTGTTTTAGCAAGAGGTCCGGATGGACAGCTTCAACACAAGACACTAAATGGCATAATATCCGTGTGTGGATCAAGACATAACGTGGACGAAAAATAAGTGAAAAAAGGATGAAGTACATGTTGAATAATAAAAATTGAGGAAATATGGAGTAAAATACGAAATGTTTGCCATAGAGGCGCAACTCAGCTGTGCGATCGGTTTGGGGCAAGATGATGCCCCATTTGACGATGTGTTGTCTATCCTGGGGTGTAGACATGTCATCCTTTGCAGCAATATGAGGGTGTCATGTTTTTCATATTTGCCAATGGGATTCCCTACATGTTTTTGCAATATCACATCTGTGGCTTACACCCCTGCACATCAGATGTGCTTGCCATTGTTCAATTTGTCTATTTCCCTGACCGTGTGACCATCTCCACTGAACATGCAAGTTTGGGCATCAATGGGGAAGGACTCATCTGTGGTATCAGTGCAACTTGCTATACATGTGTATTTGATCGGTGCAGATGATTTTGGTGACACTGCCATGACCAGGCTGATGTGACGAGAGCCTTCATTTTGTGCTAATTGTTGACTGAGTGACCAAGTGTTCTGCTGACATGATTGAGCCCTGCAGAGACAACGGATGGAACAGCTTTCCTTACACAGGAGTGGAGTCCCCTCATGGCAGTGTGTAATTCCGTGACATTGCCTGAGCCCAAGGTGTGTGTTGTGTGAGCATGTCTGTGTGTGTTCACTTCCATTTTGCTACGCAGGCTGGGGTCCCTAGTGATGTTCCTGTTTGTGATGCTTGCTGAGTTGAGCAATGTTCCCCCAAATCTTCGCCCTGGGTTCTCTGTGATGTGGGTGCATGGCACATTACTGGTGATCAGGGTGTCATCCATAGGTGTGTTTGCTGTCAGGGCTGAGTTTGTGGGCAAACGCAGATGAGACACAGTCAGGATTCCCCTTGGCACTTGTTGGTTACACAAGTGATGTAATTTACATTTTGTGTTAGCTTTCAGTGATTGTGACACGTTGTGTGTGTGACTGCTGCCACTCATCAGGGTCAGAGCTGCAATGTTGGAAGTTGTCTATGTGTGTTCTTGGTGGGTGACCTTGGCTTCTTCATTGGTGTGTGACTGTGGCCGGGATCCCATTGGTTGGTGTGGATTTGACGTCATGCCCATGTACAGCGTACTGTGCAGTGTGTCAGACTTTCACAAGTCTTGTTGACTGGCCATGTGTGATGGGTATCTCCACCTTAGTTCCCCCACCACCCCTGGGATTGTCATGGGTGCATGTGCAATGTCACCAGTCCATGTGAGCTTCACTGCTGCACATTGGTGGAGGTCAAGGTGTGTGGTGTTGAGTGTGTGCAAATAAGAGTTGTTGCACGGCTAGACCCCTACCTCCATGTTGGCCTTGGCTGACAGGCCATGCTGATTGATTTGTGCTTGTGTAGGTGTGATGGTAGTTAGTTGCTCAGGACACATGACTGTGGTTCACAGTGTGTACGACATCTACCTTTGTCATCACAGTGGGATTATCATGCAGTCCAGTGTCACCACAATGTGGGGTCCCTGGGGGTAGTGCTGTGGTGGGTCTGTCTCTTACTGTGTTAGTTGCTGTTCCTACAAGCTTGTGTGACATTTGTAATTTGGGCTCCCTCTCATCTAACAATGCCTGATTACCCACATAGGGGAATCCGATCTATGAGTTACTTTTGTGTGGCACTGTATTGACATCTGTGTAATAGGGATTTAGGCCTCCTCATGTGTTGTGTGGTTGCCTGGGGACACTGGCACACCCCCCATCACCTGTTGTGTTTGATATGCAGTGTGAGTCTGCCTGTTTGTGTTTGTGCATTTGCACCACTGTATTGGCATTTCTTTAGTGTGCCATTGGCTGTATGTTGTTTGGTGGATTTCCCCTGCTGTCCCTGGGACTCCTAGGTCATCAGTCAGCACAATGATCATGGTTTGTATGTCCTATTGCTGCCATGGAATGGTATTTGTTCACCTGACATCTACAGTCTCCACAGGATATCTACATTTGTGTGTCCATTGGTGCTGATGTGTGGGTCTGCATTATGATGGTCACTTCTGTCATTGTGTTATTCGTGAATGTTGACAATGTGAGCCCCCATGGGTGATGTTTGTCTGCACATGGCCAAAGCGATGTTTCATTGGCACTGCACTGTTTGCCTCACCCAATCTATGTTGCTATGGGACACAAGCACTACTATGCCACTGATGTGTTTGTTGTTGTGTGACCAGGAATCATCCATGCAGTTTGGCATTTGCAGCTTTTCACATGACAACACTTACATTTTGGACACTGTGGTGATGGGGCTTTAGACCCCATTGCCACAATGTTCAAAATGTGCTTCAGCTATGGACCCCACACTTATCTTTTGGTCACTGTGATGATGGGGTGTTAGACCCCATTGCCACACTGTTCAAAATGTGCTTCAGCTATGGACCCCACACTTACCTTTTGGTCACTGTGATGATGGGGTGTTAGACCCCATTGCCACACTGTTCAAAATGTGCTTCAGCTATGGACCCCACACTTACCTTTTGGTCACTGTGATGATGGGGTGTTAGACCCCATTGCCACACTGTTCAACATGTGCTTCAGCTATGGACACCACACTTACATTTTGGTCACTGTGGTGATGGGGTGTTAGACCCCATTGCCACACTGTTCAAAATGTGCTTCAGCTATGGACCCCACACTTACCTTTTGGTCACTGTGGTGATGGGGTGTTAGACCCCATTGCCACAATGTTCAAAATGTGCTTCAGCTATGGACCCCACACTTACCTTTTGGTCACTGTGATGATGGGTTGTTAGACCCCATTGCCACAATGTTCAAAATGTGCTTCAGCTATGGACCCCACACTTACCTTTTGGTCACTGTGATGATGGGGTGTTAGACCCCATTGCCGCACTGTTCAAAATGTGCTTCAGCTATGGACCCCACACTTACCTTTTGGTCACTGTGGTGATGGGGTGTTAGACCCCATTGCCACAGTGTTCAAAATGTGCTTCAGCTATGGACCCCACACTTACCTTTTGGTCACTGTGATGATGGGGTGTTAGACCCCATTGCCACACTGTTCAAAATGTGCTTCAGCTATGGACCCCACACTTACCTTTTGGTCACTGTGGTGATGGGGTGGTAGACCCCATTGCCACAATGTTCAAAAAGTGCTTCAGCTATGGACCCCACACTTACCTTTTGGTCACTGTGGTGATGGAGCTTTAGACCCCATTGCCACAGTGGTCATGGTCTGCTTGCATTGTGGAGGCCACACACATTTATGTGTGACACATGTGATAGGGGATCACATTGTATGTTCAATGTCATGTTCAGTGTTGTAGGCAGTCACGGTCTGTGTAGGAGTGCCGGCCGGGCGGTGACGTGGGGCGGGGGGTAGCAAAGTACGGATTACGGACCAATACAGGTAAGTAAACATTTAAATCAATAAAACGAATTTCGTTGCGAGCACTGCATCGCCAAATGCGATGCAGGGCGCGCAACGAAATAAATTTCATTGATTTAAATGTTTACTTACCTGTATTGGTCCGTAATCCGTACTTTGCTACCCCCCACCCTGCCCCTCCCCCGCCCCACGACACCGCCCGGCCGGCACTCCTACACGGACCGCGACTGGTTGTAGGCATTTGACACAGACTACACACGCTTGTCATGGTGTTGGGGGGGATGTATTTTTCAGACATTCCTTATGTTGGAGTATGCTGGTTGTGTCATGCATTACCCGTCCTATGAGTAGGGGTTGTGTGGGTGGTAGGCATCCAGGCCCCCATGAGTAGGGGTGGTGGTAGTGGTAGGCATCCATCCCCCTATGAGTGGGGATGGTAGTAGTGACAAGCATCCTTCCCCCTATGAGTGGGGAGGGTAGTAGTGACAGGCATCCAGGCCCCCCTGAGTAGGGGTGGTGGTAGTGGTAGGCATCCATCCCCCTATGAGTGGGGATGGTAGTAGTGACAGGCATCCAGGCATCCAGGCCCCCATGAGTAGGGGTGGTGGTAGTGGTAGGCATCCATCCCCATATGAGTGGGGATGGTAGTAGTGGCAGGCATCCACCCCCCTATGAGTGGGGAGGGTAGCAGTGACTGGCATCCAGGCCCCCCTGAGTAGGGGTGGTGGTAGTGGTAGGCATCCATCCCCCTATGGGTGGGGAGGGTAGTAGTGACAGGCATCCAGGCCCCCCTGAGTAGGGGTGGTGGTAGTGGTAGGCATCCATCCCCCTATGAGTGGGGATGGTAGTAGTGGCAGGCATCCATCCCCTATGAGTGGGGATGGTATTAGTGGTAGGCATCCATCCCCCTATGAGTGGGGAGGGTAGTAGTGACAGGCATCCAGGCCCCCTGAGTAGGGGTGGTGGTAGTGGTAGGCATCCATCCCCCTATGAGTGGGGATGGTAGTAGTGACAGGCATCCAGGCCCCCATGAGTAGGGGTGGTGGTAGTGGTAGGCATCCATCCCCATATGAGTGTGGATGGTAGTAGTGGGAGGCATCCATCCCCCTATGAGTGGGGAGGGTAGTAGTGACAGGCATCCAGGCCCCCATGAGTAGGAGGGGTGATAGTGGTAGGCATCCATCCCCATATGAGTGGGGATGGTAGTAGTGGCAGGCATCCATCCCCCTATGAGTGGGGAGGGTAGTAGTGACAGGCCTCCAGGCCCCCATGAGTAGGGGTGGTGGTAGTGGTAGGCATCCATCCCCCTATGAGTGGGGATGGTAGTGGTGACAGGCATCCAGGCCCCCATGAGTAGGGGTGGTGGTAATGGTAGGCATCCATCCCCCTATGAGTGGGGATGGTAGTAGTGGCAGGCATCCATCCCCCTATGAGTGGGGATGGTATTAGTGGCAGGCATCCATCCCCCTATGAGTGGGGAGGGTAGTAGTGACAGGCATCCAGGCCCCCATGAGTAGGGGTGGTGGTAGTGGTAGGCATCCATCCCCCTATGAGTGGGGATGGTATTAGTGGTAGGCATCCATCCCCCTATGGGTGGGGAGGGTAGTAGTGACAGGCATCCAGGTAGGCATCCATCCCCCTATGAGTGGGGATGGCAGTAGTGGCAGGCATCCATCCCCCTATGGGTGGGGAGGGTAGTAGTGACAGGCATCCAGGCCCCCCTGAGTAGGGGTGGTGGTAGTGGTAGGCATCCATCCCCCTATGAGTGGGGATGGTATTAGTGTCAGGCATCCATCCCCCTATGAGTGGGGAGGGTAGTAGTGACAGGCATCCAGGCCCCCATGAGTAGGGGTGGTGGTAGTGGTAGGCATCCATCCCCATATGAGTGGGGATGGTAGTAGTGGCAGGCATCCATCCCCCTATGAGTGGGGAGGGTTGTAGTGACAGGCATCCAGGCCCCCCTGAGTAGGGGTGGTGGTAGTGGTAGGCATCCATCCCCCTATGAGTGGGGATGGTAGTGGTGACAGGCATCCAGGCCCCCATGAGTAGGGGTGGTGGTAGTGGTAGGCATCCATCCCCCTATGAGTGGGGATGGTAGTAGTGGCAGGCATCCATCCCCCTATAAGTGGGGATGGTATTAGTGGTAGGCATCCATCCCCCTATGAGTGGGGAGGGTAGTAGTGACAGGCATCCAGGTCCCCATGGGTAGGGGTGGTGGTAGTGGTAGGCATCCATCCCCCTATGAGTGGGGATGGTATTAGTGGCAGGCATCCATCCCCCTATGAGTGGGGAGGGTAGTAGTGACAGGCATCCAGGCCCCCATGAGTAGAGGTGGTGGTAGTGGTAGGCATCCATCCCCCTATGAGTGGGGATGGTATTAGTGGTAGGCATCCAGCCCCCTATGGGTGGGGAGGGTAGTAGTGACAGGCATCCAGGCCCCCCTGAGTAGGGGTGGGGTTAGTGGTAGGCATCCATCCCCCTATGAGTGGGGATGGTAGTAGTGGCAGGCATCCATCCCCCTATGGGTGGGGAGGGTAGTAGTGACAGGCATCCAGGCCCCCCTGAGTAGGGGTGGTGGTAGTGGTAAGCATCCACCCCCCTATGAGTGGGGATGGTATTAGTGGCAGGCATCCATCCCCCTATGAGTGGGGAGGGTAGTAGTGACAGGCATCCAGGCCCCCATGAGTAGGGGTGGTGGTAGTGGTAGGCATCCATCCCCCTATGAGTGGGGATGGTATTAGTGGTAGGCATCCATCCCCCTATGGGTGGGGAGGGTAGTAGTGACAGGCATCCAGGCCCCCTGAGTAGGGGTGGTGGTAGTGGTAGGCATCCATCCCCTATGAGTGGGGATGGTATTAGTGGCAGGCATCCATCCCCCTATGAGTGGGGAGGGTAGTAGTGACAGGCATCCAGGCCCCCATGAGTAGGGGTGGTGGTAGTGGTAGGCATCCATCCCCCTATGAGTGGGGATGGTATTAGTGGTAGGCATCCATCCCCCTATGGGTGGGGAGGGTAGTAGTGACAGGCATCCATGCCCCCCTGAGTAGGTGTGGTGGTAGTGGTAGGCATCCATCCCCCTATGAGTGGGGATGGTAGTAGTGGCAGGCATCCATCCCCCTATGGGTCGGGAGGGTAGTAGTGACAGGCATCCAGGCCCCCCTGAGTAGGGGTGGTGGTAGTGGTAGGCATCCATCCCCCTATGAGTGGGGATGGTATTAGTGGCAGGCATCCATCCCCTTATGAGTGGGGAGGGTAGTAGTGACAGGCATCCAGGCCCCCATGAGTAGGGGTGGTGGTAGTGGTAGGCATCCATCCCCCTATGAGTGGGGATGGTAGTAGTGGTAGGCATCCATCCCCCTATGGGTGGGGAGGGTAGTAGTGACAGGCATCCAGGCCCCCCTGAGTAGGGGTGGTGGTAGTGGTAGGCATCCATCCCCCTATGAGTGGGGATGGTAGTAGTGGCAGGCATCCATCCCCCTATGGGTGGGGAGGGTAGTAGTGACAGGCCCTCCTGAGTAGGGGTGGTGATAGTGGTAGGCATCCATCCCACTATGGGTGTGTATGGAATTGGTGATAGCCATCCCGCCCCTATGGTTCTGCTGTTGCTAGTGTACGTCATTTGTGCATCTCTATGTGTGTGTGTGACATATTTCGGGTATGTGTCGTTTGTTTGTGTTGTGGGTGTTTGACTTACCGTCTGTGCCGTACGCGTCCGTACCGGTCCCGGTAATAGATGTAGAGTATTGGTAGGACCTGCGCGATGGGATTCATGGTTGGGTCATCTCGTTTGGGTTTTTCGTGGCTTCGACTCATACTCGTCGCTGGCTTGTCCGTCTTGTCGCCGTGGATCGTCTTGTGGCGCGAATCGGAGCTTATGTACAGCTCTCCCGGATGCTCAAACGTGCCGGACGTAGTGACGGGTTCGGCGCGTACGGAAGGCGTATCGTACTAGTCCGGCCGGAAGGTGCTGTGTATTTGCTTCCGTGCGACTCGAATCGGCGTTTACGGATCCGGCTCGGGCGGGAACAGGAGCTGAAATGGGTAAGTACGGCTCGCTCGGAATCTGGGCTGTTGTGCGCATCGTACTTGTTCGTTCGGACGAGTGTTCGAATCGGTCGGGAAACACGCGTTCGGCTTGTATTTTTTCCGGACGAATACTGTTAGGTGCGCTTCCGGCCGAGATCGGAATCGACCCCTCAGTCTGCACTATCACTGAGAGTCAAGTGCTGAAAGGGGTAGTACTTGGCCCTGTTATTGAGGGCCAGTAACAGGCCCATCCCCGGGACAGCAAGAGTGAAAGATTGGGTCCAGTAACCCCCACTTACCCTGCAGCCCTCTGAAAGGGGTTCTGAGAGTATGTACAGAATATAACATGTTTCTTCATACGTAACACAAGAGCAATTACACTTCAAATCTAGTAAGGGAAAATAGACAAAGAATGATAGTCCTCTTTCCATGTTGAGGTCCTGCAGAAAAGAAGTGGCCCTTGTTCAAATACAAAATCTTGTGCCTAAGAATATGCAACAGTTTTTTGGAAGGATTAATCCTCCATGATAAACTGTCTGATTTCAACAAACATTGTTAATCTGGCCTTATCAAGAAAATGCTATTGTTATATTATGGCTTTGTTAACATGGGTCTCACTTTATTATGGATCAGAGAGTCAGATTATGGCATTTTCTGATGTTAATCAGTACTACTGCCTTCAGGTAATTTTCCAGCTGTCTACGTTTTTTGCCCTTGTGGTGCAATTTTAAGGCTTTAAAAGGAAAATGCGTTATTCTCGTTTAATGTAGATATTGTTTTTTAACAGTCAAACATCATTATGCTTGATCTAGCTGCCAAATTACAGTATGAATTGAGTTACATGTTCTGTGTTGTTTTATGCTAGGAGTGCACTGGAGCACTGTTAGTTCTTTACACCTATGAACATATAAAATCTGATTAATCGATCTTGTTTGAGCAATCACACTACATTTATTTGACCCCATGACTGTAAATTTTCACTTTGATTTTCTTTTTAGTTGATCTTTATTTTGTATTGCTTTACTAGTTCTTTTTTCCAGATTAAGTAGAGGTTGAAATAGGTGGAAAAAACACTTAGGAATATTACAAATGTTCAAATGAAATCTATTTCACACACACCAAAGGATCAAAATGCTTGCATCCGAAAAGAAATATAGTTAGATTGCAAAAAAAAAATGAAGAGATGGGAATAAAAAAGAATAAAGAATAAATAAAAAAGAAACATAATTTTACAAGAGTTGTTCATATCAACTCCCCCTGGTCAAGATGTTTTTGTTCATCAATCGTTGTCATCTTTGCAAAACATGGGAATACACAATGATTATGCAAAAGCAGCCACTTTCAACATACCTTCACAATTGACCGTGAAAAATCACTGAATAATAGCAGAAATACACAAATACATGTCCAGAAGTGCCATCCTCTCCCAGCTGTCACCTTCATTCCATTTGTGGTCAGTGCTCAAGACCCCATTTCTTCAAGTTCGTCACATCTATGATTTCACCCATACATTTCTCACCACAGATCCTTGCACTCTATTGTACGTGCTGTTTTCTCTGGTTAACCTTCTACTTGCCCCACCCTCTGTTCTATTCACCCACCTCAGCTGTAGTCCTCAATATGAGGATTGATGTTGTCAATAGGCTGAGCGAGATATTGAACAAGACCTCAGAAAATACAATGTAATTTTAGTTTTACTTAAAGCTACAAATTAAAGGAAGTTACTTTTGTGCATAATTTTGTACATACATGCAGGAATAGCTGGCTCTCAGATCATGGGAAAATAGAAAAGAGAAACTGGTTGATTATAAACCACTACAAGTTAATGCTCTTTATGGTGGATGCTTTTGTTTACTTCAGTTCTGATAGACGTTTGCTGTCTCCACTCTGATAGTGTTGTAGATCAGGAGAATGCACCACAAGACAAGGATGCCCTAAACAAGACGAATAAACAGTTCCGTCTCTATTAGAATGATAACTTGACACTGGGGTCTCTAAGTTAATTCGTCTCCACAGAACTTTTCAGGCACCACTGTGCTGGGCGTGATCTCTGATATAATGACCCACATTCAAGATAGATGTCATGTTTCACAGGACGTGTTAACTCCTGATTGAATTCTTGGTTCTCAATAAATGATGACTCTTAACGAATCCTTTCTGGTCTCAATGAAAGTCCTAGAGCGCCCAGAACCCAAGCAACTATTTCTGTGTGGAGGAAACAGAGAAGTGACAATCCGCACCCCTTCCTCTAAGTGCACATTATCTTCAGATAAAAAATGAGGAGTGCCATGCAGACATTTTTGTTGTTGTTTTTTATAATTGGTATTTTTATTTACATTAGTCTTGTACCATACAAAAAACATTAACTTTTATACGTTAAAAATTACTAAATTACTCATAAGTGAAGTTTTTTACTTACTCAGAACCAACATATTTGAAAACGTACTTTTCAACCTATACATAGATGTGGACGTGCACAGCATGTCTGAAATCTCTACTCACAGAACCTCGATATATGATACATTCAGTCAAATATGCTTCGTTCTTAGAAATGAAATTAACTAAATGGATTCCAAATGTCTAAAACTTTTACAGCCGAAAATACAGTAATAGAATACATTGCGAAAAAAACAAATTGAATTCTGATGGCTCTAAAATATATCACCAGATACAGAATGTGAGAACCACTTAATACATTGATCTCTGACACAAGCAAAGAACTTCAAAGTTTGAATGTACTGTTTTAAACCTCAATTGTAAACAGACAATTTCAGTCAAAGGTAAGCAGACTTTTTCCAAAATGTTTAGCTTATTTGTATGAAAACGACATGCTAGGTGAAATCATATGTTATGCGCACATGTATATGTGATTCACTGCATGACATCTATCGTCCCCTTTAATGGCTTGCCTTTGACCCTCTCAATTCATGCATTCTGTTTTCCTTGAATTCATGTTCGTATACACTAGAATATGCACGCCTTCTGCTTATTTAAAGAACCTAGTATTATAAACGGATTCTGATAGTGAATAGTTTAAGCTGTTTTCAGAGAATACTTCAAGGCCCTTCAGTGTTTTCATGTACAGAGCACAATGACCTGGTTTGTTTTGAGCTTATGCTTGAGGCAGTTCTCCAAACTCAATCAAAGGTATAAGGAATATATTCTTGTGCATGTTCAGTTTATAGAGATTAGAATTAAAAGCACTGGAAACGGTGCAATTTCAATGTTTGCATTTTAAACTAATATGTTTTATTGCTGTGAATGAAGGTATCATTGTATCAGTAAACCATCTCTTTCAATACTGGAAACTGCATAATCAAATGTACAGCTTGAGGGCCAGGTCACAAAACATTTTTGATTGGCGCTATATTATGCCCTTGGCGGTAAATGAAGGTGGTGCTTCACAAGAACACCTTTTACCTCCTTATTATGAAAGTAGGTTTTTGGAGGTGGTAATGCGTGGAAAGAAGGTTTGTGCATATTGGTTGTGTAGCATGTTGTGGTGGTAGTGATGTGTTGTTTTTTCTAATGCTCTGCTTTTGTGATGCAATATTGCAATGAGATGATGATGTTTTTCGTGTGACTGTCTTTGTTGTGTTGTAGCATTATATGTTTTAATTGTATTGTTCTGTTGCTTTGTATATATTATAGCATTATGTTCTGTTGTTTACCATAGATACCTCACCAAATGCTACTACATTTCTAACCAAAAGCAGTCCATGCTTTTAAAGTTCCTTTGATAAACAACGCTAGCTCTTCAAGTACTTAACCCCTTCGCTGCTAGGCCTTTTCCCCCCCTGTGCTAAGCCTTTTTTTGGCTATTTGGGGTAGTGCGCGCTTAGGCCCCTGTAACTTTTTGACCACATAAGGTATCCACGCCAAATTTGCGTCCTTTTTCCAACATCATGGGCATTGTAAAGGTACCCAGGGTTTGTGGATTCCCCTGGAGGGGTCCCAGAAATTAGCCAAAATACAGCTAAATTCTGGGGTTTTAGGGAAAAATGCGAAAAAGGGCTGCAAATGAAAGCGTCTGGGTTTTCCCTGCAAATGCTATCAAAAAGGGTTTGTGGGGCTGAAATCACCATTTTCCCAGCTTTTAGGGAATGACAGACTTTTGTCAGAAAACCAACATTTTTTACACAGTTTTGGCATTTTTCTAGGACATAGCCTATTTTTGCTATTTTTTGTGTTTTCAACCTCCTTCCAGTTAATGGTAGAAATGGGTATGAAAGCAATAATGGATCCTAGACAGCTATACATTTTAGAAAAGTAGACAAAATTCTGAATTCAGCAAGGGGTCATTTGTGTAGATCCATCAAGGTTTCTTTATAGAAACTAACAGTTAAATATAGGAAAAATTGAAAATTAGTTGAAAAAAACAGCCTTTTGTGTCAACGTTTTCACCTGTAACTTCTTCTAATTATGACAGCTGTTTGAAAGCAATATACCGTTACATCCGCTGGACCTTACTGGTTGTGGGGATATATAGGACTTGTAGGTTCACCAAGAACCCGACGAACCCAGAGCCAACAACTGAGCAGCGTCTTGCAATGGTTTTTTATTATGTACCGGGTATATAGCAATTATTGTGGGAAAATGTATACATGGAAAAATCGGTATGAAAGACACCTATGTATTTCTGAAATGGGAACAAAATATAGAGTTTAGAAACAGTAGATATTTGCACATTTCCGAAATTGGGAATACTCATACTAGCATGAGAATTATCGGTCATTTTTTAAAATTACTTCTTTTTTACACAATGTCTTTCATTTGGAAGGCAGAATGCATCGAAAGTCAATAGGTAATAACAGTTGCTTTACAAATCTGAATTACCCTAAGTCTCCCGATAAAAATGGTACCTCACTTGTGTGGGTAGGCATAGTGCCCACAACAGGAAATGGCTCAAAACCCAACGTGAACACACCACATTTTCACAATGAAAAATTACCCTTTTTTTGCAAAGGGCCTAGCTGTAGTTTTTGAACCTTAGCTCTGCTGGCACCTAGGGAAACCTAGCAAACCTATACATTTTTGAAAACTAGACACCCAGGGGAATCCAGGATGGGGTGACTTGACTGTCTCCCTCCAGGTTCTGTTACCCAGAATCCCTTGCAAACCTAAAAGATTGATAAAAAAAACACATTTTCCTCACATTTCTGTGGTGGAAAGTTCTGGAATCTGCGTGGATCCACAAATTTCCACCCACCCCACGTTCCCCAAAGTCTTCCGAGAAAAATGGTACCTCACTTGTGTGGGTAGGCCTAGTGCCCGCGACAGGAAACGGCGCAAAACGCAACGTGGACACACCCCAATTTCACAGTGAAAAATGACCCTTTTTGACAAAGTGCCTAGCTGTAGTTTTTGAACCATAGCTCTGCCAGCACCTAGGGAAACCTAGCAAACCTATACATTTTTGAAAACTAGACACCCAGGGAAATCCAGGATGGGGTGACTTGACTGGCTCCCACCAGGTTCTGTTACCCAGAATCCCTTGCAAACCTAAAAGATTGATAAAAAAAACACATTTTCCTCACATTTCTGTGGTGGAAAGTTCTGGAATCTGCGTGGATCCACAAATTTCCACCCACCCCACGTTCCCCAAAGTCTTCCGAGAAAAATGGTACCTCACTTGTGTGGGTAGGCCTAGTGCCCGCGACAGGAAACGGCGCAAAACGCAACGTGGACACACCCCAATTTCACAGTGAAAAATGACCCTTTTTTGACAAAGTGCCTAGCTGTAGTTTTTGAACCCTAGCTCTGCCAGCACCTATGGAAACCTAGCAAACCTATACATTTTTGAAAACTAGACACCCAGGGGAATCCAGGATGGGGTGACTTGACTGACTCCCACCAGGTTCTGTTACCCAGAATCCCTTGCAAACCTAACAAATTGTCAGAAAATACACATTTTCCTCACATTTCTGTGGTGCAAAGTTCTGGAATCTGCGTGGATCCACAAATTTCCACCCACCCCGCGTTCCCCAAAGTCTTCCGAGAAAAATGATACCTCACTTGTGTGGGTTGGCCTAGTGCCCGCGACAGGAAACGGCGCAAAACGCAACGTGGACACACCTCAATTTCGCAGTGAAAAATGACCCTTTTTTGGCAAAGTGCCTAGTTGTAGTTTTTGAACCATAGCTCTGCCGGCACCTAGGGAAACCTAGCAAACCTATACATTTTTGAAAACTAGACACTCGGGGGAATCCAGGATGGGGTGACTTGACTGCCTCCCACCAGGTTCTGTTACCCAGAATCCCTTGCAAAACTAAACAATTGTCAAAAAAACCACATTTTCCCCACATTTCTGTGGTGGAAAGTTCTGGAATCTGCGTGGATCCACAAATTTCCACCCACCCCACGTTCCCCAAAGTCTTTCGAGAAAAATGGTACCTCACTTGTGTGGGTCAACCTAGTGCCCGCAACAGGAAACGGCGCAAAACACAACGTGGACACACCTCAATTTCGCAGTGAAAAATGACCCTTTTTTGGCAAAGTGCCTAGCTGTAGTTTTTGAACCATAGCTCTGCCGGCACCTAGGGAAACCTTGCAAACCTATACATTTTTGAAAACTAGATAGCCAGGGGAATCCAGGATGGGGTGACTTGACTGCCTCCCACCAGGTTCTGTTACCCAGAATCCCTTGCAAACCTAAAAAATTGTCAAAAAAACCACATTTTCCCCACATTTCTGTGGTGGAAAGTTCTGGAATCTGCGTGGATCCACAAATTTCCACCCACCCCACGTTCCCCAAAGTCTTTCGAGAAAAATGGTACCTCACTTGTGTGGGTCGGCCTAGTGCCCGTGACAGGAAATGGGGCAAAACGCAACGTGGACACTCCTCAATTTCGCAGTGAAAAATTACCCTTTTTTGGCATAGTGCCTAGCTGTACTTTTTGAACCATAGCTCTGCCGGCACCTAGGGAAACCTAGCAAACCTATACATTTTTGAAAACTAGACACTCAGGGAATCCAGGATGGGGTGACTTGACTGCCTCCCACCAGGTTCTGTTACCCAGAATTCCTTGCAAACCTAAAAATTGTCAAAAAAACACATTTTCCCCACATTTCTGTGGTGGAAAGTTCTGGAATCTGCGTGGATCCACAAATTTCCACCCACCCCACGTTCCCCAAAGTCTTTCGAGAAAAATGGTACCTCACTTGTGTGGGTGGGTCAAGGATCCGCGACAGGCAGGGGCCCAAAAGCTATTGAGGCGACATCAAAATTACCTATCACAAACCAACCTGGTTTTGCATGGGGAGTCCCATGAGTTTTTGGACCGGGGCTCGGCAGCCATCTAGGGAAACCTACCAAACCCACACATTTCTGGAAACTAGACACCCGGGGAGTCCAGCGAGGTATGGCTTGCGTGGGTCCCCATCATTCTCCTACGCAGAATCCCCTGCAAACCTCAAATTTCACCGAACAATTCACTTTTTTCTCACATTTCTGTGGTGGAAAGTTCTGGAATCTGCGTAAATCCACAAATTTCCTCCCACCCAGCGTTCCCCCGGGTCTCCCGATAACAATGGTACCTCACTTGCATGGGTGGGTCAAGGACCCGCGACAGGCAAGGGCCCAAAAGCTATTGAGGCGACATCAAAATTACCTATCACAAACCAACCTGGTTTTGCATGGGGGTCCCATGAGTTTTTGGCCCGGGGCTCGGCAGCCATCTAGGGAAACCTACCTAACCCACACATTTCTGGAAACTAGACACCCGGGGGAGTCCAGCAAGGTATGGCTTGCGTGGGTCCCCCATCATTCTCCTACCCAGAATCCCCTGCAAACCTCGAATTTTGCCGAAAAATTCACTTTTTTCTCACATTTCTGTGATGGAAAGTTCTGAAATCTGCGTGGATCCACAAATTTCCTCCCACTCAGCGTTCCCCCAGGTCTCCCGATAAAAATGGTACCTCACTTGTGTGGGTAGGCACAGTGGCTGCAACAGGAAATGGCCCAAATCGTACTCTGGAGACTTCAAAATTACCTATAGCAAAACTACCTGGTTTTGGGGGGGGCACCTGAAATTTTGGCCCCGGGCTCGGTGGCCATCTTGGGAAAGTACCAAACCCAAACATTTCTGAAAACTAGACACCCGGGGGAGTCCAATGAGGTATGGCTTGCCTGGATCCCCCAACGTTTTCCTACCCAGAATGCAATGCAAACCTTAAATTTAGCTGAAAAAACCACATTTTCCACATATGTTTGCGTGGAATCACCGTGCCGGCACAAATGTCCTACCACCCAGCGTTCCCCTTGTTCTCCTGAGTAAAATGATACCTCACTTGTGCGGGTATCCAAAGCAGAATTGGCTAAAAACGTATTTTTAAAAAAATGTAGCGCTTAGAATTCTCGGTGCTATACTATAAATCCCTATGTTTTGGGCTCTTCCTAGCCACAGGCCTTTGGCCCACCCACATCCCCCGCAAAAATAACAGCCTTCCTGCCCCCCCTGGGGGGCATATGGGGCAGTAGCCCCCAATCTGCCCCCCCGGGGGGGCAAAAAGCCCACTAGGCGCCAGCGATTTTTGGGGCAAATTTTATTTAGGGTGGGGGCATTGGCATGCCCGTTTTGGGCAGTCCCCACCTAATTAAAATTTGCCCCAAACTCCCTGGCGTCTAGTGGGCTTTTGCCCCCTGGGAGGCAGATTGGGTGCATTAGCCCCAATCTGCCCCGCCAGGGGGCAAAAGCCCCTAGTCGCCAGGGATTTTTTTTGGGCAAATTTGTATTAGGGTGGGGGCTGCCCAAAGTGGGCATGCCCATGCCCCCACCCCCTCCCAGCAAAAATTACAGCCTTCCTGCCCCAAAAACAAATTGGGGGGAGCAAAAGCCCTTGCCCAAGGGGCCTCTCCCCCCTCCCTGGTGTCTAGTGGGTGGATCCCTGCTTGGGGATCGCCCTCCTGGGGTGATCCCCAAGCAGGGATCCACTGGAGAGGGGTACCATTGGAAAGGGGAGATTCTCCCCTTTCCAATGATACCTCTCCCGTCTTTCTATGTGCCCGGGGGCTGAGATAGCCCCTGAGCACATAGAAAGTGAAACTGAAATGAGCCTAAAGACATGAAATATTATAGACCGTGTGGAATTCAGGAAGTCTTATCTCTTCCAAACCAGATGACGCAGAATAACATGATCATTAAAGAGATAGAAAGTAGGCATCAGATGACACAAGAACATACCTTCCCATCAACCAGAACCTATTAACCACACAAGGATGGTTGTCATGATCACATATGCTACAGATGCTACTATTTCCCAAACAACTTCAGCCCTCTCCAGGCAAAGGAATACATATGCAATGACAGAAACATATGCAAAACAATTTGCTTTTTATTGAGCGCAACACAGAAACACATCCTTCACTAATTACACTCACAACCTACATTTGTCTAACCAGACACAACAATAATATGAAGCTCAAGTTTTCCATTCCTCATTTCTCTTCAATATATTACACTTTTAAATGAGCTTAAATGCAGTGAATAGAGAAAAAGGATACCACTTTCGGTCTTCACGCACTGCACAACAGTAAGAATCACTTTCATTAAAAATACACAAAATTGTGATTTGGAGAATCAGAAATTGTGGACATTTCTGACTGCAAATTTGCTTTACTACTAGTTCAAATCTGCATGCATGGTGTCTTTCTGAAATCCAGGTTAGAGTCAGGCGTGAAAGCATGAGTAGGCCCAGGAGAGGGGCAAGCATGTGACCATTTCACACTGTGAACATAGACATTTAAGAATATCCGTAGACAACACATTATTTTTCATCCACACCATTGGCACTTTCATATTTACTGGTTGAAAAAGTAGGTGGAGATTTTAGGAGGAGAGGTTTCGTTCCATGTACATTTCCACACGTACTTTTGTTTGCAAGCTTGCAATCCACAGGCCTAAATGTAGGAAGAAGTGCAGACGGAAACATGAGATTTAGAAACATGTACACGTCTATCCCTGGCGATTTATTTGAATCCTCTAAACTTTGGAACTAAACCAATATGTTGGTGGAATTCTACTATGTGCAATTTTGATATCTTTCCTGACCTTTTCAAGACATAACGAAGTTATAGATTATGCTCTGAGATCTCTGTCTATAGTGCAAACCTAAAACGTTCAAATATAGGCAGCTAAACAATTCTGGACTAAAATCTGATGTTAAAAATCCAAATTATCTGCAACTATATCACAACAATCACAATGAAAAAGATTTAAAATTTTAAGGAAGAAAAACATTTCCACAGAATGTGTATCCAACGCATGACATAGCCTCCCAAATGATGGAACAGACAAAGCACATGAAATTAAAAGAAATCTTGTACCAGAAGCAGTGACAGAATACTATTAAGTAATTAAAGGTAACATTGCAGTCTATGTAAGATCTCTGTATAAAATTAATCTGGAATCATTACCTGGCGGTGAATTATAAAATGAGAGAATTGAGACGATTTTGAGAAATCCTGTCACAAGGACAAGTCCTCCTAAACTAACTCAGGAAATGGTGACTCCTCTCAGACGCTACTATGCAAAACTGCATAGAATCCTATCTGTAGAAAGGTCACAGGTGTTTCCTTTAGAAGGTCACAGTTGGAGGAAAAATCCATGGACAACCTCCTTTGAAAATACTGTGATTCATGAATGAAGGTGTACATAGGGTTGGTGTTAAAAGCAAAGTACAAACCCCCCCTTGAAATCAGGAAAAATAATACACCTTAGGACAGAGGGTCTCAAGCTGCTTGAGAAAAAGATGAAAAAAAGGAGTTTAGAAAAACCAAACAGAAACTGATAGTAAAAGATAGAAATTTCTCAAAAAAGATATCCAACTAATGAGGGAAAATTAGGGACAAAAATGAATAACACGAGGGTGTTGAGTGTGACAAAAAAGGAGGGATAGAGTTGCATTGATCAAAATCAGGACTTTCCAAACACTGCCTTTTACATGCTTGAAAAAGGAACTGACAACACAGCAGTGGTTAATTTGTAAAAAAATAAGTGACGGGTCTCTCATCAGGAGGCAGCTTGCACCAGCTCAATTCTCCTGTTAGCGCTTCCTAAAACAGAACCAACTACTAACCATGAAAACAGGGAGAGGATGTGGCGTAGAGCTGACAAATTCAGAGCTCGGGAACCAAGTTCGAGTCTCTGTGTCGGCTCAACATCTTGTGATTCTGGGCAAATCACTTCATCTCCCCGTACCTCCTATAAATGAATGTGTCCTTAACTGGTGCTCATGAAAAGCGCCGGTGTTGATGATTAAGTGCCGGTGCTGAGCACCTGAAACCACTGGCTCAAATTAGGCACTGCATCACAGGAATAAACACATCTTGGATTTGGATATTTCATTACCTCTCAACGTACTGACCACCATCTTAGAAAGGGAATTTTATAAGGTCCAGCTTTCCCCTCATTTGGTAACTTATGGCCTCTGCTCTACCTTGAAGGAGAAGTCCAAGTTTGCATACTTCGCGTCATGTGGCATTCTGGACCTCCACGAGTTTCATGCTTCGAATGGCTGCTTGGGAGATTCAGGGGGATATTCACAAGAACGTGTGCTAAATATCACCAAAAAATGTTAACGCAACTTTGCACATCGCAGTCCATCGCAGGAAAATAACCCTGTGTTAACGTGGAATTCACAACACGGCGGTACCATGCGATAGTCTCCTGAAACCGCGGACAATGTCTGCGATACAACCACCGCGACGGAGATAAAACCACAAACCCCAACACCAAAAAACGTGCGATGAGCCCATTCGCGATGAGGAAATCAGCGATAAGCAGCGCCAGGCCTGCCATACACACACGGCAGGCGGGAAAATCACTACAAAAGGAGAAAAAACACACAAACACAAAATGACCAACACCGAAGCACCATGGAGGCAGCCGGAGCAGGCGCAGAGGACGAGCGCAACCCCACAAGTACCCCCGGACGACCAGCCCAGGACCACGGTGACAGGGAAGGGCAAGGACAAGAAGAAGATAAAGTACACTCCGCAGGAGAATCGGATCCTGGTCACGGAGGTGATAGAACACCATCAACAACTGTTCATCGCCTCCAATGTGTCATTGGGCACCAGAAATGGATTATGGCGGGCCATCATGGACAAGGTGAACGCCGTCGGAGAGCACAAGAGGTCAATGGAGGAGGTCAAGAGGCGATGGAATGACATCAAGCGCAAGACCAAGGAGAAACTCGCAGCCAACCAGAAGGCAGCAATGCAGACTGGAGGTGGGAGCCCTGCGCCACAGCAGGAGCTGGATGACATTGAGGAGCTGGTGTCGACAGTCATCAGTGTGGAGACCGTGGCAGGAGTCGGGGGACCGGACACTGCTCGACATGACACAGGGGGAGATGGCCACAATGGCACACATGCATAATCAAGCAGAGCACAGTGCACACCCACAATGACTCTGGATCATGGCCCTGATCCACAGACTGTCACAATGTACAATGCCATGCTGTCTGAATGTGAACCTGTACCATGGGGCTACATACATGCGGACACATTGTAATACACCATCTCCCCTTCACATTGCAGGGGCACCGTCAACACCTCCTGCAGAGCAGTCCCAGCCACTCTTCACTGATGACGAGGAGGACACCACCAGCATCGACACCCAAGCCCTCCAAGACATCATTGAACTCATCCGCCAATCACCTCCAGGACCAGGGCAGTCCAGCTGCATCGAGGAGACCCCACCCACTACACAAACCACCCAGCAGGAGGCATCCACAACCCCGGCTGTCTCCCAAGACCCCCCGAGCAACACATGGCCTTCCAACGCCGTGTGTTGGAGGTCCAGAGGGAGATGGCTGAGCAGGTGCGGGTGGGGTTCGACATCATGGCTACCAAACTGGACGCCATCCATGGGTGTTTAGGTCCCATCAGGGACCAGCTCCAGTCCCTAACGGACACCCACGGCCCGCTCCATGGTCCCCAACGAGCCATGACTGACATCGCTGGAGTCCTGACTCGGAGACAAGAACACCTGTCCGCTCAGAGTGGCTCCAGCGATTCCAGCCGTGAGCTGGCACACATGCGGAGGCTCATGGAGGACATGGTGCGGATGGAGGCGGAAAGGATGGCAGCCACCGCTGCACATCAGCGAAATGTAGCTGGGATATACCAGGCTCTGCATGTCCTCATCATGGCATTGCTGCCACAAGGCGTGGCGATGATGAATGCTGCTGCCCCCACACAATCCACATCTCCGCCCCCTGGTGTGTCAGTGCCTCCCAGTGTGGCAGGCGTATCCACTCCGGCACCTGATGTGTCACTGCCACACAGTGCGGCCAACAATCCTCCTCCGGCCCCTGATGTGTCAGTGGCACACAGTGCCACAGCCGGTACTGCACCACCCACAGGTGGGGCAGAGCACACATCCGAGGTCGAGGACGTGGATGGGATTGCGATCAGAAGGAGGCACTAGCATTCATTTCCGCCACCTTGCCTGTTTCTGCTTGGTGCCGCACATGGCCCCATGACCTTCCACTGACCCCCGATACACTTTGCTGCACTCACTTTGGACCGCGACATGGACTGCCATATCCTGTTTGATGACCAATGACACAGCGACCACACTGCGGACTGTACCCTTCCTCTTCCACAGTACTTGTCATCCCCGGATGGACTCTGGCTGGCCCTCCATGGGCCCATATTGTGAAGTGTGCTTGGCATGGCCCTGTACTGCTCCAGCTGCAATACTCCACTGGATGTGCAATAAACATCCAGAAACGCACTGCTGTGTCATGTCTTTCATCATTCATGTATGAATGTGTGGATGAATGTAGGGACAGTGATTTCCCTTACGTCAATGATGCTCATCTAGTGGGATGCCAGTCACAGTGTGCTACATTGCCGATTGTGTTCGGGGTGCCGTAGACACTACAACAGGGACACACGCATTAGTCACTTCCTTTTCCGGACATGGACTGAACCACGCCCAGAGCCCCAGAGTCATTGTTGCAAGCCCTGCGCTGGTCCGGCATACGCCAGGCCAGACCACTCCGCTTACGCTCCGAGGGGGGGCCCACATAGCTACATGTCGCAGGCGTACACGCTGGTGGTATGCAGGTCACTGGTCTAGTTGTCAGCATGTCACGGCCACCCCTGAGGGCAGGTTTGCACACACACCACACCCATCCGGCACAGGCGTCACAGGCCATGTGACCCCGCCAATATAAGGGGCCGACAACGTCACATTACCCACTGCCGGTGGTGACTGGATGATGGACGCTCCACGGTCCTCAATCATAAAGGGCCCATGAGTTGTTGTGCACAGGGTTAGTGGCACCCAAAGCCTTGCACCCGTCACGGGCCTACCACCACGTGGCGCTGACTGGGGTTGCACAGGGTTAGTGGCACCCGAAGCCTTGCCCCCGTCATGGGCCTACCACCACGTGGCGCTGACTGGGGTTGCACAGGGTTCGTGGCACCCGAAGCCTTGCGCCCATCACGGGCCTACCACCACGTGGTGCTGACTGGGGTTGCACAGGGTTAGTGGCACCCAAAGCCTTGCGCCTATCACGGGCCTACCACCACGTGGCACTGACTGGGGTTGCACAGGGTTAATGGCACCGAAATAGCTGAGCGGGTGTGCAGCCTGCGATGATGACGTGTGCACTGATGTGGTCTCTGCCATTGATGACTCAGGACTCAGCGTCATGTGTGGGACTTGCTGGGCCGCGGGGCAGCTCCGCATGATGTGGTCCTTGCCATGGTGGCGGGACCGGGGCCTGGAGCTTGCACGGGCACGTGGTGTGCCCACTGGTGGACACACTGTTGGCGGCAGGTGAGCAGTGGGCCCGGGTGCGCAAGTGCGGACAGCCAGCGCTGGCCGGCGGGAGGGGGTGGGGTGCGGCTGCATGCGTGCGCAGGGACGGACAGGCGTTGTTGCCCTGTGCTGTGTGATGGACTCTGCCATGATTGACTCTGGCCTCGATTACAGGTTGCAGACCTGGTGGCTTGCAGTGTATCCCGGCACGTGGTTGGAGACACACCGGTGGCAGCAGGTGAACAGTGGGGCCTGGGTGCGCAGGGGTGGCGGTGTCTCTCTCTCTCCCTTCCTTCCCTCTCTTTCTCACTCTCTCTCTCCCTTCCTTTCCTTCTCTCTCTCTCACTCTCACTCTCTCTCCTTTCCTTTCCTCTATTACTCTCTCTCCCTTCCTTTCCTTCTCTCTCTTTCTCTCTCTGCCTTTATTTCATTTTCTGTTTCTCTGTGTCTCGCTCCTTTGATGTGCGCATGGCACACGTTCTGATTTTGTGCTTTGTTTTCCAGGCTGTGACATCGATATTGTCTCGGACGGACCCGACAGGAGTCTTCCGCATTGGTGTTTTGTGTTGTATTTCAATTACGTTTTTGGTTGTTACTTCAGTGCTGTGTGACTGTTTCTCGTTCTTCTGGCCACACTGTGTTATTTTTTGTCAATGTGCGTCATCATGCGCTTTTTGGGGCTCTTGTGTCGTGCACGGTATGTGTATGTCGGGGGGGCCGGGGGGGGCCTGGGTGGGTGGCGGTGGGTGTTGTGGCCCTCATGGGTATCGGAGCTGCATGATTATTGTCTCCATGGCATCTGTGGGTCTTCAGGTGTGGCTCTTGGCTGGGCTCCCTTTCATGCTGCAGGTAGTCGTCCGGCTTTAGACCAGCAAAAGGCAGGTGTTAAATCCCTGGTGCTACCGCGGCTTATCGCCTGTTTTTGGTTCGCATCGCAGATCTGGCAGTTCGTTGTGAAAGTGGTGTTGTGGTTTTTCCCTTTTTTTTTATTGCACGGGAACGCCTACTCTGCATCTCATTAGGGTTAGTTGGTGGTGCCCACCGTGGTGTTAGATTTTGGGGCAGTTATCGCGGGAATACTGGCGATGTCTGCAGTTTGCACCCGCTTGTGAATGGGGTGTTAAATCTAGCTCCACTTTTGATGAGTTAAGGTGGAGATAAATCGGAGATAAGTCCTTGTGAATATCCTCCTGAGTATTTAAATGGTGGTGATGTACGTGGTGTGGGTAGAGTGTCTGACAGTAGCGGCCCGTGGTGGGAGTACTGCCGGGCGGTGACGTGGGGCGGGAGAGGGGCAGGATGGGGGGTAGTAAAGTACGGAATACGGCCGAATAGAGGTAAGTAAACATATAAATAAATAAAGCGAATTTCGTTGCGCGCGCTGCATTGCATTTGGCGATGCAGCGCGTGCAACGAAATTCGTTTTATTTATTTATATGTTTACTTACCTCTATTCGGCCGTATTCCGTACTTTACTTCCCCCCACCCTGACTCTCCCCCGCCCCACGTCACCGCCCGGCAGCACTCCCACCACGGGCCGCTACTGGTGTCTGACAACCTGGAGAGGAGTCTGCATTCTAGTGTAACATGAGGTTTTTAGCATGTTGTAGTGCACATTTGGCAGACTCCTATATTATCACAAAAACTGATATTTTAAATCACAGTTTCCACTAAAGAGGCAGTAGATGATTTAATGTGTAAACTAAATGTTGTTCAATGCCTCATATTTCGAGGACCTTGTCCTAGAATATGTGACAAACTAGCATTGCATTACTACAGAAGACACCACTGAACTAAACCAAATTGACAAAAGGCAGGCATGGAAATGATATAGGTAAAGCTGTTGAAGCTGTTATGTTGAGTAAAGCTGTAGACATTTTGATATTTTATGTAAGTCATCTGTCTCCAAGCTATAAGCTGTAGTATTCATTTATTGTGGAATAAAGAAGGATATGTCTTTCAAACAAACAGAACAAAAGTAATTAAACGAAATGCCGGAATAAGTCTGATCTCTGATGACAATTACTCTGCTAATAAGTGATATTTTTTATTTCTATTGCATCACTTCAAAAAAGGCTTCTCTGTCCAAACTGCGAGGTCAAATTCACTTTGAGTGGCAGCAGGGCAAAGCCAGACATACTTTGGGCCTTATTACAATGTCGGGCGGACTGCCACCGACAGGCCGTTGGTAGAGATCCGCCCGACAGACAGGCCATCAGTCTGACCGCTGCATTACAGTGCAGGTGGTCAGATCACAGAGGTCTGGAGGAAAGACTGCCCCCGACGGGCCGGCAGTCAGAATCGTAGTCCCGACAAGAGGCGGTACCGAGGCATGCACCACCATCGGGATTACGATGTCACTTTCCGACAGCCATTTCATGGTGGTCCCACTGCAATGAAAAGACCATCAGAAAAGGACTTTGGGGGCCCCAATCATGGCCCCATCCCTCGTGGCCCACTATAAAGTGGCCCAGGGGGCACATATTGTGCCCGCATGCACATCCTTGCATAGTGCATGGCACATGGTGAATGGATGTGCATAAAGCGCTCTTTTACACTGCGGCTTGTGCTTCAGCCCTTTTCCAGGGCCGCAGCACAAGCCACTGTGTTAAACAGCATTTTTCGAATCCCCAGCCTGGTGGTTACATCATAATTGGGCGGTCGGATCGCCGCCTGCTTCTTGGTCGATCTCATGACCGACATGATAGCGGGTAGCGGTACGACCGCCCGCAATCGTAATAAGCCCCTTTGTTTGAATTTATTGGTCCCATTTGATAACATGCTGTTTAGAAACTATTTACATAGCAGACTGTCCGACCAGAGGTATAAGTTCATAGTGGCGTTTGACCGGTCCTGTTTCATCCAGAGTATCACTAGGTCTGTTCCCATGAATTTATGACATTACTATTTTTTTTGTTTTTCTGTGACAAAACCCCACTTCTAGAGTTTGTTTTAAAACAGCAAAACTCTTTGCTGCGCACCCACAAAAAGGTGCGTGCTCAGCAATGTTCTCAGCCTTTATTGTAATTGATGCAAGAGTGGTTGTAGACAAGCCTTCAGAAATCTGTTCCAAGGAGGAGGGAATCTCTAAAAAGGGTGGGTTGTCCTCCATCCCAGGGTGCATAGGCATAGCGTCTGTTGACCTGGTTGACTGGCAAGCTCTAAACTGAGCTCTATACTTTCAGGTTCAGTTGAACTAGCCTAGGTGCCAGGATTTGAAAGGAACAACATATCTCCCAAGCTCTTTGGAAATCAGTATATGAACTCCGGTCTTTATTATGGCACCCCCCATATCAAAAGCATGACATAGTCTTTTTGAGGTAAAACCAGGTTTCACAATGTGACACATGCCTACAGGTAACAAGACATCCTTTGCAGGTTCAACTGTCTGAAATGCATCAGGAAAGCCAGGATTAATGTTTGTCAAATGGTGGTAAAATTATTGATGCAGATAAGGAGAAGTTTCAAGGTTGAGTACTTTTCTGGGGGACATCGCATGCCAGTGGTGTGCATCCATGACCCTGGATGTCTCCAACTGACACATTATGGACCTTGCTGGAACGTGTTTGTGAGCACATGAGCCAGAAAATGTATGTGTGGGACAATAGTGTACATAAGTAGTTAATGACCATGTTGATGTTTAGCGGCTGTGCTAGAAAATTTAGCTAAAATTAAAAAACTGCTGTTTTAGTAGAATAAAATCTTTTTTTTAAATGGTCTTTTTTTTAGTTGGAGAAGTTGCATTTATTTGTTTGTTTTTGAAATCAAAAGATATGAATCCCAAGAAAATGACAATGTGATATCTGGGGACAAAAAAATTAAATTTTCATATTATAGTAGAGCTACTCCAGTGATAAAACATTCAAAGTTGGTGTAACAGCCTATCCTGGCCTCTCATGAATCCCCTGTCACTGGCGCCATCATTACTGACCCTACTCCATAACCCTGTCATGACGGGCTTTTCTGTCGCTGGTCCCTGTGCCAGTGGCGGCCGGTACTTATAGCAGGGAGGGAGTAGGACGGGACACAAATGCACACATAAACACTGACTCACATCCAAGCATTCACACACGTGCGCACACACACACACACACACACCCCCATACACACACACACATATCCATTCATAACACTCATTCCCATATATTCATACACGCACGCATTCACCACACATTTTTTTTTTAAAACACACTTACCTGCTAAGCTCTGCCTCAGAGGTCCCATGAGGGTTGGGGCTGCTGCCTTCCCTCAGTGGCTGACTTAGGTCAGCCATTGAGGGAAGGCAGCAGTACATCACTTGTCACAGAGAGGGATATGGCCAGTGAGACTGTTGACCTCACCCCACTCTGTGACGAGGTGTCACTGATTAACATTCGGCCCTGAGCACTTCAAAACTTTATAACTTAGAATCAGTGGCTCTCGCCCTGGTCACAAGGGAGAAGGCATTGAGATGTTTGCCAGGAGGTTGTCACACCCACAATGTCACAAGCTGTGACATCTTGTGCCCGGCAAATTTCAGCTTAGGCAGCCAAAGTTCAGCTTAGGCTGAACTTTGCTTAGCCAGACAGACACTCTTCTTTTTGAGCAAAAGGTAAGGGGGGGTGGCCCTTCTCCCATTAGGACAGGCTGTTGCTGGCCTGTGCCCAGCGCCCACCAGGATCAGCATCCAGATTTCTAGGCATTTTTTGACATCAAGGCAGCAGAAGACCTTCCCTGAAAATGAAAGAAATAATTACACAAATAACATATTACAGCACTGTGTCAACCAATTTCTAAAACTCACCTTCATGTCCTGTGTGGTACCCTGCATTGTGCACTCTTTGTGGGCACCTGCAACAAAAAGAGAGAAGCAGTTACACGCATGTCTAAAACCAACAGCTACGAGACAAACAACTAATAAGTAACTAACAATTCTCAGAAGCATGTAATGCTGATTGGAAATTATTTGACCCAAATTAGAAACTGATCAATTATCTAGAAATAACTAAGAGTGTGATTATGCTTTGGTGGGTCTTGTTGTGCAGGAAAGCAGGTTGTGATTGTGAGGGGTTTAGTATCTGATTATTAATTTTCAAAGTTTAAGGGTAGGATCAGCTCATATATCCATTATGGAAATGATTGGGAGAGGCACCAATATTGTTCATTTGCCTTTGTGGAAATGATATAATCATTTCTATGTATTGATTGGCAAATCCAGTTGTATGTTTGTATTTACTTTTCATATATTTCTATGAAACGTTGTGGGGCTATTACGTGCAGTTTATATTCTCTGTAAAGTCTGGAACGTTATACACATAAGCTTGCAGTCTGCGGTAGACGACTACACAGTGAAGTGTGGTCAAAATGTGTGCAAAACTATGCAATGCACACCAATTTTTGTATTACAACAAAAGGAAACATTTTACCTTACCAGATGTGAATTGGACTCTATATATACCTTAAATGAAGTATAGTTCTTGGCACCCGACTAACACCTCACCAAAAGAGCAAGATAGAGAAGTGCAATCAGGTCAATCAGTCAATCAGGGTAATTGTAAGTGTGCTACTCACCTGTGAGGGTCTCAAGGCGCTGTGGGGGGTAAGCAGCTCCATTCCATCGAAGAGCCAGGTCTTGAGTATCTTCCTGAAGATGTTCAGGGAGGGGGCGCGTCTGATGTTGATCGGGAGCTCGTTCCAGGTCTTGGCCGCGATGTAGGAGAAGGCCCTTCCATCTGCTATGGCTCTGCGGATGCGTGGGGTGTCGGCGAGGGCGAGGTCTGCGGATCGGAGGTCTCTCTTGGGTACGTGGAAGGAGATTCTCTCGTTGAGGTATTGGGGTCTGGTCTTGTGGAGGCATTTGTAGGCGTGGGTGAGTATCTTGAAGGTAACTCTCTTCTCAATGGGAAGCCAGTGGAGGTTACGCAGGTGTTGGGTGATGTGTTCATGTCGAGGGATGCCAAGGACGAGTGTGGCTGCGGTGTTCTGTATGGTCTGGAGTTTGTGGATCAGAGACTTGTTGATCCCGACGTAGAGGGCGTTTCCGTAGTCAAGGCCGCTGTTTTTGAGTGCGTGGGTGATGGTTTTTCCTTGATTCAGGGGGGTTCCAATTGAAGGTCTTTCGGAGAATGCGGAGGGTGTTGAAGCAGCTGGAGGTGACGGCGTTGACTTGTTGGGTCATGGAGAGGGAGGAGTCGAGTACGGTGTGGAGGTTTCGGGTGTGGGGGTTGGAGGGCTACCGAGGGCAGTGGGCCACCAGGTGTTGTCCCATGCAGAGGGGGAGGGTCCGAGGACGAGAACCTCTGTCTTCTCCGAGTTGAGCTTCAGGCAGCTGCTGCTCATCCAGGATGCGACGTCCTTCATTCCTTCCTGGAAGTTGAGTCTGGTGGTGACTGGGTCCTTGGTGAGGGAGAGGATTAGCTGGGTGTTGTCAGCGTTGGATACAGTGCTGAGTCTGTGCTGTCTGATGATGGAGTCGAGGGGGGCCATGTTGATGTTGAAGAGCGTGGGGCTGAGCGACGATCCCTGGGGTACTCCGCAGTTGATTTCCGTGGGTTCGGAGAGGAAGGGTGGCAGTCTGATTCTTTGGGTTCTGCCAGTGAGGAAGGAGCGGATTCAGTCGAGGGCGGTTCCCTGTATGCCGGCGTCGCGGAGTCTGGCGGTGTGTGTGCAGTGGGAGACGGTGTTGAATGCTGCAGAGAGGTCGTGTAGGATCAGGGCCGCGGTGTGTCCTTGGTCGAGGAGGGTGCGGATGTCGTCTGTGGAGGCGAGTAGAGCGGTCTCGGTGCTGTCGTTGCTGCGGAATCCGGATTGGGAGGGGTCAAGGATGGGGTTTTCTTTGATGAATATTGTTAGCTGGGCATTGACGATCTTCTTGGGGACTTTTGCCATGAAGGGGAGGAGGGAGATGGGTCGGTAGTTCTTGAGGTCCGTGGGGTCAGCTGAGGGCTTCTTGAGCAGGGATCTCACTTCTGTGCATTTCCAGTCATTGGGAAAGATGCCGGTCTTGAAGGTGGTGTTGATGGTGCGTTGTAGTTCTGGAGCAATGGAGGTAGCAGCTCTGTGGTAGATGTGCGGCATGGTCGACGTTTTGTCTTCGGTGGTGACTGGGGTCCAGGAGGAGATGGTAGGCTGGCTGGCATTGCTTGAGAGGGAGGTGGTTTCGTAGTCAGGTGTCTGGTCGGTGAAGTGGTCGTGAGGCCCTTGATTTTCAGCTAGAAGTAGGATCTGAGCTTGTCGCAGAGGTCCTGGTAGGGGGTAATGTCCGTGGTTTCGCTGGGGGGCTTGGTGAATTCCTGGATGACACTGAAGGGTTCCTTGGAGTTGGCGAGGATCTTGTTTTGGATGAAGGTCCTTTTGGTGGATCTGATGCTTTGGTGGTATTCCGTCATGGTGTTCTTGTGGTTGGTGCGATCTTCTGACGTTTTGCTGTTTCTCCAGTTCTTCTCGAGATATCTGCAGGTGCATCTCGATTCTTGGAGGTCGGTGGTGAACCAGGTGGCCTTCCTGGAGTGCTATCTGTTGGAGTTGCGTAGGGGTGTGAGCTCGTCTGTGCAGTTGGAGAGCCATCTGTGGAGTTCTTTGGCTGCGAGGTTGGCGTTGGTTGAGGTGGTAGGGGCATCGCGATTGAGGGTGGAGTTGAGCTGCTCCTCAGTGATTTTGCTCTGGTTCCTTTGTGGAGGGCGCGGTGCAGGTTTGGGGGTGGTGGGTTTGTCGAAGTTTAAGTGTATACAGTGGTGGTCCATCCAGGGGGGTTGCGTGGTGTGGCTGAAGTGGATGTTGTTACCTCCTGCGAAGATGGAGTCGAGGGTGTGTCCTGCCTTGTGTGTGGGTGTGGTGACGAGCTGTTTCAGGCTGATGTTGGTGAGGTTGTCCTGGAGGGTGGTGAAGTTGGGGTCGCTTGGGGTTGTCGAGGTGGAAATTAAGGTCTCCGATGAGTATGTAGTCCATGGAGGTGATGGCGTGGGGTGCCATGAGGTCAGCGATGGTCGTGGTGAATGAGGCGCGAGGTCCGGGGGTCTATAATCGAGGGTGCCGCAAAGTGTGGTTCTAGGGCTGGTCTGGATCTGGAAATGAAGGTGTTCGGTGGTGGAGAGGGAGTCATTTGTGGTGGAGGTGCAGAGTCGGAGGGAGCTCTTGTGTGCGATGTCGAGTCCTCCTCCTGGGTGGTTGGGCGGGTCTTTCCTCTGGATCTTGTATCCGTCGGGGATGGCGGTGGCGATGTTGAGGGCGGAGGAGGCGTTGGTCCAGGTTTCTGTAAAGAAGGCGACGTCTGGTGAGAGGGTGTCGAGGAGGTCCCAGATCTCAACGGCGTGTCTGTGCAGGGAGCGCACATTGAGGAGGATGCACTTCAGGGCTTTGGTGATGTTGGCATCTGACGTGGGGGTGGTGCCCGTGGGGGTGCAGAGGGTGGTGAAAGTCTGGCGGCAGTGATGGCAGGAGAACTGTCCGTGGGTGGTGTTCGGTGCGGACAGCTGGCAGTTGTTGTTCCTTCCAGGGGTTGAGTGCAAGGAGGGCAGCTGAGTTGTAGCGGTGGATGGTCGGAGATCCAGGGTCCCTGGCGCTGGTCGTGGTTGGGTCGTGGACGGGAGCAGACAGGCTTGCCTTTGGTGTGCCTTCGGCGCGCCAGCGGCGCAGCTGCACAGCGGCCGCCATTAAATAGGGGAGGAAGGAGGGAAGCTGAGCTGGGAGTGTGGGCGGCAGGGGGGCGGGGGGAGGGCCGCAGAGGAGTAGCGGCGGGAAATGAGCAAGAACGCGGAAACAGTGACAAGAGACAGTGGCAAAAACCATGACAATAACAAGGATTAACAACACACCTACTAATTCATAATGTTTTTACTAAGCCTAGGTGTGCCTCAAGAATGCAAATACTCATCATGTCCCCATGTGTGACATACATATGCTCACAAAGGAAGAAATGTCTACCATTCGCATGAAGAAAAGATTTGTGTACCGTGCTGTCATATCAAAGATGTGTCAGTTCTCTTTAAGAAATGAGGAGGTGTCTTATTGTTTATCTCTAATAAGGGGGGAGATGTCATGTCAGGAGGACACTAGAACCATGGGATGCCAGGCATGGCAGGTGGACATTGGACACTGCTTCCTGTGGGACATGGGAAAAAGACATGAAGTGAAGAGAACAAATGGGATTCCAGCAGGGGATATCGTAGGGGCAGCATGAATGGCGATTAGATTCCCTAGCAGTAGCAGGACCAAATGTTAGAGGCAATGCCTTTGGAATAAATGACAGTTTAGATCACTAACTTGTCTCTGAGTCATCCATTCATCAAGAAACTAAGACACAGCAACTGGCGACGAAGGAAAGAGACAATTTAATGTGTGGTAAAGAGTTCACATATATGCTGACGATGTACACTGGAAGTGACTCCTGACACAGAGGTGAGGAAGCCGAGGACTGGGAGACACACCATGGAACAGGGGCGGCTCCTCCGCTAAGGCTGAGTAGCATCGCTCCACAGGAAAAATAAAGTGATAATAACAGCATGTTATTATCACTTTATTTTTCAGTACTCCTCTGTAGGGGCGGGCTGGACTGCCCGCAGAGCAGGGGGAGGAGTGGTGGGCACTATCTAAGTGAGCATGATGGTTTGGCTGGCCGTCTTGGGCTGGCCAAACCATCATGTGCACTTGGCATGTTCTGCACGGGCTGTGTTGCACAGCCTGGGTGGAGAACATGCCCAGGCTCCCAGTCCCCATCTGAGTGCCAAACCACAGAACTCAGACCAATCCTGAAGCTGCTATCAGCAGCGTCTTGATTGGCTAGGGGAGTATAGAAGCCTGGGTGCTTCCTGTTACTGCTTCCTGTGTCGATGGAAGAAGAAGAGGACGGAGGAGAAGTGGTGCCCTGCAGGTAAGTTTAAATTTTTTCTTTTTCTTTGTAACCACCCTCCCCCACCTCACCACTAATGCCCCATAGCAGCCAATACTGCAATAGAAATGGTCTCTGCACCTAACTACAGGAGTGCAGAGAGTTGAAACCCCTCAAGAGGCTCTCTGGCTACAGTGTAGCCATTACTGGATCGAGTGCACTAGGAGGCCTGGCATAGTTAGAACGAACGAGGTGCACAGGCAGAGTCTGAAGAGACTGTAGCACCTTCAGCCTGCAAGGTGAAAGCACAGGCTCCCTGGCTGCCAAATATCAAGGTTGCAAGGTACATAAAAATGCCATAGGTCGTTGCTGGAGAAAAGGACTTCGCTAACCACCCAGCTGTCCTGAGTAGCTACGACGAAGTGCAGGCTTCCAGTGGTGAGCTATAGAAAACAAGGGAATTGGCCCTCCCTTTGAGCATGAGTGGGTCAATGGTCACTCTGCAGATGAAGCAACCAGACCAATCAATAAAGGAAATACAATAAATAAATAAACAAACCAACACTCCCCCTCCCCAAAAACGGCAGGAAAGGAAAAATAAAACAACACTCATTTTATTTTTCCTTTCCTGCCGAGTCTTGGGGGCAGGGCCTGGTAGTGAGAGGCGCTAAGGGGAGCGGTAGTTCACTCCCAACACTGCGCATGATGCTGTCTCAGGCTAGCCAACCCATCATGCACAGTGAAAGCTCTCTCCAATGCAGCTACGCAGCTGGGTTGGACAGAGCAGGCACAGACTCACAGTCTGTCCTGAAGCACAAATCGAGGGTGCTCAGGCCAAACCTGAAGCTGCTCTCATGCGCGAGAGCAGCTTCAGGATTGGCCGCAGGGCATTCTGGGAACCTGTGCCTTCCTGGAGCGGTGAAGGGGAGTGAAACGTACAACGCGGCCAGCTGAAGGTACGTTTTTTCAAAGAAATTTTATTCCCCTCACGACCCCCAGTCCCCCCCTCCCGACTCCTCCAGCATACTGGCCGCTCCTGAAACAAACTTTAGCTTACTAACCAAGGAAAACATGTTTTCTTAGTTAAAAAGATAACTGAAGTGGAAACAGAAACCTAGACTGCAAAAGTGCATAATTGTAGTTCTAATTGCATTTATTTAGCACTTACTACCCCTGACAAGGCATGGAAGCACTTACAAAGCCAAAATTAAAAATACAAAATTGAACGGCAGGGGAAGCATGACAGAACCTGTATGGGCAAACCCCGACAACTCTAGGGAACTTAAGAAAGGGATAGTAAGGGACTAATGTGGGGTTGGACGGAGTGGGAGTGGTCTGAGGACCAAATTCCCTGTCTACCAACATTGAAGTAAAATAAATCACTTTTGGACTGGGAAAAAAAGGGAGGGTCACCTAAGGATGGAGTTACTGTAACAATCCCTGAGTAACAAGTCCAAATCCCTGCACGGCTTGCTGGACTTTCATCTTTTTCAAGGACAGTGACCTCCACAACACTGGACAGAAGACGAGAGAAATGAGTAACATGGACAGGCGAACAAAATCACTGATTAAGAGGGCAGACAAATAGGCCTGAACGAAGCAACAACTGATGATGACCTGCACAGAAGCCATGAGTAACTGGTGTCTAGCCAACTACACATCAGTAAAGCAAAGGATTCAGTACATAGGAAACTGACAAATAGTGCACACACTGAGTAACGCACTGCAGTGAACACCAGGGCAGCTGCATACTGTCACAGTGCACCAGCATGCAGGAACAGAGAGAATCGCCAGAAGATACTGCCTATATCAGAATGCCACCCCCAGTCACACAGGCTAACTTCCAGCCGGTATTTAATTTGTAAAAAAAAAACAAGTGCCAGGGCCCTTGTTAGGAGGACGCAGCAGCATGCACCACCACTAGCGCTGCCAAACTAATACAAGTGTGACAATTCAGACTTTAAATATACATTACAAATGACTAATACATGCAGCTCAAGCTTTTCTTACAGCTTTGGGTGGCAGGCATTACTGTTTTTAATGTATATTTAATTATTAAACAACTGTTGTTGTGCTCCTCACAAAATTAGACAAACAGTGCCACCATGTGGCAGACTGGATAAGAGCCTGTGTTGACAAAAAAGTGCAGGTGCCGAGCATCGAAAACCACCGGCTCAAATTAAGCACTGCATCCAGCGCTTGGGGCCCAATTGAAAGAGATGGCTGGAGACGCTTGAGTATTTCCTTGAAGAAGCTGGTGAATCAAAGGACAAACAAAAACGGCAGCATCTGATTGATCTGGTTAGTCATGATGAGTGATGCTTGATACATACATTTTCAACAAAGAAGATGAAAACACACACAAAACTCAAAGAAGCACTGTTTGCAAACTTCAAATCAAACAAGCATTGCAAATGTAATAGTTCTCACATTTTTTTTAAATTAGAGCTATTGGCATTGTCAATGGCAATGTCTTTTACCTACCAAGGGAGGAGGGAGGGAGCAGTGGGGGGGCAGACTGCTGAAATGCTCTCTTGGAGAGTGTTTGGCTAAAAATAAACAAAACAAGCAGAGACTTTGATGACAGTTTCCAGCGTACATTACACATTGTGAGGTATGCCTTTGCAGTTTTAACACGAGTGTTACCATCCAACTGAAGAGTAATCAGTTGATCGACCAGGGAAGGATAAACAGCTGAGTTTACACAATCTGAATAGAATGTGCATTAAGTAAACCTAAATCTCTACAGAAAATGCATTAAAACGCTTGACTACACGATCTGAGGAAAATCCAGAAAGGCCAAAAATTTGTGTTTACATATTTCAATCCCAACCTGTGAAGGATCGCAGCTGCTTATTCATGAAACAGAATGTGAAACCAGAAAACCTGGGGTGATCTCAGCTTTCCTGCTCGACCAATATTGTGTGATCTTAGGCAAATATTTTATTTCACTGAGCCATCTTTTACTTTGTTATCACATATGAGAGCACCTTCAAATATGTGAATTTAGTGATTGCGCTCCACAAAAACCTATTGTATTTGATGTATAATATGATAATCTATGTATAATAGGAATCTAGGCCAGGTATTGGGTGTACATGACAACTAACGCGCCTCTTATTTCACTAATGAAATTGTTGTAAGGGGGAGGACCTGAATGTTTCCAAAAAGGGCATGTTTAAAAACTAGTATTTTTAATAAAAGCCACTGAATACAGCTAAACAATTAAATTTACTGAGGTGAAACACTTTGGCATGTTAACATTTTTTAAAGTACACTTTTTTTAATTTTGAAGAAACTACATGTGTGTTGCACGATTTCCATTGCATTGTATTTTAATTGGATTTATATCATTTGTACTACCCCTGACTAGGTGTTCAACGGTTTTACAGCTTCACAGAGAATAAATGTGCACGTATAGACTTTTGTCTACAGACAGCAGACAAACTAAGGGAATCCTTATGATGCTGGATGGTCGGGCCACTGACCGCTATTGCTGTGTTCAGGAGACTGCCGACATGCATATGGGTGGTCTGACTGCTGCATTATGAAGCGACCACCGGGTTGGCGGTCGGAAGCACTGTGGGTGCACAGAGGTATGTGGGGGCACTTTTCAGTGGCCCACGACAGACGGTAGCCCTACTTGGGGCTCCCATATCGGTTTCCAAGAACCTTTTCATGGTGGTTTTCCCGCCATAAAAAGGATGTCAGAAAGGGATATTGTAATCCCGACAGCAGTTCCTGCCTCAGCACTGCTGCCACTCTGGGACGCAGCTCTGACCACCGCCCTGTCGGAATCTCTGATACTGGCAGAGGCGGTGGTCTTGCATCATAGAAAAGTGGGTCCGACCACCAGCATTGTAATGATCGAAGGGATGTCGGCGGTCGGACCGTCACCGATGACCTGTCGGTGACCAGACCGCCTGACATCCAAATCAGGCCCTAAGATAGGTAGGAAAAGTTGCTGAAAAGCAAATGTGGGTCAGTGGTTTTCAATTGGCATATTTGTTGTAGAGCAACAGTCCTTCCTGTGCGAAGTATTTTATCCATACATTGGGGGCGCTAGAGGGCGCACAGCAAGATGGCTGCGCTGTAGTGCAGCTCCGCCGGCCGGAGAATCAATCTGACAATAATCCTGCCTTTCCTGCCCGCATCCCCTGCTACAAATCACGGGATCCGGCAGTACATCACCTGTGACAGCATAATGTGAGCAAATCCCGACACCAGCGCTAGGGACTGCGGAGTAAGCTGGGGTTTCCAGCGCGGGCCCGACTCATCAAGATGGTGGCCTAGAGCTCTTACTGCAGGCCGGGGAACTGAGCGCAGCGGGTGAAGGAGGCTGAGACCGGCGATTGGAGCGGGAGTCCGCGCTGCTGCCAGGTGGGCTCCTGTGCGTGAGGATAGCCGGTGAGTGAGCGGTGAGAAGGTGGGTGCGGAAGGTGCCACTGTCCTGCCTGGCTGCTGCGCACTCCCGGCCTGGGACACACCACAGACGGTGCTGGTTGTGGGGAGCGCGACTCCGCCCTGGACGCCACAGCGACACTCTAACGGACCTGCTGCCTTTCGGGATGCCGCCGCCTGTGTGGAGCCTGCTAGCCGAGGTGCCGGAGCGCGGTTTGGGGCGACGGGAGTGGCGGTCCCCGCTTGCGGCCACGCTTGGGCCTGAAGACATCGCCCCAACCCGTGCACACCGTTAGCTGAGCGGCTGGGGGCTCAATACCCGGTGCGGAGTACCCCAGCATCGAGCCCACAATCCATGCTGAGCTGCGCTTCATCTCAGACGACAAACACTTCCACAGTGCATTGGGGCGTCTGACTGGCCATCCCGGGCCACAATTCACGGCTTTGTGACTAGACTGCGGCCTACTGGTCGGTCAAGCTACACCACCGCGCATCATAGCGTGGTCCTGTGACTGCGGCGGAGCGGTGCATCGGACCCTTGCAACAAAGAGAATCTGTGGCCAAATTGACATCCCATGGCCCTTCCCATGGTAGCCGTGTGACTGTGGTGTATAACTCAGTGCTCTATAGCGCCAGGATCAGCACAAGAAGTACGCGAGTGCAACGAGGTAATAGGCTGCTGCTATTATTGACCCCTACTGTACCTTTGAACATTGCACTGGGGGACATCACTGCACTAAGATATCGTCAAATTTAGGCCTACTGGAGAAGCTGCATCGTGGGTTGTGACGTCTACACCTTTGCACGACTCTGTCTGGGTGCCGACGCACGGGGCGGTGGGGGTAGCCATCTCCACTGACAACCGCGCTCGGGCCCGTAAGGTGCTGCTCAAGGCCGTCCACATCAGATCTGCCAGAAGCGGTGCAGCGCGGACAACAAGACTGTTGTGCTGCTTGTGACTCAGTTGCGTCAGGGCCTATAATTGACATACGCGGAAGTGGCATTTTATAAAATTGCCGACACCAAGGATTTATATTGAATTGTCATACATGACACCGGGCGATACTACCGACCACAGGTCCTGCTAATATCACGCCGATCAAAGACACTGTTTCGAGGAGCTGGGGCGCCTACCGTTCCCGTGTCTTGGCTCACGTGAGCAATATGATATAAGACATTGCACCAGGGCTATATCTGTGATCGCTTTCTTGACATCAGTTCTGCCGGCCACACCGTTTGGCCCAGTGACACGTAGCTGGCACAGACCACGCAGAATCAATACTCTCCTGGCCAGACGACAGATTCTCCCTTGAATCGATTGACGGAACAAAGCAAGTATGGGCAAGACCGAATGCGGCCAGCTTCGACTCACATTTGAGCCCCGCAAATCTAGCAAATCGCAACAGCGGGCCACCTCTGACTCAGAGTTAGATACTCCAATGGACAGCTTATCCTCTATTGAGCAGACACTTCTGGCTGTACAAAACAGTTTGCAGTCTATCGATGGCAAGATTGACAATTTAAATTTACGAATGGATCATATGTCCACAAAGTTGGACAAGCATGCGCTGCGCCTTGGTGAGGCTGAGATGAGAATTTCTGACACAGAGGACGGCTTACAACAAATATCATCTAAAACACTAGCCATGGAAAAAGTGCTTGCCGTCATACAAGCTAAAAACAAGGACTTACAAGCCAGATCTAGGCGAAATAACCTACGAATCACGGGCCTACCAGAGTCCACAAATACTGGCCGTCTAGAGTCCTATGTTGAGGCCTTACTGCAAGCGATCTTTGGGGCTGAACACTTGTCACCTGTACTGATAGTAGAACGAGTGCATCGCTCACTGGCTGCCAGACCTCCACCGGGGGCCCCTCCGCGCCCCATAATTGCGCGCTTACTGAACTACAGAGACCGGGATACCATCTTACGCAAGGCTAGGGAAAAAGGGTCCATCACTCACGAAGGTAACACACTAGCTTTCTACCCGGATTTTACCGCAGCCGTGCAGGCAGCAAGGAAAGAATTTCAACCTGCAAAGAGACTTCTCATGGCCGAAAAAGTCCCCTACGCAATGCTATACCCGGCGCGGTTACGCATTGATCTGAATGGAAAATCAAAAATCTTCACCACTCCAAAGTCTGCGATGGACTATGCCACAAATCTCAAACGAAGAAACCGAGAGACTTCCAGTATGGCGGACGACGACCCAGGCGCCTCCTCAAGTGACAATGCCGATTGACCAGCTGTCTGTACCAGCAGATGATAACAACTGCTGCATGCCTTGTTGGCTCCCTACAATTCAATATAATGGGAAACCCAATCTACCCTTGAGGGCTTGGGCAATTCAAATAAACGGGTAAACAACGCCTTCAAGGGATTTGTTTGAAATACTCTGTTCTATTGCTTTTGATAAATATTTTTTAGCTGCAAGAATTGTTGATAAACTTGCCACAGAGATGTTATTCAAACATCTTTTATCTGCAAAATAATAATTTTGTTCCTTGTAAAAACATAAGAACCAATGAATCAATCACGGAACAATGAATATTCAAAACACGGGTATATGTATAAAACAAATTTTTATCTTTTGAAATTTATCAAGGGTACTACATAGTTATATAAACAATGTAACACGAGGAAAATAGATACAATTGTATGATCCTTCAATGCCACTATTGTAAACACTTCTTCTCATTGTACATTATTTTCCAGAAGAGAGTGTAAGTGTCGACGTTTCGGTCTCTATGCATTTGTCCATGAGACCATCTTCAGGACTACCATAAATATAACAAATGACCCCTAAAAAAACAAATAATAATTACCCAACATGAATTTAAACTGTTTACAAAAAATAATTGATACACCCGTGTAATAAAAATTATTATTTATCAATTCATAAACCTTTACATCAATGAAATTTAGAATATCTCAAAATGCATATATTATGTACCATCCTACAAGCTCATACAGAGATTCCTATCCATGGGAGCACCTACATTAACTATAGTATGTATGATTTTATCAAAGCCATGGTTTTCAAAGATCTTTCATAATTAGGCACTATGATTTAATCTGGAATCAAACATCATATTATTGCGTTTAAATTATTTTGAGATTAATTTGTACATAAAACGAAGAAACATATTATTAAAAATAATTTTAGATAGCCACCTCTAAATTTCTAAAATCTTTTGTACAAGAATAATATTATAAAATCAAAGCAATGGTGAATACATGTATCTCACTCACATCTCAAAGTGCCTTGTCATTAATTCAAGTTACTTAGAAAACCTGTTTCTTGATTTTCATAACTAAATGAATAGCCATCCTCCAAGAAATTTCATTATCAGAGTGATATTTAGCCATCCTTACTGATGTAGTATAGTAGATTTACCTAAATAGTTAAATGAGAGCCACTCATAGTAAATAACGATTTTGACCTGTTTGTACATGTCCCTAGTTATATTGTCCAATTTACTCATTAAAATATGGACCTATACCTTTCGTTATAATGAATGAGACTTAATCAAAGGGAACAAATACCTGAATGATATTTCCAAAGATTCAAGAATTACAATTGACACACATATGTCAAATCAATCGTCGTTCTGTAACTCTATTAATAAAAAGACAATACATCAGATGGAGTTTATATATCTTTGTTCATATGAGTATTGGTTATTTAATCTCCTTACCTACTTTGTTTAGGTGAATAATCATCAAGAGATACAGGTAAATGATATAGGTAAATGAACTCTGGTGCTTTATTGGACGGTGTAAATAAATTTCCAGTCCTCAGCCACTTCTCAGTTGAAAGAGTTTATTCTAAAAAAATTGCATGTAATTTAAGTCAGTATTGAATTTAAATTAATGGAACTAGACAATAAACATACATGGCCCTATATTTTCTAAGTCATACAGGTATGTGGCTGAGGACTGGAAATTTATTCACACCGTCCAATAAAGCACCAGAGTTCATTTACCTATATCATTTACCTGTATCTCTTGATGATTATTCACCTAAACAAAGTAGGTAAGGAGATTAAATAACCAATACTCTCCTTGCTCTCCGGCCACCTCCCTTTCCACCCGGGAGGTTATTTGTGCTCCAGCGCTCCCCTATGGGTATTCCCCACAGCTGTTTTCAACTCTGTTTTAATTTTGGGTATTGCTTTGGGAGGTTCGGGATGGCTTTAGCGAGTTGGGGATGCTGAAGTGGGTGGGGGGCGGTGATGGGTGGAAGGGGGATTTGGGGTTTGTTCAAGTGGCTAAATGTAACTCAGATATCACAAGACATGCTATGCTAGAGCTGTATGATGCAATTATGCCAAATAAGGTGTACAATCTATTTAAATGCTGCAAATAGACCATGAAACAATCACTTGCTTGACATGGAATGTGAGGGGGCTCAACTCACCCAAGAAGATACGTCAGGTGCTGACATAGTTAGACAGACACTAGGTAAAAATCGCCCTCATTCAGGAAACACATCTGACCCGACATACTGAGACACAAATTGGGGCACAATGGGCCGGTTATAGATTGGCCTCTTCATACTCAGCATACGCCAGAGGGGTGCTTACCCTTATCCAGAAAAATGTCCCCTTTACTCTGATCAAAAGCTATACCGACGATGCTGGCCGTTATGCTATCACACATGGCAAATTGGCGGGGAAGTTAGTAACTATAGTTAATGTCTATGGGCGTAACATAGATGATCCTGACTTTTTTTGACCGCATAATATCCATATTGCGTGCTTGGCCCGATGCTACAATTATATGGGGTGGCGACTTAAATACCCACCTAAACCCCAGCAAAGACAAATCAAGTGGTATGGAAGGGCACTCACCTAAAGCGGCCAGAGTTATTAACGTAGGGATGACCGAACTCAGTCTGACAGATGTATGGCGACTATATAACGCGGAAAGCTTGGAAGGCACACACATCTCCACAGCGCATGGTAGCTGGTCACGGCTAGATTACTGGATACTGAGCGAGGGTGCCACGACATGGGTTTCAGATGTAGAGGGTCTACCCAGAACATTATCCGATCACAACCCAGTCAGACTTCGCTTATATATCCCACTGACTATCAGCCGACAGTTCACATGGCGGTTTCACTCTGAAGCATTGTTGGATCCGCTCTACACTCACACGATACGTGAGGCCATAATACAATACTTTGCGCAGAACAAGGGATCAGTTGATAGTGCAGCAATTTTATGGGAGGCCTTTAAAGTCACGATACAGGGCAAATGCATTAGCACGACAGCGGGGATTCTGAGAGATATCCGTGGCCAACTAACCAAAATCGAAAACACCTTGACACGACTTGAACGGGAGTACGAGAGTGCTCCTAGCATACAGATTCTAGCACAACTCAAAGAATCTCTACTAGAATACAACAGACTAGCAGCGGACGAACTCCGTTATTTGTCTAGGAGGCACGTGGCCCGCGCATATGGAGAGGGGGGCAGGCCAGGGCACAACCTGGCGGTAAAAATACGGACCTGTGAAGATAGGCACACTATTACTAAGATAACTGATGCCTCCAGTGGGGACCATTACACCATACAAGACATCACAGCACAATTTAAACACACCTATACAGACCTATATACCTCACATGGCAGGACTGATGTCCAGGAACTTGATGACTATTTATCGGATATTGCCCTTGCGTGGCTCTCTGATGGCCAACGGGAATACCTGAGCCAACCAATCACTGCAGAGGACATCCGTGAGGCGATCAAAGCTCTCCCAAACAAAAAAGCTCCAGGTCCAGACGGCCTCACCTGCGAATTCTATAAAGAATTTGCAGAGGAATTGACACCCTACCTACTTAAGATGTATGCAGAGGTCTTCGAGGTAGGTAAATAACCTCCCACGCTCCGGGAAGCACTAATAATTACACTGCTAAAAAAAGACAAGCCACCCTCCCTCTGTGATTCCTATCGGCCTCTATCGCTCATCAATATAGATGCGAAATTACTCGCGAAAATCTTGGCAACCAGACTAAAGCCCCTGATGCCAAATTTGGTCCTCCCCGACCAATCTGGGTTCATCCCTGATAGATCTACCTCGCACAATTTACGTACCCTCTTTGCCATGTTTCATATACTTGACCCTACTTTAAAAGCTGCGGCTGTGATGCTTGATGCGGCCAAAGCATTTGACTCCATAGAATGGGGATACTTATTTCATATCTTACAGCGAATGGGGTTCCCACCCAGCTTTATCACTTGGATACGACTTTTATACACTGACTCCACATCACGAATCCGTGTGGAAGGCAATACCTCAGACCCTATACAAATTAGCAGAGGGACCAGGCAGGGCTGCCCTCTATCGCTGCTCCTCTTTGCGGTAGTATTGGAGCCACTGCCTTGTATCAGGCAACGACACGGTGCAGCTGCACTACGTTTTGCCCACCGCCCTGTGAGCATATCCCTTTATGCAGACGACATGGTGCTGTTTATTAGGGAGCCGCACACTTTTATGGCGCCAATATTGAGGGAATACATTAGATTCGGTTTGTTTTCAGGTCTCGCCATAAACTGGTCCAAATCAGTTGTGGTACCATTGACCGAGACCACTTCTCCCCACGATCTCGAATTCCCTTTGATATGGTCAGTGGACCCTGTAAAATATCTAGGGGTATGGGTCCATCGAGATTCTGAAATAGTTATCCGCGTAAATTACGGCACAGCATATGCGAAGTTAGAGCAACAGGTAGACAGATGGATACGGCTGCCTCTGTCACTTGCAGAACGCATGGGCCTCATAAAAATGGCCGTGTTGCCCAAATTTCTGTACCTCTTTAGTAATATACCTATCTCACTGCCCTCGTTTTTTTTTTAAAAGCTAAGGTCGGTGCTGCTGTGGCTGATATGGGGCGGAAAGCAAGCCCGAGTGAGCTGGGCGACTTTAACATTGGACTATAGCAAAGGGGGTTTCAGTGTACCCGATCTGTACCTATACTACCTCTGCGCTCACGCACAGTATGCCCACTACTGGTACACCACTCACGATTTCATCCCACACGTCGCAATAGAGGATGGCGATGCACACCCCATCCCTTTGAGATCCATACTAACACACACCCGTAGAGGCACACCAAAAACTGAAATTAACCCAATAGATACTACGATAGCAGCCTGGCAGGCGCTTGGCCGTACAGCGGCAACACTGCCGATCTGTTCCCCCCTGTTGCCTCTCACCTATCACGCGGCAGCATCGGTCACGCAGGAACCGGGTGCCATGCGCGTCTTGACTCTGGCTGGGATTGACAAAATGCAGGATATCTTCCCCAATGGTGCATTTTTCACAGAAAACGACTTAAGCTACATACAGAATAAAACACCAATGTTCCTTTTATTTTACACAGACTGAAGAGGGCGATACAGGCCTACTATCCTACATTTCCGACAGAACCCCCGACATTGCAGTCTTTGCGCGATCTGCTTGTTAGTCCCACAAGACATAAACTAATCACCAAGCTGTATAGAGCTGCTAGAGAGGAGAAATTACCACCCCACAACAAGAGCATGGAGCTATGGAATGCGAATCTTAACACACAGCTCACACAGAAGGAGTGGGAATACTGCTGCCAACTTACTGGTGCACTCACATCTAACGGTAACTTGTGCATAATTCACTTCAAATACCTACACCAGATCTATCACACGCCGCACAAACTGTTTAAATATGGTCTCAGAGATAATGAAACATGTAAACGGTGCACGCACATGGGCGCCGATTTCTGGCATCTGGCTTGGGACTGTGGGCAGGTGGCAACATTCTGGGCTGATATAATACACAAGCTGCAGGACATAACTCACACCGAGCTACAATGCTCTCCACATATATGCTTGCTGGGCCCGGTACCGTTCCTGAAAGGTGGCACGAGTAGATTGGTAAGAATTGCGCTTTTGCTCGCTAAGCGTCGGATAGCAATGACCTGGGAGAGCAAAGCTAGTCCCTCTTCAGATCAGTGGCTGAAGGATATGGTATATTGTCGTGAAAATTTGCCATTATATGCGGAAGAGTTACCGGCCCCTTCCAGACCTAAAGACATTTGGGAACCCTTATTGCAATATTTGCGGTCCACTGTCCAAGACATAATTAGTATTGTACAAGCCAGCCTTATTTATGACATTGCACTGCACTTCACAACTGAGATGTCTGAAGATGTATCTTTCTTTTTTCTGTACAATATCGCCACGGGTTGTTTATGTTGTTATACAGATTAATGCGAATTTTGATGCTGTGTATGTAACATGCATAATATCTAATAAAAATGTATTTAAAAAAAAAGTATTTTACCCATACATTGAGGAACTTAAGGCAAAGCCTTGCACTGTGTTTGACTATAGATGGCTGTAAAAGTTGGGATAAGAGCTGTTAATTTTCACAAATATTTAGCAGTTTACATATTTCAATGCCAACCTGTGGACAATCACAGCTGCTTACTCACGAAGTGAACACACTCTTCATACACTGTTCACAAAGTACATACAACAGATCATCCTGTAGCGCAAGCGCCGTAGGCTCGACCTAAAAAGGATGTGGACCAAGAACATCACATTTTCAACTCAGCATATCAAGAGCAGGGTGAATGACTAGTGGCTTTTGCCACAAGGCTAAAAATCCTGACAAAACACTACCTTTGATACATCCACAATGGAAGACACCATTTGAAGGTGGATCATCGAGCAGTATATAAGTGGAATGCTGCCCCCGAAAATATTGTTGTCCACAAATTCTTGATTTTATTCCAAAATATTTTTATTCTTCCTTTGACTCAAAAAAGACATTTTTTGAGCAGTGTTTGTCATTAATATCACAATGCAAGCTCCTCAAAAAGCCACTCTCACTAAAGGAAATCGTCAAGAAGGCAAGAACGAATGGCTAAAAATCTGCAACCCCCGTTGGTTCGATTGAAAGAGGATGTCCAGCATTGGAGAGCGCTTCCTCTCTCCCTTATGGGTAGAGCTACCCTCTTTAAGATGATGGCCCTCCCACGTTTCCTCTATGTCCTCCAAAATACCCCCTTCCTGGTGTCAGAGGGCTACTTTAAGACCATTCAGGGTGAGATCAGAAACTTGCTGTGGGATGGTGGGGCTCCAAGGATAGCTCTCAATAAACTTAGAAGGGGATGGTATGATGGAGGAGTAGCGCTCCCTGATATTCAGCATTACCACAGAGCAGCACACCTAATGGTAGTGAATCAATGGGCACACCAGCCTATGACCGAACCCACATATCGGTTGGATCGGCTGACGCTGGGGTATCTACGTGCCCTATACATTTCGCCTAAGAAAATTCAACTGATAGGTCCCACAGCCCTCACAGTGCAGGTTTGGCACTCGACACTCGGGGTGATGGGATGGAAAAATAAAATTTCACAGGCAACGCCCCTGTGGGAGTCCCCACTCCTTGATAGTTTGGGAGAGAGAAGGGGGTTTGACAAATGGGATCTCCTAGGTGTTTCAACTGTGAGAGACGTGTGGAGGGGGGGATATAAGACCATTCACAGACCTGCAAAGAGACTACAATTTAGCCCCCAACGAGACGTTTCGCTACCTACGACTCCGACATGCCCTGAGGGCGGTCCTGCCAAGAGGGGAGTCCTTCCCGGAATCGTCCCCTCTTGAAAATAGATTGTTAGAGGAGCACGTCACCAAAAGGGCGATATCACTGACATACAAGAAACTAATTAACAATGTGCCAGATCAGCTGACTCACCTGAGGGAGAAATGGGAGAATGACACCCCAGACATGCAGGAGGAGGAATGGTTGGAGGCACTAGCTTCACCCCGAGAGGTTGCCATTAGAGCCCGCTTTCGCTTGGTACAACTTAAAATCCTGCATAGGGCCTACATCTCGTGCTCCACATTGGTAAAGATGGGGAAACAAACTGAAGCTTTCTGTTGTAGGGGCTGTGGACTGGAGGGCACCTTTTTAGGTCTCGCCTACGCAGCGTGCATGCACTGCTTAGGAGGGCCTTTAGCCGTCGCTCTGCTCATTTTCAAGCACACACTCGTGCTTGTGGCGGCATCCACCTTGCGGGAGCGAGCAGCGGCGCGCCACAAGCACGAGTGCAGTGCTTGAAAATGAGCAGATTGCTCTCCCAAGCACGTGCGCGCGCACCACTCGCGGTCTCACCTCCTGCTCCCCCTCTCTCTCACGTGCGCACCACTCGTACTTGTGAAACCAACAAAAACAAGACGTGTTAAGTGGCCGTCCCATCGATGGAATATACCAGCTTTACGTTTGCAGATGTCAACCAAAACATGTTGTTTCTAGCGTATCAAAAGTTACTAAGAATGTGGCTTGGTGTTGCTGCGCTGTGGATAACCTTTGTAAAGCTAGACTGATCACCTTTCAGCTGCTTATTGTATTTAGTTGTTAATGAGGTAGTAAGGAGGTTAAACCTTTATCAAGACAGAGTTTCGGGCACAGAGGACACAATAATGACGTAATACTATCAAAAATTGTGCCACATAATTTGGCTTTTCTTGTCATATAATTTACCTAACCCTGCTGCTTAAATGGGTCTTCATTTGCCGCATAATTCCACTGGCCTGGATCTTATCCACACGGGTGTGCAAAAGTAGAGGTGTGCACAACAGGGGTTGCCTCCTCCGGGCATTCTCTGTGTGGCTCATTTTATATCGTAGAGCTGCTCCTCGCGTCAGTCCCTGCTCCTGGGACACCGCCGGAGCCAGAATACATCTCAACGCCGCCCTCTGTGCTTCCGGCGGCTTTGGTCAGAAGAATGTCCGGTGTCAACATTGGCACTCTTTTCTCGTGGACAGACTCCGCCAACTACCAAAGAAAAATCGAGTCACAGTCTTTGGAACTACTGTTAACATGGTGTTCTGTTGTTGACACACTGACCTTAATTTATGCAGGCACGCCATGTCAGAGAAGCTTTCGGAATCTTTTATTAATGCAAGTGTAAGGTCTGGCTTTCACCCAGGTGTGAAGACGTTCCGTGAAACCCGGAACTAGCTACAGGCTACATCAGGGCTGGGTTTTCTTTTATGTACACTCCGTACTGTGGTGAGGGTGTATCGTTTCCGCGTGTGCCCTTTTTTCGGTGTCATGTGTCTGTAAGTTTCACATGTATGCCAAGTGGTCATAGATATTCGGCAGGGGGCTTGCAAGGGTGCTGATTGTGGTGAAGTGTGACACCACGGTTTCCCTCCTCATAATGTAAAGCAACCATTGCCCCCTAGGAATTAGCTGGCATAGCATAAAAGCCAAACCTTCTGTTTCTGCTTTTCAGCGGCGCTAGACCCTACAGCTTTAACTGTCATCTGATCACTGTGGATTTTACGTGTGAGCGCGTAAACTCCAGATACTTGAGCAAGAAGAGAATGTTGTTATTTTCTGGGAGGGCCTTGTTAGGCCAAATGTCATATAGTGTCACTTAAGCTGATGTCACCGGTATGCTAATTAGTTGTTTTGAAACCTAAAAACTCCTACCTCTATTTTTGTCACAACATGTTGTCAAGTATGGCGTTGGTGAGTGCCGCACACTCTGATGGGGAGAACTCCCTTTAAATTCCTCCTAGTCAAGCGCTTTACCCTTAGTCATCAGAGGAAGGATCATGAAATTCTTTTTTTTTTATGTGCCCATGCTTGAGGCACAAAGTGGCAATTATCGATCATAACCTTACTCAGTAACAGCCCATGGTGTCTGTAGTAGTTACCATTACTTTAGTCCTTCACGGGTGACTTTTTTTCTTCTCAAAATGTGTTTTTTACGGACACCAGGGGCCCTAGCGGGACTGCCCCTGCAGCGTGTACTGCACTAGTTCAGCACAGGACACACCAACTTCTAAACCCTGGTTGTGCTCTGTAAGAGGGGTGACAAGACATTATTTTTCCCTTCTCTGTGTCTCTAGACACATTTGTTCTGCTAAACAAAGTGTTTTCGCTGGTTTGCCAAGGAGTGTTAATGTAAGCCCCTTAGCAGTGAGATGCTGGTATTTGCATCTGAAAGACTTTCTTTGCCCCCTCACCCAGTGGGCTGTTTAACCCGTAAATGCCTACAAGAAAACAAGCATTGGCATAGCCAATAGGTCTCGCCTTTGGGACCTTATAAGTGTTTAGCCATGCAACAGTTGATGTTGTTGCACCAAGGATATTGTGCTGCATAACTAAATACTTATAAGGCCCCAAAGGCGAGACCTATTGGCTATGCCAATGCTTGTTTCATATTATATGGGCTTGTCCCAAAATCCAAGAGTATTGGGTCGTTATACTTCAATGCCTGAACAACGTGTACAGGAGTGAGTTGCAAGGTGCGGCAAAATGGTGTCTTCTTAATGTGTGGGGACTGACCGATCTGAGGAGAGGGGACCAAATAGGGGTAACCCTTGTACTAATGATTGCCAAGCGAACTATAGCAAGAGCATGGGGCTCAGACATTATTCCCTCTTTGGGGGACTGGAAGAGAGATATGGACTGGTGTATGGTGACGGAGAAGGTGGTCTATATTAATAGAGGATGTCCTGGTAAGTGGGGGAGGGTGTGGAGTAAATGGAACGACTTTAGGGGCGGCCCATGTACACCACCGAGACCACTGGGGAGGGAGGAGGAGATACAGGAAGAAATTGTCTAAAGAAGGGACGAAGGAAGTGAAGTCACACTGGTTATATGATACAGGTGGCTAACTAAGTTGAAGATGTGTACAGACGAATTGCTGATATATTGTATTGTGGTGAAGGTAATACAATGTTGTCTTTGCAATAAAAAGATTAATAACATTTTTTTTAAAAGAAGGCAAGAACGAGTGAGTTAGCCAAAGACAAACCATCAGACCTCAGTGGCATGAACAAGAATGTGAGAGATGGGAACCGTTGTGCACCATCAAAGAAGACAAACGAAACTGAGAGAAAGAAAGGAGAGCAAGACCATAGAGAGAGATCTCAAGAGGCTAAAGCATGACAAACCAGGAAACATCACAACCAAAGACTTGACACAAGAATTGGGCTCCTAAAGCACCTCCTGGAAGAGAAGAGTAAGGCTGAGTCCTAATCATCAAAAGACAAGGCCAGTCAAGTTAATAAAACATCTAGGGGTCAGAGGGATCATACCCTACAACTGACATCACGCCTCACCAACACTTCAGAGGAAGAGTTTATCATTGATGCCCTCAATGCATGTGGCATAGACAATAATTGATCAAGGAAGAGACAGGAGAAAACAAGTCACCCAACACTTTTTAATGAAGGGAATCACTGGGAATCACAACACAAAGACACACAAAAAGGCAACAACAATGGGAGAGAAATCAGAGACACTGGCCAATGGCCCAAAGAGATGGAGCCGAAAAGTTGCATGAATAACATCAACTCAGATCATCAACCTGGGCCGAAAAAGAACATGAATCAGGCAGACATAAGTGGGGCTCCATAGCTTCATGCAGCAGCTCAGGTTGGAAACACCTAAAAGCAGCCAGTGGACAACAGGTTGAAAATCACCTAAAGGCACCAGGAATTCCTCATCACAAGCCGCCAAATTGACCCAACCACAAATGACACCAAATTTAAGAGAACTTCCTCGTAGAAACCTACCCAGAAACATCAGAGTCAGAGGATATATCAGCACAATCTTTTGGGTCAATTGAATTAATAACTGCACCAGTGGTACAGAGATGTCTATATAGGCAAACATCTAAAGAGATGCCGGAGTCAGAGGAGCTACTACTAGGTGAAAGAAACCTAAAAGACTCTGATGAGTCTGTGCAAGTGCCTGCCCGCTTCACAACCAAATACCCCAGGTCTGCAGGAGACACAGGCGAACAATACCTTGCTAGTCCCCTGTGACAGAGCCCGGCTGACGCAACAAACTCAGAAGTGGCAAGATCAGATACCTCAAAAGTCACCAAAGAGCCTTCTCCTCAAGTGGGGGGGAAATGTCATGCTTCTTAAAGAAAGGGGGAGATGGCATATTGGAGATGTTTTGGTTTACTTTAAGAAATGAGTAGGCGGCATGATGTTGTTTCTCTCTAATCTTGATGCGAGATGTCATGATGGCTTGTCAGAAGGACACTATGACCAGAGGGATAACAGGGATTGTAACAGGACACTACTTCCTGCGGGACAAGAGTAAAAAAGAAAGGAAGTGAAGAAGATAAGGGATATCGTACTGACAGCGTGGGTGGAGATGAGCTTCCCCAGCAGTGTAGGAAGAAATATGACTCATGATAGGCAAGGCCATTAGAATAAATGTCACTTTAGCTCACTAACGAGTCTTCAGAGTCATTCCTTCATCCAGCAACTAAGACACAACACCTCCACAAATGTGCTGCATGATCGTGCAGATGCAATAGTTGTCAATGGAGTGCCGAGGAACATTCAGCAAAATGGAATGCAGGTGAGGTGCAAACTTGTGCAGTAGTAACTTTGCTGGCATTTAGGTACGTGCAATGAATCGCTCAAAAGTATCTAATCTTAGACATGAGAGTGCAACCAATGAGACAGAGCAACAATAGATGATATCCTCCCCAGCTGAGTGTAGGAAGGAAAGACATTTGATGGGCTAACATTCTACAAGCAGAGGACACAGTCATTACATTGCATATTTTTCAAAAGCACTACTTTTTGGATATGTTGGGTCAGGAAAGTGTAAGGGGATAGGAAACCAGTGAACGGTTTATGGGACACAGCTTGGCATTTATGACTTTTTCTGTGGATTGGGCTGTGTGTAGCTGCTGCTTTGCTGATGCTGTCATTCGTATACGGGGCATTTACATTATCCAGGGGCCAAATAACAAAACGGCTACCATCTTGGTATCTGTAGACCCCTCAAGAAAGTGTCTAAACTATGGCTCATATTTTACAAAGACTTCATCATCTAGCTTCATTATTACAGAAAATATGGTGTTGGCCATACTTGTATGTTCTCATACCAATAACGCATTCAGGGGAGACTTCATATTAAAAGGAAAGACAGAGTTAGCATATAAATACCGTAAAATACACAGTGATACACGTTTGACGGATGGCAGCTCCATGTAGAATCTAGTAAATAATGACGTAATTTGAGGCCCGATTTTTGGGGGGGAAACCTTTGAAGTATGTGCACTACTCAGTGCGTCTGTATTACAGGCAGCTTTAGGTGCTTGGTTATATATCATGTGAATCTTTGTACATATGACTCCTCTTGTGACAGGTGATAAGAGTGCTTATTACAGAGCAGGACAACAGAGGCTTTTAGCCGCTAGGACTGTTTGAAGTCACAGAAGCGATCCCAGTGGTTTTTCTGGGTAGCGTCCTCGTCTCCAATGAAAACTTATTCATACCAGTAGTGGCAGCTTCCTTCCCAGTGCAGGTTTTGGTATCCGGCCAAAGTATTTTCTGTGGCAAAATGTGGTTGCAAACCACAGAATTAGGAGCGCTCGTTCGGCTCTCATGTTTGAGCCCTGCAGTCTTCCTTAAACATGCCTGTGTTAGCCAGAAGACATCGGGTAACCCTAATGTAAGTGCTGTAAACATGCAAGTTAGACCGAGTTTAAAGATAACTGGTTATTACAGGAATCCGGGGCCTTCATAACAAAGAGACAGCATAATGTATTGGGCCTGATGTCACCTACAGACCACTGTATTTCTGACAGACAGGGGTCAAATAAGCGTGGGGGTGCCCGTCATATATCCGTCATCGAGGTTTCTAACACCCATAGCCGTGGATTCTGGAAACAAGGAAGTTCTCATCGGAAAGCTGTCATCACTCTGATGTTTCTGTTCATAAAAAACGCACATGTTCAAATATAACACACCACAAAACACTGGGAGACGAATGGCCCGTGGCACAAGCCGCAGACAACTCCCTGGAACAAGTAGTTCCATATCTGTTTTGTTTTCTGAAAGTTTTGGTAATAGTGACTCGTTTACATTTATTTGACTCCGTTCTTAAAACCCGTTTAAGCATTCCTCTGAGGTATGCATTTTATTTATATTTGCTGTACCTAAAGCAAAAGCTTAACCTTTATACCTGAAAATATAGTTTGATTGACTTTTATAAATGTCTGCATTTGCGAGTTAGAGTTCGCTCTTGTATATCAATCTCAGAGTGCATGTTTTCGAGCCTTAATATTTTAATGCCATTGACGGGCTGTATACATTTACCTCCCTTAGTCATTTAGGGCTAGATGTACGAAAGGATTTAGCATTTCTTAAGGGACCGCATCACAATTTCGGTCTGTTGAGAAATGCTAATTTGCCCTTTCATATGTACAAAGTCAGATAGGGATTCTAAAAATTCCATTTCTACCCAGTAGAAATTGCATTTTGCGATTCCCTGAATAAGAAATTGCTAATAGGGATTTCCTATTTGCTATTTCCTAAGCACATGTACAAACCATTTCTTAATGCGAAATGGGCATTTAGAAAATGATATTACCATCGACTCCAAGTTGATGGTAACCATGTGCAAAATAAAAAAAGGACCCCAAAATGTTTTTTTACAGTGCCATAAAGTGCACACTTGCCCCTAGGGCATCTGTGCGCTTTACATGTGCACCACTTTTTTGAGGGGTGAACCAAGGGGGGCCTTAGGCCCATAGGCACCCTTGGTTTTGCATTTCCAATTTTGCAATTTCCTATTAGGAAATTGCAAATTTGGAAATGCAAAACCCTTCATACCTAAGTCCATAGGAACAAATGGTTTAGCATCTCCTAAATAGAGCTTTCCTAATAGTGATTCCTACAGAGTAGGAATCACTATTAGGAAATCTCTATTTTCCTAATAGTGATTCCTACATAGTAGGAATCACTATTAGGAAATCTCTATTTTTGTAAATTCCATTTTGCATTTCCTAAATAGCGATTTCTTAGGAATCGCTATTTAGGAAATGCAAAAAGGGAATTTCATACATCTGGCCCTCGGTCCCTGCAGAGCACTATAAAGGGGTCATAACAAACAGAGAGTATAAAAGAGTTTTGAGGTTGAGTCTAGATGCAAGTATGGGAAACCCTGAATCCAACATTCGTTTTCTAAGGTGCTGTTCATCCTAGCTGAATACTGAACTGAATCATTTGCATTTCAGGAGATTCCTGAATTGAATACAAATGGACAGCAGCACCACCCTTAAGGGAACTCTCGCCTTCCTTCCCCCGGGCCCCCGAGCAGAATTATGCAACCACATAGCAGACTTCATTACCCCCCTCTCCATCAGATCAACCAACTATATCCTTCTTGATAACCTCAATTTCCACCTGGAAGACACCACAGACCCTAACTCCACAGCCCTCCTCAACAGCTTCAGCAACCTTGGACTCACCCAGCTCGTCCTAGGATCAACCCACACAGCAGGCCACACCCTCAACCCTATTTTCTCCTCCAACAATAGGATCACCACCACCCACACGACCCCACTCACATGGTACGACCACTACATCATAAATTTAAAGATACCCACCCACCAAGCCACCCCACCAGAAAAACCCAAAGCACCATCAAGAGACTGGGGCAAAATATCTAAAGAAAACTAGACCAAGACCATACAGGAACGCCCACCCAACCACACCGGGAACCTCTTTGTCAAACCAAGCTCTCCAATAAATGGCTCGCTGACTGCCCCAACCGCACCACTGCCAGCAAAAATAAGACCTGCAAAAACAATAAACAACCCAGTTGGTACACAAATAACCTCAGGGAGTCCAAGTGCCACAGCAAACAACTTGGGAGAAAATAGAAACCCATCAAAAATGCCACCTCAAGACCCACATACAAAGCTGCCCTCAACCCAACCTCTACCACCAACAACTAAGAGACGCGAAGAAAAATACCCTAACTCTCAGGCTCGAAGCCAGCTCCAAGAATGGCAAAGAACTTTTTTCCATCGTCAAGGAGCTCTCCAATAAGGACATCATACCATCCCAAGCACTTTTCAATGACCTCTCAAAATTCTTCGCACAGAAGATTGCCTAGATCTACAAAACATTCAACCCACAGCATACCGATACAAACTCCCCTGACCAACTGGACACCTCCTTCATTGCCAAACAGCTACACAACTGGAATCCCCTCTCAAATGAAGAAATCACCTCACTGAAGAATGCCATCCATTCAGGACCCCCCTCAGACCAATGCCCCCACTTCATATGCAACCTTGGAAGAATCCTCATCTCCCCCTCGCCCACCGCTATCATCAACACCTCCATAACCACCGCCACCTTCCCATCTTGCTGGATAAATTCAGAAGTCAACGCCCTATTAAAGAAACCACTAGTGGACCCCAACACCCTGAGCAGCTACAGACCCATCTCGCTACAGCCTTTCCCAGCTAAAGTCATTGTGAAAGCCATCAATACCCAACTCGCAGACCACCAAGAACCCCATTAACTCCTAGACACCTCTCAATCAGGCTTTCGCACCAACCACAGCACAAAGACAGCCCTCATTGCGGCCACTGATGACATCAGAAGCATCCCCGACAGAGAAGAAATGGGTGCACTAATCCTCCACAACCTCTCTGCAGATTTTTATACATCTTACTCAAGTCACTCATCAGAAAGCTTCAACAGTTGTGTATCTATGGACCAGCCATCAAGTGGATACCCTCCTTCCTCACAGACAGAACTCAACGAGTTAGACTTCCCCCCACACCTCGTAACCCAAGAAACTCATCTGCGTAGTCCCTCAAGGGTCGTTACTCAGCCCAACACTCTTCAATGTCCACATGATGCTCATTGTGGACATCGTCTGAGTGTTATGTGGCTGTATTAGGCCAAGGAAGAAACACAGCCATTTTACATGCGCACATTTTTTAAGTTGCCTCCTTTCCTACAGAATGGCTTTTGACACACATTTGCCTACATGACAGTGCAGGATTAGTTTCTCTGAAACCATATTACTTCCATTTCCCCTTTGTAAGTACACTATTATGACACCTGGAACATTCAGTACAAGGCCTAAACACACATTGTGCAAATGTTGTTATGTATTATTTGCACGTAAGGTGTCATAGCTATCACAAGAGGATAATCAGTAATGGCCTCGCTGAGGCCTTGTCACAGAAGCATGGATATTGTTATTACAAATACACATGTATTTCCGTGTTCAAATGAGAGGAGCACTTTGCTGTCATTGTGAGGTCGCTGTTGTCAAAGTCTCAGCACAGCTTATTCCTGCTTTCCCTCTGTGAATAGGTATGTCCAACTTGTGACCAAGACGGGACCCTGTATACACTTACCTTAAGTTTATGGGGAGTTTTAAATCTTCCAGCAGGGGATTTTGGCAGATCACCCCCGCCCCCCTAGACATCTAGGTCAGGGAGCGAATAGTTGGAGTATCCTATACACCGTACTTCTATGCCAGCATATAGGCACTGCTTTAGCACAATGGTGTAATTGTTTATCCTTTTCACTATTCTCATATTGTTAATCACTTTCATCTGCTAATTTCTATTAATCATTGCAGCGCATGTATTTTATACAAGAATCACAATGGTTCAATAAATATTGAAATGCCCCTTTGTGTATTTCTTGTGTATCTCTTTAGGTGTGCACAAGTGACTGAGCAAAAAGGCTCTAGATTAATTCCTTGAGTCAGGTTTGTCATGTTCTGAGGTTGTCCAATCCATTTGTTATCTTCTTAGGTTTAGGGGTACTTATGATGGCACTGTGGGCTAGCAGGTCTGCAAACAATTTATCCTAAGGGTGTGCGTAGAATCAGTCTGGCACCATCCCTTTGTTTATGTTGTCCAACAAACGAACAGCTCCTATTGAGAAAGTGGAAACCGTACGACATGAGCCCACGGCATCAACATAGCAGCCTACGCTGACTCAATCACCACCACCAAAGCAAACTTCACCAACTGCATGAGCAACGTCGCTGCTTGAATGAAAAACAACTGCCTGCAGCTCAACACAGACAAAACCAAAGTCCTAATCTTTGGCAACAACCACTCCCCCTGGAACGCCTCTTGGTGTCCCTCTGAATTTGGCCCTCCACCCACTCCTGCAGAGCATGCCAAGGACCTCAAGATTATCCTGGACATCAGCCTGTCCATGAGCAGACAGACCAACACCTTTTGCTCATTATGCTTCCACATGCTGCGAATGCTACACAACTTTTTCAAGTGGAACCCACTAAACACCAGACGAACGGTCACCCTGGCTCTTATCACAAGTGAACTTGACTACAGAAATGCCCTCTACATTGGAATCCCAGTCCATGACTCCAAAGCACCTGGAACGGCGCCGCCATACTCATCCTGAACATTCCACGAAATAACCACATCTCCACACCTCAACAATCTCCACTGGCTCCCAGTCCAGGAAAGATGTAAGTTCAAGCTACTCACCCATGCCTACAAAGCGCTCCACAACATCTGTCCAGCTTACCTCAGTCACCACCTCAACTTCTACCACCCTACCAGACACCTGCGATCTGTGTCCCAGGCAAGAGCACACCTCCCTCGCATCAAGAAGACCAGAAGCGGAAGATGCTCCTTTTCATACTTTGCAGGCAAGACCTGGAATGACCTCCCGTAACACCTCAAACCCCCCCTTCCTCATGGACTTTCAAAGGAACCTAAAGACATGTCTCTTCCAGACGAAACAAGCATGATCTCCTCTTCCCCCCTCAGGCTAACCCTATTCAGTGCCTGGATACCCTCACGGGTGATTAGACATGCTCTACAAATTTACATAAGATGACATAGCAAGGTGCTTGCAGTCAACTTGGTTCTGAGGACTAAGTTTGTTCCATAATTTCGGGCCTTGGCTTCTAAGGATCTTCTGAGCTGTTTTAGTCTCTTGAGTCTTGAAGTGCAGTTTTTGAATCACCTGAGAGGAAGCTGACCACAAGTTCCCTGGTTGGCATTTAATGGCAACTCAGCATTTGGAGATAACTAGAATTATTTCCAAAGTATGCTGAGCTTTCCCTGGATGCCGTCTGGAGCAAGTGAAGTACTTTCAGGGCTGTCATGATATGGTTGTGTCCCTGCACAGACACATACTTAGTGCATGGTTTTGCACTTGTTGTAGCCTTGCAAGAAGTTTTCTTTTTTTGGGAGGCTGTTATTGACTAGATTTCAATATACAATTATACCATCACAAGTTTTTGAGTAAACTCCTATTCGATAATCAAGAAAGAATTTCCTGAAAGATTAACAGTTGAATGTTTATTCCATTGACAATAGCATTGATTTGAGGTATGAAGTTGAGGTCTGAATCAAAAATGACTCTCTGTTGGATAGGTATGGGCCACTAGATCAGCAATGCCTTAAGATCAGACCCTCCTATGATTAAGACTTCAGTCATTGATCCATTCCAAAAAAGATAATAATCCTTGATCTAGGCACTGTACGATATCCATATGTACCTCTGCACTGTGCTTCATTCAGACAGATGTGAATCTGGGTACCATCAGCCTACATTTGGATTTGTGATTGCTAAAGGTCAAGTATTTGCATTAGGGATTCATATAAATAGTAAATAGAATAGAGAGAAAGGGATACCCTCTGGTACTCCACATTTCGCATTCTGGAAGTATAAACTAGAGGATTGCATTTATTTCTACTGACTCTGTTGATTTAGCCAGTCAAGGTCCTGGTACCGCTGCTCATTCCTTGAGCCTCAGCATCAGGATCTTGAGGGCAACCGTGTAGGCAGCTGATAGGTCCTCATACTCAAAGCTGCTTAGTTGACTTCATCAAATGTGATCAAAGTGCTTCTTTGTTATAGGTCAGGATTGATTCAGTGCCTCTCAATGTCCTGAATCCTAAATTTTGCACTGTTACATAGATTTAGAAATTGGTAACTAGTTGGAGAATACTTGGGTGTCTGCTGTTGATTTATTCAGGTGAGAATTATTGAAAGCAGTTTCCAAACAACCAAGGTACTGTGTTACCAAAAATGGAGCATTATTCAGTTTTGTGATATCTGCTGCAAATATCGGGAAACATTTTCAAGCATGCTAATAGGCATGGTTCCCTAGGAAGATTTGAAATATTTATTTTCATGGCCAGAGACTTAACCTCCTTCACCATTATTAGGTGAATGGAGGTGAGAGACTATTGGAACCATAGCTACTAGTAATGGCTTCTTAAATATTTGGGTCCACATGTCGATAAAATTCAGAAGGTTTTCTAACTGTTGTTGTACTGAGATAGCTGACCCGCACTGAGTTTTTAACAATGAGTGTTAGACCTGGTTTCCTTGGTGTGCTTTCCCCTGGATTTATGCCTTTTGACCTCCTGTTTTTGCTGGTCTTAGGAATGTGGGCACTTTACCACTGCTTACCAGTGCTAAAGTGTATGTGCTCTTAACTTAAAACATGGTAACATTGGTTTTATCCACAATTGGCATATTTGATTATGTCTCTGTCCTTGGCGGTTGTCCGCAGGGCTTGGAAACGAGCCATGGTGGTCCCTTTGCTTGAGAAACCCACATTGGACACTGCTAAACCGCAAACTTTTGGCCCTATTTCACTTCTGCCGTGGGTGTCCAAGATCGCCGAGGCTCACATCAATTCATTCTGACTGGTTTCCTGGAAAATAACAACACGCTCGACTCCTCTCAGAATGGTTTCTGCCCAGGCCACAGTAAGGAGAATGCCCTCCTAGCTGTAACCGAACATCTGAGGGAGTCCCTAGATGCCGGACGTACATCGGCGCTGATACTTCTTGATCTCAGCGCCGCGTTCGACACAGTATCTCATCAGATTCTGTTGCACCGTCTGGAGGAGGCTGGCATTGAGGGTCCTGGTCTGGGCTGGTTCGCCTCTTTTCTCTCTGAGAGAACCTTCCAGGTGTCGGCCCCTCCTTTTACCTCCCTGATACACAATGTCAAACAAGGGGTGCCACAGGGCTCAGCGTTGAGCCCAACTCTATTCAATCTATATGTCCAACCTCTAGCAGCGGTTGCCAGGAGTAGAGGACTAACGGTGGTATCATATGCTGATGATACCCAGCTGATAGTAACACTCTCTGAGGATGCCACGCAGGATGCTCTCAAGTTCAGGAGTGATCTCGCAGCCATCGCAGAGTGGATGATGGCCAACTACCTCCAGCTAAATGCTAGCAAAACTGAGATTCTGCTAGTAGGGAGAGACACTGAGCTGTGGAGTGAGAGCTGGTGGCCTCCGACTTTGGGCTGTGCTCCCGTTCCTCAACAGGTGGTCAAAAACCTAGGTGTATGGGTCGATTCGGCCCTTAGCTTCCAGGCCCAGACCAAAAAAGTAGCGGGAACCTGTTTCGGACTCCTGCGGGGGCTCAAACCTCTGTTGGGTTTTTTGAACCCGCAGTCCACCAATAATCATCCAGGCCTCCATCTTATCTAGGCTGGATTATGCCAGTTCTCTTTAACTGGGGGCTAATAAGGCTGAAATCCTACGTTTGCAAAGGGCTCAAAATGCGGCTGCCAGATCCCTACTTGGCCTTCCAAGAACTTGCTCCACGACCAACGCCATCCGCAAACTACACTGGCTGCCTGTGGCGAAACACATTGAGTTCAAGCCCTCTGCATTGCCCATAAAATCATGAACTTTCTTCCCCAGATATCCTGGCGAACCTGCTCTCACCCTACATTCCATGGGCCAGCATCTGGCGGTTGTCCCTCGGGTGAGGAGGGAGCGTGCAGGAGGACGCTCTTTCCGCGTTCTAGCGGCAAAACTCTGGAACGTCCTCCCGTTGCACATCCGCAGCATTACCAACTACATGGTATTTCGCAAAGCCATTAAAACTCATCTTTTTCCTATACTATAGGCTCTGTTCCTCTTAGTATCTCCCTCAGTACTGCTACAGTTAGCGCTGGGACGCCCCTTTGCTGGGGCAGCTGTGTGCTCTATAAAACCTGTATCAGAACATAACATAAGTCCCTAGTAAAGTGCACTAAATGTGCCCGAGGCCTGTACATCAAATACTACTAACAAGCCTGCAGCACTTATTTTTTTTTTTTTTTTTTTAATGAAGTTTTATATAGCACGAACAAGACCAAATATTGGTATCAGAGTGCTGTACAACATATTAATAGCGTATAATGTACAAGGAGTAAGACATAGAATTACAGGGTGAATCCAGAGCGCTATTCAAGGTGGAAAACATAGCGTGCATAAATGATACAAAGAGTCAGAGGATGATAACACAATAATTAATTCAAAGTGGAACGGATCGTCACAACAGGTAAGAAGGAGACTATTCAGTAATCTCATTTTACTTCTTTTTTTAAAAGAGTGAATGTAGGGTTGGTCCTGTTCTCCAGATAAAGGGAGTTCCAAATTTTTGGGGCAATTCCAAAGAAAGTTCTCTTGTAAGTTTTCTTTTTGTAAAATATTTGGAGTTTCAGTAGTAGGCAGCTTGTACTATGAGAAGATCTGTTCCCACCAGATAGAACCAATTTCTGTGCCAGGTAGTGAGGAGTGGTGGAAAAAATTGTACGTCATGCAGGCTATTTTTAGCCGGATTCTTAATTCATGAGGTAGCCAGTTCAGAGAATGGAGGGAAGGGGTGATGTGATCATTTCTCTTTGTGTCTGTGATGAGCCGTGCAGCTGCATTGAGGGTAGACCTCAGAGGTGCTAGTTTTATTTTCGGTAGGCCAATGAGGGTAGCACTCCCATAGTCAAGTTTGGAGATCACAGGTGCCTGAACCGCCATTTTGAGATCTGCATTGGGCAGGAAGGGCTTCAGTTTTCTTAAATTGTGGAGATGGCAGTTGGCCCCTCAGGCTGTGGTGCTGATGTGATTTAGCATGGAGAGGTTGCTGTCCAGTATTTTTCCTAGAGATTTAGCTGAATCAATGATATGTGGGGTACAGTTCAAAGCAGTGAGAAATGGGAGCCAGTCTTTGATGTTTGAGGTAGAGTTGGATGGAGAGATTAATAGGAATTTGGGGGCATATTAGCAAGAAGAGGCGATAATCATCGCTAACCCTGCTTAGCGTGATTTTTTTTATCGCCGGCTATCGCTGGAATATATCGCCACGCTAACGCTGTATTAGCAACGATTAGCGCTATGGCGATGAATATTCCAGCGATAGCGGGGAAATGGGCCAACATCGCTGAAAAACCAGCGATGTTGCATGGAGAAGGGAGAACACCTTGCTGATACGACCCTGTGGTCGTATCAGCATAATCCACCCCCATGTTAGGTATGGCTAACACCTGCTAATTGCAGGTGTTAAATAAATTACGATGACCCCGGTTAGCGCGACTTTTCACGTCGCTAACTGGGGCCATGGCCACCTTGCTAATAGGCGATAGGCCTGTTAGCGAGTGTTTCCCAGGTTTGTTCGTCGGGAACGCCCACTTTGCATGTCATTAGCGATAAATATCGCTGACATGCAAAGCGGTAAAAAAACGGGCGCTAATGCCCGCAAACTGTCGCTAACTGCTGTTAGAGACAGTTTGCTGATAGGGCGATATAAATATCGCCGCTTTAGCGGCAAAAAGTGCCGCTAAAGCGGCGATAGTGCCCTTGCTAATATGCCCCTTGGTTTTGAGGGCGTTAAGTTTGAGGTGGTTAAGAGTTAGCCAGTGTTGAGTTTTGATCAGGATGTTATTGAAGATACTGATGCCATTAGGAGAGGCAATCTTCATGCAAAGTTGTGTATCATCACCACATATGGTAGGAGATGTTAGAGAGTTTGAGGATTTTGGTCAGGGGTTCTATGTAAAAATTGAATAAGGTGGGTGAAAGTGAGGTACCTTGGGTTATGCCGATCGAGACACTTGTCTGATAGGGTAAGACGTTATTGATTAGGACTCTTTGAGATCTGTTTTTGGGAATGAGCAGAACCATTTCAAGACTGTACTGGAAAGACCCATCCTGTGTTCTAAGAGGTTTAGGAGAGTCTTCTGTTTGACTGTCTCAAATGCTGCTGATACGTCAAGTAGGATTCAAAGACAGGATTCATTTGATCGAGTAAGCGAAAGAGAATTGTCGAAAATGTGGACCATGGCAGTTTCAGTGCTGTGACCTGGTCTGAAACCAGATTGGCAATGGTCGAGGAGTTGGTTCTGGGCAATGTGATTGCAGAGTTGCTGATGAACACATTTTTCTAGGAGTTTGGCTAAGGTTGGGATGCTAGAAATGGGGCGGAAATTGTTGGGATCGGAGAGGTCAGCGTCAGGTTTGTTTAAGCTAGGGGTGACTTGAACACTTTTTAGACAATCAGGCATGGAGCCTTGCATTTGAGAGGCATTGAATTCTGCTCCACAAGGGTATGAGGGGGTGAGAAGTCTCATTGAGGAATTTGGAGGGGAGAGGGTCGTTGAAGTGGTTGGAATATTTTGTGGAAGTCAGAAGTTTTAAGATGTCAGAGTCATCAAATATCTGAAACATGGATCATGAGCATTGTTTTTAGGTTTAAGGATTTGGTTGCCTGGACAAACCTCCTGCAAGATGGAGGTGCAATGTGGTGGGGTTTCAGTTGGTAAGAAATTTGCAGCAATGCGGAGTTCAGTGTCAATTGACTTGGTTTTCTCAAATAGAAGGAGGGAAATGTTTAACAATTCTGTAGTGTTGTAGCGACTGAAGTGGAGGAATTGCATTTCCCATTAGTTTGTTCTTTAGCCAATTCAAAGAGTTTTTTCGGATGGTTGATAGCCGTGTCCAGTTGCTGACGCACCTTTTGTAAGCCCTTCTTTTTTCCACAAACGATTAAGGTTCAACAGAGAGGGGGTCAGTCTCCAAGCTCTTCCTGCCAGTTTAACGGTGTGGCGCTCCTCATTAAGGCTACAGTTGAACCACGGGTTAGATCTTCTTATCGGTACTCTCTTTAGTTGTTTGGGCCCAATGGAGTCTAGGATGTTGGACATAGAGCTAAAATAGTTCTTGGTGAGGTCATGAGCATCAACCATATCAGTGGGAGGAGACAAGAGAATGTGGCTAGGGGGAGATATCATGTCTGGATTGAGATTGAGGGTGTTTCTAACACAATGTGTTGTTTTCACAGGCTGGCCTTTGAGGATGGTTGCCTTTTCCGCAATTGAGAAGGTGATGCAGTGGTGGTTAGTTCAGTCATAGGGTGAGATAGAGTCCAATAGGATAGTGTTTTCCTTGGCTATGATTAGCTCTAAGATTGCTCCTTTAATATGAGTAGGTTTGTTGCAGGCTTGGGTCAGGTTGAGGTCATGGAGAAAAGCATTGAAAAAGTTTACTAGTGGATCATTGGTTTCGTTCCAATGAATGTTGAAGTCACCCAGGAAAATCTGGTTTTTGTGTGGGGCATTGTTGAAAGAGATAATCTCCATGATTTGTTTGATGAAAATATGATTATCACCTGGGCGGTGGCAGAACGTGTGCATAGCGCAGGTACCGTTGTTTTTGGTTGAGATGTTGATGATCATATAATCGCAGGCAGATGTTGGTGCTAAATATGATTGTTTAACAGAGAGGTTAGATCGATACATACAAGCAATGCCTCCCCCATGACAGTTAGCACAGTCTTGACAGATGATATAGTAGCTGGGTGGAACTAGGATGTTTAGAATAGTAGAAGAGGAGTCATTTAGCCAGGTTTCAGTGAGAATTAGGATATCCAGGTCCAAGTTGAGTAAGAGGTCCGCTGTGTCAGCAGCGTGTTTCACTACTGATCGGCAGTTGAGTAGTGAGCATTTTAGGTAGGTTTTGGTAACAATAGTGGAAGAATGTGCAAAGGGACGAGTTTGAGGTTATATTTATTAATGAGTCTAGGCTGGTAAGAGGTTTAATTGGCGGTTGGGTGATAATGGTTTGAATCCTTACAGAAGGGTGGCATGGTGGGTTGGGGCGGGTTCATAAAAAGCAAGAAAGGAGAGGATATCATTGGTTGAAAGGTGTTTGACTAGTCTGTTGGGTCAGGTGGAATGGTCTAGATTAGGTTTGCATCTCCATCTAGGTTGTGATCCAGAGTAGGCAGCATTATCAGCAGGAGAACGAGTGGAGGAGGATAAATTACGGTGGTGGATCCAAAGAATCGACCTCTTGAAATCCAGGTTAGAGGTGATATGTAGAAGACTAAGGGGCCGATTCCGATCTCGGCCGGTAGGGCACCGAATCGGATTTGGCTTTACCGGATCCGATTCGGAAGCCCTGTTTCCGACCGATTCGAACACCCGTCCCCGCGAGCAAGTACGATGCGAGCGTACGCGAAATCCCCGACCGACTCGTTCCCGGCTCCGAACCGCTCTGACTGACTCGTACGGACTCGACTCGCACCACGCAATGGAGACGTTCCCCGACCGGGCAAGTACGATGCGCGCCTCGAACAGTCCGACTGACTCGCGCCATCCGGCTCGAAAGAGCAGTCGGAGCCGGACTTCGGAGGTCCGTGTCGAACCCCCCTGTAAGCGTAGCCGCTCGAGTCGCACACAGGGGGGACCCATGGGTCCCCCCTACACATGCATGTACGGCGCGAGTCGCACCGACGTGTACCCGCTGTAGGGGGGGCCCTTGTTCGCGACGCACCCATTGAGTCAATGGGAGCCCGTGTACGCGTCGTACGACCGGCTCCCATTGACTTCAATGGGAGTCCGACCGAATCGAGTCCGATAGCATGCGTCCGCATCGTACTCGTTCGGTCGGACTGCTAGAGTCCGGTTGGGTCGGATATCTCTCCGAATCCGACTCGGTCGGAGAGATTTCCGGCCCGAATCGGAATCGGCCCCTAAGTATATCAGCCCGCAACAATAGTATATCAGATTGTATAGCATCCAGCGTAGAATAGAGTGACAGGGTATTATTGTGAATGGGAATACAACAGAATAGTTTTGGGGGGTTAAGTGTTGTATTGTGCGTGAGGGAGTGGGTCTTATGTTTGGAGCAGTGGGTAGTAGACTTAGGAGTATCCAGAGCTAAGGTAATGGGATTATGATCAGAAATCGTATTATGAAGTGGAGTGAGGTGAAGCGAAGGAGTAAGGTCATGGAAACTAGAGATGGAGAGATGTGCCACCTACTTGAGTAGCCCTTTAAACATGTCTCAGGCATGCCACTACAGGCCTGTGTGTTCAGTTTTAAACTGCCATTTCGAACTGGCAAGTTAACTTACTTGCCAGGCCCAAACCTTCCTTTTTATTACATATAGGCTACCCTTAAGATAGGTCCTGGACAGCCCATGGGCAGGGCGCAGTGTATTTAAAAAGTAGACGTCCTTTGTTTTTTTTACCTGTCCTGGTAGTGAAATAATCTTAAATTTGTTTTTCACTACTGCAAGGCCTATCTCTCACATAGGAAACCATTGAGATTGCCTTATTTCATTTTATAAGTGTAATTTCTAATTGGGAAGAGATGGGACACCCATATTTGGTGACCTTGGAATCACAATTTAAAATCACAACTTATGGTGCAGTCGGATTTTAAATTGTAATTCTGAAAATGCCCCTGTTGAGAAAGTTGTCTTCTTCTTACTTCAACCATTTGGTGCCTGCTACCTACCTCTGCATACACGTCTGAGTTGGGCGACAGCTGGGCATTGTGCATTCACTTGAGACAGCCACACACAAAGGGAGCTTAGGTGTGACTTGATGGGCCTTAATGGCCATTAACTGGATTGATGAGGGGGTGGAGCTGAGTACTGCTTCACACCTGAAAGGTCTGTGTCCTGCCCCCACACAAATGGCTGTATATCCCCCTGTAGATAGTCTGGAGTCAGGGCAGAAAAGACAGGGGCTTGTGCACTTCAAAGGTATCTCTATGAAATCCCCCCCACTTCAAAGACCCTCCTGGGTTTAAATACGGGGCCTCTGCCTCCTCCAACTCAGTACACTTCTGCAACTGCGGACATTCTATCAAGAAGAAGGACTACTGTGATGCTGGAGGAACTGCCACTTTGCTGAACTGCTTTGTCGGGCTGACCTGCTGCCTGATTCCCTCTTGTCTGAAAATGAGAAGGACTGGACCTGCATCTCTACATCCCAGACCTTAAGTATCTCCAAGGGATTGTTGGTTTGCCTCCTGTTTTCTGAAGTCTCATGGATATCAAAGACTTCTCTCTTCAACCTGCAAACAGCACCTAGACTCTGTCTGCTGTACGTCCTGCTTTGCCAAATGGTGCCAATCTACTCCTGGGCCATTGGAAGTGAGTTTAAAGTGCTGCATGCATGGAGAAATCCGGCGCATCACCCCAACTGCGTGAGAATCATTGATGCATCTTGTTGTTTGCGACAAGGATTAAGGTGCTTTTGCTCAGCGGGCCCTGTGTGGGTACTGTATGCCCCACACGCTCCATCGCAGTCGGCCTGAACTCTTGACTTTGTCCTGGTCCAGTGCAACCAATTAAATCTCTAAGCTCTGACTGCTTCTAAGCGCTATTTTTGTATTTAATCTTTAAAAATTCATATCTCGATTTCTACTGATTATATTTTTGTTGTTTTGGTCTTGTTTTATCTATAGAATTATTCGCTATTGTTTAAAAGTGTGGAGTCTATTGTTGTGTTTTCTCTGTGTTACTGTTTGATGTGTTGCACAAATACTTTATACATTGACTCTTAAGTTAAGCTTGTCTTAAGTTAAACCTGACTTCTCTGTGCCAACTGCCAGAGGATAAGCACAGGTTAATTTAAAGTGTATTTCTGACTTACCCTGACTAGGATTGTGAGTCCTGCTTGGACAGGGTGCATACCTCTGCCAACGAGAAACCCAATATCCAACAATGCCAATGGTAATAATTTCTTGGAATACCGTGAAGGTCTCTGTGTTATTCTTTAGTTTCTTTTTACCGAAACTATGGAGTCATCATGCCCACCATGTAATTTAATTTTGGATGGCGGTCATCAAGCAGGATATCTGGATTGGATTGAAATGAAGGATCTATTTGTGATGTTTTGCAAAGTTTATTGAATTGCTTTTCTTATGCATGTCTCAAATGTCTTTTTAGGATATGCATGATATCTGGCTGGTCTGTGACGTTGAAGAAGAGGAGGATAGCTAAGTAATGGTTAGACCATACTTGGTTGTATGCATTTATCGACTGAAACTCAAATCATGATCATGTACCAACTGTAGCTTGTAGCCAATTACATGAGCAGGACAACGCACACCTTGCTTGAAACCCAGAGCACTTTGGCACAGATTTGCAAAGAGTTGATGCAACACATGGCAGCAAGTGAAGTTGCTGCACTGCGTTGCATGAACTGGAAAGAGCAGAACTGTGACATATCTACAAAGAAGTGAATCTTTTTTTCTCTCTCCCCCAGCTAGTGCCCCTTGAGCAGCCATGTGGCAATGCAGGCATACTTGCGCCATAGTGAAAAGGTGTCTGTGTTGTGGTTAGCATAGTTTTTGTGTAGGAAGGAGCACCTTCCTACACAAAAACTATACATGCAGGAAAGAGTATCTTCCTTCACAAAAACTATGCTTTAAGGCAATTTCCTCTTTGTAAGTGGGCTTCAGAATTCAGCAAACATGTAAAAAGGAAAAGAACGAGGAGTAATAAAAATATTCCTCCTCGTTGTGGCAACTTCAGGGAGGTGCAGGATTTTGGCACAAATTCATGTCTGCAATTGTTTGTACATATGGATTTGTATCAAAATCTATAGGTGGATGCACGGGAACGCCCATGCGCCAGCCATGGAACGCCCCCTTGACACAAAGTACCCCAAGACAGCACATTGCACTGCGTTGCATTACTTTTGGTCACAAACAATGAAAATCATCGTTTGCACTGGTTTTTAAATACAAAGCTGGATTTTGCACCAGGTCTGTGCTTAAAAAGTAATGCAAACCTAATCCAAAATCTTTGTAAATCCAGGCCTTTGTGTTCAGTCAGTTCTGCAGGAGGTTTTGTGTCTGGACTGTCCGTTGAAAGGTTAAAGTCTTATGTGGTTACATTTTTTACGGTGATGGAGTCGAGTTGCAACATCACTTTGAGTTTGCATCCACAAAAGGTGGTTATTTCCGAGAGTTTGATATATGACTATTATGATGAATGAATGGCTGAAGCTAAAAGTGGGACTGTACACTATAAGATCAAAAATTGTTTGGGTTTAGATAAAGTAAGGACAAGAGTAGGCGTATTCTGCACAGGAGTTCTGAAACTGTATGTTGGGCTCCTCTGTTGACCTGTGTCCCCCTCAGATCGTAATATTTTGGTACTGTCCATTACGAACCCAGCTATAAATGTGCTCTTTAATCAATTCTTGAAGTCTGGGGTTGACTTCCCCTGCTTGAAGAGAGCAAATGTGCTATCTCTTATGAAGAAACCCAATGTAGATCCTTCTCAAACTAGACTACATTTTAGGCCAATTTCCCTTTTAGCAGAACTCTCTAAAATGCTGGAAAAATTAATAATGTATATTGAGTAAAATCAGATACTCCATCCAGGTCAATCAGGTTTTAGCACGGAAAGGGCTCCACTTGAAGTCTCAGAATTTATACGGACCAACTTTGACTGTGGGGCTGAGTCATTGATAATTCTCTGAGACCTGTCATGCTTTCAACATGTGTCACATTCTACTCTATTGAAATGGCTGAAAGACATCAGAATAGGAGCACTAGTCAAACAATGGCTAAAATCTTTTCTAAGTGACGGATCTCAAGCTGTCCGCCTTCCACCCTATACTTTTAAATATCAGAGTTTGAGACACAGTGTCCTGCAGGGATCTTGTTTCAGCCCCACCCCTTTCAACATCTATAAAGTCCATTTAGCCAAGACAGTGAAACTGTGGTGTTTCAATATAATATTATATGCCAATGACAAGCAGCTGATGCTCTATTTTCAACAGGTAGATGAGACAGTAGTGGGAAGATATCAAGAATGCCTGAATAAAGTAGCAAGGTGGATGAGAAAGAACTGCCTTAAGCTCAATTCTGATAAAATAGAGATCCTTTTCTGTGGCAATTCCCCACACACTCAGTTACAGTGTTGGTGCCTGAAGAATCGTAGTGTACCCCCATCTGTGGTACCATAGTAAGGAACGGAAGCCTTAAATTCAATCAAGTGCTTTCCTTCAAACCTCAGATGCGAGCAATCACAGGAATCTGTTTGGGGCTACCAACATCTCTGAAAAAGACCTTAAAATTCCTTCCATTTCTTGTGTGGAAAACTATTGTGGATGCACTCATAACCTCCAGAATAGACTATGCAAAGTACATCTAGAGATGCCTGCGGGCCTCATCTGTCTGATTCAGTTGGTACAATATGCGGCCAAAAGGCTGATTCTTAATTTGCCCAGGCAAGAGCTGATCTTTAACCACGTCAGGAAGCTCCATTAGCTGTCTGTAGGTTCAAAGGATTACATTTCAATCCCTACTCATTATTTTTTAGAGCAATGCAGAACAAACGACCGGCCTACCTCAGGACTAGGATTAGGGAGTATGTCCCAAATAGATCACTTTGATCAGCCAATCAGGGCCTCCTAATCATTGCTAAAATCCGGAAAGCTAGAAATGAAGATAGCTCCTTTGTCTTCTTAACAGCCACACCATGGAGCATTCTCCTGTGAGCTTTGAGAAAATTTACTTCTGAAGCTTATTTTAAAAAAGGCTTGAAGACTTTTCTTTTTAACTAATGCTTTGTAACAGTTTTTATTTGGCACTTAATGGCAACGCCTCAGCCCTCCTTTTGGAAGCAACTGTTGCTCTTTACAAATAGCAATCAATCAGTGTTGTTACTGCAACAGCAGCCTAAGTACTGCAGTCTGAAAGCTTTCAAGGTCCAGGACATTGACATCACCTCACACTTGTCTCAGTTAGCCTTGTTCCTGGATAACTGGGAGAAGGTATTCAGGAGTTAGATGAGTGCTGGCCCCCCAGGTTTTGTCACAGTCAGAATGTCATTGGCATAGAAAAGGGCCTTTACTGTGGTGTATCAGGTGTGAATACCTGATCGCCAAGGCTAGTGGTGCAAGGGCTAATAAAAACAGCAGCAGAGAAATGGGACAACCCTGCTGTATTCCTCGCCTGATTGGGAATCTGCGCAAAAGGGAACCACCACAGTTGAGCTGGGGCTCCAGCGTATGATATAGCCACCTATCCTTATTGATGAATTACTACCCCAGATCAAACCCCTGGAGGATTTTAACCAACTATGACCACTCCACACGGTCAAAGGCTTTCTAAGAATCAAGGGAGAAGGCTAAAGTCTTCTGGTCCGAGTTGGCCAAAATCCACAATAGGTGCACAAGTGTCCTGAGTAACCCTGGGCGTAGTACTACGCTACGCTCGCGGAGCGTGCGTAGTTTGCGCTACTACGCACTACGCGAATTGCACGTAGCACAGTGCAAAAACGCATAGCGTAGCGTAGCGGGCATTTTTTGCTTGCTCGCGGTCCTCAACGTCAAGTTGGCGACCGCGAGCGAGCAAAATCAACATCCCGGCAAGACTTTTTCCTCGTTCGCGATCAGCAACATCAAGTTGGCGATCGCGAGCGTGGAAAATAAACCTCCCGGCAAGATTCTCAACGCGGGGAGGTCAGGTTTCTCATTGTGAGTGGTCGCGTATGCTCGCGACCGCTCGCGATGAGAAACTACAAGTCCGCGTTGAGCAAGCTGCCGCTCGAGTACAAATCTACTCGAGCGGCAGAAAACGACTGCTTGCACTGTGCAAGATGCCGTTTTCAATGATTGCACAGTGCGGACAAGCATCCGGCACTGTGCAATCAGTGCGAACAGCATTTCCCTACCGCACTACGCAGTTCGCGTAGCTACGCGTAGCTTGCGTAGTGCGAAGTGCATTTCGCGTAGCTACGTGTAGCGTTACTACGCAAACTACGCCCAGGGTTAGTCCTGAGATGCTTTCTGTAAGAGTGCCTTTGAAGCATACCAAACCTTGAATCGATGAATAAGGGTGGGGATAACCCAGTCCAACCTCATCGCTAGTATTTTGGCCAGGACTTTGACATCCACATTGATCAAGGATATGGGCCTATAACTCCCACAATCTAGTTGGTCTTTCAACAGCAGGGTAATAATGGCCTTGATGGAAATGGCGCCCAGCGAGTTGGAAGAATCCACTTCCTTGAAGGCCCCATGAAGCATTGGGGTTACCAAGGGCATACAAGTTTTATAACATTTCCTGGTGTAGGTAGTGTAAAAATTGCTTCGCTGATCACCGCTGGGGGAATTTCGCCATCTAAGGGTGCCCTGCCGTCCTCAGAGAGAGAGGCACAGTAAGTCAAGAAAACTATCCTCCTCTTCATGATCAATTGAGCTTGAGGCGGGGTAAAGAAACTCGTCGTAGGAGGCGAAGGCCTCCGAGATATCCTCTGAATGCATTAACAGTTCTCCCTGTTTATTTCGAATGGCTTGAAACTCCAGCTGAGCCTTCCTTTACCATAATTGGAAAGCCAGCAATCACCCTGTTTTCTCACTCTGCTCGTAGTGTCTTCACTAGAGTTTTGCTAACACTTTCTCTGCAGCAGAGAAATTATATTGGTTAAGGGCAAATTTATCAGTCTCCAGCTGGTGCCATTTCTGAGTGAAAGAGGCTAGATTGTAGGCGGCTGAAGATTTAGCTATGACCTCATTCAGGCGTCTCCTCTCACTCAATCAGGGGTTTATTACATTTAATGGCAGTGTCTCTCATAAGGAGGCTCCTCTGGGTAGCCTTACATGACATCCGGAGAACCTGGAGTGAGCTTTCTGCGTGGGAATGTTCAGAAAAATACACCCGAATTTGTGAGTTCAGAAGGTGCTTGTCTTCAGGAGCTTTATAGTGTTGGCTGTGTTCATTCTCCATCCTCTCTTAGTGGACATCTTGCGTCGTAAGTGGATGAACTGCCTGATCGGGAAATGATTCAAGACCCCTTGAGGTAATATGTCTGCTTGGAATGGGAGTTGTAGTAGGATCTCAGTGTGAGGAAGTAATCTAATCTTGAAGATATATCATGGACCCTCGAGTAGAAGAAGTAGTCTTTATCTGTGGGGTTAGAGAGATGCCATACGTGTGTGAGAACATGACCAGTGGAATGTCCTTCAGGATGACCCTGTCTGCATGACTGCATGCATCAGGGTGACTCATGTGGGCTAGAATGGGGTTGATTCCAGTGTTCCTGCTCCCCCATGACACCCTAGTGTCCTCAAATTTTGTTACAAGTCGAAAAAGATGAGTCAGAAAGTGAGGTTTGCTGTAGTGGGAGCATAGCCTGTGCCCAGGATAAGAGTGTGACTCTGGGGTCGATTCCGATTCGGGCCGGAAAACGTACCGACTGACTCGGTACGGGAATTTAGTCCAACCGACACGTACCGGCGCCGACCGACCAGCGTAGTACGATGAAATGCATGTGAATCACGACCGACTCGTACGGAACACAAAACGAACGACCGACCCGGACGGAAACAAGCTATCCGGCCGGGAAACCATGTGATTCGAACCGACCGACACGCACCAGGAATCAACCCGAACAAAACGTACCCGCGAACTCCGACCCGCGCAGTACGATGCAATGCGTGCAAAACCAGACCGACTCGCACGGAGCTCAAGCCGTACGACCGACATGCATACAAAAGCCAGCCGAAACAACACAAAACTCTGTGACCGACTCGTACGCCGCACATTAAACCTAGCTGAAACACAGCGGGAACGAGTCGGAGAAGATCGCACGAGACAACTGCAGCGTCCTACTTGGTCAGAAGAACGTCTCCTACATGAACAAAAAATTCAAAGGAAAAAATACGAAAAAAAGGGCCAAACAAGCAATCACAAAGCCAATAAATACAGGGGGGGGGGAAATGGAACAAGGACACACCCCCAACTCCACCTATATAAAGGCCACAAATCCCTACCATGAACCTTTGCAAATTCCACTGACCTGCCAGCACAGAACGCCATCAGGCAGCAACCACAGACACACTCACAGCTCATCCATCACACAAGCCACACACCATTAGCACCTCAACAAATAGCACCCTCACACACAAACAGCAAAACCTACACTCACCCACCCTCACTTGCACACTCACACACACATCAATCACCACCACCACCCATCACCATGCCCCCAAAGAAGAATCCAAAGTTCCTAGATAGTGAATTGGAAGTCCTGGTAGACGAGATCCTGAGGGTAAAGCCACAGTTGTTTGGCACATTGGTCCAACAGACCCCCATGGCGCAGAAAACCAAGATGTGGGAGAGGATCGTCAACAGGGTGAACGCACAATCACCATGTTTGCGCACAAAGGAAGACATCCAGAACCGGTGGTATGATGTGCGCAGGAGGGTCAGGGACCTACTGAAGAAGGATTACCTCCTGAGTCAGCACACCGGCAGTGGCCCTCCTGCCAAACCAGTATACCTCAGGCCCTGGGAGGAGAAGGTGCGGGCCATCCTACCACCAGTGAGCGTATATGGACTAACAAACATCCCAGAGCCTGGTGAGTACACAACTAATATACACAATATGGTGTGACAATACACACACACATCACTGTCAAGGGGATGGTCAAACCATGCACCCTTAGCAAATCCACAGCAACCAAAAGATAATCATCCCAAGATGTGAATGCTAGTCAGACAAACACAATACCTGCCATCTCATAGTGACATGTAACTGTGTCATGACATGAACAAACCTAACAACAAATACAGCAAGGCAGTGGCACAAATATAACCAACAAACACAGTCAGATATTTTGCCACCACTAGAACACCACCTCACAGGGAAGCTCACTCAAAGGAAGGAATTCTGTGTATGCTGGTGAAGTCAGTGTAGCCAATAGCATGATGGGAGTTGTAGTCACAGATATTGGTCACCCTCACAATTGGCCCATCAACACCACCCTGAACCATGCTCACATCACAGGGAGTGGAAAAGGACCGACAAGATGGCTGACACTGGGTACTGCTGTGGGGAGCGCAAGGCCCTGCTGGGAACTGTGCACCAACCAACAGCAGGACACCACTGACTGACATCCTGAAAGACAACTTGCACTCCCTGCAATGGAAGCACCTTCCATGGTGGGATATCTGGCTGGGTGGGAAGGAGGACTCACAGCACTGACCATAGTTACAAGCAGTCCTCCTCATACACCCCCTCAACACTAACTCCACATAACCCACCTGGGAGAATGCAATGCCTCACACTCTAATTGAAGATCCCACAAAGAACCACCACCCTGGGTTAGGCTGTGTGAAGCACAGGGACACTCTTGGGAGTTGTAGCCAAACAACCACCAGGACAACACTGTCAGCCATCCTGGCAGCACAGGCACACTACCCCACAGGGAAGCAGAGTCAAAAGGAAGGAAGTATGGGCATGCTGGGAAGGGGGGTGTAGGCAATAGCATGATGGGAGTGGTAGTAACAGCTCAACATCCCCCACCCACATGGCCCAGCAAGCTCACACTGAAGCATGCACACCTCACAGCCAGTGAAAAGCCACTTCAAAGATGTCTGACACTGGCCTCAGCTGTGGGGAGCACAAGGCCCTGCTGGGAACTGGGCATCAACAAACAACAGGACCACACTGTCAGCCATCTTGCCATTGCTGTCACACTCAGACACAGTGAAGTGCACTCAAAAGGAAGGAAGTATGGGCATGCTGGGAAGGGGGGTGTAGGCAATAGCAGGATGGGAGTTGTAGTCACAGATATTGGTCACCCTCACAATTGGCCCATCAACACCACTCTGAACCATGCTCACATCACAGGGAGTGAAAAAGAACTGACAATATGGCTGACACTGGGTACTGCTGTGGGGAGCACAAGGCCCTGCTGGGAACTGTGCACCAACCAACAGCAGGACACCACTGACTGACATCCTGAAAGACAACTTGCACTCCCTGCAATGGAAGCACCTTCCATGGTGGGATATCTGGCTGGGTGGGAAGGAGGACTCACAGCACTGACCATAGTTACAAGCAGTCCTCCTCACACACCCCCTCAACACTAACTCCACATAACCCACCTGGGAGAATGCAATGCCTCACACTCTAATTGAAGATCCCACAAAGAACCACCACCCTGGGTTATGCTGTGTGAAGCACAGGGACACTCTTTGGACTTGTAGCCAAACAACCGCCAGGACAACACTGTCAGCCATCCTGTCAGCACATGCACACTACCCCACAGGGAAGCAGAGTCAAAAGGAAGGAAGTATGGGCATGCTGGGAAGGGGGGTGTAGGCAATAGCATGATGGGAGTGGTAGTAACAGCTCAACATCCCCCACCCACATGGCCCAGCAAGCTCACACTGAAGCATGCACACCTCACAGCCAGTGAAAAGCCACTTCAAAGATGTCTGACACTGGCCTCAGCTGTGGGGAGCACAAGGCCCTCCTGGGAACTGGGCATCAACAAACAACAGGACCACACTGTCAGCCATCTTGCCATTGCTGTCACACTCAGACACAGTGAAGTCCACTCAAAAGGAAGGAAGTATGGGCATGCTGGGAAGGGGGGTGTAGGCAATAGCAGGATGGGCTTTGTAGTCACAGATATTGGTCACCCTCACAATTGGCCCATCAACACCACTCTGAACCATGCTCACATCACAGGGAGTGGAAAACAACTGACAAGATGGCTGACACTGGGTACTGCTGTGGGGAGCACAAGCCCCTGCTGGGAACTGTGCACCAACCAAGTGCAGGACACCACTGACTGACATCCTGAAAGCCAACTTGCACTCCCTGCAATGGAAGCACCTTTCATGGTGGGATATCTGGCTGGGTGGGAAGGAGGACTCACAGCTCTGACCATAGTCACCAGCAGCTTTTCTCACACCCCCCCTTAACACAAACTCCACACAACTCACCTGGGAGAATGCATTGCCTCACACTCTAATTAAATATCCCACAAAGAACTACCACACTAGGTTATGCTGTGTGAAGCACAGGGACACTTTTGGGACGTGTAGCCAAACAAACGCCAGGACAACACTGTCAGCCATCCTGTCAGCACAGGCATACTACCCCACAGGGAAGCAGAGTCAAAAGGAAGGAAGTATGGGCATGCTGGGAAGGGGGTGTAGGCAATAGCATGATGGGAGTGGTAGTCACAGCTCAACATCCCCCACCCACATGGCCCAGCAAGCTAGCACTGAAGCATGCACACCTCACAGGGAGTGAAAAGCCACATCATAGATGTCTGACAATGGTGCTCTGTTGTGGGGAGTACCAGGCCCTGCTGGGACCTGTGCACCAACCAACAGCAGGACACCACTGAATGACATCCTGAGAGTCAACCTGAACACACTGTAAGGGTGGCATGCTTCATGGTGGGATAACTGGGCTGGGGGAGAAGGAGGGCCGGATGTCCAACAAATACAACCAATGCTGGCCATGCACACACCTTAACATTCACATTGAAAAGCCTCAGGTTTGCAGGACAATGTGCTACACCAATATCAACCTCTTACTGTTACAACTTAGGACAATGCAATGTACAGGCCCGCATTCAGAGGTACAGTCACAACTGTCAGGTGTGTGAACCATTGATGCCTGTAGAAATATAACATACATTGTGTGTCTCTTCCAAAAACAGGTGATGATGGGGACACAGCAGCAGGCGAGGAGGAGTCCCTGTCCCAGGCTCCGGGGGACACTGAGCTCACTGGTGTGGAACAGCCTCTGCACTCCTCGGATGGCGAAGACCTACCTGGCCCCTCTGGTACGAGTCATCATGCAGCACCAGCAAGACCAACCTCTGCACCCCCTGCACCCACCCCTCCAACAACTGCCAACACACAGACCACCCCCGCCGACACAGACAGACCAAGGACCACCAATGACAACAGCACAGGGACCCTGGCCCAACGTCGAGCTACGGACAACGACCCCAGTAACAACCCACAAGGGGGCCTAGGGTCACCTGGGCGTGCCACCGCAGGTCCCGCACGTGTCGCCAGGGGTGGTGGGAGGGGTGGTAGGCAGAGGTCGCTGTTTGCAGAGGGGTCTGGACTGCATGATGACCCACAACTGGCACGCATTGCTGATGCATACCAGAATAGCACCGGAGAGGTCAGCCAGGTAGTGGGGATCCTCAAGGACATCCAACAGCAGCAGGCTGCCCATCATGCCCGCTTGGACTCACACATGTCCCGTGTGGAGACACACATGTCTCGCATGGAGTCCAAGTGGGACACATGGCAAGAACTGACAGTGGTGCATAGGGACATATTGACATGTCTCCGCCAGATTAGCACCAACATGGCCACACCTCCCTGTGTGCCCACAACATCTGGTGCTGCAACAACTGCAACTGCCACAGGGAGGGAGGAGGACTCTGGCGGAGAGTCCCCTGCACCGCAGCAGCCTGCACGTGAGGGTCCCCTCAAAGAAGAGGGGTCGTCCGAGGAAGGAAAACTGAGACCTTGATGGCCATGTACATCCCCCAGGAAGCCAACACCTGTTCTGGAAAGTCTCCTTTGTGTGCAAACTGTTCACCCTGTAGAATGCAACACAACTCTCCCACATGACATGGGGAGCTTAAGTTGGCCCAATGTATCAGATGACTGTGGACTTTACTCAGGACATTTCTGCTACCAAGACTTCCAACTCATCTGGGAACTTCAGATCACAATCCCAATGTACAGCACCCACCATCCTGTGCACTATACTCACACATGTATGTAAATAAACTCACTAATACACCATACTTGCCTCTGTTGTGATTCCAACGTTGTTTCTGTAATGGAGATGATGATCTGCTAAATGACACTGTGCATGCTAATTGCTACAGCAAATTCAACACCGTCATGTGAGTCATGGTGATGTGACACATATGAGGGAGACACACCACTAGGGCTACACAACACAGAGACACCAGGGCCATCGGACTCTTTGCCTACATTGATGTTGCCAGGAAATACTGTGGAATGCACAGACACCACACCTATTCACAGACTGTGTCAACTAGCCCACAGGTGCAGCAAGCAAATGTCAGTCAGATGTGTGACCACAGACAACGCACATCCCAAAGTGAAGCACAGGTTTATTACACATTTGCAACATGTTGTTTCCACTACAAATGCAAGGTAATCCCACGTGGCTGTGGCCACAAAGTCAAAAAGTGCAGAAGATAGAAAGTCCAGGGGTGTGTGGCACATCACCTGTAGGGAAACGACTGCTGCCACCCTGAAAGCGGAATCATGGAGTCGGGGGATCCAAGTTGACCAAACAACTCTGTAAGCACCCTGTGAAGGTCAGCCATGACACACAGTCAAAACCACTGAAGAACAGCACAGAACTGCAATACTCATGCCCAATACATGTCACAAGATAACTACACAAAACCAAGTAAGCATGTCAACACTGTTGGGCAGTACAGACTACCTGCAAGAACACATCACTGCACGCATCCAGTCAAGTAGCACATGGCCACACTCAAACAGCACCAGAACACCACCCACACATATCATGCAAACTCACATCATTGACATGACATCTCTGGATACTCACATTCAGCTGAAGAAGTTGGTGATGAGCTGTGTGCGGACATCACCCTCATCATCATCATCATCATCACTGGCATCGTGGCCCAGGCCAGGATCCTCCACAGGTGGCGGACGTTGGTCATCGTCATCCAGGATGAGAGGCAACTCCTTCCGCACTGCCAGGTTGTGTAGCATGCAGCAGACGATGACAATCTTGCACACCTTTGCTGGGGCATATGGGAGGGCCCCTCCTGTCTTGTCCAGGCAGCGGAAGCGGCTCTTCAGGAGACCAAAGGTCCGCTCAATCACTCTCCTGGTCCGACCATGTGCCTCATTGTAGCGCATCTGGGCTGGTGTCATAGGGTTCCTGAGGGGTGTCAGCAACCACGGCATGTTGGGGTATCCGGAGTCACCTACAGACAGACAATTGCACATTAGCTGAGTTGGAAAAGTGGGCGGAATACAACACAGCAGAACACACACAATGGTACAAAGTCAGTACACACCGACAAGCCAGGCACGCTGGTTTTGCATCTGTAACATCATCCTCGGGATGCGACTACTCCTCATCACGTAGGCATCGTGTACAGAACCGGGGAAACGGGCACACACATGTGTGATGGTCATATCTGCAAGACATACCACCAGAGCATTGATCGAATGGTAATGTTTACGGTTCCGGTATGCCTGCTCATGTGCCTGTGGTGGTACCAAAGCCACATGTGTCCCATCAATGGAGCCAATGACATGTGGCATCCTCCCCAGGGCATAGAAGTCACTCTTGACGTCAGTGAGTTGTTGACGTGTTGGGAAATAGATGTACTGGTTCAGGCATCTCAACATTGCCTCCAAAACATCGCGTAGCACACGGCTGAACATAGTCTGTGACATCCCACCAGCAGTCGCCACAGTGTGTTGACAGGTACCGGTGGCAAAGAAGTGTAGGGCTGCCATCACCTTCACCTTGGGGGTCAGCGCTGTAGGGTACAGCCGGCCAGGTTGCAAATGTGGGGCCAAGCGCACTGCCAAATCCACAATCAGCTGCCTGGTGAAGCGGTACCGTCGGATGCTGTCACGTTCCACCATCGTTGCCAGGTCAGGGAATGGTCTATGGACAGCTGGAGCACTGCAGTGCATAGGTGAAGAAAGAAAGATTGTCAGTCACCCCACATATGTGCCATTCACCATACTCAATTTCACATGATACATCATTATGAGACACAAGTACTTGATGTGTGTGCCGTTCTGCTTGGACATATATGGCACCTACATGGACATCATCTAACATCTCAGTTCAACATGTGTTGATAACAGGTTCCAGGGTGTGCTATGGGAAACCATTAGGCTGTGTCACAGTACCCATTTACTGCTGTCACGTTCCACACACACACCACAGTGACATGTCTGGACAGATGCGCCACAGGCATCACAGCTCATTGACAGGTAGATTCCCAGGGACCCTGTCTTGCCACATGGACACTGGCATGACATGGCGTATCATGTACACGTCAGAAAAACAAACATGACTCCCACAGGTAGTGGCCCCTGTTGCCTCTGCAGGACAGACATGGACGTCTGTGACACACACACACACACAACATCAAAGTCCATGCACAAACAACGTGGATGTGGAGACTGTCTCCCATTGTGCACATGGAGTCAGAGACATCGGAAACACAACATGCACACAGACTATGGAGGGCCATCACTATTGTGGCAATGGGTCACCCTATGACGTACATGCCTTCCCACATGTGAGCCTGGGGGTATGTGACATGTCATACACATACACAACCTGGAAATGTGACCATGCCACATGCTCCAAAATGAACAGTTGCACATCACAGTGGTCAGGTACACAACACACAAAGGATCCTGTCCCCATGAACACGTGCACAGCCTGGGTGTGGCTGCCCCCAAGTGCCACCCCAAAAACCACATGTTTACCCCCATACACAGAATAGGTAATGCAGCCTTACATGCCTTAGATACAGTGTGGACTGGGTGTGGTGTTGTAGGTGTGCCCCTGAGTCCCTGGAAAGTATATGTGGCTGGCATACGTTCACCAGTGACAAGCATGGTGATATACGCGTGTGACCTGTACAGGGACGCGTTGTACAGCAATGGACCGAGCGGTGTGCCCACACGGCCCATTGCATCTGTTGTTAGCGGGTACGCGTTGTATCCCGAGATAAGCGTTGTACAGCAATGGACCGATCGGTGTGCCCGCACGGCCCATTGCATCTGTTGTTAGCAGGTACGCATTGTATCCCGGGATACGCGTTGTACAGCAATGGACCGATCGGTGTGCCCGCACGGCCCATTGCATCTGTTGTGAGCGGGTACGCGCTATATCCTGGGATACGCGTTGTACAGCAATGGTCCGATCGGTGTGCCCGCACGGCCCATTGCATCTGTTGTGAGCAGGTACGCGTTGTATCCCGGGATACGCGTTGTACAGCAATGGACCGATCGGTGTGCCCGCACGGCCCATTGCATCTGTTGTGAGCGGGTACGCGTTGTATCCCGGGATACGCGTAGTACAGCAATGGACCGATCGGTGTGCCCGCACGGCCCATTGCATCTGTTGTGAGCGGGTACGCGTTGTACAGCAATGGACCGATCGGTGTGCCCACACGGCCCATTGCATCTATTGTGAGCGGGTACGCGTTGTATCCCGGGATACGCGTTGTACAGCAATGGACCGAGCGGTGTGCCCGCACGGCCCATTGCATCTGTTGTGAGCGGGTACGCGTTGTACAGCAATGGACCGATCGGTGTGCCCGCACGGCCCATTGCATCTGTTGTGAGCGGGTACGTGTTGTATCCCGGAGTATGCGTTGTACAGCAATGGACCGAACGGTGCGCACGCATTGGCTGGGGCCTGGCATGGCAACGGACGCGTTTTCGAAGCTTCAACGAGTCTGATGCAGTGAATTCAGTTGGCCAGCCACAACAATGTTGCAAATTCATGGGTGTCATGAAGTTGAAGTTTTGAAGGATGCTGTGGGCGTGTATTAGTGCTGCTATTCCATGGATTGGTCAGATTCAGAAGATGCAAATGACTTGGACCTATCACTTTGGACACATGGGACAGTATCTGCCTCTGCAGCACACATATAATGCTGGCTGTTCCCCTGAGGGCTCACTTGCCTGCACTACATGCTCCAGGACGACATCTGCCACCAACACTGCTGCTGTCTCTGCATACTCTGGCTACTGCAATGGCACGTACTGTGGAGAGAGCCCCAGCCTTCAGCCTTGAGGAGAACCAGGCCCTGCTGGACAGCCTCCTTCCACAGTACAGCAAGCTGTATGGGACACCAGGGGAGCAGGTGAGTGTGCTGTCCACTGCCTTACTAATTGTGCATGTTGTCTGACTAGCAAGACTTCCAGTGTGCACACCACTGGCTAGAATGCTCACTGAGTAGTTCTCACCACCCAAAGTGTGTAGTCACATGCACTGAACAGGTACAGTGCAGTAACAGTGCATTCCAACAAGGTTTACTTCCCATGCAATGACACCATGTAGTAACTGCTGGCAAACTGTTCATAGCCATCGTTGCACTGCCTGTGTACATCATATGCCCCTGTGATTGAGACATGTATATCCGACTGTGTGATGCACGGATATGTTGCATGTGTAGTAATGGCCTTTTCACTTTGTCATCCTCACAGGTTGATGCCCACCGTAAGCAGGAAATCTGGCTGACCATCGCCCGGGCAGTAAGATCCGTGGGGGTCTACAAGCGCCGGATCCGCAACTGCCAGAAGAGGTGGCAGGACCTTCGTGGCTGGACCCGGAGGATCGCAAGGGTCCAGCTAAAGCTGTCGCCTCCTCGCAGGAGGGGCGGACACCGGACCCTGACCCCCCACATGCTCCAGATCCTGGCGGTGGTCTTCCCTGACCTGGATGGGGTGCTGAAGGACAGACAGCAGCAAGGAGGGGGTGAGTCCATGACTGCACTGTGAACTCTGTCTGACATGCTATGTGCCCTCCTCTGGCCTGGTTGAACTTCCACAGTACATCAGTCTTGTGGTCCAGGACCCATGTCCCTCAATTGTGACATGCCCACTCCTCATCTGATACGCAGGTGTGGTCCTTACGGTCAGGAAATTGTGTCACTTGGGTACAGGGTCCTTGCATTTTGCTTTGCTCAAGGTGGGGGACAGCCTTTGTTCCCGTGTCTTTGTGGTGGGCTTCATGGGTGGGTCGATTGCTCACACAATGCCTAAGTCGTGAAATGTAATCTGGGTGTAACTTTGATATGTGGTCCACTTGCTGATCTGAATCACCACATGTCCCTGGGGTATTTGGCACACCCCCATGCTGCGGGTGGGAACAATGTTTGTGCCTCAGGAGTATGTATGTCATGTGTGTCACACATGCTTAGCCACCTGCCTACTGTCCAGGGCTCATACCTCTTACAGGTGGAGCTGGACAGTCATGCCTACTCCAGGGCATACAATACACTCTGTACTCCCACTCCCATGTATCAGCTGACATGTTGTGATCAGTGAAATGTTCCCTCAGGTGTCTGCCTCTGTGTCATTGTGCTGTGGCTTCGTTGTCAGGACTACTGGTATGTTTATCGGTTAGGGCTCAGCATGCCATCTGAGATGTGACCATGAGAGACGATACTTCTGTGACTTATAGGTGTTTGATCACTTGACTGTGCACACAGGTGTATGCGACTGTGACTTTCAGGCAGCTGTTTTTCATTCACAGCACACTGTGAGGTGCTCAGGTTCTGAGAGTTGTGTTTCATGTCTCCCATATGTCCAATTGGTATGACGTGGACAAATACGAGTTCAGATGATGTGGTTTGTGGGGGATGGACATGTGCACTTGTCAGTTACATAACTTGCATTCCCCATGTCCTAGGATTGTGACACAGTGCAGACTGTTGTTGGCTGGCTGCCATGGCCATGTGACTGGAGACAGTGATGTATGACTTTGCACGCATGCCTGTGTCATGGCATTAAACTTCCTAAGAGTGATCCTGCAGGGGAGTGACATGTGCAACATGCACCCCATTGTGGCATTGACTATCCGGACATGGGTGCATCATGGTGTCTGGTGCTGGTATGCATCACATGCATTTCTATTTAGACTCTGGCCATCCCTTTATCCGGACTCCTGCACTGACTCAGTGGCAAGAGATGTGATGTGTGCATGTTCACATACTTCACTGTGTTCTCTGCAATGTCCAACAACTGTGTAGGTGGTACATGTGTCCACACTGGGGTATTACCATCAGACAGGCACCAGACAGATGGGTGCAAGGGCAGGAGGGGTGTGAGTTCCATGGTTGACCATCAGACTGACAATTGGCTTCTCCGAATCTGTGTGAGGACTTTTGGCAATGTTCAACTAAGGATGCCAGGGCTTGCTCTGTAATGTGCTGTACTTACTGTGGTGTGTGCGATCAGTGCAGGTGACTGATGTTTGTCTGTTTCCCTAATTGTTTGCAGATACATCCACGACCACAGGAGGGGACAGCTAGACCGGACCAGGAGGAGCTGCAGAGCCAGACTGGGTCAGCAGCCGACGAGTGGTCGGAGGGACCCAGTGGCACGGAGGGCGAGGGGAGCCACACCGAGGAGCCCTCAGCACCATCCACCTCAGCTGAGGACCACAGCAGCTCGGAGGATGACTCCCTTGTGGAGGTGGGTGTCAGCAGCCACCACACCCCAGCTAGTCTGTCTGGCCCCACCACCACCACCACCACCCTCCCATTGGCTCCGATTCCAGAGGTCCGTGGAGGCTCCCGTGTTCGGGAGCGTGTCTCCTTCGTGCCAGGCACCGCACCCCCTGCCCCTGTGTCCCCTGCTGCCCTGAGTGAGGAGTCTGTGTACCTACTTCGGCAGCTCCATGTAGGGCAGACAGCAATGCTGAATGTCCTCCATGCACATACCACTCTGTTGACACAGCTGGTGTCGTTCATGGAGGGCATCTCGACGGGTATGTCTGCCCTACAGAGAAGCAATAAGTCCATGGACTCCTCCCTGATGGCAGCAGTGTCCCTCCTCCAACAGTCCCTCACCCCTCCTACCTCTGCCCCATCCACACTTCCTGGCACCCTACGGGCCTGATTCACAGAACTAACTTACGTCAAAAACGTAAAGTTAGTACTTTTTGGTATTCACAGAATACACTTACTCATTTTGGTATTCACAGAATGAACTTACTCATTTCGGTATTCACAGAAGTTAGTAGTCCTAACTTTAGGACTCCTAAATGCCTTCTGTGAATACCAAAAGTCTTAAAGTTAGGATTTTCTCAGTTTAGGAGTAGTAAAGTTAGGACTCCTAACTTTACTACTCCTAAACTGAGAAAATCCTAACTTTAAGACTTTCGGTATTCACAGAAGGCATTTAGGAGTCCTAAAGTTAGGAGTCCTAACTTTACTACTCCTAAACTGAGAAAAATCCTAACTTTAAGACTTTTCGGTATTCACAGAAGGCATTTAGGAGTCCTAAAGTTAGGACTACTAACTTCTGTGAATACCGAAATGAGTAAGTTCATTCTGTGAATACCAAAATGAGTAAGTGTATTCTGTGAATACCAAAAAGTACTAACTTTACGTTTTTGACGTAAGTTAGTTCTGTGAATCTGGCCCTACCTGTCCAAAGCACATGAACACCTGCACAATCACCCAAACACACAGACACGAGCAGCACAGACACACCCAAAAGAAAGGCAAGACGTGCACACAAGCATCCTCAGGGGACTGATACCACACACACAGGGGATGGGGAACAGACACACACACAGGCATCCACAGTCACTCCGCAGTCCTCCAAATCCTCTCCCTCCAAGACCCCTTCCCTTGCCTCACCTGCAACCCCACCTACACAGCAGCTCTTCCTCTGTGACCTCGGCCTCTTCCCCTCCGATCCTGCTGATCCAGCATACCAGGGGAAGAGGAATTCCACCCACACAGAGGGGAGTGCCCCTCGCCCCCGGACACCCTCCCCCAGGTGCAGGCAGACTGGGGACCCCATTCGGAAGTCCCCCCGGACCAGGAAGGGCAAGACCCCACCACCACCACCACGCAGCTCCACCACCCAGTCTCTCTCCTCCATCCCCCAGGCCACCACTCCACAGGTTCCACTGCCACACCCTGCCCCAGGTTCCCCCACACACCGATACCGCATCCCCAAACTGCTTAGGCCTTCCCCCCTGCCACTTGCTCTTCCACCCCCAAACCAGATGCTCTGCCTGTTTGTGCCACTGGTGTGGAGACCTGGTCCCCCCCTCTGTCCTGCCCACCTCACCTGCCCCCCCTTCCACTCCCTTGGAGTCATCCACTGCAGTGGAGTCCACAACCACCCCGTCTGACTCGGGCACTGCAGTGGGGACCCAGTCCACTCCATCTGACCGGCCCACTGCAGTGGTTGCAGCACCCACACCATCTGACTTGTGCCCTACAGTGGTGCCGGCCCCCCCTGAGTCAGACACCTCCACTGCAGTTGCCGGTGACACTCCTGCACCCACCACCCCTTCACTGCCTCACTCTGGCATCCCCTGATCATGTCCCTGCGGTGCCTGGCCTGCCCCTTGTATGCCCCTCCATGGGGGATGTCCCCTGTCCGTACCAGTGCAGGCAAGCAGTGGGTGACAAGTTGTCACATATCACCCTGTTGGGACTGTGTATTTGGACTGGCCATTGGCCTTAGTTTATTTTGGACTTCAAATTTTAGTTTGACATTTGCTGAATAAAGCCTCTTTTTGTTTACTTGTGGTTTTTCTTTTGATGTACATGATGTAGATGAGTATCATCATGCATTTGCAGTTGTAATAGTGTTCAGATCAGGTAAATGAAGTGTTGCTGTGATGGACTCCATGTGGTCCATGGGATATGTGTCCTAATGTAGTCTGGATCCATTGCATCCTTTGCTGCAGTCTGAGGGTGTAATGTTCTGCATTTGACACAGAGATGTACGTTTTGCATTTGTTAATTAACATCTTTGTCTTACACTGATGCACATCTGGTGGGCTTACCACTGTTCAATGTTTCTATTTCCCTGACTGTGTGCCCATCTCCACTGGACATGCAGTTTAGCACATCTATGTTGAAGGACTCATCTGTGTATACAGTGCAACTTGCTTGACACGTGTTTTGGGTGTATGCAGATGACTGACGTGACACTCCCGCACTCCAGGCTGATGTGAGCAGAGCCTTCAGTGTGTTGTAGTTGTTGACTCACTGACCGAGTGTTCTGCTGACATGTTTGAGTCGTGCACAGACAAGGTTTGGCACAGCGGACCTTCCACAGGAGTGGAGTGCCCTCATGGCAGTGTGTAATCCCGTGACATTGCCTGGGCCCGTGTTGTGTGTTGTGTAAGCATGTCTGTGCGTGTTCCCTTCCCTTTACCTACACAGGCTGTGTACCTACGGATGTTCCTGTTTGTGATGCTTGCTGAGTTGTTCTGTGTTCATCCAGCATCTTGGACCTGGTTTCTCCGGGATGTGGGTGTATGGCAAACTAATGTTCATCAGGTTGTCATCCCTAGTTGTCTTTGTTGTCAGGGATGGGGATGTGGGCAAACGCAGATGGGACACAGTCAGGATTCCCCTTGGCACTTGTTGGTTACACAGGTCATGTAATTTACAGTTTCTGCTAGCTTTCAGTGATTGTGACACGTTGTGTGTGTGACTGCTGCCACTCCTCAGGGTCAGAGCTGCAATGTTGGAAGTTGTCTACGTGTGTTCTTTGTGGGTCACCTTGGCTTCTTCATTGGTGTGTGACTATGGCCGGGATCCCATTGATTGGGGTGGATTTCACGTCATGCCCATGTACCGCGTACTGTGCAGTGTGTCAGACATTCACGAGTCTTGTTGACTGGCCATGTGTGATGGGTTTCTGCACCTTAGTTCCCACCACCACCCCTGGGATTGTCATGGGTGCATGTGCAATGTCACCAGTCCATGTGAGCTTCACTGCTGCACATTGGTGGAGATCAAGGTGTGTGGTGTTGAGTGTGTGCAAATGTGAGTTGTTGCACGGCTAGACCCCTACCTCCATATTGGCCTTGGCTGGCAGGCCGTTTTGATTGACTTGTGCTTGTGTAGGTGTGATGGTAGTTTGTTGCTCAGGACACATGGCTGTGGTTCACAGTGTGAATGACATCTACCTTTGTCATCACAGTGGGATTATCATGCAGGCTAGTGTCACCACAATGTGGGGTCCCTGGGGGTAGTGCTGTGGTGGGTCTGTCTCTTGCTGTGTTAGTTGCTGTTCCTACAAGCTTGTGTGACATGTGTAATTTGGGCTCCCTCTCATCTAACAATGCCTGTTTGCCCACATAGGGGAATCCGATCCATGAGTTACTTTTGTATGGCACTGTATACACATCTGTGTAATTGGAATTCAGGCCTCCTCATGTGTTGTGTGGTTGCCTGGGGACACTGGCACATACCCCCATCACCTGTTGTGTTTGATATGCAGTGTGAGTCTGCCTGTTTGTGTTTGTGCATTTGCACCACTGCATTGGCATATCTTGAGTGTGCCATTGGCTGTATGTTGTTTGGTGGCTTTCCCCTGCTGTCCCTGGGACTCCTAGGTCATCAGTCAGCACAATAATCATGGTTTGTATGTCCCATTGCTGCCATGGTATGGTATTTGTTCACCTGACATCTACAGTCTCCACAGGTCTACATTTGGGTGTCCATTGGTGCAGATATGTGGGTCTGCATTATGATGGTCACTTATGTCATTGTGTTATTTGTGAATGTTGACAATGTGAGCCCCCATGGGTGATGTTTGTATGCACATGGCCAAAACGATGTTTCATTGGCACTGCACTGTTTGCCTCACCCAATCTATGTTGCTTTGGGTCACAAGCACTACTATGCCACTGATGTGTTTGTTGTTGTGTGACCAGAAATCATCCATGCAGTTTGGCTTTGGCAGCTTTTACCATGACTACACTTACCTTTTGGTCACTGTGGTGATGGGGCTTTAGGCCCCATTGCCACACTGTTCAAAATGTGCTTCAGCTATGGACCCCACACTTACCTTTTGGTCACTGTGGTGATGGGGCTTTAGGCCCCATTGCCACACTGTTCAAAATGTGCATCAGCTATGGTCCCCACACTTACCTTTTGGTCACTGTGATGATGGGGCTTTAGGCCCCATTGCCACACTGTTCAAAATGTGCTTCAGATATGGACCCCACACTTACCTTTTGGTCCCTGTGGTGATGGGGCTTTAGGCCCCATTGCCACACTGTTCAAAATGTGCATCAGCTATGGACCCCACACTTACCTTTTGGTCACTGTGATGATGGGGCTTTAGGCCCCATTGCCACACTGTTCAAAATGTGCTTCAGCTATGGACCCCACACTTACCTTTTGGTCACTGTGGTGATGGGGCTTTAGGCCCCATTGTCACACTGTTCAAAATGTGCTTCAGCTATGGACCCCACATTACCTTTTGGTCACTGTGGTGATGGGGTGTTCGAACCCATTGCCACAGTGGTCATGGTAGGCTTGCATTGTGGAGGCCACACACATTTATGTGTGACACATGTGATGGGGTCACATTGTATGTTCAATGTCATGTTCAGTGTTGTAGGCATTTGACACAGACTACACACGCTTGTCATGGTGTTGGGGGATGTAATTTTCAGACATTCCTTATGTGGGAGTATGCTGGTTGTGTCATGCATTACCCGTCCTATGAGTAGGGGTGGTGGTGGTGGCAGGCATCCAGCTCCCCATGAGTAGGGCTGGTGGTAGTGGTAGGCATCCAGGCCCCCATGAGTAGGGGTGGTGGTAGTGGCAGGCATCCATCCCCCCATGAGTAGGGGTGGTGGTAGTGGCAGGCATCCAGGCCCCCATGAGTAGGGGTGGTGGTAGGCATCCAGGCCCCCATGAGTAGGGGTGGTGTTGGTGGTAGGCATCCATCCCCCTATGAGTGGGGATGGTAGTGGTGACAGGCATCCAGCCACCCATGAGTAGGGGTGGTGGTAGTGGTAGGCATCCAGCCCCCTATGAGTGGGGATGGTAGTAGTGACAGGCATCCAGGCCCCTCTGAGTAGGGGTGGTGGTAGTGGCAGGCATCCATCCCCTAAGGGTGGGGATGGTAGTAGTGACAGGCATCCAGGCCCCAAGGAGTAGGGGTGGTGGTAGTGGTAGGCATCCAGGCCCCCCTGAGTAGGGGTGGTGGTAGTGGTAGGCATCCATCCCCCCATGAGTGGGGATGGTAGTAGTGACAGGCATCCAGGCCCCCATGAGTAGGGGTGGTGGTAGTGGTAGGCATCCAGGCCCCATGAGTAGGGGTGGTGGTGGTGGTAGGCATCCATCCCCCTATGAGTGGGGATGGTAGTAGTGACAGGCATCCAGGCCCCCCTGAGTAGGGGTGGTGGTAGTGGCACGCATCCAGCCCCCCATGAGTAGGGGTGGTGGTAGTGGCAGGCATCCAGCCCCCATGAGTAGGGGTGGTGGTAGTGGTAGGCATCCAGGCCCCCATGAGTAGGAGAGGTGGTAGTGGCAGGCATCCAGCCCCCCCCTGAGTAGGGGTGGTGGTAGTGGTAGGCATCCATCCCCCCATGAGTGGGGATGGTAGTAGTGGCAGGCATCCAGCCTCCCTGAGTAGGTGTGGTGGTAGTGGTAGGCATCCATCCCCCATGAGTGGGGATGGTAGTAGTGACAGGCATCCAGGCCCCCCTGAGTAGGGGTGGTGGTAGTGGCCGGCATCCATCCCCCTAAGGGTGGGGATGGTAGTAGTGACAGGCATCCAGGCCCCCATGAGTAGGGGTGGTGGTAGTGGTAGGCATCCAGGCCCCCATGAGTAGGGGTGGTGTTAGTGGTAGGCATCCAGGCCCCCTGAGTAGGGGTGGTGGTAGTGGTAGGCATCCAGGCCCCCATGAGTAGGGGTGGTGGTAGTGGTAGGCATCCATCCCCCTATGAGTGGGGATGGTAGTAGTGACAGGCATCCATCCCCCTATGATTGGGGATGGTAGTGGTGACAGGCATCCAGCCCCCCATGAGGAGGGGTGGTGGTAGTGGTAGGCATCCAGCCCCCTAGGAGTGGGGATGGTAGTAGTGACAGGCATCCAGGCCCCCCTGAGTAGGGGTGGTGGTAGTGGCAGGCATCCAGGCACCCCTGAGTAGGGGTGGTGGTAGTGGCAGGCATCCAGCCCCCCATGAGTAGGGGTGGTGGTAGTGGTAGGCATCCAGCCCCCCCTGAGTAGGGGAGGTGGTAGTGGTAGGCATCCATCCCCCCATGAGTGGGGATGGTAGTAGTGGCAGGCATCCAGCCCCCCATCAGTAGGGGTGGTGGTAGTGGTAGGCATCCAGCCCCCTAGGAGTGGGGATGGTAGTAGTGACAGGCATCCAGGCCCCCCTGAGTAGGGGTGGTGGTAGTGGCAGGCATCCAGCCCCCCATGAGTAGGGGTGGTGGTAGTGGTAGGCATCCAGCCCCCTATGAGTGGGGATGGTAGTAGTGCCAGGCATCCAGGCCCCCCTGAGTAGGGGTGGTGGTAGTGGCAGGCATCCAGGCCCCCATGAGTAGGGGTGGAGGTAGTGGCAGGCATCCAGGCCCCCATGAGTAGGGGTGGTGGTAGTGGTAGGCATCCAGGCCCCCATGAGTAGGGGTGGTGGTGGTGGTAGGCATCCATCCCCCTATGAGTGGGGAAGGTAGTAGTGACAGGCATCCAGCCCCCATGAGTAGGGGTGGTGGTAGTGGTAGGCATCCAGCCCCCAATGAGTAGGGGTGGTGGTAGTGGTAGGCATCCAGCCCCCCATGAGTAGGGGTGGTGGTAGTGACAGGCATCCAGGCCCCCCTGAGTAGGGGTGGTATTAGTGGTAGGCATCCATCCCCCTATGAGTGGGGATGGTAGTAGTGACAGGCATCCAGGCCCCCCTGAGTAGGGGTGGTGGTAGTGGTAGGCATCCATCCCCCTATGGGTGTGTATGGCATTGGTGATGGCCATCCCACCCCTATGGTTATGCTGTTGCTGGTGTACGTTATTTGTGCATCCCTATGTGTGTGTGACATATTTCGGGTACGTGTCGTTTGTTTGTGCTGTTGGTGTTTGACTTACCGTCTGCGCCGTACGCGTCCGTGCCGGTCCCGGTAATAGATGTAGAGTATAGGTAGGACCTGCGCGATGGGATTCATGCTTGGGTCGTCTCGTTCGGGTTTCGCGTGTCTTCGACTCGTACTCGTCGCTGGCTTGTTCGTCTCGTAGCTGTGGATCTTCTTGTGGCGCGAATTGGAGCTTATGTACGGCTCTCCCGGATGCTCAAACGTGCCAGACGTAGCGACGGGTTCGGCGCGTACGGAAGGCGCATCGTACTAGTCCGGCCGGAAGGTGCTGTGTATTTGGTTCCGTGCGACTCGAATCGGCGTTTACGGATCCGGCTCCGGTGGGGAACAGGAGCTGAAATGGGTGAGTACGGCTCGCTCGGAATCTGGGCTGTTATGTGCATCGTACTTGTTCGTTCGGACGAGTGTTCGAATCGGTCGGGAAACACGCGTTCGGCTTGTTTTTTTTCCAGACGAATACTGTTAGGTGCGCTTCCGGCCCGAATCGTAATCGACCCCTAAGTGTCTTGATTTTAGCAAATACAAATTTACCCTCTGCGTCTGTTCAGGTTCGGAGGCTGTGTGGGAAAGACTTGCTAAAGAGTATAGCAAAAAGAACAATTGATGGACGGAATGCTGAACAATGTCAAACATTACCCCCAGTACAGAAATCTGGGCCTAAATTCATCATTTTTTCACTCGCCATTCCAGCTTAGACCCTGCCATATGCAAAGAAGTCTTGACCCTGCTCCCCATGGAAACAGTTCAAACCGAACTGCCAGGCCAGGTCCTCCCTGTTCCAGAAACAATCATCCTGGGACCAGTTTCGGAATATCACCCCTCATCAGCCAGGCTAGCTTGACTCCAGTGGCATAGAGAGTACGGGACCCACGTCTAGGCATACCTGTCCCACTCAGGGTGACAAATGCAAAAGACAATTGATGGACGGAATGCTGAACAATGTCAAACATTCACACCCATTACAGAGATATTAGCCTAAATTCATAGTTTTTTTGCTCACCGGGCCATTCCAATTTGGACCCAGCCATATGCAAATCAGTCTTGACTCTGCTCCCCACAGGCATCTTCACTCTTCCTGTTTTTCAGCGAGAAGCAGGATTTGGCTCTGTCTTGAGATAGCTCCTCAACCACCATGTTGAGGTCTTTTCTGTCTGAATTCCTGTGGTTTGAAGTGTGTGGTCTAGAAATGATAATTGCCTTAGCATGTCATTGATCCTGTCCGTCCATACCCATAATCTCATTTTATGTTGCAGGCCCTTGGGCGTCTGTCTCCATCAGTGTAAGTCCCTCAGAGTTCAAGAAATCCTCCAAAGCATCCAGGTCTTAGAACTTAGATGTGTTGTTGTTATGGGTAATAAGCATCACTACTGGGTTGAGGAGGCCATATTTGATATCGTGGTGGTGGAGACAGGGTCTTAGGGTAAGGAATTTCCTACGCTTTATTGATGTTTCATGGGCAAAGTCCACTCTGATGTGTATCTGTTGACCATACAATTTGAAGGGGCCTTTGTGCTTTTTAGCTGCTTGCATGATGATTGGAGTTGAGTATGTTGAAGGAGGCATGCAATTATCGCCCAAGGTTTGGAGGAGGCACTGAAGCGATGTGAGTGGAGTCTATGCGCTCTCTAGAATTCTATTGGCTCCTTATAGCCAATATCCAATTTCCAGTAGTTGTGATAACATGGACTGCAAGAAGCTACCATGTTGCCCCCTTTGCCTCTTCTAGTACTATGAGGATGCGTATATTGTTCCAGCCGGGAGCGATCTCCTTAATCTGTGACCTTTTTGTTGGAGGTGCCAGAGTTCCGAGCCACAGTCTGGTTGGTGAGTCACCCACCTGTCAAAATCGTTAGCCATTTGTCCACTGTATTTAGCATGTGTGTACCCCAGCAAAGTCACTACGTAGTGAGTTGATCTCCATGGACAGGCCATATATCATGATATCAAAGTCCGAGCTTGAGGATTGCGTCAAGAGTCATGCCTTGTTTTGAGGCGGACCCTCATTTCGTTCTTGTGAGCACCTCTGAAAAGGAAAGTTGGCATGATGCTTTTGGGCCTGACATAAAGTAACTCTGACATTAGTGCCCAGCACGGGAGGTCAAAGCGGGAAGGGGGCCCAAAGGGTAGAAGTATTTCAAAAGGGCAAATATCCGCTGTGAGTCCAGAGGCAACCTTAGAAGGAGGAGGTGAGGGGGAACAGCGTACTCTCAGCTAAAGAGGCAAAATCCAGGCAGCCAAGGGGCTACCCACAAGACGGAGTGTCCATTGCAGATGGTAGAGACAGCATCCCAGTTCATTGGAGAAGAGAGACAGCAAGAAGAGTTGGGGTCGCGGGTGGCCAGCCTCTGATGCAGTGCTTGACTAAATCAGAGAGGGGAAAGGTTTGTCCATAGGCACTGGTGATCAAGCAAGTGGGCCCCTCAAGACATCCCCAGGCTCTAATAGTGTGTGCCACGGGTGGTGTTCAATGACACAGGTCTCCCGATTGTGACAGCCATGGAGAGATTTCTGCTTGCCGTCTGGTGGAAGATTCCTGACTGTGAAGGAATGGTGAGGTCTCAGCTGGCTCCTGTATTGCTGGAGTTCATCCTTGTTAGGCTTTCGTGGCCCCCTGGCCTCCTACAGCTTGGGCACAGGAGGCTGCAAGTTGGATAATTCCACCCCCCAAGTAGGCAGAGAGATTCCTGGGGATATGGCTGGGAGTCACAGCTGCATTTGAAGGCCCAGGAGAAGGCCTTGTCTAACGAGGAATGTCTGTGAATGGGAGGCAGGCATAATCAATCAATCAGGATTCTTACAGAGCACAGCTAATCACCCGTTAGGGTCTCAAGGCGCTGTGGGAGAGGGGGGTTCTGCAGGTCAGTCAGAGAGCCAGTTCAGTCGAAGAGCCAGGTCATGAGGTCCTTCCTGAATTGAGGCAGTGAGGGTAATTGTCTCATATGTAGAGGAAGAGAGTTCCAGGTCTTTGTGGCAAGGTAGGCGTCCACATGCCAATGGTCCTCTCCTGTGCCAGTAGGTTTCGCCGCAGGGTGAGTTCAGCAGCCCAGGTGCTCCTAGTAGGGGTCATGGCAAACAGAAGGGTTACCTTGGGCTGTCTGACAGCAGGTGTTTTTTGCCAAAGAAGGGGAGGAGGGGAGACTTCTGCCAGACTCTCTTGTTTTTTCCCTGTACTTCTGAGAGCCTGCGCTCCTGCAGTGGGTGGGGGGGCTGGTTTGCGCACTTCCAGCATTTAGTGTTCACGGTGCCTGCACCCAATTATCAAGCATGGGCACCTCCCTGAGTGCCTCGGCACGTGAACATATTACAGAGCTGCCAACTTGCTCCACTTCTGGCTCCGTTCGCCAGCGTGGGCACTCCCTCTCAATGCCAGGTTGCTAGAGCATATTAAGGAGACACATCTTCCTCCATGGCTGGCTCCGCCCTTTGGTAAATTTAATGTTGATTTGTCATGAAATGGTTAATATTGAATAAAGAAATAAAAAAGATCACTTTCCAAAAAAAGGGCATAGTAAGGTTGAATTAAAATGTCTATTACCATGTTTCTGGGCTGTGGGTAAAAAAGTTTCTGATGGATACATCTGCCTGTGGATTCCTCACCTTTTGAATTACCCCATGTGCAGCATTCCATAGAAATGTTTCTCTGTAGCTCTCCCACGTCGACAAGGACGTCACAATGGAATGGCTCCGCACGCAACTCCGCGTGAAATCATCGGAGCCATAAGAAGACCTCGTCGGCGTGCTTACATCAGTTCCCTTTTTTCCACGCCGTCGAAGCGCAATGGTTTTTTCCAGGGCTCTCCATTTCTGGTAGTGTCTTCATTGCAGGCTCTACGTGTAATTGTAGCAGTGATCATGGCTACCCAGAAGAAGTCCGGTCTTAAGCCATGCAGGGAATGTGGGGGTCATATGTCTATTACTGACCCCCATGAGTATTATTTATGGTGCCTCTCGTCAGACCATGACGTTGAGGGGTGTTGGTCATGCAGGCTCATGAACCCAAAGGCCTTAAAGGAGAGGGAGGCCAAGCTGTTTATGGCCAAGGTGAAAAAGCAGAAAAGGGGCCGAAGGAGGGCTAGATCCAAGTCCAAGTCGTCGACTCCGCATAGCTCAAAGTCGTTGAGGAAGCATAAAAGAAGCAGCGCCATGGATCTAGACGGCGGTCATCGAAGGATGAAACACTGTAGTCGGGGTCTCCGGTTCTCCGACGTGGTGCACAGACAGAATATCGAGTTTTAAATGTCGACATACACAAATATCGAGTTGGAAATATCGTGATGCAGAAATATCGACAGCAAGAATATCTTGGTCAACAAAATCAACTTGGAGGTAAGAAATATCGTTTTTGAAAATATCGAAGTCATTAATATCCTTTGCAAAAATATAGTTGTTTAAAATATCGATGTTTATGTATGTATTTTAGTATGTATTTTAAAAGTATGTGAACTATTTTTTTGTATCAGTATTGCTTTTGTTTTTTAATATGTGTTCAATTTTTAGTAGTTATGAATTTTATTTTAATAAAATTTAATTAAATTTTGTGCTTTTTAGTTCTGTAGCGGGTTGTGGGTTTATAGGGGAATGGGGTGGGAAGTAATTTAATTGTAATAAATGTATTAATATTTTTTATTTATTAGTATTTTATTAAATTCAGATTTTATAGTGTTACTTGTGGGAATTAATTTATTATTAATTATTTATTAATTGGTTGTTAATTATTATTAATTAATTAATTGGTAATTAATTATGTTAATTTTGTTATTTTTTTAGGAGCGGGTGGTGGGGTTTATAGGGGAATAGGGTGGGAAGTAATTTATTTATAATTAATTAATAATTATTATTTGTTACTTAATGCTAATTAATTAATTAAAATTTAAATATGGCAATTGTGTAATTAATTTTAGATGTGAGTTATGGGGTTTATAGTGGTAAAGGGTGGGAAGTAATATATTTTAAATTAATTAATAAGTTGTTGTTAATTGATATTAATTTATTAATGTTAAGTTAGTTATGGAAATTGTGTAATGATATTTAGGTGTGGGTTGTAGTGTTTATTGGGGTAGAGGGTGGGAAGTTATTTATGTTTAATTAATTAATAATTAGTTGATCATTAATATTAAATCATCAATTCATAAATATTTAAGGTAATTGTTTATTTTTATTTTCTGTGTGGGTTTCGGTTTTATAGGGGTAACGTTTGGGGAGTAAATTAATTTTATCTGTTTTAATTTGTTTTTTAATTAATTATATTTATTTAATTGATAATTAATTATGTTAATTATGGAGGTACATTTTTTTAAATTTAGATGTATGTTGTGAATTGTCTGGTGTTTTAGGGTAGGAAATTAAAAAAGATTACATTTATGTAATAATTAATGTTTTCGAATATAAATAATTTCTATTAAAAATAGTTATTTGTTTGTAAATTATTTTTAAATGTTTTTTTAAAAAACAATCTAGGTATTTGTTAGATCTTTTTAACATTCTGATATGTTTTTATCTTTTGTAAATTTTTAATATTTTTTATATATGTTTTCTTTTTTGTTTTTTAAAATCTTTTGTGTTGTAGTTGATATTTTGTTTGTTTTTAATTTTGAACTGACTCCAATGGAATTAATAATTTTTACCCCTCTGCTATCCAACACTTTCCCTACTGTTGCACTCATTGGAGTGGGAATAGTAATTTTTACCCCTCCGCTATCCAACACTTTCCCTATTGTTGCACTCACTGGTGTGGCGATTGTAATTTTTACTCCTCCGCTATCCAACACTTTCCCTACTGTTGCACTCACTGGAGTGGGAATAGTAATTTTTACCCCTCTGCTATCCAACACTTTCTCTACTGTTGCACTCACTGGAGTGGGAATAGTAATTTTTACCCCTCCGCTATCCAACACTTTCCCTACTGTTGCACTCACTGGAGTGGGAATAGTAATTTTTACCCCTCCGCTATCCAACACTTTCTCTCCTGTTGCACTCACTGGGGTGGGAATAGTAATTTTTACCCCTCCGCTATGCAACACTTTCCCTACTGTTGCACTCACTGGAGTGGGAATAGTATTTTTACCCCTCCACTATCCAACACTTTCCCTACTGTTGCACTCAATGGAGTGCACAATGTAAGTTTAAAGACCATTTAATATTTTAATGTTTAATGTTTTAATTTATAATATAATGTTTTTTTATTAGATTTTATGTTATAGGTGTATGTGTATATATATATATTTATTTGTAAATTTTTATATATTTATAAAATTTTAAAATAAATTAAAATTAATAGTTTATTATTTATTTTAAAGTAAATATATACATATATTACATTTTATATATGTATGTTTACATTTTTTAAATTACATTTATTTCTTATATTTGTTAAAATGTATATTAAATCCAAATAACGTTTTTAAAGTTAATTTTATTATTTAATATATTTAACTTTATTTTTACATATCTAAAAAATACATATTTTGTACATCGATATTTTTACATCGATATTTTTTTGCCAATATTTTTATACTTACCATTATAAATATAGGATGTCCATATTTTTGTCATCGATATTTATGACTCGATATTTGTGTATGGGGATATTTTGGGCGTCGATATTGTATCAGTGAACCTTCCGACGTCACCGCAAGGATAAAGTCTCTCCTTCCTCCTCTCCTCAGGTCACTCCGGCTCAGTCTCCGGCTCCGAGAGCCTCACCGAAGCCTAGAGAAACAACGCCTTCGCCTCCGGCTGCTCCACCCCGACTCCAGGGTCTCCACACAGCAACCAGAGGCAATTAGACTGCCTCCTCGAGCGGTCTCAGAACCGGCGGTACCGGATCCAGGATATCCAGCCTTTCCAGCTCCAGGTACGGATTTGTTGCATTTCCTAAATGCGATGTTTGACATGTTTGCCAGAGCGGCTAACCCTGCTGGTACGCCTGTTGGCCCCATGGGACCCCTTACCTACTCCCTTGGGGGTTTGCCACCCCACTCTCCCAGGCACCTTTCATGCCTTTTCTGTCAATGGTTTCAGGGAGTTGGCTTCTCCCGACGCCGAGATTCTTGACACCGGTGCAATCCCTGGAGGGAAGAGTGCAGTTGGACAGTTGGACGGTTCTTCTCAGGCGCCGCCTGGCTCCGGTCCAACGCTGATTCGGCCTTTTCCAGTGCCTTCTACTATTCCTATGGAGCCTCCATTGACGCCGGCCCCGAAGTCACCTGCGCCTGGCACCGCTAGCGTCGGGTCCAAGGATGAGATCCAGAAGGGAAGCACAAAGGCTGCTGGAGGAGGAGGAATATCAAGAGCAGCAAGAGGAGGCTGAAGAGGGTGAGATTGTTGACTCTGTGCAAGAGTTTGAGAGCCTACAGGAGGCTAGTGGACTGGACACATCACCTGAATGGGAGCTCTCTTCACCAAAAGGCCATCCAACGCAGGAGGTTTCCTCATATCACTCTGTAATAAGGAAGGCAGTGGATCTGCTGGATTTGCCATTGCCTACTGCAGAGCTTAAATCTAACATTTTAACAGAGGTGCTTCATTCCCCTTCTTCTGTTTCAGAACCTCTGCTTCCTTTTAATGAGGCTTTGACTGAACCAATCTTGGAGATGTGGCAGAAGCCAATGACTGTCCCTGTGGTGTTCAAATCGGTGGCAAGAAGGTATAAGGGGGGCTGGAAGATCCTGCTTTCCTTTCCACAGACCCATCTCCTGAGAGTTTAGTAGACCAGGCATCATGCTCCTCTAAACAGTCTGCAGGCTCTTTCCCATCCACGCCTGCAGGTCATTCTGTCACCAGAGTAATGGGTTCCTTGGTTGCAACCAGGAGGCACGCTAGGTTAAGGGAGTCTTTTTGGTGCCAATGTGGACTCGGCACTACAGCGCTTTAAAGATAGTAGAGCCACAGTGAGATTGTTGGGTCTCCAATCCCAGCCCAGGGATTTTGGGTACCATGGTTTTGGCAGGACTTCATCCTTTCGAGCCAAACAACAACAGCAGTCACAACAGCAGCAACAGGCGAACCCTCTGTATAGGTCATACAGAGGAAAAGGTAGAGGTCGTCTGAGAGGCACAGCTCGGCAGCAAGTCTCCGCCTCCTCCCCCTCTTCTCCTGCCCCTCCAAACTGGTGTCACAGGGAAGCAGCTCTAGCTCCTCCACCCTAGAGCATGTTGGTCCCGTGGGAGGATGGGTGATTCATTTTCTACGAAATTGGAGGTCTGTTACTTCAGGTCTCTGGGAGTTGGATCTCGTGGAAAATGGGTATGCACTTCCCTTCCAGGAGTTTCCCCCTCCTTTCCCCCCTCACCAGGGTTGGTGCTCTGAGGAGCACCTGTTGCTACTACAACAGGAGGTTCTATCATTACTGCAGAAAGGTGCGATAGAGGTGGTTCCGGAGCAGGAAATGGGTCAGGGATGCTAATCCTGGTACTTCCTGATTCCCAAAAAGCACGGCCGGTTGAGGCCGATCCTAGACCTCATGATCTGAATTTTTACCTCAAACAGAAAAAGTTCTAGCTCAGGTTCTTCTGGCATTGCAGCAGGAAGACCGGATGGTGTTGATCGATTTGCAGGATGCATATTTTCACATTCCCATCCTGAAGTCGCATCAGAAGTATCTCCTGCAGTATAACTTGTGGATGGTGATTAACTAGCGGAATCACCGCGGTGCCTCCTCGCGAGCCGGCAATGGGATATAATGCTCGCTACCCCTGAGGTGCTGCGGTCCGATTCACCCGCGGCCTGTGGCGCTGCAGAAGAACTTGAGGAAGGGACTAACCCAGCGGAATCACCGCGGTGCAACTTCGCGAGCCGGCCCGAGCAGGAGGAAGCGGACAACGATCGGGCCTTTCCCTCCCCTCCCGGGAGGAACAACGATAGTGCAGCCTCCATAGGTGAGGTTAGAAGCATTGTTCGGGGCCTCGCTGACCTAGTGGGCTCGTGATTGTTCAGTGGCCAGCGAGATTATGGAACGTCCTGCCGCACCATCACATGAAGTGTGGAGGACGATCCCACCGGTATGTTGAGAAGCGGCGGGACGCTCGTGGGGCTGATGCCTGATTCCATCATGGCGGCCGTTCGGTCCACGAATGAGCCGCTTTAGAGCAGGTAACGGCGGGCCAGGTGGCGGCAGCAGCGATTTGAAAGGGTCGCATGGAGGCATATTGAGCGTTTCACTCCAGTTGATGGAGGCATCTGGGAGCACCGGAGGAGGGCCTCCTTGGCATCTGCTTGCCTGACCTCAACATGGCCGCTGCACCCGGTACATGAAATGAACACAGACACACTGAAACTGAAAAGAGCCATTTTGTTTTGTTTGTTTTTGTAATTGATGTTGTTCATCCATTTTGTCCTTCTACTGAGGATACTGTTGAGGGGCGCCCCCATTTACCCTCTCTACCCTGCAATTCATGGAAAGAGAAATGAGCTGGCCACATGCTCTGCAATCCATGGAAGAGAAATGAGCTTGCTCCACCCTTAACTTATGGTGGCCATCTTGGAGTGGTCATTTCACTTTTTTTTTTCTCCTCACACCTGGCACTTGGGTCCTCTGCTTTACAACATATGTGATCTACTGCTAAGGCATTCCCTTTGCCCAATAAGGCTACTACATCATTGTATATTGTCCACTGGAAGATAGTGCGTGTTATGCCTGCCTGAACTAACTAGCACGTTGCTAGCAAGTGGGACTCAACTACACTTCCCATCTTCTCCTCAATAAACTCTCTACCTACTATCTCACTGAGCTTCTGCGCCTAATCCCCGACCTCGGCCTTGACTCTTGACCTACTTATGACCCTTGTTGGACTTCCTACGCCTCCTTGGCTCGCAGACAAGACCTGCGTTGCTATGGATCCTAAACCTCTGAACCGCATCTCTCCCAACCTGGAGCCGGCTGGCCAGAATGCTTTCCGAATCTTATATCCCCCTAACCTATCGAAAAATGCCGCAAAAAACTTCAAACATAGACTTCTCAAAACCCATCCAGAATCCCTCATCTCTGACCCCTTCTTCTCCATCAGAAAGGGTGCTACTATAAATGATCTCATCTTCTACACACAGGGGCCGAATCCGATTCGGGCCGGAAAGAATACCGACCGACTCGGTACGGGATTATAGTCCGACCGACACGTACCGGCGTTGCCCGACCTGGGAAGTACGATGAAATGCATGTGAATCACGACCGACTCGTACGGAACTCAAGGCGAACGACCGACCCGGACGGAAACAAGCTATCCGGCCGGGAAACCATGCGAATCGAACCGACCAACACGCACGAGGAATCAACCCGAACGAAACGTACCCGCGAACTCCGATCCGCGCAGTACGATGCAATGGGTGCAAAATCAGACCGATTCGCACGGAGCCCAAGCCGTACGACCGACACGCATACAAAACCCAGCCGAACAAACACAATACTCCGCGACCGACGCGTACGCCGCATATGAAACTGAGCTGAAACACAGCGGGAACGACTCGGAGAGGCGCGCACGAGATAACTGTAACGCCCTACTCGGTCAGAAGAACGACTCCTACATGCACAATAATCACAAATGAAAAAATACAAAAAAAGAGGGCCAAACAAGCAATGACAAAGCCAATAAATACAGGGGTGAAAAAAATGGAACAAGGACACACCCCCAACTCCACCTACATAAAGGCCACAAATCCCTACCATGATCCTTTGCAAATTCCACTGACCTGCCAGCACAGAACACCAGCAGACAGCAGACACACACACAGCTCATCCAACACAAAAGCCACACACCATTAGCACCTCAACAAATAGCACCCTCACACACACACAGCAAAACCTACACACACACACCCTCACCTGCACACACACACACACATCAATCACCACCACCACTGTTCACCATGCGTGTTAGACTTGGCACCATTGGCGTGGGTCTCCCTTCCATTTTTTGCTGTTGCCTCTTATGTTTTTGCTGGTTTTAGATGCTTTTGGGCACTGTGCCACTGCTGTTCAGTGCCACAGTGCAAGTGCTCCCTACTGTAAATTGATGTGTTGATTAGTGACTCCATGATTGGGTTATTTGATTTACTTGTCAGACTCTAGTACAGTGCACCATGGGTGCCCAGGGCTTGTAAATCAAATGCTGCTGGTGGGCTTGCAGCACTGGTTGTGCCACCCACAGAAGCAGCTTGTAAAGTGTGTCTCAGGCCTGCCATTGCAGAGCCTGTGTGCAGTCTGTGACTGCCATGTCGACTTGGCAAGTGCACCCACTTGCCAGTCCCTAAACCTTCCCTTATCTTCATATCAGACACCCCTAAGGTAGGCCCAAGGGCAGGGTGCATTGTAAGTATAAGGTAGGACATGCCCTGGTGTGTGTGGCATGTCCTAATAGTGAATTACAGCCATTTTCGTTTTCACTATTGCAAGGCTACCTGTTCCCCATAGGCCAGAATGGGCAGTTTGATTATTACACCTTATAATCCTAACTGACCCAGGGAACATGGTAGAAAAACGAATTTAGTATGCCTGAACTCAGAATGATAAAATACATCTTTTAGTGAAGTTGGTTTTAACATTCTGTGTTTGAAAATACCACTTTTAGAAAGTAGGTATTTTCTTGCCTAACCATCCAGCTGCCTCTGCTCAGGTTGTGTATTGTATGTCTGGGTTTGTGAGTGACAGGGGCTGGGGGATTCCAGGAGGCAGGGTGAGTCAGCACTAGGCTGAATAGGTCTGCCTGAAGGAGGATGGGTGGGAGGAGTTGCACCTGGGTCTGAATAGGGCTGTGCCTGCCTTCCACAATGCTGGCTCCACCTCCTGCCGGGCGTCTGATGGCTCTGCCCCTCACTCTCAAAGGAAAGAAGGAGTCATGTACACAAAGTGCTCCAAGACTGACCAGAACTGGTTTGGACTAGGCATGGGCCTCTCTGCCTTCAGAGAACAAAGGATTTCTGTGTATAAATACTGGGGCCCAGACCCCATGAAATTAGATCACTTCTGGGAAATCAAGAAACCTGTTGCCAAGGAGAAGAACCGGAGAAGCTGAAGGAGGAGTACTGCCCCTGTGCTGTTTTGCTGATTGGGGTTGGCCTGCAGTGGTTGCTTTCTGCCAAGGACAGGAGAAAAGACTTTGCTGTGCTTATCATCTTGAAGAAGAGAATCTCCAAGGGCTTGAACTGAGCTTGCCTCCTGCCTGAAGTCACAGGGACACAAAGACTTCACCCCTTCTGTTTGCCTGCATCTGGAACTGCTGTTTTAGCTGCTAACAGAGGGAAATTGCAACACCGATGCCGGCGAGCGACGCCGTAACCTGCACCGAAGCCGTGGGCACCGCTCGTGAAGAGCACGACGCACCGCCCCGACTTGCACCGTAGGCCCGACGCCTGCCGACGCCGTGCGACATCGACTCCGAAGCCGTCATCGAGGCCGCTGCCTGCACCGGAGACGAGGACACCGCTCATGACGCTCACGACGCACCGTCCCGACCCGCACCACAGCCCCGACTTCACCGACGCCAGGGCTTCATCATCGCGGAGCCGATCTTCGACGTGGGTGACCCCCGAATCCATCGACGCCGCACCTTCGTAAGGAACCGACGCCTCGCCGCCATCCGTGACGTCACCTCCCCGACACAGTAAGGAACCGACACCTCACCTCCCCTGCGCTGCAGTAAGGAACCGAGACATCACCTCCCCTGGGGTCGTAAGGAACCGACGCCGCCGGCGCCAACGAAGCATCACTTCCCCGACGCCGTGCACCGTCTTTGTTTTCATCGAATTCCAGGTACTGTTCTTTGTGGGTCTGCTCGACTCCGGGCCCGACGCCGCGCACCTCGCGGTCGGCGCCGTACTTTGGGATTTCCACCAGTCACGACATCGTGATAACTCCAAGTGGAGTTATTTGTTGCTACAAGCTTTATTTGATTGACTATCCTATTTTTGAAGATAACATGAACTGTCTCTATCATTTTAAGTCTATTTTTAGATTACAGTATTGTGGATTTTTGCTATTGGGTCTTGTGTTAAGTCTATATAAAGATTCCTTATTTTTACATACAACCTGTGTGGTGTCCACCTGTAGTGTTTTCACTGTAATACTGTATGTGTTCACAAATGCTTTACACACTGCCTCTGAGATAAGCCTGTCTGCTCGTGCCAAGCTACCAGGGGGTGAGCAGGGGTTATTTTAGGAGTGTATCCCCTTATCCTGACTAGAAGCAAGGGTCCCTATTTGGACAAAGGTGCAAACCATTGCTAACTAGAGACCCCCAGTTCTAACATTGGTGGGAAGCGGTGAGGATTTGGACTTGCATTTGTGATTCATATACAGTGATTGGTGTACACTACTAGTGAGTGCAGACCAATACGCGACCACATACATTTTGATAGGACTTTTTTCCTTGGAACCTTTATTTTTGTTGAGAACTGCCAATTTTCACAATGAGCAAAAGAGGATCCATTGCATCTGCAGATATTGAATTTGAAGAAGATAGGGTTGATACCTACACTGTGCCAGAGCTCAAAGCCGTTTGTAAAAAGTTTAAAATCTCTATGAGAGGCCTCACCAGGAAGGAGGAGCTTCAACAGGTGCTGGGGGCCTGGTTGGAAGCACGGAATGCCGGTGGGCAGCCCGAGGAGCCTGAGGAGGAGGCAGAGAATTTAGATGAGCAGCTTGAGGGGCCATTAGGCTTACCCGGGAGGAGAGTGCCTTCCAGGGAGGGCAGCAGTGTTTCTCAAAAGGGCCTGTCTCCAGAGGAGCTGGAGGACAGGGAGAAAGGCAGGATGCATGAAAGGGAGATGGCCAAACTGAAACAGGGAAGCCATGATAGCCTTGAGCACAAGAAATTGGAGTTAGAAAGTAAGAGGTTGGCCATGGAAGAAAGGAAGATGCTTTTAGAGCATGAGAGAGTGGTGAGGGAGCTAGAGCTAAAGGCTAGGAGCCTAGAAATCACTCCCTCTGGTGGCAGCACACCTCCAGTGCCTGTAGAAGGAAGAGTGTACATCCCCAAGGAGGTTATTAAAGATTTCATGAAGGGGGAGGACATTGGGCAATGGTTTAAAGCATATGAGATCGCCATGACATCACACCGGGTCCCTGAGAAGGATTGGGGAGCGGGGTTGTGGGGCCGCTTTACAGGTGAGGGAAGGGAAACCTTGCTAGCCTTGCCCACAGAGGATCAGATGTCCTATGCCCACCTGAAGGAAGCTTTAGTGGCAAGGTATGGGTTAACTCCAGAGCTTTATAGGCAGAAGTTTAGGAACTGCAAAAAGCTGGAGTCTAGTACCTGGGTGGAGTATGTGTCTTATTTTTGCAGAGCATTGGATGGATGGGTGAAGGGTAGCAAAGTAGATGACTTGCAGGGGTTCTATGATTTAATTGCATGGGAGCACTTGTCCAGTAGTTGTTTTCCAGAGCTACGCCAGCACCTTGTTGACAGTAAGCTGACTAATCCTAGGAAGCTTGCTGAGGAGGCGGACCGCTGGGTCAGTACCCGAGTCCACAAGGGTCTTGTGGGAGACTCCGCCAAAGGTGGGCAGGGTCCCCAGCAGAAGAGTGGGGGGACAAGGGTAAACAGAAGGAGTTCCAAAAAGGGCCCCAAAGTAAACCCCAAGGGAACCAAGGTAAGGGTTCCCAGCCTCCCACTGAGAAAAGACCATGGGTCCCAACAGATAAGTCTGTTCAGAAGGGGCCCAAGGCATGTTTTAGTTGTGGTCAGGTGGGTCACTTTGTAGGAAGTCCCAAGTGCCCCAATACCGTGACCACTGCACCCACTGGTGCACCACCCCAGCAGATGGCTAGTGTAGCCCTGGGAGAGGAGTTGGGTGCCCAAGGTGGGTGGGGTCCCGCAGAGATGTCCCTGGTCTCTTTAGGAGACAGTGAGATGGTCCCTAGGACCCAGCTGCCTGATAACACTAAAAAATACAGGCAGTGGGTGACCATCAATGGCCATAGGGTGGAGGCTCTGAGAGACACCGGGGCCAGTGTGACAGCTGTCAGTTGTTGGCTGGTGTCTGAGGAGCAGGTGGTCCTCAACGTATTCTACCCCGTAGTTGCCGCTGACAACTCAGAGAGCCACTGTAAGGTGGCCCAGGTTCCCTTTGAGTGGGGGGGGGTCTCAGGTATCCTTCAAGTAGCTGTGAGGCCAGCCATGCCTGTTGACTGTCTGCTAGGCAATGATTTGGAGAGCTCCCCTTGGGCGAAGGTGGAGCGGAGGTCTCATTTGGAGATGTTGGGTCTGCCAGAGTGGGCGTGTGTGACCACTCGGTCAATGGCAGCCGGTAAAGGTATTCAAGAGGACATGGAGCCTGGAAGAATGGCCCAGGTGCCTGCCTTAAAGAGAGGAGGCAAGGGGCACGGGAAACCGGCCCCCGAAGTTCCCAAGGTCCAGGAGGAGGCAGACCTTGAGGGGGATGCCCTGGAACCTACAGGGGAACAAGTGGCTGAACTGGGGGACCTGCCTGAGCTGACCCATTGGCAGCAGGAAGGAGCAGAAGAAGTGCCCTTCTTTTGAGGGCTTGCGGCAACAGGCTGCAAGCCAGGCAGCAGGTGATCAGTCTGGATCACACTGGATCTACTGAGAGAATGGTCTCCTGTATAGTGAGCCTAAGGTTGCTGAGCCTGGGTCAGCCCGTGTGCTGGTGGTACCCCAGCGCTTCAGAGCCTTCCTACTGGGTCTGGCTCATGATGTGCCTTTAGCAGGACATTTGGGGCAAGACAAGACCTTTCAAAGGCTTGTCACCCACTTTCATTGGCCCCAAATGCGCAAGAGTTCAGATACTCATTGCAGGACCTGTCAGACTTGCCAGGCAAGTGGTAAGAGTGGGAGGAAGCGCAAGGCTCCTCTCCAACCTTTCCCTGTTGTCAGCACCCCCTTTGAGAGGGTGGGTATTGACATTGTGGGGCCTCTGGATCCCAAGACACCCATGGGCAACAGGTTCATCCTGGTCTTGGTGGACCATGCCACCCGGTACCCGGAAGCCATCCCTCTTCGGACAGTGACGGCCCCCGTGGTGGGACGTGCACTGATGGGGATTTTTTCCCGCATGGGGTTCCCCAAGGAGGTGGTGTCTGACCGTGGTACCAACTTCATTTCCAATTATATGAAGTCCCTGTGGCAGGAGTGTGGTGTAACCTATAAGTTCACCACTCCTTACCACCCCCAAGGTAATGGGCTGGTTGAGAGATTCAACCGGACCCTTAAAGGCATGATTATGGGTCTTGAAGAACCCATGAGGCGTAAGTGGGATGTCCTCTTGCCATGCCTGCTCTTTGCTTACAGAGAGGTGCCCCAGAAGTCCTTAGGGTTCAGTCCCTTTGAACTGCTGTACGGCCATCCTGTAAGAGGACCTCTGAGTTTGGTCAAGGAAGGCTGGGAGAAAGCTCCCAGGAAAACTCCCCAGGATGTATTTAGTTACATGCTGGCTTTCAGGAACCAGACTCGGCATTTCAGACAACTCGCTGAGGCGAATCTGGAAGCCAGCCAGGAAGAGATGAAACGTTGGCATGATCAGAATGCCACTCTGATCGAGTTTCAGCCTGGACAAAAGGTTTGGGTCATGGCCCCAGTGGAGCCCTATGCGCTCCAAGATAAGTGGACTGGACCATTTGAGGTGGTGGAGCGCAACAGTGATGTCACCTACTTGGTGGACTTGCAGTCTCCCAGGAACCTCTTGCGGGTCCTGCATGTGAACCGCCTGAAGCCCCACTTTGAGAGGTCTGAATTGGGCATGCTCTTAACCGCTTAACCGCGGGTCAGCAATTCCGCCGCGGTGCGGCGGTTTAGCGGAGTTGGCGGGGCCGCGTCGGCCAACGGACATTCGCAGCACTACAGAGGTAGTGCTCGCGACGGCCGTTGGCCGACGGGCGCACGCAACGGGTTAACAACAGATGCTGGAATGGAAGAAGAGACTGAACCTCTTCCTGACCTCCTGTATGCAAAAGAGCAAGATGGGTCAGTGGATGGTGTGAACCTCTCTCCCACCCTGACCCCTGAGCAGCAGAATGACTGTCGCCAACTGTTGGGACAGTTTTCTGATCTGTTCTCCCTGACTCCCAGTATCACTGAATGATGCATCCATGATGTGGACACTGGGGACAGTCCTCCTGTGAAGCACAAAACTTACAGAGTGACTGACAGGGTGAGAGCTTGCATCAAGGAGGAGGTCTCCAAGATGTTTGCCTTAGGGGTGATTGAGTCCTCTAACAGCCCTTGGGCCAGCCCAGTGGTCTTGGTCCCAAAGGATGCCGCGCCTGGTGCCACACCCGAACTCCGGTTCTGTGTGGACTACGAGGACTCAATTCAGTCACCAGGACTGACGCGCACCCCATCCCCAGAGCCGATGAGCTCATTGATCGGTTGGGGGCTGCCCGGTACCTCAGCACGTTTGATCTAACGTCTGGATACTGGCAGATCGCCTTAACTGATGGGGCCAAAGAGAGGTCAGCATTCTCCACACCAGATGGGCACTACCAATTCCGGGTGATGCCCTTTGGGATGAAGAATGCCCCTGCCACCTTTCAGAGGTTGGTCAACCAGGTGTTGGCTGGGCTGGAGGATTTCAGTGCCGCCTACCTGGATGACATTGCAGTGTTCAGTGCCACTTGGGAGGAACATCTGCACCACCTCTGTGAAGTGTTCAAGGCGCTGCGGAAGGCAGGCCTCACGATCAAGGCGAGTAAGTGCCAGATCGGCAGGGTTCTGTGGTGTACTTGGGACACCAGGTTGGGAGCGGCCAGGTGGCGCCCCTACAGCCCAAGATAGATACCATCCTGGCTTGGGAACCCCCCAAAACCCAGACAGAGGTGAGAGCCTTCTTAGGACTCACCGGGTATTACAGGAGGTTTGTCAAGGGGTATGGCAACATTGTTGCACCCTTGACTGAGCTGACTTCCAGGAAGCAGCCCAGGAAAGTGAACTGGACTGATGCCTGCCAAAAGGCTTTTGATGCCCTGAAATCTGCCATGTGCACGGCGCCCGTGCTTCAGGCGCCCAACTTCTCAAGGGAATTCATTGTGCAGACAGATGCTTCAGAGCATGGTGTTGGGGCTGTGCTATCACAGATGAATGAGGAGGGCCTAGACCAACCTGTAGCCTTTATTAGTAGGAGGTTACTCCCCCGGGAACAGAGGTGGAGTGCGATTGAGCATGAGGCATTTGCTGTGGTCTGGGCACTGAAGAAGTTGAGACCATACTTGTTTGGGACTCACTTCCGGGTTCAGACAGACCACAGACCCCTCAGATGGTTAATGCAGATGAGGGGTGAGAATCCAAAACTGTTGAGGTGGTCCATTTCCCTACAGGGGATGGACTTCACGGTGGAACACCGCCCTGGTACAGAACACGCCAATGCTGATGGTCTGTCCAGATTTTTCCGCCTTAGTGATGAGAACTCCCAGGAGGAAGGGTAGTTCTCCCCACATTTCAGCTGGAGGGGACACGTGTTAGACTTGGCACCATTGGCGTGGGTCTCCCTTCCATTTTTTGCTGTTGCCTCTTATGTTTTTGCTGGTTTTAGATGCTTTTGGGCACTGTGCCACTGCTGTTCAGTGCCACAGTGCAAGTGCTCCCTACTGTAAATTGATGTGTTGATTAGTGACTCCATGATTGGGTTATTTGATTTACTTGTCAGACCCTAGTACAGTGCACCATGGGTGCCCAGGGCTTGTAAATCAAATGCTGCTGGTGGGCTTGCAGCACTGGTTGTGCCACCCACAGAAGCAGCTTGTAAAGTGTGTCTCAGGCCTGCCATTGTAGGCCCAAGGGCAGGGTGCATTGTAAATATAAGGTAGGACATGCCCTGGTGTGTGTGGCATGTCCTAATAGTGAATTACAGCCATTTTAGTTTTTCACTATTGCAAGGCTACCTGTTCCCCATAGGCCAGAATGGGCAGTTTGATTATTACACCTTATAATCCTAACTGACCCAGGGAACATGGTAGAAAAACGAATTTAGTATGCCTGAACTCAGAATGATAAAATACATCTTTTAGTGAAGTTGGTTTTAACATTCTGTGTTTGAAAATACCACTTTTAGAAAGTAGGTATTTTCTTGCCTAACCATCCAGCTGCCTCTGCTCAGGTTGTGTATTGTATGTCTGGGTTTGTGAGTGACAGGGGCTGGGGGATTCCAGGAGGCAGGGTGAGTCAGCACTAGGCTGAATAGGTCTGCCTGAAGGAGGATGGGTGGGAGGAGTTGCACCTGGTACTGAATAGGGCTGTGCCTGCCTTCCACAATGCTGGCTCCACCTCCTGCCGGGCGTCTGATGGCTCTGCCCCTCACTCTCAAAGGAAAGAAGGAGTCATGTACACAAAGTGCTCCAAGACTGACCAGAACTGGTTTGGACTAGGCATGGGCCTCTCTGCCTTCAGAGAACAAAGGATTTCTGTGTATAAATACTGGGGCCCAGACCCCATGAAATTAGATCACTTCTGGGAAATCAAGAAACCTGTTGCCAAGGAGAAGAACCGGAGAAGCTGAAGGAGGAGTACTGCCCCTGTGCTGTTTTGCTGATTGGGGTTGGCCTGCAGTGGTTGCTTTCTGCCAAGGACAGGAGAAAAGACTTTGCTGTGCTTATCATCTTGAAGAAGAGAATCTCCAAGGGCTTGAACTGAGCTTGCCTCCTGCCTGAAGTCACAGGGACACAAAGACTTCACCCCTTCTGTTTGCCTGCATCTGGAACTGCTGTTTTAGCTGCTAACAGAGGGAAATTGCAACACCGACGCCGGCGAGCGACGCCGTAACCTGCACCGAAGCCGTGGGCACCGCTCGTGAAGAGCACGACGCACCGCCCCGACTTGCACCGTAGGCCCGACGCCTGCCGACGCCGTGCGACATCGACTCCGAAGCCGTCATCGAGGCCGCTGCCTGCACCGGAGCCGAGGACACCGCTCGTGACGCTCACGACGCACCGTCCCGACTCGCACCGCAGCCCCGACTTCACCGACGCCAGGGCTTCATCATCGCGGAGCCGATCCTCGACGTGGGTGACCCCGAATCCATCGACGCCGCACCATCGTAAGGAACCGACGCCTCGCCGCCATCCGTGACGTCACCTCCCCGACACAGTAAGGAACCGACGCCTCACCTCCCTGCGCTGCAGTAAGGAACCGAGACATCACCTCCCCTGGGGTCGTAAGGAACCGACGCCGCCGGCGCCAACGAAGCATCACCTCCCCGACGCCGTGCACCGTCTTTGTTTTCATCGAATTCCAGGTACTGTTCTTTGTGGGTCTGCTCGACTCCGGGCCCGACGCCGCGCACCTCGCGGTCGGCGCCGTACTTTGGGATTTCCACCGGTCACGACGTCGTGATAACTCCAAGTGGAGTTATTTGTTGCTACAAGCTTTATTTGATTGACTATCCTATTTTTGAAGATAACGTGAACTGTCTCTATCATTTTAAGTCTATTTTTAGATTACAGTATTGTGGATTTTTGCTATTGGGTCTTGTGTTAAGTCTATATAAAGATTACTTATTTTACATACAACCTGTGTGGTGTCCATCTGTAGTGTTTTCACTGTATTACTGTATGTGTTTACAAATGCTTTACACACTGCCTCTGAGATAAGCCTGTCTGCTCGTGCCAAGCTACCAGGGGGTGAAGCAGGGGTTATTTTAGGAGTGTATCCCCCTTATCCTGACTAGAAGCAAGGGTCCCTATTTGGACAAAGGTGCAAACCATTGCCAACTAGAGACCCCCAGTTCCAACAATGCCCCTAAAGAAGAATCCAAAGTTCCTAGATAGTGAATTGGAAGTCATGGTAGACGAGATCCTGAGGGTAGAGCCACAGTTGTTTGGCACATTGGTCCAACAGACCCCCATGGCACAGAAAACCAAGATGTGGGCGAGGATCGTCAACAGGGTGAACGCACAATCACCATGTTTGCGCACAAAGGAAGACATCCAGAACAGGTGGTATGATGTGCGCAGGAGGGTCAGGGATCTACTGAAGAAGGATTACCTCCTGAGCCAGCACACCGGCAGTGGCCCTCCTGCCAAACCAGTATACCTCAGGCCCTGGGAGGAGAAGGTGCGGGCCATCCTACCACCAGTGAGCGTATATGGACTAACAAACATCCCAGAGCGTGGTGAGTACACAACTAATATACACACATATTGTGTGCCAATACACACACATCACTGTCAAGGGATAGTCAAACCATGCACCCCTAGCAAATCAACAGCAACCAAAAGATAATCATCCCAAGAAGTGTATGTTAGTCAGATAAACACAATACATGCCAGGTCATAGTGATATGTAACTGTGTCATGACATGTACAAACCCAATACCAAATAGAGCTAGGCAGTGGCACAAATCTAACCAACAAACACTGTCAGATATGTAGCCACCACTAGAACACCACCTCACAGGGAAGCTCACAGAAAGGAAGGAATCCTGTGTATGCTGGTGAAGTCAGTGTAGCCAAGAGCATGATGGGACTTGTAGTAACAGATAATGGGCAGCCTCACACTTGGACCATCAACACCACTCTGAACCATGCTCACAACACAGGGAGTGGAAAAGGACTGACACTGGGTACTGCTGTGGGGAGCACAAGGCCCTGCTGGGAACTGGGCACCAACAAACAACAGGACCACACTGTCAGCCATCTTGCCATTGCTGTCACACTCACACACAGTGAAGTCCACTCAAAAGGAAGGAAGTATGGGCATGCTGGGAAGGGGGGTGTAGGCAATAGCATGATGGGAGTTGTAGTCACAGATATTGCTAACCCTCACAATTGGCCCATCAACACCACTCTGAACCATGCTCACATCACAGGGAGTGGATAAGGACTGACAAGATGGCTGACACTGGGTACTGCTGTGGGGAGCACAAGGCCCTGCTGGGAACTGTGCACCAACAAACAGCAGAACACCACTGAATGACATCCTGAGAGTCAACCTGAACCCACTGCAAGGGTGGCATGCTTCATGGTGGGATAACTGGGCTAGGTGGAGAAGGATGGCAGGATGTCCACCAAATACAACCGATGCTGGCCATGCACACACCTCAACATTCACATTGAAATGCCCCAGGTATGCAGGACAATGTGCAACACCAATATCAACCTCTTACTGTGACAACTTAGGACAATGCAATGTACATGCCCGCATCCAGAGGTACAGTCACAACTGTCAGGTGTGTGAACCATTGATGCCTGTAGAAACATAACATACAATGTGTGTTCTCTTCCAAATACAGGTGATGATGATGGGGACACAGCAGCAGGCGAGGAGGAGTCCCTGTCCCAGGCTCCGGGGACACTGAGTTCACTGGTGTGGAACAGCCTCTGCCCTCCTTGGATGGCGAAGACCTACCTGGCACCTCCGGTGTGAGTCATCATGCAGCACCAGCAGGACCAACATCTGCACCCCTGCACCCACCCCTCCAACAACTGCCAACACACAGACCACCCCCGCCGACATGGACAGACCAAGGACCACCGATGATAACAGCGCAGGGCCCCAGGCCCACCGTGGAGCAACGGACAACAACACCACTAACAACCCCCAAGGGGGCCTTGGGTCACCTGTGCGTGCCACCGCAGGTCCTGCACGTGTCGCCAGGGGTGGTGGGAGGGGTGGTAGACATAGGTCGCTGCTTGCAGAGGGGTCTGGACTGCATGATGACCCACAACTGGCACGCATCGCTGATGCAAACCAGGATAGCACCGGAGAGGTCAGACAGGTAGTGGGGATCCTCAAGGACATACAACAGCAGCAGGCTGCCCATCATGCCCGCTTGGACTCCCACATGTCCCGTGTGGAGACACACATGTCTCGCATGGAGTCCAAGTGGGACACATTGCAAGAACTCACAGCGGTGCATAGGTACATATTGACATGCCTCCGCCAGATTAGCACCAACATGGCCACACCTCCCTGTGTGCCCACAACATCTGGTGCTGCAACAACTGACACCGACACAGGGAGGGAAGAGGACTCTGGCGGAGACTCCCCTGCACCGCAGCAGCCTGCACGTGAGGGTCCCCCCTCAAAGAAGAGGGGTCGTCCGAGGAAGGAAAACTGAGAGGTTGATGGCCACGTACATCCCCCAGGAAGCCAACACCTGTTCCGGAAATTCTCCTTTGTGTGCAAACTTTTCACCCTGTCGAATGCAACACAACTCTCCCACATGACATGGGGAGTTCAAGTTGGACTAATGTATCATATGACTGTGGACTTTACTCAGGACATTTCTGCTACCAAGACTTCCAACTCATCTGGGAACTTTGATCACAATCCCAATGTACAGCACCCACCATCCTGTGCACTATACACACACACATTTCTGTAAATAAAATCACTAGTACACCATACTTGCCTCTGTTGTTATTCAAATGTGGATACTGTTATGGTGATGATGATGTGCTAAATTACACTGTGTATGCTAACTGCTACAGCAAGTACAACACCGTCATGTGAGTCATGGTGACGTGACACATATGAGGGAGACACACCACTAGGGCTACACAACACAGAGACACCAGGGCCATCGGACTCATCGCCTACAGTGATGTTGCCAGGAAATACTGTGGAATGCACAGACACCACACCTATTCAGAGTCTGTGTCAACTAGCCCACAGGTGCAGTAAGCAAATGTCAGTCAGATGTGTGACCACAGTCAACGCAAATCCCAAAGTGAAGCACAGGTTTATTACACATTTGCAACATGTTGTTTCCACTACAAATGCAAGGTAATCCCACGTGGCAGTGGCCACACAGTCAACAAGTGCAGAAGATATGAAGTCCAGGGGTGTGTGGCACATCACCTGTAGGGAAACTACTGCTGCCACCCTGAAAGCTGAATCATGGTGTCGGGGATCCAAGTTGACCAAAGTACTCAGTAAGCACCCTGTGAAGGACAGACATGACACACTGTTAAAACCACTGAAGAACAGGACAGAACTGCAATACTCATGCCCAATACATGTCACAAGACAAAAACACAAAACCAAGTTAGCATGTTAAAACTGTTGGGGAGTACATACTACCTGTAAGGACACATTGCTGCACGCATCCAGTCAAGTAGCACATGGCCACACTCAAACAGCACCAGAGCACCACCCACACATATCATGCAAACTCACATCATTCACATTACATCTCCCTGGATACTCACATTCAGCCGAAGAAGTTGGTGATGAGCTGTGTGCGGACATCACCATCATCATCATCATCACTGGCATCGTGGTCCAGGCCAGGATCCTCCACAGGTGGCGGACGTTGGTCATCGTCATCCAGGATGAGAGGCAACTCCTTCCGCACTGCCAGGTTGTGTAGCATGCAGCAGACGATGACAATCTTGCACACCTTTGCTGGGGCATATGGGAGAGCCCCTCCTGTCTTGTCCAGGCAGCGGAAGCGGCTCTTCAGGAGACCAAAGGTCCGCTCAATCACTCTCCTGGTCCGACCATGTGCCTCATTGTAGCGCATCTGGGCTGGTGTCACAGGGTTCCTGAGGGGTGTCAGCAACCACGGCATGTTGGGGTATCCGGAGTCACCTACGGACAGACAAGTGCACATTAGCTGATTTGGAAAAGTGGGCGGTATACTACAGAGCAGAACACACACAATGGTACAAAGTCAGTACACACCGACAAGCCAGGCACGCTGGTTCTGCATCTGTGCCATCATCCTCGGCATGCGACTACTCCTCATCATGTAGGCATCATGTGCTGAACCAGGGAAACGGGCACACTCATGTGGGATGCTCATATCTGCAAGACATAGCACCAGAGCATTGATCGAATGGTAATGTTTCCGGTTCCGGTATGCCTGCTCATGTGCCTGTGGTGGTACCAAAGCCACATGTGTCCCATCAATGGAGCCAATGACATGTGGCATCCTCCCCAGGGCATAGAAGTCACTCTTGACGTCAGTGAGTTGTTGACGTGTAGGGAAATAGATGTACTGGTTCAGGCATCTCAACATTGCCTCCAAAACATCGCGTAGCACACGGCTGAACATAGTCTGTGACATCCCACCGGCAGTCGCCACAGTGTGTTGAAAGGTACCGGTGGCAAAGAAGTGTAGGGCTGCCATTACCTTCACCTTGGGGGTCAGCGCCGTAGGGTACGGCAGGCCAGGTTGCAAATGTGGTGCCAAGCGCACTGCCAAATCCTCAATCAGCTGCCTGGTGAAGCGGTACCGTCGGATGCTGTCACGTTCCACCATCGTTGCCAGGTCAGGGAATGGTCTATGGACAGCTGGAGCCCTGCAGTGCATAGGTTGAGGAAAGAAAGATTGTCAGTCACCCCACATATGTGCCATTCACCATACTCAATTTCACATGATACATCATTACGAGACACAAGTACTTGATGTGTGTGCCGTTCTGTTCGGACATAACTCGCACCTACATGGCCATCATCTAACTTCTCAGTACAACATGTGTGGACAACAGGTTCCAGGTTGTGCTATGGGAAACCATTATGCTGTGTCACAGTACCCATTTACTGCTGTCACGTTCCACACACACACCACAGTGACATGTCTGGACAGATGCGCCACAGGCATCACAGCTCATTGACAGGTAGATTCCCAGTGACCCTGTCTTGCCACATGGACACTGGCATGACATGGCGTATCATGTACACGTCAGAAAAACAAACATGACTCCCACAGGTAGTGGCCCCTGTCGCCTACGCAGGACAGACATGGACGCCAGTGACGCACAACATCAAAGTCCATGCACAAACAACGTTGATGTGGAGACTGTCTCCCATCGTGCACATGGAATCAGAGACATCGGAAACACAACTTGCACACAGATTGTGGAGGGACATCACTATTGTGGCAATGGGTCACCCTGTGACGTACATGCCTTCCCCCATGGGACCCTGGGGGTATGTGACATGTCACACACATACACAACCTGGAAATGTGACCATGCCACATGCTCCGAAATGAACTGTTGCACATCACAGTGGTCATGTGCACTACACACAAAGGACCCTGTCCCCATTAACACATGCACAGCCTGGGTGTGGCTGCCCACAAGTGCCACCACAGAAATCACATGTTAACCCCCATACACAGAAAAGGTAATGCAGCCTTACATGCCTCAGGAAACAGTGTGGACTGGGTGTGGTGTTGTAGGTGTTCCCCTGGGTCTCTGGCAGGTATATGTGGCTGGCATACGTTCACCAGTGACAAGCATGGTGACATATGCGACTGACCTGTACAGGTACGCTGTTAGTACAGCAATGGACCGATCGGTGTGCCCGGCCGGCCCATTGCATCTGTTGTGAGCGGGTACGCGTTGTATCCCGAAATACGCGTTGTACAGCAATGGACCGATCGGTGTGCCCGGCCGGCCCATTGCATCTGTTGTGAGCGGGTACGCGTTGTACAGCAATGGACCGATCGGTGTGCCCGGCCGGCCCATTGCATCTGTTGTGAGCGGGTACGCGTTGTATCCCGAAATACACGTTGTACAGCAATGGACCGAACGGTGTGCCCGGCCGGCCCATTGCATCTGTTGTGAGCGGGTACGCGTTGTATCCCGAAATACACGTTGTACAGCAATGGACCGATCGGTGTGCCCGGCCGGCCCATTGCATCTGTTGTGAGCGGGTACGCGTTGTACAGCAATGGACCGATTGGTGTGCCCGGCTGGCCCATTGCATCTGTTGTGAGCGGGTACGCGTTGTACAGCAATGGACCGATCGGTGTGCCCGGCCGGCCCATTGCATCTGTTGAGAGCGGGTACGCGTTGTATCCCGAAATACGCGTTGTACAGCAATGGATCGAACGGTGCGCACGCGTTGGCTGGGGCCTGGCATGGCAACGGACGCGTATTCGAAGCTTCAACGAGTCTGATGCAGTGAATTCAATTGGCCAGCCACAACAATGTTGCAAAATCATGGGTGTCATGAACTTGGATTTTTGAAGGATGCTGTGGGCGTGTATTAGTGCTGCTATTCCATGGATTGGTCAGATTCAGAAGATGCAAACGACTTGGACCTATCACTTTGGACACATGGGACAGTATCTGCCTCTGCAGCACACATATAATGCTGGCTGTTCCCCTGAGATCTCACTTGCCTTCACTACATGCTCCAGGACGACATCTGCCACCAACACTGCTGCTGTGTCTGCATCCTCTGGCTACTGCAATGGCACGTACTGTGGAGAGAGCCCCAGCCTTCAGCCTTGAGGAGAACCAGGCCCTGCTGGACAGCCTCCTTCCACAGTACAGCAAGCTGTATGGGACACCAGGGGAGCAGGTGAGTGTGCTGTCCACTGCCTTACTAATTTTGCATGTTGTCTGACTAACAGGACTTACAGTGTGCACACCACTGGCTAGCATGCTCACTGAGTAGTTCTGAGCCCCCAAAGTGTGTAGTTACATGCACTGAACAGGTACAGTGCAGTAACAGTGCATTCCAACAAGGTTTACTTTCCATGCAATGATACCATGTAGTAACTGCTGGCAAACTGTTCATAGCCATCGTTGCACTGCCTGTGTACATCAGGTGCACCAGTGATTGAGACATGTATATCCAACTGTGTGATGCACGGATATGTTGCATGTGTAGTAATGGCATTTTCACTTTGTCATCCTCACAGGTTGATGCCCACCAGAAGCAGGAAATCTGGCTGACCATCGCCCGGGCAGTAAAATCCTTGGGGGACTACAAGCGCCAGATCCGCAACTGCCAGAAGAGGTGGCAGGACCTTCGAGGCTGGACCCGGAGGATCGCAAGGGTCCAGCTGAAGCTGTCGCCTCCTCGCAGGAGGGGCGGACACCGGACCCTGACCCCCACATGCTCAGGATCCTGGCGGTGGTCTTCCCTGACCTGGATGGGCAGCTGAAGGCCAGACAGCAGCAAGGAGGGGTGAGTCCATGACAGCACTGTGCACTTTGTCTGACATGCTATGTGCCCTCCTCTGGCCTGGTTAAACTTCCACAGTACATCAGTCTTGTGGTCCAGGACCCATGTCCCTCTATTGTGACATGCCCACTCCTCATCTGATACGCATATGTGTGGCCCTTACAGTCAGGAAATTGTGTCACTTGGGACTGTGTCATTGCATTTTGCTTTGCTCAAGGTGGGGGACAGCATTTGTTCCGGTGACTATGTTGTGGGATTCATGGGTGGGTCTATTGCTCACACAATGCCCAAGTCCTGACATGTAATCTGGGTGTAACTTTGATATGTGGTCCACTTGCTGATCTGATTCACCACATGTCCCTGGGGTATTTGGCACACCCCCATGATGTGGGTGGGAACAATGTTTGGGCCTCAGAAGTATGTATATCAAGTGTGTCACACATGCTTAGACACCTGCCTACTGTCCAGGACTCATCCCGCTTACAGGTGGAGCTGGACAGTCATGCCTACTCCAGGGCATACAATAGACGCTGTACTTCCACTCCCGTGGATCATCTGACATGTTGTGATCAGTGACATGTTCCCTCAGGTGTCTGCCTCTGTGTCAGTGTGCTGTGGCTTCGTTGTCAGGACTACTGGTATGTTTGTCGGTTAGGGTTCAGCATGCCATCTGAGATGTGACCATGTGAGGCGATACTTCTGTGACTTATAGATGTTTGATCACTTGACTGTGCACACAGGTGTATGCGACTGTGACTTTCAGGCAGCTGCTATTCATTCACAGCACACTGTGAGGTGCTCAGGTTCTGGGAGTTGTGTTTCATGTCCCCCATATGTCCAATTGGCATGACGTGGACAAATACTAGTTCAGATGATGTGGTGTGTGGGGATGGACATGTGCACTTGTCAGTTACATAACTTGCATTCCCCATGTCCTAGGATTGTGACACAGTGCAGACTGTTGTTGGCAGGCTGCCATGGCCATGTGACTGGAGACAGTGATGTATGACTTTGCAGGCATGCCTGTGTCATGGCATTAAACTTCCTAAGAGTGATCCTGCAGGGGAGTGACATGTGCAACATGCACCCCATTGTGGCATGGACTATCCGGACATGGGTGCATCATGGTGTCTGGTGCTGGTATGCATCACATGCATTTCTATTTAGACTCTGGCCATCCCTTTCTCCGGACACCTGCACTGACTCAGAGGCAAGAGATGTGATGTGTGCATGTTCACATACTTCACTGTGTTCCCTGCAATGTCCAACAACTGTGTAGGTGGTGCATGTGTCCACACTGGGGTCTTACCATCAGACAGGCACCAGACAGATGGGTGCAAGGGCAGAAGGGGTGTGAGTCCCATGGTTGACCATCAGACTGACAATTGGCTTCTCCAAATCTGTGTGAGGAGTTTTGGCAATGTTCTACTAAGGATGCCAGGGCTGGCTCTGTAAGTGCTGTACTTACTGTGGGGTGTGCGGTCAGTGCAGGTGACTGATGTTTGTCTGTTTCCCTAATTGTTTGCAGATACATCCACGGCCACAGGAGGGGACAGCTCCACGGACCAGGAGGAGCAGCGGAGCCAGACTGGGTCAGCATCCGACGAGTGGTCAGAGGGACCCAGTGGCACGGAGGGCGAGGGGAGCCACACCGAGGAGTCCTCAGCACCATCCACCTCAGCTGAGGACCACAGCAGCTCGGAGGATGACTCCCTTGTGGAGGCGGGTGTCAGCAGCCACCACACCCCGCTAGTCTGTCTGGCCCGCCACCACCACCACCAGCACCGCCCTCCCATTGGCTCCAATTCCAGACGTCCGTGGAGGCTCCCGTGTTCGGGAGCATGTCTCCTTCGTGCCAGGCACCGCACCCCTGCCCCTGTGTCCCCTGCTGCCCTGAGTGAGGAGTCTGTGTACCTACTTTGGCAGCTCCATGTAGGGCAGACAGCAATGCTGAGTGTCCTCCATGCACACACCACTCTGTTGACACAGCTGGTGTCGTCTCATGGAGGGCATCTCGACGGGTATGTCTGCCCTACAGAGGAGCAATAAGTCCATGGACTCCTCCCTGACGGCAGCAGTGTCCCTCCTCCAGCAGTCCCTCCCACCTCCTACCTCTGCCCCATCCACACTTCCTGGCACCCTACCTGTCCAAAGCACATGCACACCTGCACATTCACCCAAGCACACAGACACGAGCAGCACAGACACACCCAAAAGAAAGGCAAGACGTGCAGACAAGCATCCTCAGGGGACAGATACCACACACACAGGGGATGGGGAACAGACACACACACAGGCATCCACAGTCACTCCTCAGTCCTCCAAATCCTCTCCCTCCAAGACCCCTTCCCTTGCCTCACCTGCAACCCCACCTACACAGCAGGTCTTCCTGTGTGACCTCGGCCTCTTCCCCTCCGATCCTGCAGATCCGGCATACCGGGGGAAGATGAAGTACACCCACACAGAGGGGAGTGCCCCTCGCCCCCGGACACCCTCCCCCAGGCGCAGGCAGACTGAGGACCCCATTCGGAAGTCCCCCCGGACCAGGAAGGGCAAGACCCCACCGCCACCACCACGCAGCTCCACCATCCAGTCTCTCTCCTCCATCCCCCAGGCCACCACTCCACAGGTTCCATCGCCACACCCTGCCCCAGGTTCCCCCACACACCGATACCGCATCCCCAAACTGCTTAGGCCCTCCCCCTGCCACTTGCTCTTCCACCCCCAACCCAGATGCTCAGCCTGTTTGTGCCACTGGTGTGGAGACCGGGTCCCCCCTCTGTCCTGCCCACCTCATCTGCCCCCCTTCCACTCCCTTGGAGGCATGCACTGCAGTGGAGTCCACAACCACCCCGTCTGACTCGGGCACTGCAGTGGTGCCGGCCCCCCTGAGTCAGACACCTCCACTGCAGTTGCTGGTGACACTCCTGCACCCACCACCCCTTCACTGCCTCACTCTGGCATCCCCTGATCCTGTCCCTGCGGTGCCTGGCCTGCCCCTTGTATGCCGCTCCAAGGGGGATGTCCCCTGTCCCTACCAGTGCAGGCAAGCAATGGGTGACAAGTTGTCACATATCACCCTGTTGGGACTGTGTATTTGGACTGGCCATTGGCCTTAGTTTAATTTGGACTTCTGATTTTTTATTGACATTTGCTGAATAAAGCCTATTTTTGTTTACTTGTGGTTTTTCTTTTGATGTACATGATGTACATGGTTATCATCATGCATTTGCAGTTGTAATAGTGTTCAGATCAGGGAAATGAAGTGTTGCAGTGATGGACTCCATGTGGTCCATGGGATGTGTGTCCTGTTGTAGTCTGGATCTATGGCATCCTCTGCTGCAGTCTGAGGGTGTGATGTTCAGCATATGACACAGGGATGTACGTTTTGCATTTGTAAATTAACATTTTTGTCTTACAGTGATGCACATCTGGTGGGCTTACCACTGTTCAATGTTCCTATTTCCCTGACTGTGTGCCCATCTCCACTGGACATGCAGTTTAGCACACCAATGTTGAAGGACTCATCAGTGTATACAGTGCACCTTGCTTGACACGTGTTTTGGGTGTATGCAGATGACTGACGTGACACTCCCGTACCCAGGCTGATGTGAGCAGAGCCTTCAGTGTGTTGTAGTTGTTGACTCACTGACCGAGTGTTCTGCCGACATGTTTGAGTCGTGCACAGACAAGGCTTGGCACAGCGGACCTTCCATAGCAGTGGAGTGCCCTCATGGCAGTGTGTAATCCCGTGACATTGCCTTGGCCCGTGTTTTGTGTTGTGTAAGCATGTCTGTGCGTGTACCCTTCCCTTTTCCTACACAGGCTGTGTCCCTACGGATGTCCCTGTTTCTGATGCTCGCTGAGTTGTTCTGTGTTCATCAAGCATCTTGGACCTGGTTACTCCGGGATGTGGGTGCATGGCTAACTAAGGTTCATCAGGTTGTCATCCCAGGTTGTCTTTGTTGTCAGGGCTGGGGATGTGGGCAAACGCAGATGGGACACATTCAGGATTCCCCTTGGCACTTGTTGGTTACACATGTCATGTAATTTACAGTCTATGGTAGCTTTCAGTGATTGTGACATGTTGTGTGTGTGACTGCTGCCACTCCTCAGGGTCAGAGCTGCAATGTTGGAAGTTGTGTACATGTGTTCTTTGTGTGTCACCTTGTCTTCTTCATTGGTGTGTGACTATGGCCAGGATCCCATTGATTGTGGTGGATTTCACGTCATGCCCATGTACCGCGTAGTGTGCAGTGTGTCAGACATTCACGAGTCTTGTTGACTGGGCATGTGTGATGGGTTTCTGCACCTTAGTTCCCCCACCACCCCTGGGATTGTCATGGGTGCATGTGCAATGTCACCAGTCCATGTGAGCTTCACTGCTGCACATTGGTGGAGATCAAGGTGTGTGGTGTTGAGTGTGTGCAAATGTGAGTTGTTGCATGGCTAGACCCCTACCTCCATATTGGCCATGGCTGGCAGGCCGTGCTGTTTGATTTGTGCTTGTGTAGGTGTGATGGTAGTTTGTTGCTCAGGACACATGGCTGTGGTTCACAGTGTGAATGACATCTACCTTTGTCATCACAGTGGGATTATCATGCAGGGTAGTGTCACCACAGTGTGGCGTCCCTGGGGGTTGTGCTGTGGTGGGTCTGTCTCTTGCTGTGTTAGTTGCTGTTCCTACTAGCTTGTGTGACATGTGTAATTTGGGCTCCCTCTCATCTAACAATGCCACTTTGCCCACATAGGGGAATCCGATCCATGAGTTACTTTTGTATGGCACTGTATACACATCTGTGTAATTGGAATTCAGGCCTCCTCATGTGTTGTGTGGTTGCCTGGGGACACTGTCACACACCCCCATCACCTGTTGTGTTTGATATGCAGTGTGGGTCTGCCTGTTTGTGTTTGTGCATTTGCACCACTGCATTGGCATATATTGAGTGTGCCATTCGCTGTATGTTGTTTGGTGGCTTTCCCCTGCTGTCCCTGGGACTCCTAGGTCATCAGTCAGCACAATAATCATGGTTTGTATGTCCCATTGCTGCCATGGTATGGTATTTGTTCACCTGACATCTACAGTCTCCCTAGGATATCTACATTTGTGTGTCCATTGGTGCAGATATGTGGGTCTGCATTATGATGGTCACTTCTGTTATTGTGTTATTTGTGAATGTTGACAATGTGAGCCCCCATGGGTGATGTTTGTATGCACATGGCCAAAGGTATGTTTTATTTGCACTGCACTGTTTGCCTCACCCAATCTCTGTTGCTATGGGACACAAGCAGTACTATGCCACTGATGTGTTTGTTGTTGTGTGACCAGGAATCATCCATGCAGTTTGGCTTTGGCAGCTTTTACCCTGACTACACTTCCCTTTTGATCACTGTGGTGATGGGGCTTTGGGCCCCATTGCCACACTGTTCAAAAGGTGCATCAGCTATGGACCCCACACTTCCCTTTTGGTCACTGTGGTGATGGGGCTTTGGGCCCCATTGCCACACTGTTCAAAAGGTGCATCAGCTATGGACCCCACACTTCCCTTTTGGTCACTGTGGTGATGGGGCTTTGGGCCCCATTGCCACACTGTTCCTCGACGGCAGAACCCAGAGAGTCCACCTCCCACCTTTCCGATCCGAAGCCTCCGAGATCATCTGCGGCGTACCCCAGGGATCTTCCCTCAGCCCAACGCTGTTCAACATCTACATGGCCCCGCTCGCACGCATCGCCAGACAGCACGACCTCAACATTATCTCCTACGCCGACGACACTCAACTGATCCTCTCCCTCACCAAGGACCCCCTCACCGCCAAATCCAATCTCCATGAAGGAATGAAGGCCGTCGCCGATTGGATGAAGATCAGCCGACTAAAGCTGAACACGGACAAGACAGAGGTCCTCATCCTCAGCTCCAACCCCTCAGCCTGGGACGACTCCTGGTGGCCAACGATGCTGGGAGCAGCCCCGACACCCACCGACCACGCACGCAACCTGGGAGTAATCCTCGACTCAACGCTCTCCATGACCAAGCAAGTCAACGCAGTCTCCTCCTCCTGCTTCAACACCCTCCTCATGCTTCGCAAGATCTACAGGTGGATCCCGGCAGATACAAGAAGAACAGTCACCCAGGCCCTCGTCAGTAGCAGACTCGACTATGGGAAACGCCCTCTACGCGGGAGACCCGGCCAAGCTCATCAAGCGACTGCAACGCATACAAAACGCCTCCGCACGCCTGATCCTCGACGTACCACGCCACAGCCACATCACCCCCCACCTGAGGAACCTGCACTGGCTCCCCATCAACAGGAGAATCTCCTTCAAACTCCTCATCCACGCACACAAGGCACTACACAAGACTGGCCCAGCCTACCTCAACAGACAACTCTTCTTCTACGTCCCCAACCGCCAGCTACGCTCCGCCGACCTCTCCCTCGCCACCGTCCCTCGCATTCGAAGAACAACTACCGGCGGCACATCCTTCTCACACCTAGCCGCCAAGACCTGGAACACCCTTCCACTAAGCCTATGACAGACCCAAGACCTGCTGACCTTCAGGAGGCTACTCAAGACCTGGCTGTTCGACCAGTAGCAGCACCCCCCCCTTTTTCTCCCCAGCGCCTTGAGACCCTCGCGGGTAAGTAGTGCGCTCTACAAATTCTGTGATTGATTGATTGAAAAGGTGCATCAGCTATGGACCCCACACCTACCTTTTGGTCGCTGTGGTGATGGGGTGTTCAACCCCATTGCCACAGTGGCCATGGTCGGCTTGCATTGTGGAGGCCACACACATTTATGTGTGACACATGTGCTAGGGGGTCACATTGTATGTTCAATGTCATGTTCAGTGTTGAAGGCATTTGTCACAGACTACACACGCTTGTCATGGTGTTGGGGGGGGGTGTAATTTTCAGACATTCCTTATGTGGGAGTATGCTGGTTGTGTCATGCATTACCCGTCCTATGAGTAGGGGTGGAGGTAGTGGCAGGCATCCAGCCCCCCCTGAGTAGGGGTGGTGGTAGTGGTAGGCATCCAGCCCCCTGAGGGTGGGGATGGTAGTAGTGACAGGCACCCAGGCACTCCTGAGTAGGGGTGGTGGTAGTGGTAGGCATCCAGCCCCCTGAGTAGGGGTGGTGGTAGTGGTGGCCATCCATCCCCTAAGGGTGGGGATGGTAGTAGTGACAGGCATCCAGCCACCCCTGAGTGGGGTGGTGGTAGTGGCAGGCATCCAGCCCCCTAAGGGTGGGGATGGTAGTAGTGATGCGCATCCAGCCCCCCTCAGTAGGGGTGGTGGTAGTGGCAGGCATCCAGCCCCCCTTGAGTAGGGGTGGTGGTAGTGGTAGGCATCCAGGCCCCCCTGAGTAGGGGTGGTGGTGGTGGCAGGCATCCAGCCCCCCCTGAGTAGGGGTGGTGGTAGTGGTAGGCATCCATCCCCCTAAGGGTGGGGATGGTAGTAGTGACAGGCATCCAGCCCCCCCTGAGTGGGGTGGTGGTAGTGGCAGGCATCCAGCCCCCTATGGGTGTGTATGGCATTGGTGATGGCCATCCCACCCCTATGGTTCTGCTGTTGCTAGTGTACATCATTTGTGCATCCCTATGTGTGTGTGACATAATTCGGGTACGTGTCGTTTGTTTGATTTGTTGGTGTTTGACTTACCGTCTGCGCCGTACGCGTCCGTGCCGGTCCCGGTAATAGATGTAGAGTATAGGTAGGACCTGCGCAATGGGATTCATGCTTGAATCGTCTCGTTCAGGTTTCTCGTGTCTTCGAGTCATACTCGTTGCAGGCTTGTTCGTCTCGTAGCCGTGGATCGTCTTGTGGCGCGAAACGGAGCTTATGTATGGCTCGCCCGGATGCTCAAAAGTCCCGGACGTAGAGACGGGTTCGGCGCGTACGGAGTGCGCATCGTACTCGTCCGGCCGGAAGGTGCTGTGTATTTGCTTCCGTACGACTCGATTCGGCGTTTACGGATCCGGCTCAGGCGGGGAACAGGAGCTGAATTGGGTAAGTACGGCTCGCTCGGAAACTGGGCTGTTATACGCATCGTACTTGTTCGTCCGGACGAATGTTCGAATCGGTCGGGAAACACGCAATCGGCTGGTTTTTTTTCCAGACGAATACTGTTAGGTGCGCTTCCGGCCGGGATCGGAATCGACCCCTAAGCGTCCTGCTCAATGGCAGAAGGCCATATACTCCCTACTCAAGATCTCCACTCCTCTGAAAACTCCACATGGTCTTAGATTGATGGTTGCGCCCTCCTCGGCCTACAGAGCTGAAGCTACCATCTCCCTTTACAAAAACGGAACCATCCTTATTCAAGCCTCAGAACGCAATTTAAGGTTATTTGATAACATCTTCCCTACCATCATGAATACAGTGGCGAACTTCAATTCCGTCCCCATTGGTGGGGCTGGCCCCCAAGCGAGCACCCAGTCTCCGCAAAGTCTAGCTCCTACCTCTCCACCTCCATCGTCTGACCCTATAGGGGCTCTAAAGGGCCCCCTCCTAGATACCTTAACGCCCAATAATAATTCCCCCTCATTGCCCGTTGTGAATGAGTCACGACAGCACAGTCATCACCCTAGTCTACCTCCTCCCCTCATCACTGTTAGCTAGCGCTAGCTCCCCTAGCTCTACTGCTCACAGCAGTGCCTTGTCTCCCCCCAGGAGCCCTGCACCCATCCCGACCTGCTATCCTGACATGCTCCCTCATGCCTCCAGGGGCATCTATCCATCTGACCCTTCCCCCCTATCCTACTCTTCCCGTAGGTCTCATTCATTTGCCACCTGCCCTACTGTCCCCTGCTCCCTCCAACTCCCTTCCACTGCATGGTCCCCCGAACCGACCCTCCCAATCCCTTCTTCACACTTCATTGGAAGGACGACTTGACGAGATAGCACTCTGCCTACAACAACTTAAGGCAGAGGTTTGCAGCCTATTACTTGTCACTGAGGAATTGTCAGCTAACTCCAGGCTAAGCTGCTCCTTTAGGAACAACCACCATCCTCGCTCGCACCCAGCTAGGGGTCGTTCCTGGCTCCCTTCCCCCCTTATACTAGGCAGCCACATTCCTGCATCACACCTAGTTGGGCCTCCGCTCCCCACCCTAACGACCCTTCTCGCCCCTCCGGATGTAGAACCTCCTTGTCTGATAGTGATATCCGATCCCTACTACTCTCATGTGAGCCGGCACATCCTTCCCCCTTACCAAACGTGCAACTAATTGAACCCATCCCCACTGACCCCTTCAGAGAACCTAGGCCAAACACCAGAACACTAAATGAGAACAACCTCACAAGGATCACCACCACTCTTCCTGCACCATTGGACACCAACATTAGACTCAAATGCGTACTCCTAAACTGCAGATCGGCGGTTAAACATGCGGCGGACATTGCCGACATTATCCTTGCCCAGGATCTTGACCTTGTAATGTTGACGGAAACCTGGCTAAATGACTCAGCTGCTCCTACCCTGGACCTTTTAATGCCTCCCAACTATGATATCATTAGGTTGGACAGAACTAATGATCAAGGTGGTGGCATAGCATGTTTACACCGCAACAATCTAATAGTGAAAGTACTTCATGCTGACCTCCTGCCATCCTGTGAATACCTTTGCATTGAAGTGACTGGGGGCAACAATCTCTCATGCAAACTGCACACATTCTACCACCCCCCTCGCGAAAACCTTCCCTTCACAGAACTGATCATGGACATTATCTCTGCCAACGCTGATTTCCGTGGTACTCAGATCTTCCTGGGAGATTTCAACCTCTACTGGAATGATGCAAATGATATGGTGGTTAATGGCCCTAAATCCTTCCTACTTGACCTCAATCTATCCCAATTTTGTGACAGCCCGACTCATATCAAAGGAGCTACCTTAGATCTTGTCATCGGTAAGCCCAACTCCATCCTCCTTGAGTCGATCCTCCCATGTGATCGGACAGACCCCTATTGCATCACCTTTCTCATCTTGGACTTGGTAAGAGCAAATAGATCCCAGCCTAAGAACCCAAAACAGCTGTAGAGATGTCTACGGAACATTAACCCGCAAGATCTGTCTGCTCTCTGCGATAACATCCTGCCCCCTCCCTTGCACATGTCGGACGTCCACGACCTCACGGCCCACTATAACCGCTCAATGCTCAATGTACTAAACTCGGTTGCTCCACTACAGCTTAAGAGAATGTCCTCTAAACTCTCCAAACCATGGTTCAATGAGAGTCTTAATTCCGATAGAAGAAATCTAAGGCTTGCAGAAAGGTTGTGGCGATCCCACCCCTCCCTTGAACAGCTCCACCATTTGAGATACCTGCGAAGCTTATACAATAAATGCATCAGATGCTCGAAGGCCACCTTTTTCAGAGCTCAACTAGACCAAGCAAAAAAACGTCCCAAAAAACTGTTCGAACTCATCAAGTCCCAAGCTAACAGCCATCCTAAGCTCTTGTCACCGGATCAAGGGTCTTTGCCGAACTGTGAGGAATTTTCGGACTTCTTCACTGATAAGACTATCAAGATTGAGACTGAATTATGCTCTGCCCTTGACCACCTTTCGATCAGTCCACTGATCACCCTCCGTCCCCCAGGTTTGGATTTCACTGACCCTGCGCAGCCCTACCTTTCCAAAAACAACGCATCTTGGAGCTTGTTCCAAACCTTGGATGAAGGCACTATTCGCAAAATGTTGGCGACGTTGAAACCGTCCAATAATTACAATGACCCTTTGCCATCGAACCTTTTCCCGGAGGTTAGATCCTCCTTAATAACACTTTGGACTACGATCGTCAATGCTTCACTTCGGCAAGGTGCGATTCCTGATTGCCTAAAATCGGGTCAAGTGACCCCGATTTTAAAGAAACCATCCGCGGATCCCACGGACCTTCATAACTTTCGCCCAATCTCTAATATCCCCACCCTGGCAAAGCTCCTGGAGAAATGTGTGCTCGCCCAATTCTGTTACCATATTGAACATTTTCAACTCCTAGACCAATGCCAATCTGGTTTCCGCCCGGGCCATAGTACAGAGTCTGCACTAACGCACATCGTTGATGATGCGCTAAGAATATTGGACCATAATGAGTCGTGCCTACTGTTCCTTCATGACCGCTCGTCAGCATTCGATACTGTCAAACAGGATAACCTAATTGACCTCCTGAAACACAGGATGGGGCTGTCTGGGCCTGTACTTAACTGGTTCTCTTTGTTCCTTCAGAATAGATCCCAAAGCATCAAGGTGAACCAATCCCTTTCCCATCCTTCATCGGTCACGCTGGGGGTTCCACAAGGTTCAGCACTGTCTCCCACGCTCTTTAACCTGTTCATGGAGCCTCTGACAGAAATTCTGAAATCCTCCAGCATTCACTATCACATGTACGCTGATGATACCCAACTATACCTGAAGATTGCCACCCCTGAGGACATTTATTCCCTCAACTCAATCCTGCTGGAAACTCAAAGCTGGCTGACATGTAACCACCTGAAACTAAATGCTATAAAAACGGAATTCCTCCTAATCTCACCCCACAAGCACTCCCCGGTCATGGAACAATGGTTGAATCAACTTACTGCTCTAAACTGCAGACCTCTCCTCGTGGATTCAGCATCCTCTCTGGGTATCACTCTAGACAAAAGTCTGAACATGCAGAGGCACATCAGCTCCCTTACCAAAGGAGCTAACTATCAACTCAGTATCCTGAGGAAACTCAAACCCTATCTCCCTGCTCATGACCTAAAGGTGGCTGTGCAAGCACTAGTGATCTCAAAGCTGGACTATGGTAGCACAACGCTTTGCGGATTGCCCAGAGTAAAGCCGCTCCTCTTAGGGTTGACCTCAATTCTGCTGCAAGGCTCATAACTGGCACTAAAAGATTCAACCATATTTCTCCGGACTTGCTGGCCCTGAACTGGCTTCCATATGAAGCTCAGATACAGTTAAAAAGTGCATGCATGGCACACAAAGTCATACACTTCAAGACCCCGCTGTACCTCGCACAGAAACTGGAGCTCTCATGTGGTTTCAGAGCCTCCAGAAGCGCCAGCACCCTTTTGCTCAAACCACAAAAATTCAAGAAAAAAAAGACCTACAATCGAGCCTTCTCAGGTATGGCACAGAGGATCTGGAACTCCTTTCCCCCTGAAGTCAGGGTGAACTCCTCCACGGTCCTCTTCAAAAAAGAAGTCAAAGGGCTCCTGATGAAGAAATTTCTGCCTCATTCTGGCCTCTCCATTTGATTCGGGGGCTAGAGACGTTGATTTGTGGCCCAGTTGCCGGGCTCATGAGAATGCTCGGACAATTTTTAGACTGTTAATCTTTGGTTTCTTGTTGATGATGTTTTTGTTTGCTTGCAATCTTCTTGATCTATAAAATGTAAAGCGCTCTGATACCCTCAGTGGTCATGTTCGCGCTATATAAAACTTTCAAAATAAATAAAATAAATAAATAAATAAATCTCTGTTTTACGGTGGGGTCCCAACACTACCAGTTTGCGGTCCTTCCGTTCGGTCTTACTTCAGCACCTCGGGTCTTCACAAAGGTGATGGCGGAGTTAGCACCACATCTCAGAAAGTCGGGGATTCCTGTTTTCCCCTATCTGGACGACTGGCTGCTCAAAGCAAAGTCACCAGAGATGGTGCTGCATCATTTGCAAGTGACAATGTGTCTGTGGTTCGACTTGGGTTTTTCAATAAATATACCCAAATCTCACCTGGTGCCCTTTCAGCACATCCTGTTCATTGGGGCAGTACTGGACACTACTTTAAGTCGTGCCTTCCCACCTCCGCAGAGGATTCAAGACATCCAGACTATGATTCAACATTTTCACAATGGATTGGTTGTTCCAGTCCTGAAGGTCTTACGCCTGCTCGGTCTGTTCGCTTCCTGCATACCGCTGGTCAACCATGTATGCTGGCACATGAGGGCCCTCCAGTGGTGCCTCTGCAGGCAGTGGTTTCAACACAACGGAGATCTCATGGAAGTGGTCAGAATCTCCAGAGACACTGCAGCGGAGCTTTTATGGTTGAGTGTCTCGGACAACCTGTCTCTAGGGAAGCCATTTCAAACTCTTCCACTGGTGGCCACAGTAATAACGGATGCCTCCACTTTAGGGTGGGGAGCTCATCTGGGGGATCTTGAGGTCAAAGGCCTTTGGACTCCAGGGGAAAGATTGTTTCACATCAATCTTCTGGAATTGCGGGCAATACGTTTGGCTCTCAAGGCCTTTCTTCCCTCCCTTCACAGTCAGTTGATTCAGGTCCTGACGGACAACACTACCACAATGTGGTACATCAACAAGCAGGGAGGAGTGGGGTCGTATCGTCTCTGCAGAGAGGCTCTGTGACTCTGGTCCTGGGCTCAGGACCATCAGATTTGCGTGATTACGAATCATCTGTCTGGAGTGCTGAATGTGCGTGCGAACAGTCTCAGTCGGCAGTACTCGGCTGATCACGATTGGTGTCGCCATCCGGAGGTGGTCCGTCACATTTTCAGGATGTGGGGGTGTCCTCGATTGGACCTGTTTGCCACTCACACGAACGTGCACTGCCCGTCGTTCTGCAGTCTCCAGTATCCGATGCGGGGAGTGTTGGGGGACGCGTTTCAGTTAGATTGGGGCTCACAGCTGCTTTATGCTTTTCCTCCCATGCCCTCGATTCCTCGAGTTTTGAGGAAGATTCAGCAAGATCGGGCCAAAGTCTTATTGATCGCCCCGGATTGGCCAAGAAGGGTGTGGTACACAAACCTCATTTACCTCTCATCGCACCCTCTGCTCTGTCTCCCTCTCAGGGCAGACCTCCTCTTGCAGTCGCAGGGGTAGGTTCTACACCCCCACCTCCAGACCCTGCACCTTCAAGCCTGGAGATTGAATGGTGCAACCTGAGCTCTTTCTCTCTCTAGCCAGACGTGGTGGATGTAATTTTATGGGCCAGAAGACACTGCACCAAATCAGTCTAATCTGGTAGGTGGGCCAAGTTTGTTAAACGGTGTGGAGAGACATCGGTTGATCCCTTGTGAGCCCATTTGTCTGATATTCTGAGTTTCTCGCTTTCCCTAGCACAACAGGGTTGTGCAGTAGCTACTGTTACAGGCTACTTGTCTACCTTTTCAGCTTTTCTCTGTTTACCAGACCAACCCTCTTTATTTAAATCTCCGATAGTTATGAGATTGATTAAGGGTCTCACTAATAGGTTTCCCCCACTCCCTTTATCATGCCGCAGTGGAGTTTGAATTTGGTTCTCACGTTCTTGATGGGGTCTCACTTTGAACCTTTGCATAGTTGTCACTTGAGATTCTTGGCGTTTAAGACAATATTTCTGATTGCAATCACTTCCACTAGGAGAGTGAGTGAACTGCAGGCTCTTAGCTCCAAGCCTCTATTCACCTTATTTCATGCGGATAAGATGGTTCTTAGGACCAGAGCTGCTTTCCTGCCTATGGTGGTCACTTCCTTCCACCTAGGGCAATCTATCACTTTACCCACATTCTATCCTCCCCTCACCCTTCTAAGGAGGAGGAGAGACTTCACCGCCTGGACCCTAAGAGGGCGGTCAGCTTCTACCTGGACAGGACAAAGGACTTCAGGTTGGACAACCAATTTTTCATCCGATATGTGGGCAAGATGAAGGGCAAGGCTGTCCATTAAAGAAGGCTGTCCAGGTGGATCATCCTCTGTATCAAGATCTGCTATGCCTTGGCCAAGAAGGAGCCTCCTGAAGGTATTCGAGCTCATTCCACCAGAGCTAAGTCTTCTTCTTCTTCGGCTTTAGCTAGAGGTGTCCTTGTTGTAGACATCTCCAAGGTGCAACTAGGGCCTCCCTCCAATTTTTTGCAAAGCATTATTGTTTAGACTTGGAGGTGAGGAGGGATGGCCACATTGCACGTTCTGTGCTACAAGTTGTTTTTGTATAGGTAGGCAGGCACTTTCCATCTGGAGTGGGACTGCTTGCGGATTCAATTCAGAAGGTGAGGAATCCACAGGCAGATGTATCAATCAGAAGTTACTCACCTACGGTAATGCTTTTTCTGGTGGATACAGTATCTGCCTGTGGATTCCTCACTGACCCGCCCACCTCCCTGTTGCCTGCCTGTTTATACCGAAAAATTATTGACATGTAATTTATGTATTTTATTGTTGGAATAATTGGAATAATGTGATACTTGTCACTAGGAAATGTCTATATTTGAGAATTTCCAGCTTTATTTGGTTTTGTATACAATGTATGCTTGTGAAAATGCTGTCGGTTCACCTGTTTGCCTCAAAGGCACAGAAACAATGGGTGAAACTGCCGTCAGTACGCCGACGAGGTCTTCTTATGGCTCCAATTACATCACACGGAGTCGCGTGCGGAGCCGTTCCATTGTGATGTCCTCATCGATGTGGGTGAGCTATGGAGAAATGTTTCAGTGGAATGCTGCGCAAGGGGTTATTCAAAAGGTCCACAGGCAGATACTGTATCCACCAGAAAAATCGTTACTGAAGGTAAGTAACTTGCTCATTTATTTTACTCTAACTCCAGTTTTACAGTGAAAGTGTTGATGAGGGTTTCTGTTTTTTTTTCATCACAGCTGATTTGAACGGCTTCCTCGAAGTCTTCAAAATGTTGATGCCATGTACTAATTTCTCAGTAGGGGCTACTAGATGAGGAAACTCAACAAATAGATTTTTACTATCAAGGTGGTATCACCTAGTGTCCAAAAAAGATCATGATTAAATGATGTAGGTTTAAAGTATAAAGGATTAATACAATAGAAGCATTAATATATTTTGTATCAGGCATGCAGAGAAGATGACACAGTAGGAAGCATTCAAAGCATTATTTCCATAAACCATCAGCACCCCCCCCCCAGCCTGGCAGCAACTGATTAAACCAAACCCCTGCCCCTCAGTGTTTTTGTGCGCCAAACGGGGAACGCCATAACCGCAGCATTCCACGTATGGAACAAGTGGACCCAGCACACCCCCTTCCTTTATAATTAGAAAGAAGAACAAATTAGGACATCAAGAAATGGTGTGAATGTAACATAACCAACTAACAGTAACCCAAGAGTTAGCGAGGGAATAAGGCTGTCACAAACGGAACAGGAACATGGCAGTGGCACATACACAAAATGAATGATCAACAAAACATCTATGAATAAATGAGTAAGTAAGACTCTTTCTTCAGAATACGGAGGAACTAATGAAACTAGGATAAGGAAAACCATGCACCAATTATGCCAACACATAATCCTTGAACTTCACAAGACAAGTTCTAGTTATCTGAGGAACCTTAGGTTGGTGCTGGTCATGCTCGGATTGTACGTATACATCTGCTCCCATCCTCTCATGCACATATAGAGATTTAGAGCTAGGCACCAAGGAAACAGAACTTTTGTTCCAGACTCTCCCATCCTTGAGGACAATCACAAGTTCCTTCACGTCCTGCACCTGAGCATGCCTCGAGAACCGGGATAACTCTCTTTGGACATGGCCAAGTTTCTTGAACCTAACCCAATCACCTGCCTTGATGAACAATCTGCTATGATCTTTCTCCACAGTACAATACTTCCTATATTCAGCAGTCCCAGATACCCCTACCCTTAATTGGCCACAATGGAAGGAAGCATTTGAGGCGTATTTGGAGGCAATTGATGGGGATACATTTACCTAGAAAAAGGCACTTTTGATATACTATTTAGGTCCAGAAGGCAGGTGCATTTTAAAAATGTTACCATTGGAGATACTCAATGTTCTTTCAGAAACAAGTGAAGGGGGACATGCTTTAGTTGTTATGGATGAGTATGCACCCATCATCAGGATTTAATCCAAAAATAAACATTGTTCTGGAACAGCATAAATTCTAACAACGTTCACAACTTCAAGGAGAATCTATTGACAACTTTGTGGCCCCCTTGAAAATGCTTACATCCACCTATAATTATAGAGATTTCAAGGATGAAACCATCTGAGACCAGCTTTTTGGACAAACTATCAATAGGGAAATTCAAGAGAGTCTTAGCCACTGAAGATCCCGATTTAGAAAAGGTGTTGATTATTGCTAGAACGATTGAACCCTCAAAGCTGTGCATGAAAGAAATTAGCAGTTCTAAATCTAGTGAAATCCAACTAATCTCTAAACAGTCCAATAAAGTCACCCAAAATAGAGAGGTGTTGTGTAGTTCCTATAAACCTATATAGGATCTGCGCGTTTAGACAACATAGACAGTGGGATTGGTGTCCAGACTGATTTCGGACACCCCCACCGAGTATGTTCGCCTGTATACCAGCTAGCTCACAGTGCCACTAGAGACCCCTCTTACCAAGGAGAGAATAGTTCTTGGCAACTATCGAACATGACAACTCTGTCCCATCAGGGATCGTGGAAACAGTACAGCACTTTTCGCTCAGTCACTCGTGTTCACTTTGTCTCAGTGAGATACACAGAAAAAAACTATTCACCATTTACAAGTGTAAAGTTACATAAAAGTGTTGGCTATTCTGGACTGGATGCTTGACTGCAATCCAGATCTCAGTCTTCTGCTGTCTGAGGTAAGAGGGACTGTTTCTGTAAGTCATGATCTCACCGCACATTAGAGTATGCCTTGATAGGCTACCACCTTCTCAGGAAGAAAAAGCCAAAGGTGTAAAAACCTCCTTGCTGATGAAATTTTCATGGAGTAGTAGAAAAACAGGAGTCAGGAATCCAGGCGGCAAAGTCCAAAGAGTCAAGAGTCAGGATTAGCAAGTGTAGGGAGCGGGTAAACAAGCAAAGGAACACAGATTGATCGTGATGCACAGCCACGTTGAGGTTTTTAAGTTGTAAAAGAACAGGAAAAGGAAATTACATGGGAAAGTCAGGAAAAAACCAACGGAGGAGTACTCATGTCGGAAAGCAAAAAGAAAAGAAAATGAAAACCTGAAGTAGACTAGCTGTGGAGTCACCTTAAAAGACAGCTGCAAACCTTCATGCAAGTGATTGTCATTTTGGAGTTGAAGAGAGAAGGAGCCACAGCCAGGAGTCCAGGAGCCCAAGAGGAAACAAGCCAGATGAGAGACTCTCTCATCCCCTAGTTTTGAACTTTGTATGGTGTCTTTTCAGCCTCATGAAGCACACGACACCCAGTCGCGGCTCCTGGAGGAAGTGCTGCGGGGCGGTGGGGCGGGGGAGGGGGTAGCAAACTCCGGCATACGGCCAAACGGAGGTAAGTACATAAATAAATAAATAAAATGAATTACATTGCGTATGCCGCATCGCCATTTGGCGATGCGGCGTGCGCAATGTAATTCATTTTATTTCTTTATTTATGTACCTACCTCCGTTCGGCCGTATGCCGGAGTTTACTACCCCCCACCCTGCCCCTCCCCCGCCCCACCGCCCGCAGCACTCCCTCCAGGAGCCGCAACTGACGACACCACAAAGTACCATGGTTCTCAAGCATCCAAGAGGCCAGGAAGCTGTGGACGCAACATAGGCTTACATTTCCCCACCCACTGGAACGGGGTGGTCACAAAAACATCATATACGACTGTAATGTCACTACCGTATATAAATATATATATATATGTACATATATGTATATATATATATATATATTTTTCAACAACAGCTTACATGGCACTCTCCTTGGTACAAAATATTTCTTTATTAAGACCTCCTTCTCTCCACCTACGCGTTGAACACAAAGTTCTTGTTCACGGTACCGTGAACAAGAACTTTGTGTTCGAAACGCATAGGTGGAGGAGAAGGAGGTCTTAATAAAAGAAATATTTTTGTACCAAGGAGAGTGCCGTGTAAGCTGTTGTTGAAAAATAATTAGCGAGAGGTGGTCCTGTCTCGCCACGAGCACCAGCTGGAGGGTGCTCCCCCCGAAAAGGACCGTGCTTGCTGATAATATATATATATATATATATATATACATATATATATATATATATATATATATATATGTATATTCACTGAAAAAAACATAGGTTTTACAGACGTTATAGTTAGAAATTAGCATTTAAAAAACCTTTGAAATTCACTGAAAAAACCATAGGTTTCAGGGACGTTATAGTTAGCTGGACATTTCACTCGTACAAAACCATAGAAATTCCACCGTTATAGTTAGTTCAGTTAACTATAACTCGCGCCCCCGCAATGCACTGCTCATGACGTCACATATTACATCATTCATGGCATGGTCAGTGACATCACTGATGACATCACTGATGACATCTCAAATGACATCACTGATGACATCATCCAGTGACTGTGTGTTTCTGTAAAGTTTAAGTATGTTTTATATATATGGCAAGGTGTATTGAAGAATGAGTGGGTGTATAAGTGTCTGGATGGAGGATTTAGGAGGTATGTAACTAATTGTATAAGTGACTCATTAAACGTGTCTTACTGAATGCATGGGTTAGTGACTAAACTGTGTGAATGTCTGTATCAGTCTGTCTGTTGTTGTGTAAGCTGCTACATGGGTTGGTCAGTAGCTACATGAGTGTCTATGTGGGTTATTGATTGTTTGCTTGAGTATTTGTATGGGGGACTGAGTGTGTGTGTGGGTGGGTTGGAGGTGTGTGACTCTCTGCATAGATGTGTGAGTGGTTGATTCACTGGGTGTATGGGTTCAAGAGTGCATGTGGAAACAGCTGTATGGGTGGGTGAGTGTGTGTATGGGTGTGTTGGTGAGTGAATGGATGTCTCAGTGGTACATATGTGAGTAACTACATATGTAAAAGGCAGTATATGTGAGTGATGGTGTATATAAATAACTATATGTGAGACTGAGTGATTGTGAGAGTGGCATGTATGGATGAGTCTGTACTTGTTTCAGTGATTACATAAGAGAGTAACTATGCGTTACTGTCTGTATGAATTAGTGAGGTGGTGTGTGTATAACTGTTTAGGTGAGTAAATGGGAGTGTGATTGATTCTTTGCATGACTGACTAGGTGTGTGAGTAACTCCATGGATGAGTGGCGGTGTGTGAGTGTCTGAATAGGTATATGAGTGCATATGATAGTGTTGTATTGATAAGTGACCGCATGTATAAGTGATTGTATAGGTGAATGAGTGGATGTGTGTACAGACATAGGAATCAGTGAGTGAGTATGTAGTAACTGGTATTGGTGCGTGGATGCTTTCGAAAATGGTAGTGTGTATTTTACAGTGGGTGTATTAAAGGTTATATTAGGGTGTGATGAGGTGCATCAGATTATCACGTGGATGATGTCATCAGTGATGTCATCAGTGATGTCATTTGAGATGTCATCAGTGATGTCATCAGTGATGTCACTGACCATGCCATGAATGATGTAATATGTGACGTCATGAGCAGTGCATTGCCGGGGCGCGAGTTATAGTTAACTGAACTAACTATAACGGTGGAATTTCTATGGTTTTGTACGAGTGAAATGTCCAGCTACCTATATCGTCCCTGAAACCTATGGTTTTTTCAGTGAATTTCAAAGGTTTTTTAAATGCTAATTTCTAACTATAACGTCTGTAAAACCTATGGTTTTTCAGTGAATTTCAAAGGTTTTTTAAATGCTAATTTCTAACTATAACGTCTGTAAAACCTATGGTTTTTTCAGTGAATTTGATTTTTTTTTAAATATTAAACTACTATTCTGCTATTTGTCATTAGTACTGTTGTTTCTGACTTTTCCACTACAGAAAAGAAAATAAACTGTAAAACTGTTGTGTAATGTAATATATTTCACAAATTACACTGTTACTTATCAAATAATACAACATAATATAACATTTTCAAAACATATTTTTCTCCCTTTTTCTGCTGTTATCAGATTCTACTTAACTTCACTATTCACAGTGATGTCAGTGTAGTATCATCATAAACAGATGGGGAAAAAAACAATCAACTAGATTGTTAAAAAAACAAATGACTAACTCTTACAACCACAATAACAATAAACACAAATAACACATCCAATACTATTTCCAATTTTTAAATGTTACCTTTACTGTGTAGTTTCTGTTGACATTTTTCCTCAAGGCCAAATAATGTGTGGAATTTTGTTTTTGAAATCATCCAGTATCAATTCCTTAAAGCATCTTCCCATTTTCCCTCTAGGCCGAATAATGTATCTAAAATTTTTGTTTCAGAAATATCAAGTATGAGTTGGGTAATTCATAAGGCAATCTCGGTTTAATTTCCAATTGTGTATCGTTGCAGTGACTCCAACCATTTTTGCATTTCAAATATACAGTATAATGTCCACATGTGGTAGTACCTCCAGCATGGAAAACAATAGCCAATGTTGTGAAAGTTCTTCCAGAAATAGATACTTGACTAGCAACAACATTTTTAATTTTCGTTTCTACTTTTCTTCCATTTGGTCTACAGCGTTGTAGCATTAAAATTACATATTTTCCATATCTTTCTAGGCATAATGTAGATAACATTTCTGATTGACAACGAGAACATTTCATATCATGATTTGCTTCTTTTACTAATTTCGGAAAAGGTACAGATTTGCAGTCAGATATTGTTAAATATAGAAATCGTTCTCTGTCAACTATAGCACTAGAAGTTAATGAACACTGTTCACATTTGTGATCCCATTTGTAACTGAGTCCAAATAAACTCTCAATCTGGATTCCTTCATCTTCTAATACTCCAAGCATAACCATCAGAAACTCTTGTCTATCTTGTTGTATATTAGGACTGAACGTTAAAGATCCAGTACATGTATCCAAGAGTTGTTGAATACCAGAAGCAGTATGCATCTTACTTCTGTCAGTTCTCAATTGTTCAAATAAACTATAAAGTGCAGAACATAATCTTTTTCCTGACTTTCCATAATTTCACCATAAAGATCTTCTAGATAAAATATAACGTTTAGAATAACATTACCATAGCAGTTGACACCAGAAGCATTTTCTAATTGGTATCCCACAACATCATCACTTGTTTGTATTTCCTGTTTCTTTGCATCTTTTCTTTTCTCTTGAATTTTTTTCTGCTTTTCAACCACACTTGATTCATCAACATGTTTGCGTTTTGAACACACAGCACGTTTTTCATAAATAGGATATTCACCTAAAGTTGGTGCACAAAGTCTTCTTAAACGATTATATTCTCTTACACAATTTACATCAGCACTAACCTTGTTTTCATCGAAATCAATTAAATACAAACCAGACAATGTTCTAACTCGAGATAATGCAACGTATGCCATTCCCTCTTTAAACACAGTTCTTCCAACATTTACTAAAGCATTATCTACACTTAAACCTTGAGATTTATGAATGGTTATTGCATATGCTACACAGAAAGGAAACTGTTTTCTACGAACATACAAGTCTTTTACCAGCAAAAAACGTACAGCACAACGCCCAATTTGTTTCACCTCTGCAATCTGATCAAATTTAATTTTCAAGAATTCAATTGCATTTCTGTTTTGATATTTTACAAATTCAACAACTTTCCCTATTGCTCCATTCACTAAACCTTGTTCTATATTCAAATTATGCCTCAAAATTACCCGACAGTTTATACATACATATAATTTTTTTCTAAGCCAGCAGTTTTTGATACATCCTTTTCCAAAGAATCCAATTTAGTCTGTAGTTTACTTGAAAGAAGAATTGTTATTCCTTGATGCTCGATTTTATCAATAGCTTCAATGTGAACTATTTCTTGATTTTCCAATTTCAGAAGCTCTTGATTAAATGTATAACACTCTTCCAGTGTAGGCATTAAGCAAAGTATAGACTTTTTTTCTGCAATGTTCTTGTACAGTACTGCTGCTGGTGTGTTTTCAGTTGTAAACAAGTTCTTTAGTAGACGACTTTGTAAAGCTTGTTTACCATGTATGCTTAGAACACCAATTCTTACATCTTTCAGAATATTTCCATAATTTTCGTCACTTACTTGTCGCATATTCTGAGTGAGTTCTTTATATTCAAAATTTAACCAGAGATTCACATTTCCAATACTTCCCAAAGATTTCCAAGTGTCTTCATGTAGAAGAGTTTTAAAGACTGGTTCTCCTTTGACAGGAGTTAGTTGTAGCAGATCTCCAAATACAATTAAATGTTTTCCTCCAAAGAGAACGTCGTAATCTGTTTTTAATACCTGTTGCATTCTTAAATGCACGAAAGCAAGCATTAAGTTTGAGACCATGCTCACCTCATCAATAATTAAAAGTTTCATCTTCTTCAGCACTCTTGACACTTCATAAGAAGCTTCTCCAGACAACTTCTGATATTCTAATTTATTATCATGCTTAACTGGTAACATTAGTAATCTATGCAAAGTAATTCCTTTAACATTGTGCGCAGCTAATCCAGTTGGAGCTGTTACTACACAAGATAAATGTGAACCAGTAGTTTTTTTAAGATAACTGGTCAAAACTTTAATTAAAAAACTTTTACCCATTCCAGCTTGGCCACTGATGTACATCAGAATAGGTTTAAAGGATGAACATACACATTCTTTTTTCATGCAACAAACCATGTTCTATCTGTTCTCTCACTTGTACATATATTTCTTTCTGTTCAATATTTACTTGTTCTTCTAACTTTTCCAATGCAATATTCTCCTCTTGTGCTTGTTGCATTGCAATTTCCACTTCATGCATAGCAATCGCTGCTTCATTTTCCACTATTCGTTGTCCAAGTGGATCTTGATTACATGGACCAGAACTTTAACTATCTTGAGAACTTTCATTTGCAACTTCAGCTGTAATAGTCTTTTCCTGTTCAACTTCATCATTCAACATTTTTAAATATGTAGGGAAAATTGAACATGCAATGCTATCTTTACATGCATTAAAAGAATCTTCGTAGCAGTCGAAATCTCCAAGTAATTCACTTTCGCTACGCCATGGTTTGAACAGTTGGAGAAGTGCTAAATAGTAAAATTCTCGCTTGTCTGGAGTTTCACAACTGAGTTTCTTGTGGTTGATAAGGTTACCTTTTGTGTGTTTTACTAAACATCCATGACATCCAAGTACTGCATATTTTCCTTGTTTTAAATTCTGTTTAACATTTCTTTTGAAGCTGTAATGTTGAAGTACTTCATACAGACATAGCTGTTCCAGATGTCGACTCCTTTTCTGATAGTATGTATCCAATATATTCGTTTTAAGAATTTCTGTACTGTCTGGTTCATTTGCTGCTAAGTATTCAATTTCTTCTAATGATTTCAACACTCTATTTCATGAGCAGGCAAGACCTAAACTTACCCAAATGATCCCTCGTGATTTTGAATATAAACTTGAAGAGGACAAGCAGTCTGAACATTCATACGATCCAATTTCTCTGTGGGAAAGCATTTTCAAAGTAAAGCTGTACAATTTTTTGCTAAGGCTTTTCTCTTCAGCAATTTCTTCCCACGTTTGTTTCATCTCGGTTTTTTCTGATTTCGTTATATATGATGTAACGTAGCGTGCAACAGCAATTGAGTTGTCTGCAACATACTGGATGTCCATATTTGCATTCCACATTTTTAAAATAACCGGATTGTAGTCATTAATATACTTTGACAGTTCTGTTCTTTTCAAGTTGTAGGTATTCTTTGGAGATTTGCGAGTTATTGTGTGCCTCACAGAAGAAAAAAAGAATTTACTCTTCCTTTAGAAATTACTGGACGTGGAAATCCAAACCGACACTTGGTATAAAATTTTCCTTTAGACTTGTATTTTCGTCGGCAGTACTTTCCACAACGGTGACTTTGGAAACGTAAAACTTGCTGTCTCAAGCTTCTATCTCCTCCTTCTCTTGGAATCTCACATGTCACATACTGTTCAATGAAAGACAATACTATTTCATCTGAATCAGTTCCAAATTTAGGTGCATCCTTGATCCACAATAGCATATGTATATGAGGAGCACCTCTCGCTTGGTACTCCTTTCTCCAAAAGAAATCGGTAACTTCCCCAAGAGGTGGATTCTTTTTATTGCAGATGAAAGACATCATAGCTTGAAACCTATGATTAAAATATCTGCACACATTTACAGGATCCAAAGAACACAGTTCTCCAGGTGTCTTCATTTCAACATTCTTTATATTGGAATTTGCTTCTCGTAGAAATTCAAGCAAATCTTCCCATGCATACTCTGCACAGCTAAGTGTCACAAACCATGTTGGTGTACCTAAGTTCCGTAACATACACTTCAGTTCTCCATGACGAAGATACCAATACTCATTTGTTCCTCGTTGACATGCCATCAAATTAATTAACTGTGCTTCTAAATTTTCATCTGTTTGTTGAACTTTCTCGAAAAATTCTTTCGCTGAAAGATGTGATCGATGAACTCCAGTTTTCAGTGTGTGGTTCACTGCATAGGACAGAGAAGACAGATCACTTTCAAACAAAAGGTGAAATATATATGGTATACACTGCCGGAATGTAGGATCTTCAGAGTATAATCTTGTTGAGCGATATTCTGAAGCTGGAATACGTACAGGTCGGTCATCTTATCGTCCACCTTCTCCAGTAGGAAACAGCTGTGGAAAACAACGAGCTTCTAAGCTTTTCTCCCATACACTCATTGGAGTTCCCTTTGCTTTTTTCATTTGAAATAACTCAATACTGTTTCCTATTTCTTCTTTTGAATGTAGAGGACATATTGTGTAATGTTCATAAATCTCTTCACTCCTTGACTTGTCCACTTTCTCTATTTCACCACTTGAAATTTCAGATTCATCTTCCAAACTTATTACCTATTGTTCCACATTTACACTTTTATAATAAATATTATTCTCCACAAGATATAACGTAGCCTTTTGAAGTTTTTTAACATCCACAAATTCTTGCCATATTTTCCGACTCTTTGCTGGTACTCCATTTACTAGAATGACTACTGCTTCATTTTCATCTTTGTCTCCACCAACAATTTCAATATTTTTCTTAAAATCCAAAGGTAAGTACACTACTCTTCCTTTCAGCCCTCTTTGTAAGTCTGTTGGTGGCAGTTTACCTGTTTTAGGCTCCATGCGAATTATAGTTTGAAATGGATGAACAGATTGAATTAGAACTGACTCATATGTATTCAAATCTGCCAGTTCCTCCGGAATAGCTACTAATTCTAACTTATTATGTACTGCTCTAGCGGGCATTTTGTTCTCTTCTAATTTGTTATAACAATATTTACAAATACGTTGATCACTGCCTAACTCAAATTGACCTTCCACTAACAAGTAAGTTGCAAATTCTTTCCATTTATCATTATTTTTCTTTTCAGATTTCAAATACAAATCAACATTCCTAGTTTGAATTTTATAATTAGTACGTCAACAACAAACACAAACTTAGGGGGTCATTATGATGGCGGGCGGATCGTCCCCGCCGGGCCGGCGGTCATCACCGCCAGCTCGGCGGGGGCGATCCGCCCGCCATCCACAGAGCAAAGATCCCCCGCCATATTATGATGGCTGGGGGGTCCGCGGCGGACGGAAAAACCGTCTGCCGCTTTTCCGCCGGTCGACTCGTCGACCAGCGGAATACAAGGATAATATGGTGGCGGTGTCTCCAAGACACCGCCATCCATATTATGATGCCAGCGGAGATCAGCCTTTCCATGGCGGCATTGCCGCCATGAAAAGGCATACGGTCTTTGCATTTGGGGGCCCGTTGCGGGCCCCCAGGATGTTGGTGGGGTGGGGGGTACACATGGGGGGTACCTGTGGTACCCCCCTGCATTTGTATGCACAAGGTGGCAGGCACCGCACGGTGCCTGTCACGTTGTGCATGCAAATGCACGACGTGCATTCACAGCATTGTGGCGGGCCGTGCGGTGAGCACCGCCCACCACAATGCTGGGAATAGGGTGTCCCACTGCCACAGTGGCATCCTAATGTCAGGTGCGGGACCGCCGCACCCCTTGCGGACGGTCCCGCATTCCGTTACGGTGGCGGGAGAACTTTGTCCGCCCGTCATCGTAATGACCTCCATAGTTTGGAATTTCAGAGCACACTATGTTAAACTTTCCAATTTCTTCTTCAAACTGATCAATTATAATCACTTTTCCATCTTCTTCAACATCTGTAATTGTCAAACTTTCACTTTCTATACACTGCTCTTCTGAACCAAAATATCGGAACTGAATATCATCACACTTTTTTTGTACATCTGATAAAGAACCGTGTAAAAGAGCTGTATTTAGTTCACCTAAACATAATGCAGGACTTTTTACATAGTAGTTTCCTTACAAACTTCCGCATTTCTGAATGGTGTACTGCTAACATCCTTAAGTGATGAAAAACACTTTTACACACTTTTCTTGAAAGACAAGCCAGAGAATGCCCATGTTTCTCAGTATATTTTCTTGCATTACAAGGATCTAGTGTTTGTAACAACCCAATCTTCTGTTTTACACTTTTCTGTGTATATTCTAGTAACAAATTTCACATTATATCAATAGATTCCTGTTGAATACTACAAATACTGCTACAACCCCACTTATACAGAGGAGCTTGTGTGCGTTTCCCTTGCACTTCTTCAGCTATTAACTGTTCTGCACTAATAGTAACCATTTCCTCTTTTGCAACAGGACAACCAAGCTGAACTTCGTAGCAACGACCTCCAGTATCAACTGCAAATGGTAAACTATTTTCTTGGAAGTAACTCTCTTCATTAAAAAAAGGTTCACTATTAGATGTATGTTTCCATTTTCCACTGAAGATTTTACAAAAGTTGCTTCAGTTCACACGTCTTTTTTTTACTTTTGTCTTTCAGAATCTTCATTGTTTTATCCAACACTTTCATCCTCTTCAAAATGAAAATAATATTTTTTGTTTTAACTAAAAAGCAGTATCCACCATGCTTTCAACACGCTGTTTCTGTTTCAATTGCAGCACTTTCTTTTTATATTTGCGGCATCCTTTTATTAAATTCTGAAATTGTTTTTGTCTATGGGTAATAAATACTCTTTCCTTTTCATGTTTTTCTTTCTTGCAATTTGAAGTCGAAGTCTGCTTCTCCTTACTTGAATTTTTTTTATTTTTCCTTTGTGTGATGTTATTTTCATTAAATGTTCGTAGTACTTTTTTTAGAAATTGTCTAGTGTTTTTACCAGAAGAATCTATTTTTGTAGTACTCTGATTTTCTTGTAATGCACATTTTTGACTTTTCTTTAAGTAGATTGCCTTTTTGTTTTTCCTTTTTTTTTCAGTTCTTCTAGGTATTTTCAATTTTTAATCCAAACAAAATAATTTTCTGTGAATGAAAAAAAGTTTAAATTATTTGTTATATCTGTTCAATATGTCAAAATAATCACATACAATTATATAAGTTCCAGTGGCGGCTTGCAGAGGAAATGCTGCATGGTACTGGAGCGGAATAAGGGAACAGTAGGGTGGCAGGTAGTGTCATCCGACATACAGCACGTATTTATTGAATTATTTAGATTCACCTTCCCATTTTATATGTGACTCCACTACCTCCTACTTTTCCCCTCGCCCCTCCCGCCCCACCCCCCCGTCCCATGCACCCCACCGTCCCACGCCACTTTCTCTGCAACCCACTACAGATAACTTTGTAGATACTATTTTGTAAAATTGTTATCTGTATACTTAGAGTGATATTCTCAACTAAATGGCACATGTAAACGTTACCCTTATTAGTTTAACACTTCTATCGGCAACTTAGCAAGCATAACACTGCACCATATTAGCAAAAATATGGTACAGGCTTACATTTCATTGTGGATGTACATAAACAAGTACAGATCAACTGTTAGACAGCAACAAAAACCTCCGACATGGAGATGGAGAGGGGGGAAAGATTAAGGGACATATTCACAAGGAGCCATCGCCGAATTAACTGCACTTTATCGCAGCCAAACTCGTGATAAATTTACCACCCATTCACAAGCCGGTGTTAACAGCCCCCAGCATCAGTATACCCACGATAGCAACCTAAAAAAACAACGCCACAGAGGACCCTCGCAAATATCGCTAATGAGATGCAGAGTAGGCGTTCCCGTGACAAAAGCCGAGACAACAGCACACCTCAACATTCACAACGACCAGCCACATCCGCGATAAAAACACAAAACCGGCGATAAGGCGCGTTAGCACCAGGAAATTTACACCTGCTCTGACCTGGTGTAAAGTTGGACGGCAGCCAGCACCACAAAAGGGAGCACAGCCCAGGGCCACATCCGAAGGGCAACAGATGCCATGGAGCAACTCATCATGCAGCCCGGACACCCAACAGGGCCACAACACCCACCGCCAACACCCCAGGACACCATCCCACACCCGGAACACCCCCCGCCCCGGCACCACACCCAACACTGGACTAAGAAATTGCACACCAACATCACCGGCCCCAAAACAAACATCTTGCCTGATGTTGCACAAGCAGCAAAATAAACAGACATGCGTGACCAGAAAATGGAGAATCAGTCATACAGCAATGCAACCACCAACACAAAACACCACACAAACAAAAGCAGAAACAACCCCTAGGATGAGTCCTAGCTGCTCCCACTGGACAATCCATAGCACACAGCCCGGTAGACCAAATCCAAGACAAGATGGTGTGCCATGCGCGCAACAAACGAAACAGAGGGAGAGAGCGAGGGAGAGAGACGGAGTGAGATAGCACAAACAGCGCAAGGACGCACGGGCACCTGGCTCCACATGCCAACATATGTGTGTGCATCGCCATCCGTACACCATGAGCCCAAGGCCATGTCCCAATCTCAGCACCAAAGCCACATCACATTCCAAAAACAAAAGTAGTACTGAGACAAACATCAGGGATGAAAGCACCATTGTCCCAATGCAGAAGCCGGGAGGACACCTGCACCTCTGACCTTGGTCCCGAACGCGCCTGGAACACCCTGATAGAGATACAATGGCAGATGGGGACGACTCCCACACCACGCATTCCGCAAATAAACCATCCGACTTATCCACAGCCCACACATAGAAGCCCCTGCCTGTGGTACCCCCGCATGGGAAGGCCTTGACAACCACGGAAACAGCAACACATGTCCCACAACATTGCACATACATTCAAATTATTGCTCAGAGCTGTGGCATATTCCACAAAACAGCCGCAGTCCAGAAGAGTTCCTGTTCATGAGACGCACCAACGCAATGGCAGGCCATACCAGGCACATGCACAACACCCGTCACGTGGAACAGTACCGTACACGTATGCTGCATTTACTGGGCGCACTGCCACTGGCAGTGCTGCGGATCAGTTACAGGCTCAGCTTTCGCATTGCCCACGTCACCTGCGTCCAGCCCTGGTTCCACTGCCGAACATGCACATTCGAGTGTCCCATGGATCTCTGCCTATCCAACACAACTGTTGATGAATTGGACTATGACTTGTGCTTGCGCCCCCTGTTGGATCACGAACAGGAGTGTAACCGAGACAGCCGTGCACGGGATGCCTTGACATACTGCGTATGTATTGGTAGTTGTGCATGGGAGATGGCACAATTTCTCATCAGCAGTGACCACATCGAGGTGCTCCCCTATTGGGCTGTGTTGCGGATCGGTGACATGGCGTGGGCTGAGCACACCTGCCCGGACCACCTAATGGATTGGCTCACCCTGGTGTTCCTTGAACATGACAATGACGTACTATTGGAACACATTGCACATGAAGCTGCACGGGCATTCATGGACGAGTAACTATGTACCTGCAGCCACATCCTATTGCCACCCACAGCACATGGCCCAACAACTTGTTGCAAAGTGGGGATTGCTCACATATCCCACCAAAACAGAGGACACGTCTCCCTTCGGTCGGGCTCTGGATGCATGTGCGTGGAATAATGCGTGTGCACACACACCTGTCCAAGGCGACGCAGGTCCATGGTCTGAGCAACACAGCGTCATTTCGCAACGTTGCCAATTGGGACACACTGCTGGGTGAGAGCACACGCATGGCGATGTAGCACGACATGCGAACCTGTCGGACCCTCATACCTGATCACTGTCGGCAGAGCAGACAATTGCCGCACCCCGGAGGCAGAGCACCATGCAGACCTCACGTACAGTCAGTCGTGCCCCCTCACACGGGGCACTGTGCAGACGCCAAACAACACATGACTCAGCCAGCAAGGCAAGGTGGGCTGTGAGCGTTGCCATATGTGATCAATCTTGTCCATTTGAGCCCCAACATCATCTGCCCCTTGACATGTACCCATGCTGCGTGTAAGTGTCTTAAGCATGTCTGTGCCTGTTGTGGCCGTTGCCTCGTCCGTACTCACACGCACATGCCAATAAAGCCTATGCCACTCCACTGGTGTCTAACTGTGAGGTGTGTTGTAAAGATTGTCCACTCGTGTGCAACAATGAGCCTCGTCACAACACAGGTAAGAACTGACTGTCGCATGTGCAATGGGGGTGTATCCCTTTGGCAAGCTCCGCCTCTGTGAGCCAGACATTGTTTTTGCATAGGTGCTGGACGACATCTGATGCAGCCCCATCACCTACGCAGTCTGATGTGTCAGGGGCACACAGCCATGCAGCCATCACCCCGCCATACACACCGGACACAGAACCCGTATGAGATGAGTTTTGTACTACATTGCCTTCATTGCTGATGTTCTGTGATTGCTATGTGTGTGGGCTGCATTGTGGGGGAATTGCCCCTGCAGCTCTGATTTCATGTAGCCTTCTCCCCTTGAGAAGGGGTGCCTTTGGATTGTGTGCTTTTCGGGGCCTGTTTTGCTTTTGACTTGGGTGATGTGTGCTCGCGGACTTATTTTGTGGCCTGGTGCATTGTTGGTCTGCTACGTGTATTGTAAGGCATGGGTTGTGGTTGCACGCAGACACGTCGGAGTGTGACCTGCTCCTTTGAGGATGTGATCCGCACTTCGCTCCGTCCATGTCGCTTCGTGGGCCATGACATTTTCTTTGCGCAGCTGCTATGCTATCCGAAATGCAGTGTTAACTTGCATAGTCAGTGTGGGTCACGGATCTGCTGGTTTGCTGGATTCAGCATATGTGCAAGGGTAGGTTGTGATATTGGTGATAGGGGGGGCAATCTCTCCACATTGTGGATGGGGGCCTACTTGGCGTTTGGATGTGTGCTGCAGTGTGCCAAGGTATTCAGGGGCATGTTCCAGGGTCATTGTGGGTGTACTGTGTGCTGCACAAATCAACGCCGTATCTGATTTACAAAACTACATACTCGTTTAAACATAACAAACTATACTGCTTATTTGTTACCTCTATACCTTACTCCTAAAACCATGTAATCTTTCAAACATATGTTACGTCACTTTTGTACCATTGAAACTGATTACGACCTTTTCTTTACACTACAGATCCCATGAACATGCTAATAAAGGTATAAGTGCTATTTTCATACTAAATAAAGCTCTCTTACTTAATTTTTTATAAACACTACTGTTTGGTGCACAAAATGGGGATGACACATGAGGAGAGGAAACGGAGGTGTAATCCCTAAACTTTTATTGTACCGTTCCTTTAATATACGTATATTGAGGGTTTTAAGTGGGATGAAAAAAATGCGGGTGTCTAAAAGGGGTAGCAGTGTTCAGCACCGGTAACACCCAGTCCACTTAAAGTCCTGCGTATATTCAGCACAGAGACACACCCTAACAATTTTCATCACTTATAATCACAGTTAGTTTACTAGTGTGAAAAAATCGTATAGAAAATTTACTAAGAACATTTTTAATTGTTTTTTATCTCTCACACATTTATAAAATATCTCTTGTAAAGAAACGCCCCTCCCCACCTTTATTGCGTACGAACGAGCAATAAATAATACCTTTACCAGCATCTAGTCACTAACTACTAACACTGTGCACTGTACCCAATTGTAAAGCAGAAATAGTGTTTAGATTATGTCTTAAAGTATCATCAAATGATTCAAACCATGCATACATACACAAAGCAACGTGCACGTTTACTTTGTCCATTTACTCTTTATATAATCTGTACACATTCTGAACGGGTTCGCAGTATATCACCTGAATTCACTTATACTCAAATGTACCTTACAGTAAAAAAATGACATCACATTGATGAGTAAGTGCCTTCTGTGAATACCAAAATGAGTAAGTGCCTCAGAAGGCACTTACTCATTGATGAGTAAGTGCCTTCTGTGAATACCAAAATGAGTAAGTGCTTTCTGTGAATACCAAAATGAGTAAGTGCCTTCTGTGAATACTAAAATGAGTAAGTGCCTTCTGTGAATACCAAAATGGTAGTAAGTTTAGGATTTTGTCTTAAGTTAGTCCTGTGAACCGGGCCCTTGGATTTCCTAAGAACACCCAAATGCAAAGCCTCGCAGTACCACACCAGCCTTGACTGACATTGAAATCTACCTCTCAGTGTAAAAAATGAGACCACTAACTGTGCACATAACATTTCTTCTTTTTTTTCCATCTCTGTTAAGTTAATAACACATGAATTTTCTACTGTCACCCCTTCTCCACTATTTCCAGACTGAGCATAATTTCCAAACGTGTGACATTCTGTTTATCTCGCCGGAATAGATATACAAATCGAAATTAACGCTACATCGAATTTCCAAACCCATACAGGGCTTTATTCACAAGAATGGCGATAACATTATCGCCGCTTTAGCGGCAGGAAACTGCCGCTAAAGCGGCGATAATGTTATCGCTCGTCTTGAGAATATGGCCAACAGTCTTTTACAGATAACAACTTACACTTTTTCTTTGTGAAAATTCCTAAACATATATAAAGTACTTGTTTAACAACTAGTTACACATTATGCATATTTTAGAACCAATAAAACACTAGACTTTACTAAACTATATTATTTAGAAATAAAAAATACTTTCAAAGTTAAAAATATCGTCTCAAATACTTAACCACTACTACAAAACACATAACACACCTTCTTAATTTCTAATTTACCTTTGTAGTTGGTATGCAGACTTCAAATGTCACAAACGCATGCAATTCTTTTCTTGTCACACAGTACATGTAATGCACCGCTTTCATCAAGAATGGATCCAGTAATGGCACAATTTCCCTGTTGCTCCACACATAAATACATGTAAAGAACAAATCAGACTAGTTCCTTTTTTTTTTTTCGATTGCAAAACCTCTCTTTTATTGGTTATTTTTGAACTTTCCATATAAACAGTTTTTTTAAGGACACATACAGGTGAAAAGTTCAACGTATTGTATCAACAGTTTCTAGAACATTCTACAACACGTGCAGGTTAAAAGTTCATCATTTTTTTAAACCAACTGATATTTTTTTTTGCAACATTCTCTCCAACATTTAACGGCACGTGGAGGTCAAAGTTCACCATTCTTTAACGTTTCAACTGCACCTTCCAAATACAATTAGCAGGTGTGGTTGAGCTGAGCAAATTTCATCCTATAATATGTACTCCACATATAAACTGCTTTTTTATTAACAAATCACAAAGATGCTTTTCATCAAAACTAATATACACCCTACTTTTTAGGACACAATACATTTCATCTCCCAATCGGTTAAGGTTTTGTATGTAAAAAAAAAAGTAGTTCCCCATGTTTAAACATATCTCTCATTCTACGAATGCACTGCATGAGCTTCAGACATTTATCCATATCTTCTAGCCATACCTTCAAAATGCTAGTGTGGATTGTAGGACATAGCTATGTTTTCTGGTGCAAGAGGTATGCAGAACAGAGACGTATTGACTTAGACCTAAGTTCACAAAATGTGCACATTAACTGGTTTGCACAGAGAGGATTGAAGTGGCACCAATTGCTCCCTTTGGTTAAAACCTGTTTGCATCTCCAACACCCTGATCTCATGATTGTGCACTGTAGTGCTAATGATCTAGGCACATTCACTGGGGTAGGTTTGGAAATGCTTATGAAAGACACCTTTGGACAATTGATGTTACTTTTGCCTCAAACTGTCTTTGTATATTCCAATATATGCCAAAGACAGAAGTGGAAATGGTCAAACCAATTTTGTCATAAGATTGAAAAATCTAGGAAGAATGTCAACAAAGCTGTGTCTGCATACGTCAGAGACCATAGAATGGGGTCGATCTACAACAACAACATACGTTTTGATATGGCTGATATCTACAGAAGTGATGGAGTACACTTCACAGATGAGGGAAACCGAGTTTTCCTGATTAACCTGAAGCTGTGCATTCGCACTTACATGTAGCTCCAACTAATAAACACAAAGGCTCTTTTTAGAGCTGCCTTATATTCCCAATTTCGGCTCGCAGAGTGTCACCTGCGGTTCGGCTAGCAGAGGGACACCTGCGGGCCGTTGGGCAGGCTCGCAGAGGAAGAGCTGTGGCCCGTGAGCTCAGCTCAGAGAGGGAGACCTATGAGCTGTTGGCTCGCAAAAGCACAGCACCTTACTGGCTCGCAGAGGGAGAGCTGTGGTCTGATTTGCAGAGGGAGACCAACGGGCCAACAGGCCTGCTAGCAGACACACAGCTATCAGTTAACGGGCTGGCTCGCAGAGCTACAGCTGCGAGCCCTCTGAGCTGCAACCCGACGGGCTAACTCGCAGAGGGAGAGTAACGGGCCTACGGGCCTGCTAGCACAGACACAGCTACGAGCTAACGAGGTGGCTCAGAGAGGTAGAGCTGCGGGCCGACGTACTGGCTTCTAAAGGCATAGCCACGAGCTGATGATGTGGGGAGAGGCAGCGTAGAACGAGCTAACGAAGTGGCTCACAGAGGTAAACCTGCGGGCCCGCCGGCTTGCAGACACAGAGCTGCGAGCCGACGGACTGGCTTCTAAAGGCATAGCCACGAGCTGATGAAGTAGGGGGAGGGAGCATAAAAGGAGTATCTCACACAGACAGACCTGCGGGATATTTTCAGTATTACATAGCCGCGAGCTGATGATGTAGGGGGAGGGTGCGTAAAAGGAGTATCTCGCACAGACAGACCTGCGGTATATTTTCAGTATTGCCTCGCAGAGGTAGAATTACGGATCTGATGCCTTTTAGAGGGAGAGATGCGAGCTGATGGACTGAGTCACAAAATGGCTGATAGCTCGCAGTCGCAGAGCTGCGAGCCGACGGACTAGCTTCTAAAGGCATAGCCACAAGCTGGTGATGTGGGGAGAGGGAACGTGAAAGGGGTATCTCGCACAGACAGAGCTGCGGTATATTTTTAGTGTTGCCTCGCAGAGGTAGAACTACGGACCTGATGCCTTGTAGAGGGAGAGTTGTGAATAACAAAATGGCTGCCAACACTATCTAGTTTCAACAGTTCGCAGCCAATGAGCTGCAAGCTCGTGCTCGTAATGCCTCAGCCAATCAGATGTCAGAATTCTCAAATATCGATATCTGGAAAATGTGATATTTCTCAAAAACTACTGAACGGATTTACCCCATTTAAACAAAAGTGTGCTTTCTGGACCAAGACCTTTCTCCCTGCCAAATTTGGCGTAATTCCGTTCAGCAGTTTGACCTGTAGCCCCGTAGCGCATTTTAAGATGGGGAATGAAATCCCCTTCAATCCTGAGGGTCCCTGGGGGCGAACTAGCCCACCAGGTATGTCCAGAAAGCGCCACAGAGCTGCGTTGCAGAGAGGTGCAAAAAGGGGCGTGGCCTCTCAACACTTCTCTGCAACGCGGCTCCCTGGCGCATACTGGAGGTACAGGGTGGGCTACTTGGACCCCAGGGACCCTCATGATTCAAGGGGACTTAATCCCCCAACTTAAAACGCGCCACGGGGCGCGTTTGCACAGATGTCACCTCAGGCCCCGCCCCTCCCTTCACCATTGTGCAAATATTCCTCTAAAATCAGCCGCACTACGAATTCCGATTTACTCACCTGTTATCAGGAGAGACCTCAGTCCTGCATCTTTCAGCCCAGTACTGATCCTGAAAAGTAATTTTAACCGTACTTACCAGTAACTTGAATTTCCTTCCATAGGATATCATTGACTGGTTTCACTTGGAAATTCTTCTAAGTGTGGAGTTTTGGAACTTTATAATATTCCTCTAAAATCAGCTGAAATACGAATTCCGATCTACTCACCTGTTATCAGGGGAGACCTCAGTGCTGCATCTTTCAGCCCAGTACTGATCCTGAAAAGTAATTTTAACCGTACTTACCAGTAACTTGAATTTCCTTCCATAGGATATCATTGTCTGCTTTTTGCTGAAAAGTTTCTGTGTCGATTTTTGAAACATACAAATATTCCTCTAAAATCAGCCGAACTACGAATTCCGATTTACTCACCTGTTATCAGGAGAGAACCCAGTGCTGCATCTTTTAGCCCAGCACTGACCCTGAAAAGTAATTCTAACCATACTTACTAGTAACTTGAATTTCCTTCCATAGGCTAACATTGACTGGTTTCACTTGGAAATTCTTCTAAGTGTGGAGTTTTGGAACTTTATAATATTCCTCTAAAATCAGCCGAAATACGAATTCCGATTTACTCACCTGTTATCAGGAGAGACCTCAGTGCTGCATCTTTCAGCCCAGTACTGATCCTGAAAAGTAATTTTAACCGTACTTACCAGTAACTTGAATTTCCTTCCATAGGATATCATTGACTGATTTCACTTGGAAATTCTTCTAAGTGTGGAGTTTTGGAACTTTATAATATTCCTCTAAAATCAGCCGAAATACAAATTCCGATTTACTCACCTGTTATCAGGAGAGACCTCAGTGCTGCATCTTTCAGCCCAGTACTGATCCTGAAAAGTAATTTTAACCGTACTTACCAGTAACTTATATTTCCTTCCATAGGAATCCATTGTCTGGTTTTCAGCAGAAAAGTTTCAAAGTGTTGATTTTCACAAACTACAAATATTCCTTAAAAATCGCCTGTATGACTTAAACGCATTCTTTCAACTGTTTACAGGAGATACACCAGTGCTGGATCCAGGATCCACCACTGAGTAAGAAAAAGTAACGATAACACTACTTACCTGCTAAGTGAATTTCCTCCCATAGGATAACATTGGTGATTCTATGTGAAAAAGTTTCGGTGTCAAGTTTTAAAATACAATAATATTCCTTAAAAATCACTACTGTAACCAAAACGCTTTTACTCAACTGTTTACAGGAGATGTCCCAGGACTGAATCTAGGATCCAGTCCTGTGGTTAGAAAAGTAATCCATAAAGTAACTAATTGCATTTAGCTAGAAATTCACATTGAGCTCAATGTTGCATTGTGTTTGAAATTGTGTTGCCCATTGCAACAACTGTAACTACTGTACTTAAAAGTCTATTGCCTATTTGCAAAGTATTTAAACTAAAGTAATTCATTCTGAGAAAGTATATTTTGTAATGTAATGTATAATGTAATTACAATGTAATTTAAAAAATAAAACATCTAAAAATAAATAGTTTAAAAAAATGTAGTAAATCAGTATCAAAAAAATAAATATAACAATTAATACATTTAAAAATTGTCATTTACATAACCTTTGAAATTAATTGGAAAAAACCATAGGTTTCAGACATGTTATAGTTAGGAATTAGCATTTAAAAAACCTTTGAAATTCACTGAAAAAACCATAGGTTTCAGGCTTGTTATAGTTAGGAATTAGCATTTAAAAAACCTTTGAAATTCACTGAAAAAACCATAGGTTTTAGGGAAAGTTATAGTTAGTTGGACATTGCACTCGTACAAAACCCGTGAAATTCCCCCGTTATAGTTAGTTCAGCTAACTATAACTCGCGCCCCCACAATGCACTGCTGATGACGTCACATATTACATCACTCATGACATGGTCAGTGACATCACTGATGACATCACTGATAACATCTCAAATGACATCACTGATGACATCATCCATGTGAGAATTTAATGCATCTTCTCACACCCTAATATAACTTTTGATACACCCACTCTAAATTACAGACTGCCATTCTCAAAACCATACACACTCCAATACCAATAAGTACATACCCACTCACTGATTCTTAGGTCTACACACACACATCTACTCACTCACCCGTACAGTCACTCATACTTACAGTCACTGAGTACAGGACTATCATATGCACTCATACACCTATATAAACACTCACACAACGCAACTCATCCATAGAGGTACTCACACACCTAGTCAGTCATGCAAATAATTAATCACACTCCAATTTACTCACCTATACTGTTATACACACCAGCTCACTTACTCATAAAAATACTAGCACATTCTTACGCTCCTATGCAATCACTGATGCAAGCACACACTCATCCATATAGCCACTCTCACAATCACACACTCTCACTTATAGCCATTTATATACTCCAACACACATATATACTGCCTTTCACATATGTAGTTGCTCACACATGTACCACTGAGATATACATTCAATCACTAACACACCCATACACACACTCACCCACCCATACAGTCCATCACAGACGCACTCTTGAAACCATTCACCCAGTGAATCACCCACTCACACATCTATGCACAGAGTCACACACACCCCACCCACACAAACACTGAGGCACCCATGCAGATACTCAGAGAACCAATCCATAACCCATATAGACACTCATTTAGCTAGTCAGAAACCCATGCAGCTGCTTACACAACAACAGACAGACGGATACAGACATTCACACAGTTTAGTCACTCACCCATGCATCCAGTAAGATACGTTTAATCACTCACTTATAGACTCAGTCATGCACCTACTAAATCATCCATTCAGACGCTTATACACCCACTCATTCTTCAATACGCCTTTCCCTATATATATTAAACATATTTAAACTTTACAGAAACACACAGTCACTGGATGATGTCAGTGATGTCATCAGTGATGTCACTGACCATGTCATGAGTGATGTAATATGTGACGTCATCAGCAGTGCATTGCGGGGCGCGAGTTATAGTTAGCTGAACTAACTATAACGGGGAATTTCACGGGTTTTGTACGAGTGCAATGTCCAACTAACTATAACTTTCCCTAAAACCTATGGTTTTTTCAGTGAATTTCAAAGGTTTTTTAAATGCTAATTCCTAACTATAACAAGCCTGAAACCTATGGTTTTTTCAGTGAATATATATATATATTAGACAACAAATAATGTAACAACAAAAGTTAGAATAAAAACATAACCCAAACAAAATTAAAAAATACTGATATAAAATAATCTACCTAATACATGAAACCTGATACATCTTCAATAAAGAGGGAACATGTTTTAAATTTTACATCCAAACTAGCAAACTTGAAAATTGAAAATAAGTATGAAAGAAACAATTCAACTCCATCAAAATTCAAATTAAACCAAAAATAAAATTAAGATTCCAGCGTCAACAAAAAAAATGTCTAAAAATGTAAAACTTTGAAGGAATACAATGTATTACTCTTACTTAATTGAAAACAACATTAGGGAAGGGGTTGCACTTTGGAAGGATGAAATGTACGATTTCCATGCCATCCTAAGCAACAGTAGGGAAAGCGTTTGACATTGGAGAGTGCACTTTACTATATTCACTTCAACCTAAGCAACATTAGAAAAAGCGTTGAACTTTGGAGGGGTAGTTTTTACAATACCGACTTCTACCTAAGCAACAATAGTGAAAGAGTTGAACTCCAGGAGTTCCTATTAACTGTTCCAACTTTAACCTAAGAAACAATAGGGAAAGCATTGGACTTTTCGGTGGTCAGATGTACTATTTCCACTCCAACCTAACCAACTGTGGTGGAAGGGTTGGACTTTAAGGGGGCTGAATTACCAATTCCACTCCAACCTAAGCATCAGTCAGAATTACTATTGCCACTTCAAACTAATCAACATTAGGGAAAATATTGGAAGAAATATATAATAATAATACAATATGTTTAAGAAAATCGGAACACAAAAATAAAAACTAAATAGGAAAAAATGTAAACAATTTAAAAATACACCGATTTCTATAAACAATCAATAGCTATATACTCACAAATAAATAAAAAAATGTCCTTTACCATTTACCAATTAAAAACACTAAAAACATTAACGTAAAAATGCTTCCCAACCCACCCCTCTAAAATCCCCACAAACAATGAAAAAATATAATAAATATTTTAAATAATTAAACCACAACAAAAAATTACTAAAAACGTCCTATTTAAAAAAAAGAAATATGTTAACAAAAACATAATAAATTAAAATAATGTAAATCAATTACCATAAACAATTAAATAATTTGCATATTTAATAATGCAATTATCCAATTAAAATAAAAAATATTTAGAAATTTACAAAAAGTATTCATTAAACCATGTATCAATTAAATAATTTATATAACTTATAATATTAACCAATTGAAATAAACAAACCATTAACAATTTTAGAAACATATGAATTAAATACCATAACACTGAAATAATCCACATATTAAGTAATTTAATTAAGCATTGAAGTTATAAAAATTCAAAGAACTATAAATTATGCAATGTATGTTAAAATATCTTCCCAACCTAATACTTACAAACCCAACACGCCACCAATGATTAAAAAGATTAAAATTAACTCAAAAACAGCACTTTAAAAATATTACCAAAACAAAAACAATGCTAAGAAACATACAGACAAAAAGCTTAAAGCACACGGAATCATAAAACATTAGGTATGACTATGTTAAAACAACAATATTAAGCCCTTAAAAAGGCAATATTTTTACCTGCAAAATTCTGTCCCATGATGTTCTTGGCATCACAATATTCTTTCACTATATTTGTTTTAGACAGTATTTCTGACATGATATTAATGTTGTGCACCAGGTGTGGGATCAGTTTTTTTTTTGTTCTGTCCGTCACTGCCAGGTTTTGCCTGGTGGTGACAGACAGAAAAAACAGCTTTGCACCGCCCATCCTAAATAGGGTTGGTGGTGTATTGCCCTCCCTCTGTGAACTCCTTCTCCGTTGGCCTTCAGGGGAAGCTTTATATTCACTAAGAGCTGGGGGTCCTCCCGGCCCTAAATAGGGAAGGCTAACCATTGATTTGGCAGACAGGGTACTCCGTCACATTTGTGATGAAAAACCCGGTCCTTGAAACCTTTATTCAGGCCCTTAATCTTTTGTGCTTGATAGAATATTTTTACACCAAAGGTGGATAATGTACTTGAATCTTCCTCTCTCATTTCAACTCTTCATAGAATTTTTGACAATTGTAAGTTACCCCCACTCTTGATTTCAGACTCCTCTAATTTCCTAGTCATGTGTACAATCTCATATCAGGCATAGGAAATACAAATGCAGCACAGCATCTTTAACCATCCTCCTGTTGGTCATTAGAAGCATTCAAGATAAATAATTACTGTGGGCAACCTGCAATGCTGAACAAAAAAGACTACATGAGTTACATTTTATATCAATTTCAGCAATAAGGTTCATTTATGCTTCTCTAGTAAAATAATTTGGCAATGCCCGAAGAGTAGACTCCAATATGAGACATAGGGCCTCATTATGATGTCGGTCGGAAAGCATTCCGACGACTCTGTGTCGGAATCGGTTCCGACCGACTCGGGTTCGGTTAGTCCGACCAACCGATTACGATGTTTCCGAACTTCGTTCGGTTTGACTCCCATTGACTTCAATGGGAGCCTGTGTTCCGACCAACAACACAGGCTCCCATTGAAAAATGGGGTGGTTGCGTAAAACCTTGCACCGTGTCGCAGGCACCCCATGGTGCCTGCCACACTGTGCATGGTTGGAAAGAGGGGTCCCATGGGTACCCCCATGGGCCCCAACCGGGGGCCTCAGGGTAAAGGGGGGCCTGCTACGGCCCCCCAAAGTCAATTTCCGACACCCGTTTCGAGTCGGACAGACCAATTCGGAAAGGCTGTCCGAATCCAACATCGTAATACGTCGGTCGGAAACGCAGTCCATAGACCTGTACGATTCGGCTCCGACCGTCTCTGAGTCTCCGAATACCGGTCGGAACCGAGTCAGAAAGACTGAACGGTTACCTTCTATCATAATCAGTTTGTCGGAAATGTTTCCGAGTCGGTCAGAAACATGGGTTCCGACACGGGTAAGGAAAATCCGAATGCCGCTTGGAGCCTTTCCGACCGACATCGTAATGAGGCCCTGAGTTTCAAAAATGTGTGTCGTCTAGCTTCCATGATTATTTCTAAATATTACTGGAACAACTAGCCTCGGAGAGTGAATCATTAAGTGGCTGCAAATACTGGGCCAGATTCACAAAGGTAAGCTTGCACTTGTGTGTTAGTTTACCACTTTCCATTATTCAATAACTACATGCAGAGTTTTATGACTCTGCACTCCCTCTACTTATTATGCAGTGTTCTCTGGTGGAGTAGTCCGCACACATAAGTATAGGGAGTGTAGGATCATTAAACTCCATACGTAGTTTCTGAATACTGAAACGTAGTAAACCTACACAAAGGTGTAAGTTTACATTTGTGAATTAGGCATACTGTATTTAAGAATAAAGTTTTAAACTGTCTTTAAAGCTATGCAATGATTTCGCTCACTTTACAGTTAAATGTGTTAAGGAATTGATGAGTGACTTCTAAAGCATAAACTGAGTATGGCATGTTGTCTTATACTTAGATCTTTCAGTCCTGCTAATTTACATTATTCGGGTTTCTTAGGAGCTTTTGAGACAGGCCAAAGGTTACCCTAAAGGTCTTAGCACAGCCTACTACAATTATGAAGCGGTACCAACTGAGACAGCATGTTTGAGGCTGCTGGCATCATATGTTAATTTGGTAAAATGCCTTGCTGTTTGTTTCTTCCATGGTAGCCTCTCTGTGGATCCATGATAGCTACACAGCAGGCACGCGTGAAGTGATCTCTGACTGATTACGTCCTCATGGATACTGCCATGGCTTACAATGCTCATCCTGTTTCTTGTGACTACAACACCTCCTGAGTAGGCCTGAAAGAATGTTTTTTTATGTGAGCATAATGCTGTGTAATTGCTAAATAGTTTTTGTGTATTGCAACTAATGGCACAGTTTTTATTCTATGTTAAGTATTGACTCTCCCATTCCCCTTAAAAACATTCTCCTGTCTGAATCATTTTGATTGGAGTTCAAGCTTTTTCGTGGATTTTCTTACAGGACACAGGTTTGAGTAAAACATGGTTTGTGGGAACTATGGCCCCCTGTACCTTGCATGACGTTTGCACACAATGTATGCACTCATTTCAATTTTCCAGCAAGATTATGCCCAATACATGAAAGTCCATATTGTTTTCAAGAAACTTATGCATATTCAATAAGGTAAATAATTTACGTATCTGCTCACCATCACTTTGGAGAATCATGGCACATAGATAAGGTTCCAATGTCAGCAGAATTTATCAGTTTTGAGGGTTCAAGAGTAAGTGTTTAAGTTTACAGTAGGCAAAATAATAGGGTGTAGATCCTTTATATTTCAGTTTGAGTGTATGAAAAACACTCCAGTGAGTGCTGGTGAAATCAGTAGGATCATGGTAGAACTAGCCAGTGAGGGAGGAGAGAAACTGTCACTACTGTTACCCAATGCCACTGCAGCATCAAGGATGAATGTTCAATATTTTATTCAACAAGGAAAGTTGAAGATAAAGAGGGCCACATTTCAAATATTTGTTTGGTGCCTCCTGCCGTACTTTGCACCACCATCTCATGGCAGGCTTATACTCTGTGATGAGCTATGCCAAAGGGTAATTAAGTACTAAAAAACATAGGCTTTGATTTAAAGTTTGGCAGAGAGGGTACTCCATTGCCGTTGCAAGGGAGTATCCTCTTTGCCAAACTGAAGTTCCGTCCACCTTATTAGATTCAGTCTGTTAGAGATTGAGACTACTCAGTCTCTGCTACTAACATACAAATCTGACAGCTCAATGGAGTATGGGCCATCGGAGGTTTGCCCATTTGACCGCCTGCCCACTTTAGAAAGGGCAGTCAATGGCCATTTTTTACTATCTGTTACTGCCTGGTAAAACCTGGTGGTAAGGGGCTGTAAAACTGCATAATTAACCTAACACCATGGTAGACAACTCCACACATTGTGCAGGGTTAATAGAGTTTTTATTTTCAAAAATATAATCCTGCTTTGGCATTTTTTGTTTTTGAAAATAAAAAAGGCAGGTTAACAATTTGACAGATGATACAGTCCGTCAAACTTCTAATACATTGACAGGAACCGCCATGACGGAGGTGGGGGACGCCAGGGCCATTACGCTGAAAGGGATAAATTACTCTGAGACTAATCCTGCTGTTCAACAGAGAATACATGGAGGAGTTCAGTTTTAGAGAGAATTCTTTTGGAGTGGGTTTTCACCTTTGCAATTAGTGCAGTGAAGAAAATTTGAGGAGTTGGAGGATGTTTGATGAAACAAACGTGTGTTGAGTATTAGCATCTATGTATTTGTGATTTTCCTTGAGTCTATTGATAGAGGTTGGAACAGCGGAGGCTGGTACAAAACAGGGGTGGCTGGCAGGGGGGTGTTTGAGGGGAAGTGAAAGAAAAAAAGAAAAATCCCACTTACCTCCTCTGCATGGCCGCCATCTCCCTGCCTCTCCTCCACCGTCGTCTCTCCTCCGGAAGCAGGAAGCACCTAGTCTCCCCTAAGATAATCACGATGCTGCTGTCGCCATGACAGCAGCATAGTGATTAGTCTGCGCACCGTGGTTCAGCGCTCAGACAGGCAGTGGAAGCCTGGGCATGTACTCCATCCGGGCTGTACATTACAGCCCGGAGGAGAACATGCTAAGTGCGCAAGACTGGCCGGCCCAAGACGGCCGGCCAAACTGTCATGCGCACTTAAGTGAATAACCACTCCTCTCCCTGTTGGCTGTGAGCTAGCCCAGTTACAAAAGAAAAGAGGGAGGTAGAGATAGCGGCTAGGCTTATCCTCCTAATAGTTCCGTAGTGAGCCAAAAATCGAGTATTGCGAAGAAAACCTGCCCTTAGGGAATGAGATAGGATACAACGAGAATTCGTCATAATCACTTGTCTAGAAAAAATACCTTTTTTCTAGAGACCCCTCACCCACCAGGGTTGCCCCTAGGTGGCATGCTTCATCATTGGGGTTCCTCTCAATCCTCTATGGATTGACGTGTGCTGCGACTTGCGAAATACGTAGGATCACTTAGTTGTAGACTATGTGTAGTGCAGTGATGTGGAGTGGGTGGAAAAAAATATTTAAAAATACCTAACTGGTAGGCCACTATTTTATTCCCGCCCCTAGTTGGTATGGTTAAAAATCAGGGGTTATTACTGAGAGAGATCCTGACTATAATGAGTCTGGCTGTCTCAGTAATGTGTTTGTGTCAACGTTTCGAGCTGTTCCCCTATTAGCTCTTCATCAGGACTCCACGGGGACCAGCCCCGTGTGTACCACTCCTAATAGATCCTAAATAAAGGATGTCAGTGGTGCACACTAATTAGGCATGCACTGTATACATACGGTACTTGTATTTAATCCGTATGGTTTTATTATAATGCAAACTCTTGCATCATGGTCAATGCCAGGGGAAGAGGAGCTTGTAGTCACACATTCGTCAAAGCTTCCTCCGGTCCAAATAACCTACTGCTCTCCTTGGAAACCACTCCTCCCCCTGTTGGCTGTGAGGTAGCCCAGCCCGCACTGCCCCAATACGGCCTGACCCGTAAAACTGCCTCAATAGAGATAAATAAAATGAGAATAACAACGTGTTATTATCATTTATATTTTTCCTTTTTTCCCGTAGCAGAGGAGCCACCACTAGGTTAGAATCCCCCAAATGTCAAGGGCCATGATTGGGGCTGACCCTTAAATTGATGTTTACAATGTGAGCATTTTGAATCATGTTGTATATTAATCATATTTCACCAGGGAAGAAAGAACATTCTCACAGAGATAGCATTACAATGTGTGTCCTCATCTTAGACAGCAAAAATGATGAATTAGATATGAATCTAGGCCAGACTCAATGTTTGGTTGTTTTTGTTGGAGGTAAGATACATTTGATGTCAAAACTGATATCCATATTGTTGAACACCCATACACATGGCTCTTAAAAATGTAATTAAAAATGTAATTTACAAATGTAATTAATAAGTGGAGACAAAACTCATAATCAGAGATAATTCAAATGTTATAATGAAGAGTAAAAGTGGAAGGCTCATTGGAATGAGTGGAGTCAATGGCTAAATGTAAGTAGAAGGCACTTACAAATTCCACTATTAAAAGAAGATTTGCAATGAATAGATGCAGGGCTCTTAAGCGTATAGGTTGAAAATACATTTTTTACCACAGAATATGACTTGTCAACTCTTATTGATCAAGTAGGATTGGGGTCATCTTGTATGGAAACAAGTGTACAGTTAAAAATTGAAGTAGATTACGTTACAAAAAAAGGGTGTCCAGTCTGTAAATCTCACAGTAGACGGAACTTTAATTGAAACCTTTGAGACGCAGGATTCAGAAAGCTGATTAAATCAGGAAATGCTTTCAAAACAATGAAAAGATGAGATCACAATAGCACATGATGAGGTAAGATTCAATTCCACACAAAGGGGATGCATACATGATATCCTTTAGGTAAGATGAAACAGAAAAAGGCTCTTTAACAAAAAACTACACTCAAAAAGCAGAAGACAGAACTAGGACAAGGGAAGCCAACCTAAACCTTTATTCAAACTACCCTGAACTGTCTTTACTGAAGTTGAATGTTTTTATGATAGATAGCACAGAAAATAGTGACACTTCCTGAAACAAAAATCATTATGAGAAAGGTGAGTATTATAAAGACAAAGCACACGCTCAATGTGGTTGTAAGCCTTTTATGCCAATCCAGCACTGCTGCTACCAAGAACCTCATCTCTAGCAACTGCCACTTACAAAAATCCACACTTCTACATTATTATTTCATTTCAGCGTTCCAACGTACATACAAACACATTTTCATCCATCACTAATTTAAGCCTTACCACATTGAGAATACTGACAGATTATGGGGCAGATTTACCTACATTTTGTGCTGTGTTTGCATCACAAAAGTGACACAAACCAGCCCAAAATGTTTTTTTGTGTTATTTACTTTCCAGTGCAAAACTTGTTTTGTGGTGTAAATTCCCTAAAAGTAACAAAAAGTAGGGCAAAGTGCTGCTTTGCGTTACTTAGCATCACAAGAGCATTACATGGGCTTTCCCATGCAACTACTGATGCTTTTTGACGCAAAACCCTATCTACCAAAAATTTGAGACAGGATTTTAAGTAAAAGATTTACGCCATTTAAAATCAGGTGTTAAAAGAAGAAATGTTTTAAAACTTGTCTAGGTATAGTAGTTTTCTACTGGTTTTGTACCCTTCCAGTACAAAACCTATGATTGACTCATGCACACACTCTTGCACTATGGTGCAACGGTGTGTGTGTAGTGCTGGGCAGTAAAATTCTGCAACTGGTACTAGGGAGAGGAGAGGAGAGAGCCATATCTCTGGAGATATGGCACTCTCCTGCTTTCTCCTTCTCACCCAACGCAGTGCAGCATTTTTGGCTGCTGCTCTGCATTGCATGAAAAGTTTGTAAATCTGGCCCTACATATCTTGAGACATCAAGAATTATGACAGGAAAGAGCGGTAAAGGAAGTGATAGACAAAAAGGGTAAGCAATAAAGAAATAAAACTAAGAAATGGTATCAATAGTTATTATACAGCAATCTATACCTTAAAAAGGTACGGTTTAGTACAAAGCTCCTCCTTTAAGTCATATAAACCTTATTCAACATTTACCTATCAAAATGAATTCCAATTTTTTTTGTCTGGATCAGACAAGTGACATATGCAATTTACAAAAGGCTGGGTATAATACACTTAGGGGCCGATTCCGATTCGGGCCGGAAAACATACCGACCGACTAGGTACGGGAATGTTGTCCGACCGACACGTACCGGCGCTGCCCGATCCGCGTAGTACGATGCAATGCATGTGAATTACGACCGACTCGTACGGAACACAAGCCGAATGACCGAACCGCACGGAAACCAGCTATCCGGCCGGGAAACTACGCGAATAGAACCGACCGACACGCACCAGGAATGAACCCGACAGAAACGTACCCGTGAACTCCGACCCGCGCAGTACGATGCAATGCGTGTAAAACCAGAACGAGTCGCACGGAGCCCAAGCCGTATGACCGACACGCATACAAAACCGAGCCGAAGCAACCCAATACTCCGCGACCGCCGCATACGCCGCACATGAAACCCATCAGGAACACAGCTTGAAAGACTCGGAGAAGCCCGCACGAGCCAACTGCAGCGTCCTATTCGGTCAGAAGAACGTCTCCTACATGCCCAAAACCCACAAAGGAAAAATACAAAAAAAAGGGCCAAACAAGCAATGACAAAGTCAATAAATACTGGGGAAAAAAAACATGGAACAAAGACACACCCACAACTCCACCCATATAAAGGCCACAAATCACTACCATGATCCTTTGCAAATTCAACTGACCTGCCAGCACAGAACACCATCAGACAGCAACCACAGACACACTCACAACTCATCCATCACACAAGCCACACACCATTAGCACCTCCCAAATAGCACCCTCACAAACACCCAGCAAAACCTACACTCACCCACCCTCACTTGCACACTCACACACACATCAATCCACACCACCACCCATCACCATGCCCCCAAAGAAGAATCCAAAGTTCCTAGACAGTGAATTGGAAGTCCTGGTAGATGAGATCCTTAGGGTAGAGCCACAGTTGTTTGGTACATTGGTCCAACAAACCCCCATGTCGCAGAAAACCAAGATGTGGGAGAGGGTCGTCGACAGGGTGAACGCACAATCACCATGTTTGCGCACAAAGGAAGACATCCAGAACAGGTGGTATGATGTGCGCAGGAGGGTCAAGGACCTACTCAAGAAGGATTACGCCTTGAGTAATCGCACCGGCAGTGGCCCTCCTGCCAAACCAGTATATCTCAGGCCCTGGGAGGAGAAGGTGTGGGCCATCCTACCACCAGTGAGCGTACATGGACTATCAAACATCCCAGAGCCTGGTAAGTACACAACCAATATACCCAATATTGTGTGACAATACACACACATCACTGTCAAGGGGATAGTCAAACCATGCACCCTTAGCAAATCCACAGCAACCAAAAGATAATCATCCCAAGATGTGTATGTTAGTTAGATAAACACAATACATGCCATCTCATAGTGATATGTAACTGTGTCATGACATGTACAAACCTAACAACAAATAGAGCAAGGCAGTGGCACAAATCTAACCAACAAACACAGTCAGATATTTTGCCACCACTAGAACACCACCTCACAGGAAGCTCACTGAAAGGAAGGAATTCTGTGTATGCTGGTGAAGTGAGTGTAGCCAATAGCATGATGGGAGTTGTAGTCACAGATATTGGTCACCCTCACAATTGGCCCATCAACACCACTCTGAACCATGCTCACATCACAGGGAGTGGAAAAGAACTGACAAGATGGCTGACACTGGGTACTGCTGTGGGGAGCACAAGGCCCTGCTGGGAACTGTGCACCAACCAACAGCAGGACACCACTGACTGACATCCTGAAAGCCAACTTGCACTCCCTGCAATGGAAGCACGTTCCATGGTGGGATATCTGGCTGGGTGGGAAGGAGGACTGACAGCTCTGACCATAGTTACAAGCAGCTTTTCTCACACCCCCCTTAACACAAACTCCACACAACTCACCTGGGACAATGCAATGCCTCACACTCTAATTAAATATCCCACAAAGAACAACCACACTGTGTTATGCTGTGTGAAGCACAGGGACACTCTTGGGACTTGTAGCCAAACAAACGCCAGGACAACATTGTCAGCCATCCTGTCAGCACAGGCACACTACCCCACAGGGAAGCAGAGTCAAAAGGAAGGAAGTATGGGCATGCTGGGAAGGGGGGGTGTAGGCAATAGCATGATGGGAGTGGTAGTCACAGCTCAACATCCCCCACCTTCATGGCCCAGCAAGCTCACACTGAAGCATGCACACCTCACAGGCAGTGAAAAGCCACTTCAAAGATGTCTGACACTGGCCTCAGCTGTGGGGAGCACAAGGCCTGCTGTGAACTATGCACCAACAAACAACAGGACCACACTGTCAGCCATCTTGCCATTGCTGTCACACTCACACACAGTGAAGTCGACTCAAAAGGAAGGAAGTATGGGCATGCTGGGAAGGGGGGTGTAGGCAATAGCATGATGGGAGTTGTAGTCACAGATATTGGTCACCCTCATAATTGGCCCATCATCACCACTCTGAACCATGCTCACATCACAGGGAGTGGAAAAGAACTGACAAGATGGCTGACACTGGGTACTGCTGTGGGGAGCACAAGGCCCTGCTGGTAACTGTGCACCAACCAACAGCAGGACACCACTGTCAGCCATCTTGCCATTGCTGTCACACTCACACACAGTGAAGTCGACTCAAAAGGAAGGAAGTATGGGCATGCTGGGAAGGGGGGTGTAGGCAATAGCATGATGGGAGTGGTAGTCACAGCTCAACATCCCCCACCCACATGGCCCAGCAAGCTCACACTGAAGCATGCACACCTCACAGGCAGTGAAAAGCCACTTCTAAGATGTCTGACAATGGCTCTGTTGTGGGGAGTACCAGGCCCTGCTGGGAACTGGGCACCAACCAACAGCAGGACACCACTGACTGACTTCCTGAGAGTTAACCTGCACCCACTGCAAGGGTGGCATGCTTCATGGTGGGATAACTGGGCTGGGGGGAGAAGGAGGTCCAGATGTCAACCAAATACCACCAATGCTGGTCATGCACACACGTCAACATCCACTTTGAAATGCATCAGGTTAGCAGGACAATGAGCCACACCAATATCAACCTCTGACTGTGACAACTTAGGACAATGCAATGTACAGGGCCGCATCCAGAGGTACAGTCACAACTGTCATGTGTTTGAACCATTGATGCCTGCAGAAACATAACATACATTGTGTGTCTCTTCCAAAAACAGGTGATGATGGGGACACAGCAGAAGATGAGGAGGAGTCCTTGTCCCAGGCTCCGGTGGCCCCTGAGCTCTCTGGTGTGGAACAGCCTCTGCCCTCATCGGATGGCGAAGACCAACCTGGCACCTCCGGTGTGAGTCATCATGCAGCACCAGCAGGACCACCATCTGCACCCCTTGCACCCATTCCTCCAACATCTGGCAACACACAGACCACCCCCGCCGACACGGACAGACCAAGGACACTGAATGACAACAGCACAGGGACCCCAGCCCACCGTGAAGCAACGGACAACAACCCCAGTACCAACCCCCAAGGGGGCCTAGAGTCACCTGTGCGTGCCACCGCAGGTCCTGCACGTGTGGCCAGGGGTGGTGGGAGGGGTGGTAGGCAGAGGTCGCTGTTTGCAGAGGGTCTGGACTGCATGATGACCCACAACTGGTACGCATTGCTGATGCGTACCAGAATAGTACCGGAGAGGTCAGCCAGGTAGTGGGGATCCTCAAGGACATTCAACAGCAGCAGGCTGCCCATCATGCCCGCTTGGACTCCCACATATCCCGTGTGGAGACACACATGTCCCGTGTGGAGACACACATGTCTGGCATGGAGTCCAAGTGGGACACATTGGAAGAACTGACAGCGGTGCAGAGGGACATATTGACATGCCTCCGCCAGATTAGCACCAACATGTCCACACCTCCCTGTGTGCCCACAGCATCTGGTGCCGCAACAACTGCAACTGCCACAGGGAGGGAGGATGACTCTGGTGGAGAGTCCTCTGCACCGCAGCGGCCTGCACGTGAGGGTCCCCCAGAAAGAAGAGGGGTCGTCCGAGGAAGGACAACTGAGAGGCCGATGGCCATGTACATACCCCAGGAACCCAACACCTGTTCTGGAAATTCTCCTTTGTGTGCAAACTGTTCACCCTGTCGAATGCAACCCAACTCTCCCACATGACATGGGGAGTTTAAGTTGGACTAATGTATCAGATGACTGTGGACTTTACTCAGGACATTTCTGCTACCAACACTTCCAACTCATCTGGGAACTTTGGATTCCAATCCCAATGTACAGCACCCACCATCCTGTGCACTATCCTCACACATGTATGTAAATAAACTCACTAATACACCATACTTGCCTCTGTTGTGATTCCAACGTTGTTTTTGTCATGGATATGATGATCTGCTAAATGACACTGTGCATGCTAACTGCTACAGCAAGTTCAACACCGTCATGTGAGTCATGGCAACGTGACACATATGAGGGAGACACACCACTAGGGCTACACAACACATACACACCAGGGCCATCTGACTCATCGCCTACACTGATGTTGCCAGGAAATACAGTGGAATGCACAGACACCACACCTATTCAGAGTCTGTGTTAACTAGCCCACAGGTGCAGTAAGCAAATGTCAGTCAGATGTGTGACCACAGACAACGCACATCCCAAAGTGAAGCACAGGTTTATTACACATTTGCAACATGTTGTTTCCACTACAGATGCAAGGTAATCCCACGTGGCAGTGGCCACACAGTCAACAAGTGTAGAAGAAATAAAGTCCAGGGGTGTGTGGCACATCACCTGTAGGGAAACGACTGCTTCCACCCTGGAAGTTGAATCATGGTGTTGGGGATCCGAGTTGACCAAACAACTCTGAAAGTACCCTGTGAAGGACAGACATGACACACAGTCAAAAGCACTGAAGAACAGGACAGAACTGCAATACTCATGCCCAATACATGTCACAAGATACCTACACAAAACCAAGTTAGCATGTCAACACTGTTGGGGAGTACAGACTACCTGTAAGGACACATCGCTGCATGCATCCAGTCAAGTAGCACATGGCCACACTCAAACAGCAACAGAGCACCACCAACACATATCATGCAAACTCACATCATTGACATGACATCTCTGGATACTCACATTCAGCTGAAGAAGTTGGTGATGAGCTGTGTGCAGACATCACCCTCATCATCATCATCATCACTGGCATCGTGGCCCAGGCCAGGATCCTCCACAGGTGGCGGATGTTGGTCATCGTCATCCAGGATGAGAGGCAACTCCTTCCGCACTGCCAGGTTGTGTAGCATGCAGCAGACGATGAAAATCTTGCACACCTTTGCTGGGGCATATGGGAGGGCCCGTCCTGTCTTGTCCAGGCAGCAAAAGCGGCTCTTCAGGAGACCAAATGTCCGCTCGATCACTCTCCGGTTGACCATGTGCCTCATTGTAGCGCGTCTGGGCTGGTGTCACAGGGTTCCTGAGGGGTGTCAGCAACCACGGCATGTTGGGGTATCCGGAGTCACCTACATACAGACAATTGCACATTAGATGAGTTGGAAAAGAGGGTGGAATACAACATTGCAGAACACACACAATGGTACAAAGTCAGTACACACCGACAAGCCAGGCACGCTGGTTCTGCATCTGTGACATCATCCTCGGGATGCGACTACTCCTCATCACGTAGGCATCGTGTGCAGAACCGGGGAAACGTGCACACACATGTGAGGTGCTCATATCTGCAAGACATACCACCAGAGCATTGATAGAATGGTAATGTTTCCTGTTCCTGTATGCCTGCTCATGTGCCTGTGGTGGTACCAAAGCCACATGTGTCCCATCAATGGAGCCGATGACATGTGGCATCCTCCCCAGGGCATAGAAGTCACTCTTGACGTTAGTGAGTTGTTGACGTTTAGGGAAATAGATGTACTGGTTCAGGTATCTCAACATTGCCTCCAAAACATCGCGTAGCACACGGCTGAACATGGTCTGTGACATCCCACCAGCAGACGCCACAGTGTGTTGAAAAGGTACCGGTGGCAAAGAAGTGTAGGGCTGCCATCACCTTCACCTTGGGGGTCAGCGCTGTAGGGTATGGCCGGCCAGGTTGCAAATGTGGGGCCAACCGCACTGCCAATTCCTCAATCAGCAGCCTGTTGAAGCGGTACCGTCGGATGCAGTCACGTTCAACCATGGTTGCAAGGTCAGGGAATGGTCTATGGACAGCTGGTGCCCTGCAGTGCATAGGTGAACAAAGAAAGATTGTCACTCACCCCACATATGTGGCATTGACCATACTCAATATCACATGATACATCATTACGAGACACAAGTACTTGATGTGTGTGCCGTTCTGTATGGACATATATGGCACCTACATGGCCAACATCTAACATCACAGTTCAACATGTGTTGACAACAAGTTCCAGGTTGTGCTATGGGAAATCATTAGGCTGTGTCACAGTACCCATGTACTGCTGTCACGTTCCAAACACACACCACAGTGACAAGTGAGGACAGATGTGCCACAGGCATCACAGCTCATTGACAGGTAGATTCCCAGGGACCCTGTATTGCCACATGGACACTGGCATGACATGGCGTATCATGTACACGTCAGCAAAACAACCATGACTCCCACAGGTAGTGGCCCCTGTTGCCTCTGCAGGACAGACATGGACGTCTGTGACACACACACGCACAACATCAAAGTCGATGCACAAACAACGTGGATGTGGGGAATGTCTCCCATTGTGCACATGGAATCAGAGACATCTGAAACACAACATGCACACAGACTGTGGAGGGCCATCACTATTGTGGCAATGGGTCACCCTGTGACGTACATACCTTCCCACATGGGACTCAGGGTGTATGTGACATGACATACACATACACAACCTGGAAATGTGACCATGCCACATGCTCTGAACTGAACAGTTGCACATCACAGTGATCATGTGCACAACACACAAAGGATTCTGTCCCCATGAACACGTGCACAGCCTGGGAGTGGCTGCCCCCAAGTGCCACCAAAAAACCATATGTTGACCCCCATACACACACAGGTAATGCAGCCTTACATGCCTTAGGATACAGTGTGGACAGGCTGTGCTGTTGTAGGTGTGCCCCTGAGTCCCTGGCAAGTATTGTGGCTGGCATACGTTCACCAGTGACAGCCATGGTGACATATGTGAGTGACTTGTACAGGGACGCGTCGTACAGCAATGGACCGATCGGTGCGCAGGCATTGGCGATTGCAAATGATGTGGACGGATGTGTGTTGTCATCCGAAATACGCATTGTACAGCAATGGACCGATCGGTGCGCGTGCATTGGCCATTGCATATGATGTGGACCGATGCGTGTTGTGCTCCGAAATACGCGTCGTACAGCAATGGTCCAATCGGTGCGCACACATTGGCTATGGCCTGACATTGTAACGGACGCGTTTTCGAAGCTTTAACGAGTCGGATGCAGTGAATTCAGTTGGCCACCCACAGCAATGTTGCAAATTCATGGGTGTCATGAAGTTGAACTTTTGAAGGATGCTGTGGGCGTGTATACGTGGTGCAATTCCATGGATTGGCCAGATTCAGAAGATGCAAACGACTTGGACCTATCACTTTGGACACATGGGACAGTATCTGCCTCTGCAGCACACATATAATGCTGGCTGTTCCCCTGAGAGCTCACTTGCCTGCACTACATGCTCCAGGACGACATCTGCCACCACCACTGCTGCTGTCTCTGCATCCTCTGGCTACTGCAATGGCACGTACTGTGGATAGAGCCCCAGCCTTCAGCACTGAGGAGAACCAGGCCCTGCTGGACAGCCTCCTTCAACAGTACAGCAAGCTGTATGGGAAACCAGGGGAGCAGGTGAGTGTGCTGTCCACTGCCTTACTAATTGTGCATGTTGTCTGACTAGCAAGACTTACAGTGTATACAACAGTGGCTAGCATGCTCACTGAGTAGTTGTCACCCCCAAAGTGTGTAGTCACATGCACTGAACAGGTATAGTGCAGTAACAGTGCATTCCAACAAGGTTTGACTTCCCAGGCAATGATACCATTTAGTAACTGCTGGCAAACTGTTCATAGCCAAAGTTGCACTACCTGTGTACATCATATGCCCCTGTGATTGAGACATGTATATCCAACTGTGTGATGCACGGAAATGTTGCATGTGTAGTAATGGCCTTTTCACTTTGTCATCCTCACAGGTTGATGCCCACCAGAAGCAGGAGATCTGGCTGACCATCGTCCGGGCAGTACGATCTGTGGGGGTCTACAGGCGCAGGATCCGCAACTGCCAGAAGAGGTGGCAGGACCTTCGGGGCTGGACCCGGAGGATCGCGAGGGTCCAGCTGAAGCTGTCGCCTCCTCGCAGGAGGGGCGGACACCGGACCCTGACCCCCCACATGCTCGGGATCCTGGGGGTGGTCTTCTCTGACCTGGATGGGCAGCTGAAGGCCAGACAGCAGCAAGGAGGGGGTAAGTGCTAGCCTTAACTGTGTACTTTGACTAACATGCTCTATGCACTCCTTTATGTAATATACATAAGTGGACAGTGCTGCAAGAAGAAAGGCAAAAATATGACAAAATAAATTTATTTTTTCAGTAAAAAGTAAATGATAAACTGATCGATAAAGACTCGTATTTCCCAACTACTGGGTGCTTTATTAAAAATCAACGCTTTGGGAAATACGAGTCTTTTCCTGCCCTCAGCGTCTCTATACTTGGCACCTAATAACGGACTTCAGAAACTCTGCATGTTATTTGAATTTTATCATCACCCCAAGTCAGCCTTTTTCCCGTGGAACACCGTATTTAAATTACGCCCTACTGGTCAGCTGTTCAACCCACTGAAATTTTCCCACCACTCCCCTGTCGTGGTATCCACGCCCTGATGAAGGTGTTTCGCCACATTTGGCCTGTACACCGAAACGCGCGTCGGCGTTTGTGATACATTTATGATCAGTTGAATGTTGTTTATTAGATACATGATATTTATCGAACAGTTTATCATTTACTTTTTATGTGTTTTGCTTTAGTCAGTATATATAGGTTAGTTGTTAGTATGATTGAAGTATGGTAGTATGTGTGTAGCTGTGAGTTGTTGTCTGAGTGGTGGATCTATGTATATGTATTTATTTAACAATTATCCCCAAAAAATATTTCTGTATCACATTTGAATCTTTTGTCTTTTTACTGAAAAAATAAATTTATTTTGTCATATTTTTGCCTTTCTTCTTGCAGCACTGTCCACTTATGTATATTACATGACGCTTAGCATATTATTAAAGAAATAGGTAGGGGATTTCCGCTTGTCTGATTGCTCTATGTTTCCCCTATGATCCCTCTACCTTCATTTGCCTAAATAGGGGCCCCCTTTGTTTGATTGCCTATGCACTCCTTTAGCCTGGTTCCAATTCCACAGTACAACTGTCATGTCGTCCTGGACTCATGTCCCTCACTTGTGTCATGCCCCCTCCTCATCTGATACACAGGTGTGGCCCTTACAGTCTGTGACTTAGGTCACTTGGGTACTGTGTACTTGCAGTTACCTGTGGTTCAAGTTGGGGACAGCATCAGTTACAGGAACTTTGTGGTGGGCTGCATGGGTGGTACAATTGCTCACAATGCCTATGATCTGACATGTACTCTGGGTATGGCTTTAATATGTGTTCCAATTGCTGCTCTGACTCACCACATGTCTGGGGTATGTGCCACACACCCATGCTGCTGCAGAGACCAAGGTAGGAGCCTCAGAAGTATGTACATCATGTGTGTGACACATGCATAGCCACCTGCCTAGTGTTCAGGGTAATACCATGTTGCACATGGACCAGGACTGTAATGCCTACTCCGTACATCGAAGGCACTCTGTTCTCCCACTCCCGTGTGTCAGCATACATATTGGGCATTGTGAAGAGTGCACTCAGGTGTATACCTCTGTGTCACCGTGGTGTGGCCTTGCTTTTTGGACTCCTGGAGTGTTTAACAATTTGGGGTGGCCAGCCATCTGAGTTGTGACTATGGGATCTGCACATAGGTTAATGCATAGGTCTCTGATCCCTTGACTGTGCACAATGTTGTATGAAACATTGAGGTGCAGGCAGCTTTGGTTCATTCTCATCAGACGGTGAAGTGCTCATGTGTATTGATTTGTGTTTGCAGTCACTCAAATGTCTCATTTGATTGACGTGGGATCATCTCAGTCCTCATGATGTGGGTGGTCAGGGGTGCACATGTGCACCTGTCAGCTACAGGGCGTACATTCCAAAAAATTCCATGATTGTGACACAGTGCAGACTGGTGTTGTGTGTATGCACTGCCCCTGTGACAGGAGACAGTTATGACTGACTTGCCAGACAGGCCTGTGCCATGACATTCCAATCGCAAAGGGTGATCCAGCAGTGGTGTGATATGTCCTGCATGCACACCATTGTCGCATTGTCTATCAGGACATGAGGACATCATTGTGTCTGGTGATGGAAGCAAAACCCGCATATCAACAGAGACTTTGCCCATCACTTTTCCTGACACATGTCCTGAGTCAGTGGCAGGAGATGGCATGTGTTTGGAGTGACACATTTCCATATGTTCTCTTGGATGTCCAACAACTGTGTATGTGGTGCATGTGTGCACATATGATTAGTCGCATACAACAGGCAGCAGACAGATGGGTGCATGGACAGGTAGGATATGTGTGGCATGACTGACTGTCAGGCAGACAGGGGGCTTCTTCAAATCAGTGTCAGCACTTATTGCAATGTCTAGCAAATAATGGCAGGGCTTGCTCTGTGATGTGCTGTACTTACTGTGGTGTGTGTGGTCAGTACAGGTGACTAATGTTGCTCTGTTTATCCTGATTGTTTGCAGATACATCCATGGCCACAGGGGGAGACAGCTCCACGGACCAAGAGGAGCGGCAGAGCCAGACTGGGTCCACTGCAGGGGAGAGCGAGGGACCCAGTGGCACGGAGGGTGAGGGGAGCCACACTGAGGAGACCTCAGCTACGACCACCTCGGCTGGGGAAAACAGCTCTTCCAGTGAGGACTCCCTTGTGGAGGCGGGTGTCAGCAGACCAGAGGCAACGTCAAGCAAGTCTGTCCCCGTCCACCACCACCATCTCCACCCTCCCATCTGCTCCCATCCCACATGTCCGTGGAGGCTCCCGTGTAGGGGAGCATGTCTCCTTCATGCCAGGCACCGCACCCCTGCCTCTGTCCCCCTGCTGCCCTGAGTGTGGAGTCTGTGGACTTGCTGAAACAGATCCATGTAGGGCAGACTTCAATGCTGAGTGTCCTCCATGCACACACGGGTCTGTTGACACAACTGGTGTCATTCATGGAGGGCATGTCATCTGGCATGTCTGCCCTACATCGGACCAATCAGTCCATGGCCTCCTCACTGACGGCAGCAGTGTCCCTCCTGCAACAGTCACTCACCCCTCCTACCTCTGCCCCATCCACAATCCCAAGCACCCTACCTGTCCCAAGCACACACACACCGGCACCGGCACGCACCAGCACAGACACAAGCAGCACACAGACACACAAGCCAAAATCCAGACGCACACGCACGCACAGTCAGGGGACTGATACCTCACTCACAGGGGATGGGGCCCAGACACACACACACGCATCCACAGGTACTCCGCAGTCCTCAGATACCTCTCCCTCCAAAACCCCTTCCCTTGCCTCACCTGCAACCCCCCCTCCCAGAAGCTCTTCCTCTGTGAGCTTGGCCTCTTCCCCACAGATACATCTGACACGAAGTCCAGGCGGAAGAGGCGACCACCACACACAGAGGGAAGTGCCCCTCACACCCGGATACCCTCCCTCAGGCACAGGCAGACTGAGGACCCCATTCGAAAGTCCCCCCGGACCAGGAAGGGCAAGACCCCACCACCACCACCACGCAGCTCCACCACACAGTCTCTCTCCTCCATCCCCCAGGCCACCACTCCACAGGTTCCACCGCCACACCCTGCCCCAGGTTCCCCCACACACCGATACTGCATCCCCAAACTGCTAAGGCCCTCCCCCTACCACTTGCTCTTCCACCCCAAACCAGACGCTCTGCCTGTTTGTGCCACTGGTGTGGAGACCGGGTCCCCCCTGTCCTGCTCACCTCATCTGCCCCCCTTCCACTCCCTTGGAGTTATGCACTGCAGTGGAGTCCACAACCACCCCGTCTGACTCGGGCACTGCAGTGGGGACCCAGTCCACTCTATCTGACCGGCCCACTGCAGCACCCACACCATCTGACTTGTGCCCTACAGTGGTGCCGGCCCCCACTGAGTCAGACACCTCCACTGCAGTTGCCGGTGACACTCCTGCACCCACCACCCCTTCACTGCCTCCTTCTGGCATCCCCTGATCCTGTCCCTGCGGTGCCTGGCCTGCCCCTTGTATGCCCCTCCCAGGGGGATGTCCCCTGTCCGTACCAGTGCAGGCAAGCAATGGGTGACAAGTTGTCACATATCACCCTGTTGGGACTGTGTATTTGGACTGGCCATTGGCCTTAGTTTCTTTTGGACTTAAAATTTTAGTTTAGCATTTGCTGAATAAAGCCTCTTTTTGTTTACTTGTGGTTTTTCTTTGGATGTACATGATGTAGATGAGTATCATCATGCATTTGCAGTTGTAATAGTGTTCAGATCAGGAAAATGAAATGTTGCTGTGATGGACTCCATGTGGTCCATGGGATATGTGTCCTAATGTAGTCTGGATCTATAGCATCCTTTGCTGCAGTCTGAGGGTGTAATGTTCAGCATTTGACACAGGGATGTACGTTTTGCATTTGTAAATTAACATCTTTGGCTTACACTGATGCACATCTGGTGGGCTTACCACTGTTCAATGTTTCTATTTCCCTGACTGTGTGCCCATCTCCACTGGACATGCAGTTTAGCACATCAATGTTGAAGGACTCATCTGTGTATACAGTGCAACTTGCTTGACACGTGATTTGGGTGTATGCAGATGACTGACGTGACACTCCCGTACCCAGGCTGATGTGAGCAGAGCCTTCAGTGTGTTGTAGTTGTTTACTCACTGACCGAGTGTTCTGCTGACATGTTTGAGTCGTGCACAGACAAGGTTTGGCACAGCGGACCTTCCACAGGAGTGGAGTGCCCTCACGGCAGTGTGTAATCCCGTGACATTGCCTGGGCCCGTGTTGTGTTTTGTGTGAGCATGTCTGTGTGTGTTCACTTCCCTTTTCCTACACAGGCTGTGTCCCTAGGAATGTTCCTGTTTGTGATGCTTGCTGAGTTGTCCTGTGTTCATCCAGCATCTTGGACCTGGTTTCTCCGGGATGTGGGTGCATGGCAAACTAATGTTCATCAGGTTGTCATCCCTAGTTGTCTTTATTGTCAGGGCTGGGGATGTGGTCAAACGCAGATGGGACACAGTCAGGATTCCCCTTGGCACTTGTTGGTTACACAAGTCATGTAATTTTCAGTTTGTGGTAGCTTTCAGTGATTGTGACACGTTGTGTGTGTGACTGCTGCCACTCCTCAGGGTCAGAGCTGCAATGTTGGAAGTTGTCTATGTGTGTTCTTTGTGGGTCACCTTGGCTTCTTCATTGGTGTGTGACTGTGGCCGGGATCCCATTGATTGGGGTGGATTTCACGTCATGCCCATGTACGGCATACTGTGCAGTGTGTCAGACATTCACAAGTCTTGTTGACTGGCCATGTGTGATGGGTTTCTGCACCTTAGTTCCCACCACCACCCCTGGGATTGTCATGGGTGCATGTGCAATGTCACCAGTCCATGTGAGCTTCACTGCTGCACATTGGTGGAGATCAAGGTGTGTAGTGTTGAGTGTGTGCAAATGTGAGTTGTTGCATGGCTAGACCCCTACCTCCATATTGGCCTTGCCTGACAGGCCGTGCTGATTGATTTGTGCTTGTGTAGGTGTGATGGTAGTTAGTTGCTCAGGACACATGGCTGTGGTTCACAGTGTGAACGACATCTACCTTTGTCATCACAGTGGGATTATCATGCAGGCTAGTGTCACCACAATGTGGGGTCCCTGGGGGTAGTGCTGTGGTGAGTCTGTCTCTTGCTGTGTTAGTTGCTGTTCCTACAAGCTTGTGTGACATGTGTAATTTGGGCTCCCTCTCATCTAACAATGCCTGATTTCCCACATAGGGGAATCCGATCCATGAGTTACTTTTGTGTGGCACTGTATACACATCTGTGTAATTGGGATTCAGGCCTCCTCATGTGTTGTGTGGTTGCCTGGGGACACTAGCACACCCCCATCACCTGTTGTGTTTGATATGCAGTGTGAGGCTGCCTGTTTGTGTTTGTGCATCTGCACCACTGCATTGGCATATCTTTAGTGTGCCATTGGCTGTATGTTGTTTGGTGGATTTCCCCTGCTGTCCCTGGGACTCCTAGGTCATCAGTCAGCACAATAATCATGGTTTGTATGTCCCATTGCTGCCATGGTATGGTATTTGTTCACCTCACATCTACAGTCTCCACAGGATATCTACATTTGTGTGTCCATTGGTGCAGATATGTGGGTCTGCATTATGATGGTCACTTCTGTCATTGTGTAATTGATAAATGTTGACAATGTCAGCCCCCATGGGTGATGTTTGTCTGCACATGGCCAAAGGTATGTTTTATTTGCACTGCACTGTTTGCCTCACCCAATCTATGTTGCTATGGGACACAACCACTACTTTGCCACTGATGTGTTTGTTGTTGTGTGACCAGGAATCATCCATGCTGGTTGGCAGTTGCAGCTTTTTCCATGACAACACTTACCTTTTGGTCACTGTGATGATGGGGGTTTAGACCCCATTGCCACAATGTTCAAAATGTGCTTCAGCTATGGACCCCACACTTACCTTTTGGTCACTGTGATGATGGGGGTTTAGACCCCATTGCCACAATGTTCATAATGTGCTTCAGTTATGGACCCCACACTTACATTTTGGTCACTGTGATGATGGGGGTTTAGACCCCATTGCCACAATGTTCAAAATGTGCTTCAGATATGGACCCCACACTTACATTTTGGTCACTGTGATGATGGGGGTTTAGACCCCATTCCCACAGTGGTCATGGTCTGCTTGCATTGTGGAGGCCACACACATTTATGTGTGACACATGTGATAGGGGGTCACATTGTATGTTCAATGTCATGTTCAGTGTTGTAGGCATTTGACACAGACTACACACTCTTGTCATGATGTTGGGGGATGTCTTTTCTGACATTCCTTTTGTTGGAGTATGCTGGTTGTGTCATGCATTACCCGTCCTATGAGTGGGGATGGTAGTAGTGGTAGACATTCAGGCCCCCATGAGTAGGGGTGATGGTAGTGGTAGGCATCCAGGCCCCCATGAGTAGGGGTGGTGGTAGTGGTAGGCATCCATCCCCCTATGAGTGGGGATGGTAGTAGTGACAGGCATCCAGGCCCCCATGAGTAGGGGTGGTGGTAGTGGTAGGCATCCAGGCCCCCATGAGTAGGGTGGTGGTAGTGGTAGGCATCCAGGCCCCCATGAGTAGGGGTGGTGTTAGTGGTAGGCATCCATCCCCCTATGAGTGTGGATGGTAGTAGTGACAGGCATCCAGGCCCCCATGAGTAGGGGTAGTGGTAGTGGTAGGCATCCATCCCCCTATGAGTGGGGATGGTAGTTGTGACAGGCATCCAGGCCCCCATGAGTAGGGGTGGTGGTAGTGGTAGGCATCCAGGCCCACATGAGTAGGGGAGGTGGTAGTGGTAGGCATCCATCCCCCTATGAGTGGGGATGGTAGTAGTGACAGGCTTCCAGGCCCCCATGAGTAGGGGTGGTGTTAGTGGAAGGCATCCATCCCCTATGAGTGGGGATGGTAGTAGTGACAGGCATCCAGGCCCCCATGAGTAGGGGTGGTGTTAGTGGTAGGCATCCATCCCCCTATGAGTGGGGATGGTAGTAGTGACAGGCATCCAGGCCCCCATGAGTAGGGGTGGTGTTAGTGGTAGGCATCCATCCCCCTATGAGTGGGGATGGTAGTAGTGACAGGCATCCAGGCCCACATGAGATGGGGTGGTGGTAGTGGTAGCCATCAGGCCCCTATGGGTGTGTATGGCATTGGTGATAGCCATCCCGCCCCTATGGTTCGGCTGTTGCTAGTGTACGTCATTTCTGCATCCCTATGTGTGTGTGACATATGACGGGTACGTGTCGTTTGTTTGTGTAGTGGGTGTTTGACTTACCGTCTGCGCCGTACGCGTCTGTACCGGTTCCAGTAATAGATGTAGAGTATTGGTAGGACCTGCGAAATGGGATTCATGGTTGGGTCGTCTCGTTCGGGTTTCTCGTGGCTTCGACTCGTACTCGTCGCTGGCTTGTTCGTCTCGTAGCCGTGGATCATCTTGTGGCGCGAATCGGAGCTTATGTGCAGCTCTCCCGGATGCTCTGACGTGCCGGACGTAGCGACGGGTTCGACGCGTACGAAAGGCGCATCGTACTAGTCCGGCCGGAAGTGCTGTATATTTACTTCCGTGCGACTCGATTCGGCGTTTACGGATCCGGCTCGGGCGGGGAACAGGAGCTGGATTGGGTACGTACGGCTGGGTCGGAATCTGAGCAGTTATGCGCATCGTACTTGCTCGTTCGGACGACTGTTCGAATCGGTCGGGAAACACGCATTCGGCTTGGTTTTTTCCGGATGAATAGTGTTAGGTGCGCTTCCGGCCGAGATCGGAATCGGCCCCTTAATCCTCTATGAATAGGAGAACCTAGTGGTGCTCCTACCAAATGGCAAAAGGTTTTTGATAAAGAACAATGGCCTTAAAATGAAATATTTTAAAATCTTTTGGGAGTTGAATTAGATTTTGATGCACGTGGGACAGGCATCAAAAAAGTGTCTGGTGTCCTGTCTACCCTATTCATTGTATAAACATAAAACATCACTCTAAAAAGGGATGATGGAACATCTACATATTTTTGAAAAATGTCTCACGTCAGCCAAATTCTAAACCCACCCCATGGTTTTGAGTCAATTCTTTTGTCTTATTACAGAATTCCTTATAGATAGTGATCCAAAAAATAGAGAAGTAGAGAATTGTTCAGTGGAACAGCATCAAAACAGAGTGCTTTTTTGTCAGTACAGTGAATATTTAGGGCTACTTTGATCACTCATTCATATGATGGTGGAGACTGCCTATAATAACGGAAAAGGTGTTTATAATGGGATTGAATGTGAAAGGTTGCAATAAAAACCAAATACTTTTTTTCTTTTTTGCAAACTCCTAACTAAATGATCATGCATTTTGGCTATTATTGATGGGTTTTAGGTGATAATAGAAATAATAACACACGTTAAAGTGTATGTTGCAGATGAGTAATTAGGTATTTGGAAGTATGGGGCTCATAAGACATACACATGCTTTTAGAGCTGCTTTTATACCATGGCTTATGACTATGAATGCCCGATAAACAATTTCCTGTTTTATGAATAGTTCGAATAAATTTACTTAAATTATTAAAACACTCCTATTTTTGTTTTTTTCTGGTGAGCTGTCCTTCCATTCACTTGAATACTTCTTGGCATTTCTGCTGCCCAATGTAATATAGGTGAGGACACTAGGAAACAATGTCGAAATAGTGACGTGGTTTGTATCCCTCATCTTATTTTTGGGGGAGTTGGCTCCTCAACACTGCAAAAGTGGTTTCGATAGAGAAAGACATGCCTGGCAAATTATTTAATAATGTGGTATTAGTAGTCCACAATAGAATCGAGTAAAAGGCAGATTCAAACAAATGAAGGAGTTTCCTTAATAATAAAAAAAATCTTTGTACGCACTTGACTGTAGGGAAAAGCTCACTTTGCCTGGAATTCTATAGTACTGTAATGGCACTGTTGAAAGAAAATGTAGGATACTGGAGCCCTACTATGCTTAAGGAATGCTGCAGGGGTAATGCACAAACTGATGTGATACTACAGCACTGCTAGAGCACGGCTGACGAAATATAACTTCAGTGGAGCTCAACAGTACTGACATGTCTCTGGTGTGAGCGCTCACAGTGCTGCTAGGAATGCAACAATGTGATGGAGATATAGCATTAAATGGGCGAAGAGCTGTTAGGAAATTCACACAACTGGAGTCCTAAAACAATAATTCAGGCACTCCCAAACACACCATTTACAAACACACTCAAGTATCAGTTCAAGGATCAGTTTATTTCGGAAATGACAATGCATAAAACTCAAGAATTACATATCTACAATTAATGTCCTAATTTTAAATATTTAAAAACATCATGGTATATCTAAATATGATTTAAAATATCCACCTTCTTACAAATAATTAATTGATCATAATGTCCACTCCACATATTCATTTAATGGGCAGCAATACATTTCTTATGTAAATTACTGGGAAATGGCAAAAACACCAACTTGGGTGGCTGCTGTTTTAGATAACTGTACGCCAACACCAGCTACATACTACACCCTTGCCCTTTTCTGCTGAATGGGCATAGCTCATTTTGTGACACTTGTTCTTTGTGCGATGCTTGGATTTTTCAGAATCCCTATGAGTTCAGTGCAGTAACATTGATGGCAGCACCACCAGTCTTAAAACCATTCCAGCACCACTGCCCATAGGGCAACGGGAGCACTTACAGCACTGGCACCATCTGACTCCCTCAGCTGCAGGAGTCAGGCTCCGAGCAGGAGAATCTACTGAAGCGCCTGCATGGGCACGGCAAGGGCCTCATTGTGTGTGCACTGAATGGCTGAACAGTGCGCATGCTCACTTTTGTAAATACAGCATGTGTCTTTTGGCCCTGGCTGCCTGACGTCAGCAGAGGTTAAAGTAGAAGAAGTTATGCCCAAGCTGCTGCTGAGTTGCCTCTGAAGACAAGATAATCACAATAACCACTGCATTCATAATGATTGGTGGAAAGCAGTCGACGGCAGTTAGTAAACGAACATAGACTTACTTAGGACAGAGTGCTGGAACTGGGAAAATGAATGATTTGAGTGTTATTTGTTTCATTTTAGGCTAAACAAAATGCTCAGGTAACTTTGTTTTATAGAAGAAAAGTGGGACTTCTTTTTTATACCAAGTCTTTTCCCCACTGAAGTACACAAAGATCAGACTTATGTAGTCTGCAGTGCTCGTCCAAGTGTGGCTGATGGTAAAATAGATATCCTCAGTGGACATTCAGGCTTCAGTGTTGCTTGCTTCAAGAGTTTTGAATAACACTAGTAGAGTGATGTACTAGATACTCAACCAGTGTCTCCTATTCGACCATCTTTCAAAACTTTGCCCCTTCCTAGTAGTGTACCTGTGTGTCACCAGTGTGCTTGTGTGAGTACAAGATAGCCACCATATTTTGTGAGTGAACTGTGAGTGATGTGCCTGTGTAAATGCAGGATTAATACTATATTTTGTGAGTGCAGGGTAAGTTGTCTACAGGTTGAAAGTTGTGCCTGTGTGAGTGCAGCCTGAGGAGTCCCTGCATTATATGTCTTTGTGTGCATGCACCTTACAGGAGCCATACCTATTGGCTTTGGTAATGCTTTTATGGTTATGGGTTTGACTTGCGGATATGCATTGCAGAGTGGAAATATAATGTGTGCATGAGATTGATAGTGAGTTTTGATATGGCAGATGCAGACTCTGTCGAAGGAGATTGATGAGTGTCGGGAACAGCTGACAGGCTGGGATGTCACCCTAGTGAGGGGTTCCAGTTACTCTGCTTGCACTAGAGCCCAGGGAAACCTAGCTATCCCACTGCCCTTACATGTTCATTTATGGGTCAGGTCGCATCTACAGGTGATGTGTGTATGCTGCTTTTAAAACTCTGAATGGTATTGTCACTTTTGCCAAACACTTGGGAGTCAGCAATCATAGACCAGTGAGTGTGAATAAAGTATCTAGAACTGGAAAAGCATAAAGAGAAATGCGTTTGAAAATAAAGATGAAGGATCAGACAGGAATATTAGGTGGCCTAATCAATGGCAATGTAAATTACTTACCGAACCGTGCATATACTTAAACTTGGTAGCTTCAAGCCAATGTCAACACTGCATTTCATTTACAGATTAAAAATGAAAGCTGAGCACAGATTTTTGCAGCCTCATCATGCAAGCTACGATCAAAAATGACAAAAAACTGGCATGGCATCTAAATATCACTCCAATCTCAACAGCATTTACACTGTGGCTTGGATGCGGTGGGTAAGACTGATGTTGGGCTGATGCATTTCCAAAGCTAAATCCAATGAAAACAAACGTTATGTTGTCCAGTGAGAATGTTTCAGTTACATTTACCGTTAGGTAGTGGTAGCATACCGTTTGAGTGGTGTGTCTGCTAACTAGAGCTGGCGTTCCCCTTTGGTATATTGTTTCTGTTTCCATGAAATCGGTACATTGCTGGAACCCTTGCTAATAACTTGGCAAAGATTGATTGGTTCTCTCTGACATGGTTTACATTTTGGTTAGATTTACGAATTCTATGTGTTTTAGATAGAAGGAAATTCACAAAATATCCATATATATTGCAGATTTATGACAATGTACCAGGTTCTCAGAAAGGGCAAATATAGGAAACTTTATGATTCTTGTAAGATTCCCGGTGTAAACCTGCCCCCACGTGACCATAGGTAAGTGAATTCACCCCTTTGCTGAAAATCTGTAGGGGCTGGTTCAGGATATTGTGGAGGATGGGGGGTGTTATATTTCTTTGCATGTGAGAATGTTTTTATTCCTTCTCAGTACCTGAAAAGGGTGGCTTGCTGTTGTATGTACACTATCCCTCACTTTCTCCACAACTGGCAAATGTTAGCGGTCTAGTTGACCACAACAGAAGGTGGGAACCCTTACTATTTAAGGCCGATGCTAGCGCGGACGCGCAGGTATTACGAGTGAGTGTGTGCATAACGCTGCACTTAATCTCCTAAAAATTGCTATTATCACTACCAAAATTTCTCAAATCATGGGTTTTTACAGTTTTTAAGACTTTTTTACTGTGCTGAATATCTGCTTACTTGCGAAACTCAGTATTCAGGAAGCTAAGGTGAGCTGGTGTACCGCTGTATGTCAGAGCGGGTTACCAAATGAACGCCATCTGTGTCAGAGGTCTAGTTGACCACAACAGGAGGAGGGAACCCTTACTATTTAAGGCCGATGCTAGCGCGGATGCGTCAGCGGTGTGCCAAAGGCAAGCCCGTCTACGCCCGGCCGAGCACCAGCCGCGTACAGTGCCAGACTCGTTGTCGGTTGGACAACAACTCCCCAGCCACCAGGCCTCCTGCAATACACTAGAAAACAGCTACTTGATTTGGGTAATACGCCACCTACCACTGTAAACTCAGTTATATCACCGGGCATAATTGCAAAGAACATGGAAAGGGATAGAAAAAAATAAAATTGTGACCTACTGAGGGGCCGATTCCGATTTCGGCCGGAAAGGCACCGAACGATGGCCGGAGCCCTTCCGACCGAATCGGAACATGCCGGCCGGATTCCTTTCCGACCGAGCCATTCCGATGGGCTTGGTCGGAAAGGAATCCGACTCGGATTTCCGGATGGCTTCCGACGGGCTCGGAGAGCCCGTCCGCCATCCGGAAATCCTTCAGTACTCCCCCGGCCGCCTCTTAACGACCGAGGGAGTACGATGGCAGTTTTTCACTGCCTTTTTGTACCGGTCTTTCCGGCACGAAAAGGCAGTCGGAAATTGCCTTTGAGGCCGCCGAATGGCGGCCTGGGGGCACCTATGGGCCCCTCTGTTGATCCCTGCACCCGGTGGCAGGCACCTTGGGGTGCCGGCCACAGGGTGCAGGGATGAACTGCAACCTGCTTTTCACAATGCAAGCATGCCTTCCGCTCGGAATGCATGCTCCCATTGTGAAGTATACGAGTGCGACCGAACCCTCGTACTTGCAGGGCCGTAACCGACGACAGCAGGTCGGTCGGTTACGGCTCCTGACCGATGTCGGACGGACCTGAGTCCGTCCGACATCGGAATCGGCCCCCGAGTGTTAGATCACTAGTGGAATACCACACTGAAATACATCTTTTATTACAATCGCACAACAAGGATGCTTTAATTTTTAACTAAGACTTGGACCTCCCTCGACTCGGACGTCGAACTAGGGTTAGCCTGTCTACCAGGCTACCCAGTCTTCCACCAACCTTGGATCCGCAAAAAGGTGGGTGGGATGGGTATAATCCATGAAGAAAAGTGGGACCTTGCTCCGCTTGACCCGGATGTAAGTCTGGGTCCAGAACTGTGAGGCTTCTCCCTTAGAGAGAGCACGAGCCAGCTTTTCACAGGCATTTTATGCTATCGACTGCCAGGCCCAGCTAGCCCCTACTTACAATCTATGATTGATATTGTCAGTAATATGACTCTAACCCATTCTAGGTTTGTAATCCTGGGGGATTTCAACCTTTAATCGAGAGGCAACCCAGGACTGGATTTAAAAGATCTCATGGGGACCTGTGAGAACCTAGGGCTATATGAACAAGTGACAGAACCGAAGCATCAGGGTGGACACATTTTAGATTTAATCTTCTCCACCAAAGATTTGGTGGACATAGGAATTATTCTTCCCCTGTGCTGGAAAGACCACGTTCTGGTGAACTTCATCATTTAATCCAGGCTGGCACGAGCGCGCGTCCTGAAGTCCTCCTGAGGCTTGAGCCAGGAGAGACCACCGATTAGTTTTAAATGTGTTTTAGAATTTGTTTTTAAATACCTGAATACTTGCTTCCATGCACTTGCGATTTTTGCACTGCTCAGAACTTTTAGGCTCCCGGGGTCCGCATTTGACACGCGCGGCCGCCATTTTGGGAGTAGACAGGGTTGCGGGCTAGTCTGTCCCCCCCCTGAAGGCATTTAAATCCAGGCTGGCGCGAGCACGCGTCCTGAAGTCCTCCTGACGCTTGAGCCGGGAGAGACCACCGATTAGTTTTAAATGTGTTTTAGAATTTGTTTTTAAATACCTGAATACTTGCTTCCTTGCACTTGCGATATTTGCACTGCTCAGAACTTTTAGGCTCCCGGGGTCCGCATTTGACACGCGCGGCCGCCATTTTGGGAGTAGACAGGGTTGCGGGCTAGTCTTTCCCCCCCCTGAAGGCATTTAAATCCAGGCTGGCGCGAGCGCGCCGCTGGCACGCCGAAGGCGCACCTAAGGCAAGCCCGTCTGCGCCCGTCCGCGCCTGTCCCGCGCTCAGCGCCACCCTTGCTGCTCAAAACGTATTAGGCACAAAGGTGCCTGTACAATATTCTAGCAGTTTCCTAAAATGTATAAATAAGACTTACACAGACAAGAATTGCTGTGCTATTCAACTTGAATCCAGGTCCCCACAGGCACAACTGATTTGCCCGGGATGCAGTACGAAACTATCAGTTGCCGGCATAAACAATAAACCGCCAGGGAGAGTAAAGGACAATCCTTCTACAGTTTGGAAGTGTGTTCTTCTTAATGCAAGGTCCTTAGTTAAACACAGCACTGAATGTGCCTCACTTATCGAGGATGAGAAGATAAATATTGCATTCATCACAGAAGCCTGGACCGACGATGCGTCCGGCCCTGACATAGTTAAAGCCACGCCTCCTGATTATCTCTGTTATACGTTGAATAGATCACAGAGGAAAGGAGGGGGTTTAGCGGTCATATATCATAAATCAATCTCAGCTTCCTTTAACCCACTATCTAGTGAGGAATGTGAAGCGCTGGATTTCTGCTTTCAGCTCTCTTATCACTACACATTTAGAGGCACCCTCATCTATAGGCCTCCGGGCCTGAGAAGACGGTTTCTAGATCAAGCAGGTTGTATTATGGAAAATGGGATATGTGCTAACTCCTATACAGTGCTGGGAGACTTTAAGTTCCACCTGGAGCTGTTTTCAGATCTAGATACTATCAATCTTCTAGACCTGATGAATGGCGGAAGCTTAGAGCAACTAGTGATGGGTGCCACTCACCAGGCAGGTCATATTTTAGATGGCATTTTCTCTAATAACCCACAGCTGAGGTTCACTGGCCTTCTTCCCTTAGTCTGGACAGACCACAGGGCCGTACTATTCGAGCTCACGGTTATGAACCACGCCGCTCCGAAACCACAAACAAAATATATAGAGAAAAGAGCTTGGAATAAGGTAGAAGCCAAGGATTTACAGGAAGTACTATCCTCAACCTGTACCACGCTACCCAGAGATCTGGACGAAGCAACTAGGTCTTACTCAAACTGGTTGGAAGCAGCAGGAAATAAGCTCGCACCTAAAAAACTCCTCCGATTTAATAGACAGCGGCCTTCATCTCCATGGTACTCGCAGGAGCTTAGAAATCAAAAATTACATTGTAAGCACCTGGAAAGAAACTGGAGGAAGGAATATAAAGATAAGGAAAAAAATGAATACAAATTGAGTATTGCTCAGTATAAACAGTTGCTTCTAAAAACCAAATTAGACTACTTCACTAGGAAAATTAACTCCGCAAAAAATTCGCCAAAAGAACTTTTTAAAACTGTTACTACCCTGACCCATCCAATTGTGCCTACCATTTCGGCTAGCCAAGAACTGTGTAATAAAGTAGCGAAGTTCTTCTTTGATAAAGTCAGCGCTATTTTCTTAACTTTCTTGGACTTAAATATCAAGAATACTACCGTTCCAAGGATCAGTTCCAAGATAGACGAAAACAGGATCTCTGTACTGGATAGACTCGCCCCTTTATCAGTTTCAGACACTCTCGATCTCCTCATGAAAGTGAAATCAGGTTCTCCGTATGATCCCTGCCCAGTATCCATAGCTAAATTGGCAGCAGAGCCAGTTTCACACACCCTGACCACCATCATAAATTCAATGTATTCAGAGGGCTACTTTCCCAGAGAGTGGAAACAGGCATCCATTTTGCCCCTGCTAAAGAAACCTAGCTTGGATGCCAAAGACCCTAACAATTTCAGGCCCATATCTAGATTACCACTCCCGGCGAAAATTATAGAGAGAAACATGAACCCGCAACTCAATGTGTTTTTAAAAGAATCACAGGCGCTAAACCCAACCCAGTAAGGTTTTAGAGAGGGGCATAGCACGGAGACAGCGCTACTCAAATCCACGGAGGAGATTAGGACCATTTTGGATCAGGGAGGAAAGGCTACATTGATTATGTTGGAACTCTCGGCAGCCTTTGACACGGTCCATCATGCTTTGCTGATGGACCGATTGCACAATATCGGAGTCCAGGGCAACGCCTGGAAACTTTTCAATTCATTTTTATCCAACAGAACCCAAACGGTTGCCCTGGGCGAATATAAGGCGGATTCATTCTCACTACCCTGTGGAGTGCCGCAAGGGTCTTCTCTGAGTCCGACACTTTTTAATATTTATGTGTCCTCTCTGGCGCCCCTAATTGAATCTTTTGGCTTTAATCTGACTTCCTACGCAGACGACACCCAAATAGTGGTGTCTATACGGCCTGAGGAGATGCCGGGAACTGCGTCCCTGCTCCAGGATTGCATGAACGCCGTAGGGGTCTGGATGGCACAAAATTGCCTAAAACTCAACTCCGGTAAAACGGAGGTTGTATTATTTGGCAATAACCCCAACTTTTGGACCTCGGACTGTTGGCCGGATACTTCAGGGCCCCTCCCCACTCCCAGGAGGAAAGTGAAAAATTTGGGAGTGTGGATTGATAACGACCTTAGTTTTAGGGAACAGGTCAACACAGTGGCGTCACGGATTTCCTATATTTTGAGATCCTGCAGGAAAATAATGCCTCTGCTCCCTAAAGACTCCAAAAAAACAGTCATTACAGCGCTAACAATGTCCAGACTGGACTATTGTAATAGCTTATATTTTAATATCCAGGAAGGACTGCTGAACAAATTACAGATCTTGCAGAATGCAGCGGCCAGACTCCTTACTGGCATACCAAAATATGCCTCCATCTCGGCAGAGATAAAAAAACTCCACTGGTTGCCGGTTAGAAAACGCACCAGATTCAAAGCTTTATGTCTGGTCTTCAAAGCCCTTCATGGAACTGGGCCAGACTACCTTCAACAGAGATTACGCTGGTATGTACCAAAAAGATTGTTGAGGTCATCAGATGCAAAATTGGTGACGGTGCCACGTGTGAAAAAAGCCAGTTGGGGGGGGCAGAAGTTTTGTATCCAATGCTGCGAAGGCATGGAATGACCTCCCAATACAGCTAAGAATTATGACCAATTTAATGGCCTTTAGGAAAGCATTAAAAACATGGCATTTTAGGAAATAATTCTGGTGTTGCCTCTTCCATTCTTTTAGCTTTCAGCAGGACTTCGTACAGCGCCAGGACACCTTCGGGTAGCAGTAGCGCTCTAAAAATGTCAATAACAATAACAATAACAATAACAATAACAAAACGCTAGATTGGTCCTGCAGAAGACAACCTCCAATGGTAGGAGGTGTGGCAGAGAATTAAATAAACTAGTCAAAACAGCCAAGGAAAAAAATCCCTGTTTAATATGGCTCTCCCCATTGATGCAAACAAACCAACAGAAGGAAATTACATAGACTATGGAAATAATATTAAAACCACTCTGGACCTAGTGGTTCCAGTCAAGGAACTAAAAAACACACGGAAACCGTCAGCCCCTTGGTATTGTAGTGTAGCTCCTATTTCCCTAATAGGCTCTGCGCATTGGAATAATATCCCCTATAGGTTTGACATAGGACTAAGGTCAGTATGTCCCTATCGAGTATATTAAACTTAATTACTTGTGCCAGCTAGCTCAGAGGCCACTAGAAACTCCATGACAAACAAGAAGGGAGTAGTTTCTGGCAGCCGCAAAACATGACAACTTTGTTTCCCTTTAGAATCAGAACGTGTCCCAGAGTCCTGGAGACAATAGATAACTATTTCACTCAGCTCAATCGTGCATGCTTAGTTTTCCTCAAAGTTACACAGAAAGAATAGACGGGCGTTTCAATAAAAGGTTTATTGAACAGTCTTGTTTCTGGTGTAAGTAAAATGTGCTGTTACAATCACAAGACAGTATGCAAGATAAATAATGTACAGCGTAAGCAGTAGAAATAAATAATACTGCGCTAGCATGATCTTTAGTAGATATTCATTTACATAAATAACATAGACTAAAAATGCGAGTACTCATACGATGCGTTGCTAAGCTAGTTCTACCCCAATGTACCTAACCTAACCTAGGTGTAGGGAGAGGTATGAAGTAGGTGAAGTATTCCTCACTATGGTATACTAAGAGTATGTTAAGTCTAGTATGCCTAGTATGCCTAGTATGCCAAGAGTCCCTCTAGGTTCTAGTCAGCTCCATACCTTAAGAATGAGAGAGGTGGGAATCTCTTGCCAGACTTGAGCTCCAACACCCCGCGAGGGAAGTCAGATCACTGGAAGCTGGACTCTCTGCGTGCAGGGATGACAGCGTCTTCTCAGTGCGTCAGGCCGGGAAACAGGCTCCTCTGAAGTCGAGGTCTCCTCTGATTTACAGGGGCTAGGGAAGGTATATTTATACCTGAGAGGTACCTCAAAGTGTTAGCATTGACGTGAATCGGACAGCGGAAGACGTCATGAATGAACCCCAAAGGTATAACGGTTCATGCATAATAGATGAGTCCTTGAAGAAATCAATAGTCCTGTGCTAGGGAAACTCCCGAAGCCTAAGGGTCTGTTCTTCAAGAACTCGTTGTGACGTTAGGGTGGACGGATGTCGGAGACCATGCCTGTATTTGGAGTGCACGGTTTAATGCCTAAATAAGGACTGGGATTTTATGCCTATATAAGGGCAGGGCGAATTGTGCCTATATAAGGACATGATATAGGAAAACCTATATACGGACACCCTAAGAGGAATACAACACCCACTCCACTTTCGTGTGTACGATAATGCTAAAATGCTAAACATTTAAAATGCTAAACATTAAATGGAGTACCGCATATCGCTAAAATATTTCATAAAACCATTTAAAAGGCATTTAAAAAACCTATTAGAATGCAAAAGGTACTGTACATTTTAAGCATTGCTTTTCATTTCAGGCATATATTTAAAATAAGATGCAATATGAATGAAATAAGCAGTAATATTTACATGTGACAAAAAAAATGAGCGTTAAGTTGTTCAAAATCAAAGTCATTTCATGTCATGAAAATTAATGAACTTTTTAGACAAACAAGATGACTAAGTGTCTGTGGAAGTACCGCGAAGTCTGTACTATAAGGCTAGTTCTACTTTAAGCAGATTGAAGTGCCATTTTAGTTCGAAAAATGGGAAAAAGTTCAATTTCGGGAAGAGTTCCAAGTTTTTTTGAAGTATGAAGGCCAAATTGTTACTGCATCTCTGGAACACTGTAGGCTGAACCAGAGTCAGTTTACGGGTCTGGTGTAAACATGAGATCATCTATTTCTGTAGACAAAACATCGTCCACTGAAGTTGGTGTCAGTTGGAACACCTCGTATAGTAGATTAATTGCACAGAGATGTGAAGCATCGCTTTCAGCATAGGATGCCGCAGCAATGTTCGCGTCCGTTGTTACCTGTGTGCCTGTAGATCTTTCTCGTACCTCAGCAGCAGCCGGAAGCGTCTGTGAGATCTCAATGAATGCTGTCATCAGGATTGGTAGCCTCTGGGGACAACACAGAGCATGGGCCGTTATCGGGACCAGCAGAGTATCGACATCCGTTGGCGTTGCTGATGGAAATGTTAGACAGGTATCCAACACGCATTCTTCACTGCATAGCAGGCATCGTAGAACAGGTAAAATGCAATCTTGCCAGATTGGTCTGAACAACAGGAACCACGTGGTATTCAGGTCCCGTAGACGAGTCATACCCAAAAGCTGTACTATTCGCTCACGGCACTTTCGTTCAAGGAGAGCTTTCTCCATTTCGCTCGGAGTGATGTCTGCGAATAGACTGGCCATAGCATAATAGCAGGAAGAGAAATAGAATTCCGGCCACATGTGCTAGAATTAATGGTATGCCACCGAACAGCGAATGTGCAAAGTTCGGGATGATACCGAGTATTGCCTGGAAAGGTGCTAACAGACCAGAGCAGATGCTCTTAAATACATGTACAATTCCGGTTGTATCAGACATATTAAAGATACGTCCTATCATTTCCACGAAATGTATAGGGCAGTTTGTACGTATTAAAGTCTGTATCTCAGCCGAAGTCCTTGCTACTTGTAGATCATAGGTTTCTTTGGCCGAGGTCAAAGGCACTGTTTGCTGTAAAAGCATGGCTTTCATTCTGCTCAAAGTATCAAATCTTATAAAAGAGACGTTCAGCGAAGGCCATAGAGGCGACTCCCTGACTGTGTCTATTGGGGCAAACAATACTTGCATACAGCAAGTGACCCTGGAGTTGACCGTTACTAGATATGGGATGCCTGGCAACATGCCACAGCAACTCTGATCATTCAACATGAGGTAACTCCCATTCGAAAGTTGTCCAAACGTTGGATTAATCACAGCAGCTGGTGTACCCTGCTGATGGCAAGACAAATTTGCCACAGAACCATTGCAAGCCCCGTGTAAAGAAATGTCCTGACATATAAGTGAACCGCTCAGTGCACTTTTACAGTGTGTACCGCTCAAAAACACTTCACGATCCCCACTCCAACATCTATATGTATATGGTAAATCCCAAGATGTTTTAATGTATTCCTTACCCAACCTTTCATATTTGCCTGCTTGCATTTGTTTGAGGCAATACTGAAACTGAAAAGTAGTCACAGGTAATGTGATTTTGCCATGAATGAGCCATTCTGTAGCTGGTTTTTCTGCCACTGTGAATGGTAACTTTTCCAGTTTTTCAATGCTCAGCACTGTATACTTTGCTCCTCTTTGTGCCAGTTCGATCTGTTTATCAGTTAGATTGTATTCTGCAAACAGAGCCGACGTGTTGATAAAACGCCAAGGCACATAGCCCGCACGCAAAGATTGCAGCGTCCAGCTTAATAACACAATAGAACGTAATTGAGATTGGCCTTGTTGTAACATCACCAAATCTTGTTCTAGTATGTCGATAGCAGAGGATACAATGCCATCCAATGAATATATTCTGGAGGACAAAGTTGTTAACCCATTGTCGACCACAGAGAGAGTTTTCTCTAAATTAATACGATCAAGTTCACGTATTCGTTCTGCGGCCTCCATCTGTGACACTTTCCATGCTTCATTATAAGCAGCATAAATGCCGGCATATATGAAACGTTTTTGACGTGGTTTTATTGGTCCAAGCAAGAATTCCCTAAGGTCTGCATCTTCTTTAAGTAAGGTTAAGTGTTGTTTCACATCCTGTAGTGTAGATTTCTGAAGCCAATCTAGGCATAATTTACCTACACTGTATGTTGTTACTACCCCCGGATGCTATCTTTGGACGTATCTTGGGTCTGGCCTATGAATAGTAAAGCCCTGAGTTTTATTCAGGAATCTTTCCTGACAGTTGTTCGTGTCTGTGGGCCAGATCAACCATTTTTTCCAATCAGGATTAGATCTGTTGAGTTGTAGTATATTGTCAACTGTCACCACTGCCTGTGTATTATTATTACTGGCAGGTGTTGGTACAGAAGGTGTCTTCATCTCTTTGATCTTGGCTAATCCAAGACAAGATGTTTGTTGGACAGTTTCATTCAAAAACATTATTTGTTCAGGGATGATACAGGCTCTAAATAAAGCTTCTATCCCCTGCACATGCCAATCTTTAGTACCCCACACAGTTTTTGTGTCTATTGTGTCTTTCCATAAGTCGAAACCCTGTCTAGACAGCTGGGCAATAAATGCTGCAGAGTAAATCTGTTTCGTATTAGTTAACATAATTTTCAGTCCTGTTTTGTTTACATTTTTATAGTAAAACGTTTCTGGATCAGATGTATTGTACCCTGAAAAATATGGAAACTTGTTAGCAAATGTTTTTGAACTACCTTGTGGTGGTGTATGACAATGCTCCCATTGGTTAAACATAAACACATTTCTTGGGTATGCAGATTTATGCAAATAATGATGACCATAGTGGTTATAACAATACAGTTGTTCATAGTCTGATGAACCCTCTAAATATTCATTTTTAGAAAATGCAGCAGATTTTTCTAGGTCAAACATTATGTTGTTTACAGTCTCAAAGTCCCAATTATCAGAGTAGGTACTGGACGAAATTAGATCACTTAGTGAAATTTTAAACAAATGTGGAATGTTCAATTGTTCCGTCGGGCCGAAGATGTCAAAATCTGTTTTGTCCCACACTATACCATCCTGTACAGGAACGGCTGTGATGTTCACTGATGACAAGTCTCTTGCTTCACGATGGGAAGATTTATGAGGTTTCAAAAGTAAGTTCACGTCTTTTCCTTCAGTATTCACATGGATGTATCTGCCACTTATAAGCATGCTCACAGTTGTAACCAAAGCTAGCCAGAGCAGGAAAACAAAAAGACCAGATGTAATCCAGAGTTCAATCCATGGTGAAACCAGATAAGTCTTTTTCAGAAAGTGAATAAAGTCTTGTACTTGCTGCTTGAATGTTAATGATGCTGGCGTCGTTTCAGGTTCACTCGGATCTTCTGAGAACGTATCAAAGTTGATGAAATAGCCAGAAGCAGTTCTGTCAATTGTTGGAATTGCATCAGGATTTGTAGAAATCGCTGGAACCAGTTGATAACTTGCCTCGTTGATGTAGACAGGTGTATTTGGATGAACTGTTACTTGGTTTTCAAGAGGGATGAGTTCCATTGCATGGTTGCTTAGTCCTTCATCTGTTACTGCTGAATTCTCGATGGTTATCAGTCTTTCAGTCTGAACCTCTTGGATAGTAGCGAGAGGAGGGCGTCTGCTACTAGGTCGGAGTCCACGAGGCCTACTATTTAGTATCGGCCACATACTGTGGTTTGATGAGGTCGATGGACACAAATCTTTTCTCCTTTCTTCCAGCAAGGGGCGGCAGAAGTACTGTTCTTGTTCCTTGAACTGCTAGGACAGGTACTGGTTGTCTGAAAGAAGGTCCAAATTCCTTCTTGTCCGCAATCTTTTCTCTGACTAGATCCCCAACTTTTGGAATCCAGACAGGCCTTGCTGGGACCGCCGGTTTTTCCCCAGTGGTGGTTGGCTGTAGGAATACGTTGCTTTGTTTCGTTCTTAACTCATTCAGTTCCTGTAAAACAGCCAAACGATCTTTGATATCAAACGTTTTATTTTCCACCACTGTGCCTACGTCATCGAGATCTGGTACCCACATTCTTGTCCCAAATAGGACCTCATATGGAGTGACCCCCCTAGAAAACTTCTTGGCAGGTTATTCAATGAGCGTTGGACCCCATAAAGATGTTTGACCCACCCGTCACCCGAACCTAATACCCTAGCTGTTATAGACTGCTTTATGTCCCGGTTTTTCCTTTCCACAACCGAATTTCCCTCAGGATGGAATGGAGAGGAGTACCGCAATGCAACGCCCAGACTGGCCATGGCTTCTTTGTAAGCCGAGACCTAAACGCAGGGCCCTGGTCAGAATGTAGCGTGCCTATTGAATATGTGCCGATAAAGACTCGCAAATCTTTTATAACAGTTCGAGCGTCAGCCGAGCGCTGAGGCCATATCCATAGGAACCTTGATTCAGCATTTGTGGGATTGCACTTGTCCAGTAGGACGCAGGCGCGTAGATAGTCTAATGCTGTCTAACAATGGTGTCTGTAGTGGGCGGCTACATTCGTAGCATGGTGTCTGGTGGCTTTCTCGCTGTAATTTACAGTCTAAGCAGTTATTGATGAATATGTGTATTTCTGTATTCATTCCAGGCCAGCAGTACATCTCTTTTAATGTTAAAATTGTTTTAGAGATCCCTTGATGTGACAGACCCTCCCCCAAATGTGCCACATAAATCAAAGCTGCTCTACGTTCCATGTTTGGAATTACCTTATCCCCCACTCCAGGGATTCGAGCAAAAGGAACGTTGTTCGCATCAATTACATAAGAGTACTTGAGTGGAAACTTTTTCGGTAACGCTGCACTGCTGCCCTTGCTTGAAGCATTGACAGCCAACATTATCTCACCGTCTATTTTTGTTTTTGAACGAGTGATCGCAGCTACAGAAGCCGTCTGAACAGCCCCCTTTGCGGCTTCGTCAGCCAATGAATTCCCTGCAACGTGAACGCCATCACGCTGATGACTCAGTGTGTGGATCACGTGAGCCTTTGGTAGTTCGTTTTTTAACTGAACTACTTGTTCCCAAAGCATTTTGTGCTTTATTGTGCCACCTTTCGCTACTTTGAAACCATTTTCAAGCCAGTTTTGTATATATTCATTATACGACTGAACACAGTAAAAGGAATCGCACACTATTAGTGTGGGGAATTCTCGATCTGTACTTTCAAGTGCCAGTTTGATTGCTTGTAGCTCAGCTCGCTGAGCTGTACAATCTCCTAGAGATTGAGATTTTGTGACCATAGGTCTGAAGATGCCATCTCGCATGCGACCTTTAACGATTGCACACGCTGCACTGTAAGCTTGCTTACTCCCTGTTGCGGGCTGTGCGGATCCGTCAGTGTAAATTATGAATTCGTACTGATCGAGAGGCAGAATTTCAGAGGGCAGAGGACATTCTTGTTCATATTGCAGGAATGCTTTTGTTTTTAAATCAGGGTCAAAAACATATTCAACATCTGTTGCAGCAAGAGAATTAACCCATTGTATCCATCTCGGATGTAATGCTTTAGCATTTGGAATGCTTGCCTTCGTGACCGCTTCTAAAGCCGGTACTGGGGTTACGACAATAATGCGTTTCCCTTGGGCTAAGGCTCTTTCTTTTGCTACAGCGGTTTGAACTGCTGTCAAACTTTTTTCAGTTGAACTGAAGCGCATTTCCGCTTGTGTGTACAAATGAGATTTGTATGCGATTGGTATTTTTTTCACCCTCATTGAAGGTTAAGTAGGTGAATCCGCATTGACCCGAAATTATTCGGATCACCAAATTGCGTTGACTTACGCGTGTTTGTAAGTGATTTGTTGCTAACATGTTAGCCTGGAGTGAACGCAAGATTTCTGTGTGTTCGTTTGTCCAATTTTTGATTGAAAAATCAGGTTTGATTAATGCATAGAGAGGTTTAACCCTTTCTGCGTAATTTAAAATGTATGTTCTTCCAAAATTTAGGAAACCCAGGATGGATTGTAAGTTTTTTTGCGTTTTTGGAGGTTGGAGCAGCGCACATTTCTCTAGAAAGTTAGCTGCCAAGCTCTTGCCTTCACTTGAAAGCTCATATCCTAAAAATAGGACATTGAGATGGGCAATTCGGGACTTTTTGAAGTTGAACTTGTAGCCCTCAGAGGCGAAGCCCAGTATAATGGTGCTCACCCTGTTCAAGTGTTTGTCGAGGTCATCGTCCGTCAGATATATGTCATCGACATAGGACAATGCCTCATTGTCATAAATTTGTAGTAACTCCGTTACCCTCGCTGAGAATAAACCTGGGCTGTTCTTGAACCCTTGTGGGAGTCGACAAAAGTGACGCTGGGTCCCCATTATGGAGAATGCTGTTAAGTACCTGCTTTCAGGTGCTATGTTTTGACAAAAGAAACCATTTGAGATGTCTAATGTGGTTTTGTATTTTTTACGCACAATGTTATTCATTAATGCTGTGCTATGTGCATTTTGCAAAGGTTTTAGAACAAGTGTTTAGGTGTCTGTAATCCAAAACTAGACGATATGTATTGTCTGGTTTGGAGACAGGAAACAAAGGATTGTTCATTGAGGAGGTGCATGTTTCAATCACCCCTTGGTATTCAAGTTGATCTAAGATCTCCCTGACCTGTTTTTTAGCTTCTTGCTTTATTGGATACTGTCTTTGTGCAGTTGGTTCATGTTTCAGATGTATTTTATGATGAGGGGAGTCCTCATCCCATCCTACATGATTTTTATATAATGCTGGGGCCTGGGCTACTGCCCATTTCCTGGCATATGTATATTTTAGGTGAATTGGAATATGGTTGGAGAAGGCAGGCATAATAATGTCCTCGCCGTGTGGGCACTCCCTGACAAATTGTGGTGGCCAGTCTTTTTCTGCTAGAAGTATGTCATAGCCCCTTGATAGTCTTTCCCAAAAAAGTGCTTTCACCTGTTTGTCTCCCTCCATCCGGAGTGTTATTTCATATAACTTTTGTGGAGTACTAACCAGTGTTCCCAGTAAGGTGCGCGCCTGCGCTCGCGCGCACGTCTGTTCCTCCGAGCGCGCAGTGCTGTGTGTGGAGCGCGCACCCACAGCCCATCCCGGGAGAGAATTCGCACCGCCGCTTTTAAAATGCGAGCGGCGCGAAAAATGGTAATTTCCTGGTTGTGGAGGCTATTGCACTTGCTGCATTTCCTTCTTAATGAAGCGCAGCTGGGGGCTGTTTGTGGGCCTTTGTGAAAATATTTGTTAAATGCAGCACCGGCATGAGCTGCAATTAACATAAATATTTTCACAATGGCCCACAATCAGCCCGCAGCCTCGCTCCTTTAAGAGAAGAAATGCAGCAAGTCCAAAAGCACGACGTGTGCTTTACACGTCGTTCTTTTGGACTTGATGCATGTCTTTTCTTAATGGAGCACGGCTGCGGCCTGAATGTGGGCCATTGTGAAAATATTTATGTTAATTGCAGCGCATGATGGTGCTGCAATTAACAAGAATACTTTCCTAAATGCCCACAATCAGATCGCAGCCGTGCTATATTAAGAAAATTAATGCAGCAAGCACAAAAAAACAACGTGTAAAGCACACGTCGTGCTTTTGGACTTGCATGGTGAAAAAGAAGAGATGGGTATCAAAAGAAAAGAGAACAAAAAAAACGCATAAACAAACTCAGTAAATGTAAACAAGGACAGGGGAGCAAGCAGAGGAGCGGATTCATCAAGGAGATAGAAAGGCAGTGATCCTTAATAGCAAGATAACGCAAATACATTTATTTAGAAAGAAATTCAGAGGCGGAATTTATTTAGGTGTTTTCAGAATGTCAAGTGCGAGTGCAAGGATCGGAATGCAGGGATTTCTGAACTGTTTCCACCGAGCCTGAAAAACACAATTTCCAGAATCAGCGACGGCTGGCTTCAGTGATCCTTTGATGAGTGTGAGACATACACTATACTGTGTGCTGAGCTTTGGGATTTGATTTTGACTTTCAAATGATGCCTGCTAAGGCACGTAAGGGCTGAGGTAAGGTAGTCAAACTTTCAGGTGCCTGTCAGAAGTTGAAAGTGGGTTCTTGGCGCACATTGCCGTGGCTGGAGCGCACAGAGACCTCACACTGCCGCACACAGAGAAAAAAAATTAGAGGGAACATTGGTTATGGTCCCCACAGGCTGCATTCCTTTCAGACTACTGACTTATAATGACTCGCCTATCTTCGGGTGCCTCTGACTGTAGGGGAAAAAGTGGGTGCCTCCGAGACTGTGAAGTCAAAGATGTGGTAGTCAGGAAGGGTGCTGCTGCTCAGTAGAAATCAGGAAATAGCTGCTTGGAGCCAGCAAAGGCTTTAATTTGTAGAAACATTTGACATTTCATGGTGAAAAATATGTTATTCTTTAATCATTTTTGAGAGGAAACATGTGTGTTACTGACTGAGTTGTGCAGTGATGTCTTCTTATGAAAAATGCATAATTTTTCCCCAATTATTTTTTTAAAATGGCATGGGGGAATTGCCCCTACTCCCCATGCCGTGTCCCCACATTGTGCCCCCACAGCCCCATCACTTTCAAACGTCACCAGCCGCCACTGGAAGTAAGCATCCTGATAGATCAAAAACTCCTTTCGATTTACTAGGTCCGCTGACATGTTGCAAAGGTGGGAGGTGGGACTCGTTTACTGCGCGTGCCTTAAATATTAGAAACGAATCACCATAAGCGGTGCCCTGGTATCACTAAATAAAATGCTCAAGAATCGAAAATACTAATTCCCATAAAGTTTACATAGAAACAAAAAGCTAGAGAAATATTAACATAAAAAAGCTTGATCAGCTTCACCTCCTGGACAATAGCAGGTCTTTGAAAATAGTTTGGACTGAGGATGAGTTAATTTGCAGTATCTCTTCTGTGGACATGCTGTAGCTATATTGATTCAACCTCCTTGCTCGCCCAGAACTATATTTCAATATGGTTTATTATTTAAGAGTGTATGCATACTTTTACATTTTTTCCCTTGTTTGAACTGCTTCATGGGAGAGCCTGAACAGTGTTCTTCAGCAGCCGCAAACCAGAAACTGGTTAGACAGTTTTTCATGTAAACGGACTTTATGAAAATCTTGAGAGAAATGTCCCATTCGATTTTACATGAGGTGAGTAATTGGGATGTTCGTGAATTACGTTTAATTAGTTATATCACTTAATACATTGCTATGTAATTTGAATCTCTTGTGTGTTTTCATGAACGGGTACTGTTACTTCCCCATGCTGTTATAAAGCGTTATCTTTTACTATTGTGGGTTAAGATCACTTAGAGGATTCGTTGCTTTTATTTGCTTTAAAATATTTCAAATTGCGTTTGAGAGAACTGCAAAGTTAAATGTGTACAATACTTAAAACAAAGTGCTGGAACGGTGGATATAAAGGCATTTCACCCCCTGGAACAGGCACCGTCCAGTTGTGCCTTGTTTTCAGCACTTAGAAATGGCTTCCAAAGCGCTATATGAAAAAAATTTTTTAGAGAGTGTCGGTTGGAATGGGTTTTTTAGTTCCACATCCAGCAGCTGTACCAGTAGGGTAGATCTCTTCTCGTGACACACGGCACTGGACAATTACACCTTGTTGTGAGTGGTTCTGCTGCTGATTAACGGGAGTTGGAAGCTGACATTGCCTTTTGTTTCACAGTGGCCTAGAGCCAGCATATTAGGGGAGTGGTCTGATCTGTTTTTAGATATGGGATTAACTGCGTTCTCTAGTTTAATTAGGGGATATAATCCTATCTGAAGCACTTAGCCAGGTCCCGCCACGTCCTGCCTTTCCCATGTTTCCCACCCAGGACATGTCTCTGTGTTTCACTGATGCCCGGCTCTTGAGTTCCCTTTTCTGCTGTTGCAATCCAAGTTACACAAAAATGTAACCCTGAGGCCCATTACACAAAAAAACCATGTCACCAGCTGTGGTAGTTCATTCCAGATACCGAGTGTCGTAACCTATAGTACAGCTAATTACTAATTACCATCCCTCTGTGCTGTGCTAAGGGATTAAACCCCTACTTCACCAGTTGGAAGTCCTGCCAGACCCCCCTTACAGTACTGGAAAACACCAAGCCACCTACGTTCCCCTGTAGTACTGTTAGGCACCGGTCCGGTTTTCTCTAATTTCATTTAGTTTTTTGTATGCACTGATTATAAGTGTAAAATAAACTATACAGTGATTAAAATAAAAAGCACCACATCCTTTAAAACTTGTCTTTATGTGTAACTTTTATTCAGTAAAACGGTTCAATAAAAGCCTGCAATAAAAAATGCGTCTCTGTTAAAAGCTCGTGCCTAAATAATCATTCTTTGAGGTAGAATGAGGTTGGGATAAACCAATTTCTCTCTCTTTAGCAGCCAAAAATATCTGAAGTATGTTACCACGAAACAATAATTTGTGGAAGGAATTCTTAGGGCTGTTTGGCTTACATGGGGGAATCTTAAACCGGGTGTACCGGGTGTCTGCTGACTCTAGAGAGGCATATACTCTGCATTCAATGAAATAGTCTAATATTTTGGCAATCAACTTTTATGTAAATGTTAATTTGTCTTTTAATTATATTCTAAAACAGGCATTTTTGTGTACTAGTGCAATAAATGGTAATCCACTACCAATTCAGCATGTATATCCTCTCCGCTGCATTCTATGAGTGGCATGTATATTGGTGAAATTATATTTTAGTTCACACAGAACGCACACAAATCTGCAACACTATCACAACAGTTACAATAAGGAAACTTCGTCCTGCTCACTAGGCAGTTTTTGTTAGTCCTCTGCATCTCTTTGTCACACATAGACACCGTCCTCTCTCCCCTACATACCCACTTCCCCTCTCATATCTCTCTTACACTCCCCAATCTTATCTCGCAATACCACTGCTGTCTCTCATCCCACTCACACTACCTGTCTCCTCTCTATACTGCTACTCACACATGCTACCTTCCTCTACCTCCTCAAGCTGTACACTAGTCCACCTCTCGCCTCCCCCAGGCGCCCCTTCCACTTGTCCCTCTATCTCTCGAACACTTTCTCACCCATCTCTCTCGCTCCCTTACGCACTATTCCTGCCTCTCTCATGTGGTTAACTTCAGGTCTTCAAACACAATTTCCATCCCGTAACTTTTCAAAGTTTCCATCCCTCAAACCCACACTCTCCTCCTCTTCTTAGGGTATCTTCTCTGAACACAAAACCTCCCTCTTAATGCATCTATGGCGTGCTCCCCCTCTTTCTGTATTTCTCACACACTATTTCTGCTCCTGTCTAAAGTTCAATAACCGCTTCATACACAAACTACCCATCCCTCTCATTCTTCCTTTCTGTCTATTCTCTGCAGCTCTCACCACTATCTATTCACCATACCACATAATTCCACTATACAAATACACAACACAACACATAATTCCACAACTAACAATTCCAATGCAACCCACATAATTCCACTCTACACCATATACATCCACTACACTCCAAAACAAAACACATACGTAAAAAACATTATCATTTATAATGCCAATAGCTCTAACTTTCACAAATGTGAGATCTATTGCATTGCAAATGCTTGTTTATTGTTGAGACAGTGCAGGCTGTCCAGCCAGCTTCCCCTGCCTGAGAGATAGAGGGGTTTAGAGAAAAATCCCTTTTTGATCTGGTTAGATTCAGCAGGCGCTGTAACCTTTTAAGTGCATAGGTCCATCCCGCCTGCACAGGCCTTTGCCTTTATTCAGAATGTGCCAAATATGTAAAATAAAGCATTGTGTGCTCCCTATGTGACGGCATCGTCTTTTTGGAGCTGCTTCCAGCAGTTTAAATCACAGCCTGCTGCCTTCTGAGTTCAAATACCTGTCTCACGCAGCACAGGCGGTGCGGAAAACAAAAGCATCCTTCAGCACCATTTGCTCAAATGGTGATGACAGACTAGCTACAACACAAATTGTGGGTAGAAGGCTTAGTCAGACCACAGGTCTTTTGCTTTTCTGGTGGGTAGACCACGTGCCATTCTGCAGTGCAGAGCAGCATTATTTGCTCCCTTCATGACTGCACTGTCCACGTGAAGCAACTGATGGCTGATGCAATCGCAGCCTAGTGTCACCTGACCCAGAGTCCCCATTCCTCACAGAGCAGGGTCTAAATTGCAGTAAAAAAAAATGCACCCTCCATATACTAGGCCCAAAGGGTGAAACAACACCATCCTCTGCACCACGCACTACATGCAGCAGGCTTGTTTATGCCACTAGTCTTTCTGCTTCTCTGGTGCTGAGAAACCCTGTTTGCTCCAAGGTTGGGCCCAAATCTTGGATGGCCAAAGAAGAGGGTTGTCAGTGATCCGACCATAGTAGCTGACAGTGAGAATGTGCCTAAAACGGATAATAAATTCAGAGTTGTACCGAGAAGGGAGGTCCAAAATTCTGTGCGGCCCTCTGCCCCCAAAATCCTTAAGATGTTGCTGGGGTCCCATCGTTTTCCATTATGACACTGCTGCAATCCACTCAAAAAGCGAGGTCATACCCAGATCTGTCTTTTTCCAGTGGGAGGGAAATGATTTTAGTGTAGAGTGTTTGACATGGGAGTAGCTAGACAATGAATGGGGACTCCGCCTTCACTTTGCTGAATCCAGCCATGATTATTAGAATACAGTGGCTGATTGCGGAGTTCATCTTCAATATGCAGCTATTCTTCCCAAGAAAAGATTCGGGCACCAGTAAACAAGCAGTCAGATGGAACACAAATTCAGGTAACACAGGAACATTTGGATTAATAGGGCAAAAGGATGGATGGGGTTTACCTTATTGAGCTTGAGGATGGGAGTGGCTAAATAGGGGAAAAGATGAGTGAAGGCCCCTACCTACTTTGTGCAGCTTCCCTTATCCAGTTTGTTCGTTGTTTACTTTACTTGGTTGTCTTGAAAATAGCTCACCTCTCCAATTCGGCTTACACCTTGGTCCCATCTCCTAATTAATCATGTGTCCAATCTGTTCTCTCACCTAACTTCTGCCTCTGTCCCCCCACATATTCTTCTTGTAGTCCCATTCATCTGACTTGCACCTTGACTCCCCTTGCTCATCAGTTATTTGACAGATCTAATGTGACTCCTGCCACCCTCACTCCTCTTCTATGTTGGTCCGCAACCTTCACCCTTTGTGTTTCCACCTGCGCTCATTCCTCTTATATTCCACTCCCACCTATCCCTCTTATTGCTCACACATCACACCAACAAAGGACTACACTAGGAACTGTGAATTAAAGTGGAGGGCATCCTTCTCTTTCATTGTATTGGTTGGTGGATGTGAATGGAGAGGAGCTGGAGACAGTGATGACTGCTCATAGCCTCTCCCATAGGCCTTAGCTCTGCCCAGATTCTGGGGAAGGGCCTGGGGTGGGCTAGGGAATTCCTCTCTGTTTATTTTGATATTTAGGTTATGACATTACTAGCATACCAATGAGGCAGGTCTCTTAATTTGGGAATTCAAGCGCTGGCAAACTTCCATTTGCCAGGACCACCACCACAAATAGCAAGCTGTCTCGCATCAGAGGACCAAAAAGGGCAGCTGGATTAGGGAATTAAGGAAAAAATATGATCTTATATGCATCATATGGGTGTATTGGAGACCCCCTTTGTAACACGTCACATGAGCGGTCATGAAGTTAAAGACCTCGCTTTCACTTATGCCCAGACACCTTACTTGTGCTGCATCCTAGGTACTGACCTAATTACTGTTTAGTAGCGTGTAAGTAGTAACATGCTTGTTTCTAGGATTATGCAAACCAGTACAATGACATTGTCTGAAATAGTAGATCAATACCTTTTATGACCTCCGGCTTTTTATAATTTATTTAGTTAGATTTGTAGTATTCGATCTGCAGTATGCCTTCTGTGATATGTAGGCTTCCTATATATCAAAAGTTGTAATTCTCAGAAGACACATTGGTTTGGAAAAGGCTCAGGGTCAGAATCCTTGATGAGATCAAATTGGTCACACCGGTCTTTGGTCCCAACAGATCCAGGTGGCTATGCTATATTTTGATTACATTAGAGTACGTTTGCACACAGCTTTGTGCACAGACATGTTGAAAGTACAGAGCTATGCATGTGCAAAGCCTTATGCATTCAAGTAATTATCTACCTTAAATTCAAGTTCCATATGTTTGTAAACAAATCATTTATGTGAATGAGATGAGAGACAATTGCTAAATTCATTCCTGGAATGAACATATACAGGAGAATAGAATGTCATTAACAAATATGGAGGTAATTAATGAGGGATTCATTGTACCTATTATTTATTTAGAGTCTAGATGAAATTATTAGGATTTTGATGTAGCTTAATGCTGCATGAACGTGAAACAGTCAATTAAGGCTTTCAATGAGAGTTGGCTGCCTCAGTGGATCACAGTTTTAGATTTCTGCCAAACATCTAAGGACCTGTTTGTGACTGGATGAGAAGAGAGGGTAGCCTTCTGCTCCAAATTTCTGCCTTTGTTCCCCTGGTCACAGAAACAAAATCAGGGATCCTATCAAGACAATGGCAGAGTTTTCTCCTCTCACCTTTGCAATGCCAAAATGATCTCCATTTAAGAGCAGTGCTTCCCAAACATGTTAGAACCACTACCTAATTTTTAGAACGACAAACATTCACGATCCATCCTACCTTTAACGGACATGAGGTGGGGCAATTTGTTTATGTAACTAAATCATCGTGTGGTAGCGCACTGTCATTTGCTAACAGCATATTTTCTATTGAAATGGCTACTACATTTGCACAGCCACACGGTTTTATTGATATAATTCTATAGCACACAAATAATAATATATGGAAATCGGGTTTCGGTGAATATTTATCATTTGTGCATTACCAAGTAAAGTGTCTTGTTTTGTTTTGACCCTCTTAAATTCTCCAGCACATGTCAGAATTACAAACATGTGCCTCATTTTTACTTTCTTAACTGCTGAATGCATGCAATTAATTTGCAGTTATTTACTTTTTGTTGTGTGATGCAAAAAAACAACATCCTACAGGCTTTCCTTTCACACTCCCTTGACTCCAGCAGGATTGTGACATAGTTTACTGTAAAAACTCCTCTCACATTGCAATCCGAGAAAGAAAGTGAACACCAATCCCATTGTTAAGAGAATCAGCCGCAATGTGTCAGAAGACATAGCCTGACATTTGACATCTGTCTTTGAAGCACCAACTCACCAAAAATCAGCTTGCAACCCACCAATGGGTCGGCACCTATGTTCCCTCCAAGGTGCGCGCCTGCGCGCGCACCCTGCTTACTTGAAGCGCCCAGAGTCTTTTATGGCACGCGCATGACTCTGCAGAAACCATTCATGGGCATTTGGATCGAACTGCATGTCATTTGGAGAGGCACACTTGTGAAAGGCATTAACTCTGTTGTTTCGATGGCACGTCAACAAAGATTCAGGAACCCAGCTGGGAAGGGGGCAGAAATGTCCTGCATTGTGACAGGAGCAAGCTGTGCCATTAGACTGAAGGTGCGAAGATGCAGGGGGTGGATGGGCGGCCTTCTGAGACAAAAGAAATGCTGCGGTGCCTTTAAATAACAATAAGAAGTGCATGAGCCAATAAATTAAGCAGTTAAGCAAAGACAAGTTTATGGTCTCGCTTCACTGTAAGGGTCGAGTTTGAAAATGTTAGAGGTAAATGTTAAAAATGCAACAAACACGGGGTAGAAATGTGATAAAGCCTTTTCAAAATTAAAGAAAGTGTATTTCTTTAAAGTTTCAGTTTAGTGCATCAGATTAAATGATGGCACTGAGAGATATTTATTAAAAGTGCTAGTTTTTAAAAATGAGCTTAGACACATTTAGGTCTCTCACTCTGACAACAAATCAAGAAGCAAGTCATTTGTCTTGTGCATCCAGTAAGTAGCCTAGACTTTTTATACATGGAGCAATACTATAGTCTATTAAATCAACACACAAGAGGATTTTGCGCAGTGCACATACTCATGCAGCAAAAGAAATTGGCAGCAAGGACACATGTGACAGTACATTTCTTCTAGCTTACATAACTTGTCAAAAAGAGGCTGCATTTAAAGTATCTGACAGGGTTAAAACACTGGCTGCAGAGATCATTGTGTGCCCAGCAATTTGAAAGGGATTGTAATGGCGGGAAGATATATCTAGTGGTTAACACAGTTGTGGGAGAGTTTTGTGTTTTGTCTAGTCACAGTTTTGACTCAAAGTAGCATATAGGGTTAATGTACATGCACAGCGTATTATATGCAGATCACACATTGGTATTTTATTTAGAGAGGTAAGTGGGCTACTGCTTTTGATGCAGAGAACATTTTGTTACATCCTGTTCATAATTTGCAAGCCTTCTAATAGGGCACAGTGATATATTTATCGGCATCAAGGAGCTGCATGCAAAATGTAGGTCATGGGTTTAGATCCTTATTGAATTTTTCTCAATCTGTTCTAAGGTTGAAAAAAGGGTTCCTTTGTGAATTACTAGTTGTGTTAGTACAGACAACGACAATCACTGTTACATTTTATTTCCTGAATTTTTCTCTGACAATCCATTCCAAACGTATAATGTTTACAAGTATGGATAATATGTTATTCCTACACCAATAACCCTCATTCTTTTATGTAACATTTCCTGTACATTGTTTACACACTTATGTGATTTATTGTGCCTCTGTGTGTGATGTAAAGCGCTGTGACCCTCTACACTGTAATGAGTAGCACCATAAAAGAATTATTAAGTGGAGTTTAAATAAATGTTTGTATAAATACTCATACAGACCAATAAAGCCTCCATTCTTACAGTGAAAGCCCATCTCTTACACAGGGAGTTGAACAAAGTTAAAAATCTGCCTCCAATAGTTTCTCTTAAGCACTTGTAAAGTGGTAACAAGTTGAGCGCCTTTGTTTCCTTTAGTGGCATCTAGGTGTTTGGCTCCAGTTGGCTCCAAGCTAGGATGATAGATGGATAAAAGGAGGGCTGATGGTCCTTTAAATCAGGCCTTTGTTTTGGGCCCAGTTGAAATCTAAAATCAGGAAGCCACTTGACAACTTGTAGGCAGTGCTGAATGTGTCACGGTGTCAGAAAAATAATATCAGGACAAATTCAGCATGTTTCCCTTTGCCGTCCAGATCCAGCCCAGAAATAGCTGCCAGAACCGGGATTCCTCCTATTTTCCAGCACTAATAGAATCACATTACTCAGTGATTCTGGATCCACATTGTGCAAGTCAGCAACAACATGGTATTTTTCTCGCAGCTATTTTACATCCACCTACCATGGTTCACCGAGGGTAGTATGGCTGTCTAAACATGTGGTTTAGGTCAGGGTTAGAAAATTCAGAAGTCCGCAGGCAAGGGGTTTCTTCAGTGAGGGGAAGAAAGCTCGGAGAAATGCCTATACTCATGTTCTCTGCTGCAGAGTGCAATCCATAATATCACAGGTGAAGTATCGATCACTGAAATATCGAGACGATAAGTGCACATTGGTACTAAAGACTTACTATTCTTAACTCCACATCTGAATACAAGGTACACACATGTGGAGTTAAGTTAAGTAAATATACTTACCTGTATAGCAGTAGCGGTCGGTGGGGGAATTTCGTTTCTCGCGCTGCATCGCATTTGGCAATGCAGCGCGAGAAACGAAATTTGTTTTATTTATTTATATGTTTACTTACCTGTAATCCGCCGTAATCCGTAGTTTACTACCCACCACCCTGCCCCTCCCCGCCCCACGTCAGCGCCCGGCGGCACTCCCACCACCGACCGCTACTGCTGTATAGTCTCACCTTGTCAATATTTTGGGGCTCAATACTATTCCACAAAATTATGGCCGCACAATATATTTGAAAATATATTTATGTGGAACATCCCAGGGGTTTGGGCCCAGTTGGTGGTTAATCTCCGAATCTGTTTTTTATAACTTTGTTTGCTATTGGTGTCTGATGGCCTAAGACACTGTTTCATTCTAACTAAATAACTGACGTATTCTTTTTGTTCACTTATGTCTTCATTTGGGACATAAAGCAAAAGGCTGATGAACTTGGACCATGTCTCAACAGCATGTGGAGCCCTCCACTGTCTCCCAGTTAAGGATGTCATCCACATTTATTGTCTGAAGCTGTGTCTACTAATGCTATGCAGTCATAAATGTTGAATTACTTACCCTCACCATAGTAATCAGAAATGCACCTTAATTTCAAGTGATCTCACTTAATTTCAAAGAATTCAATGGCCACACTAATGCCTCCAGTATAGCAAAGGGTTTGCCTTTAACACAGTAGGGCATAAGTACTATAAGTATTATATAGTATTGTGGTATTTGTAAAGTGTGTAATAACCATCATGGGGTCCCTAGAGCACTTTCTCAATAGTTGAATAACTTAGCAGTGGTGTATAATTGGTGTTAGTTTATAGCGTAGCCTATGTGTAGTGTGTTTAGTGTTGTGCGTGAGATTTGAAGTTGTGCTCCAATCATGTTGCAGTTACCTTTTAGTAGCGCGTATGCAGGAAAGTGAATATGAAAGAAATATAGGATCTCAGTCTGCATAAATGTTCCTTTAAATCTTATAACCTACACCTTACACATCACGTGTTCGGTAGCAGCCACTTTTAATTGTGCTTGGGGTTGTAGATTGTTGCTTGATTATCCCTATAATGATTTTAACAAGGTGGGTTTAGAAGTCCCAAAATGACACTTTCACCATAACAGTTCTGCTGATATTATTGCTGTAGACAGATACCATAACCATAAACAGGAGTTGAGTCCATGGTGGGACAAACTCAACATCTACCTGGAAGCAGCGTATTTGTGCAAGGAGAGTGTACCCAAGTTTTAATTCCTGTCAAAAAGTCTCTGCCAATGTGACATTTACTGAAATTAGGGAAGTATTGTGGTTAGTACCTTTCTTCCAAGGTGTTTACATTGCCTGACCCTAAATATTCCACTATTTGAGTGTAGAGACCACTAATAATAATAATAATAATAATAATAATAATAATAATAAGAGACATTTATAGAGCGCGCAGCTACCTCAACTGAAATGTCCAGGCACTAGAGGTGACAGAGCAGCTGTCAAGTGCATGTAAAGATGTTTGCCTGTTTATGGACACAGAGATGGCAATGTGAATCAAAAGTTATCATTTTATCATTTGATAGTTGAAGCGTTGCACTCGCTTGCAAAGTTATTTGATGCATGTCTTTGGTGCACGCAGCTTTAGCTCTGGTGCACAGAGATCATTCATTGCCGCACACGGAGGAACAAAATTAGAGGGAACATTGGTACTAACCCTGGTGTCTACAGTCTCAACTGTAATGTACTCATTCAAGTCCACTATCTCCAGAAGTTCCTTCAGGTTCTGGCGAGCTATTGTGACTTCTGCTGCACTGTCCAGCATTGTCTGAGCCCATTCTCCGTTCTTGAGTTGTGTTCTCAGTATTCTCGGCATGTCTGATCTTTAGACCTGCTACTTTCTTTTTGGAGAATTGAGGTTTTGTTTTATTTTTTGGAGCGTGTTTTTCTTCCTTGGATTTCACGCGTTCTTCTCTATGTTCTGACCGTCCTCTTCTTTCCGAAGTCTGTGATGAGATCTGAAAGGGATGAGAGGAACGTGTATCAGTATCTTGATACCTGTCAGGTTTTCTCAAATTATCCCTATTCCTGAGGTTATACCTCCTTTCAGAGGGCTCCTTTTGAGGAGACCTACCTCGGGATTGAGAACGTTTCTCGTTTGAATGTTGTTTATTAGTCTCCCACTTCTTTTTAGAAGATGTAGGAGTTTGTTTAATTGAGTCCTTCTCAGGACTTTCAGATAGTTTCGGCTTCACTGGTCTTCCACCCAAACTATCTCTGCCTAATTCTGCATATGATTGTTCTATTATTCTGGGTAGCTCAGTTTGATGTTCTGTAACATTGAATTCCCTTAATTTTTGGCAGATCGCCACTGCTGCTGCCTCCCCTTTAATATTAGATAATATTATTGTTGAGACCTGGTCAAAATTTTTCAGTAATTTCATACCTAAATTTAGAGCAGGCTCTGCCCCGTATTCATTTTGAATTTGTTTCAGGACATCAGGTATTACCGCAATTGACGGAATGCCATGTGTTTTAGTATAGATGGCAGCAAAGACTGAGCCCCAAGTGGTGCAGTCTTCCAGTTGTGGTGTGATCCCCATCGGTAAACTGATTGTTAGGACTCTGTGTTTCTCCTACGGGCTAGTATTTGGAAATACTGCTTCGATTTGAGTAATTTTTTGAGCTATCCAGAATGGAATTTGCTCACGTTTTGTGGGCATTTTACCCATGACTGCGTAGAGAGTCTGTGGTGTAATTTTTAGTGTATTCCCCTGTTGGGGAGTTGGATTTGGAAGTGGCAGTGGTTGTTGGACTGTGAAAGTCTGCATGACATATTGGACTAATTGTCTGTAGATTTTTAACAACTCTATAAGTTGAGTAAGTAGTTCCTCGTCTGACATTTCTTCAATGTCGGGATGAGGTGTATAGCCGGCTAGAATCGGCCATGTTGCTCTTTGGTCTACCTAGTGGACCGAGCCTGGTAATGTTTTTGTGATGTTTTAGGGCGCCTTTAAACCAGAGCTGATGCTCCTGGTATGTTAATGGAATTTCAATATCCTCGAAAGGAATGTATTCCTCTGGTGGATCATCTTCTTTGTATAAGTGAAACACGTGTGTTACTGGATTGGATTCAGGAAATATTACCCATGAATAGAATACCTCTGTCTGAAAGGATTTGTGTGCCTCTATCACGAAAACTGCTCTACCGCCTCTTGGTGGTAGGCCGTGTTTTATAAGTTTTAGAGTGATGGCTCTTCTTAAGTTTTGAGGGAGGTCTATAACACCCTCCTCGGTTTCAATAAAACCTGTAATGTTATAAGCTGTTACAGCTGGCTGATCCGCAGCTCCACCGTTTCCAGTCTCAGTGTCGGAGTCAGGCATTTTGTTGTTTGAAAAATGTAGAACAAGTTTCAAGGAAACAAAGATAAGGTGCACAATATTTTGGAACACTGTATCCTTCAACGTTGAGCAAACGAAACAGCTAATATATAGGGTACTTCCCTATGTAGCCGTGGTGGATACTTAACCCTGCCCACTCCAGACGTCTTTTGGAGTATATGGGTAGGGGTCTCTGAGAGAAAAAGCACGGCTGAGTTACTCAGTATCTAGCGTTAAATTACCGCCTTACCAAACGTTGGGCGCCATGTAGTGTAGCTCCTATTTCTCTAATAGGCTCTGCGCATTGGAATAATATCCCCTATAGGTTTGACATAGGACTAAGGTCAGTATGTCCCTATCGAGTATATTAAACTTAATTACTTGTGCCAGCTAGCTCAGAGGCCACTAGAAACTCCTTGACAAACAAGAAGGGAGTAGTTTCTGGCAGCCGCAAAACATGACAACTTTGTTTCCCTTTAGAATCAGAACGTGTCCCAGAGTCCTGGAAACAATAGATAACTATTTCACTCAGCTCAATTGTGCATGCTTAGTTTTCCTCAAAGTTACACAGAAAGAATAGACGGGCGTTTCAATAAAAGGTTTATTGAACAGTCTTTTTCTGGTGTAAGTAAAATGTGCTGTTACGATCACAAGACAGTATGCAAGATAAATAATGTACAGCGTAAGCAGTAGAAATAAATAATACTGCGCTAGCATGATCTTTAGTAGATATTCATTTACATAAATAACATAGACTAAAAATGCGAGTACTCATACGATGCGTTGCTAAGCTAGTTCTACCCCAATGTACCTAACCTAACCTAGGTGTAGGGAGAGGTATGAAGTAGGTGAAGTATTCCTCACTATGGTATACTAAGAGTATGTTAAGTCTAGTATGCCTAGTATGCCAAGAGTCCCTCTAGGTTCTAGTCAGCTCCATACCTTAAGAATGAGAGAGGTGGGAATCTCTTGCCAGACTCGAGCTCCAACACCCCGCAAGGGAAGTCAGATCACTGGAAGCTGGACTCTCTGCGTGCAGGGATGACAGCGTCTTCTCAGTGCGTCAGGCCGGGAAACGGGCTCCTCTGAAGTCGAGGTCTCCTCTGATTTACAGGGGCTAGGGAAGGTATATTTATACCTGAGAGGTACCTCAAAGTGTTAGCATTGACGTGAATCGGACAGCGGAAGACGTCATGAATGGTATAACGGTTCATGCATAATAGATGAGTCCTTGAAGAAATCAATAGTCCTGTGCTAGGGAAACTCCCGAAGCCTAAGGGTCTGTTCTTCAAGAACTCGTTGTGACGTTAGGGTGGACGGATGTCGGAGACCATGCCTGTTTTTGGAGTGCACCGTTTAATGCCTAAATAAGGACTGGGATTTTATGCCTATATAAGGGCAGGGCGAATTGTGCCTATATAAGGACATGATACAGGAAAACCTATATACGGACACCCTAAGAGGAATACAACAGTATAGCGCAGAACTTAAAGAACTGAAACTATGCTGTAAAATTGCAGAAAGGAAATGAAGGTTATACAAAGCAAAGGGCAAACTAGTATTAAAAGAAGCCATTCCGAAATATTAAACAGAGATTAACAGAGCCAAAGCAGAATACTACTCCGGCGCTATCTTGCCAGCACCCAACAGCACTGAAAAGGTATTCAAAATAGTGCAGGAACTCTCCAAACTAGACTGCCTAAAAAACAGGTACCTGCCTCCCAAGAGCTCTGTGACAGACTGGCAGCTTTCTTTGAGGAGAAAATTAGTAAAATCATAGATGGCTTAGAACTTGTCTCAACGACTCAGATCCTCCCGACTAGTCAGGCAGGCCTAGGTAATAACCCCTCCATGTACCCCATATATGACACTGCTCTGAGGAGACAGGCGAAGCCCCTAGAATACTACAAGATCCAGAGAGAGGACACCTTCAATAAACTGACCATGACCCCATCAGATCTAGAAAGATCTGAAGGACAAGCTCTTCCCTCAACTATGACAAATTTGCTGCCAATCCCTATACAGCGGAACGGTTTCCTCGCCCCTGGAAAAAAGCTATAGTCACGCCGCTTTTGAAAAAATAACTTTCGTCCCAGCCAATATCCCTTCTACCCTATCCAGTGAAAATTCTGGAATGACTTGTTAGCAAGACATTATCCTACCTCTTAGAAACCAACCATCTGCTGGCAGATGAGCCGTTTTCGGTTTCCGGCCAGGGCATGCAAATGAAACCACCCTACTGACAGTCATGGATGAACTCAGAATACGGGCAGACAAAGGTCACACTGTAATCTTGATTCTACTGAACCTGTCTGCTGCTTTTGATACAGTCAACCATGGCATTCTCCTGGACAGGCTCTCCTCGATCAAAGTCAGGGGCAGGGTGGCAAAATGAATGCAGTCCTATCTATCTAATAGACAACAGGCTGTAGCCCTCCCCCTTATTGCTCCAAATATAGGGACATTAAACATGATGTCCCACAGGGAATTAGTCCCATATATTATGTTATGTTATCTTATGTTCGTATAATTTATTAGGCGCATGAATCACCCCGAAAGGGGTATCTCAGTGCCACAGTGAACCACCGGCAAGCGGTATAATATCTGAAAAGCTCCATTTTCAGAAGCTTTCAGAAGTGAAGGTGGTCTGTTCGCTACCGTAGTGGGGAGGGTAGTTGATTCCAATATAGGGGGGGGGGCAAATAAGAGAAGGTTTTACCCCGGGAGCATGTTTTCCTAAAGCGGGGCTTAGAGGGAAAAGATTCCTCCCTGGATCGCAAAGATCTGCTCGGCAGGTACGGAGTGAGTTTCTCTGTCAGATAACTGGGTCCTCTGCCATTCAGTGATTTGTGAATTATTCAGCAGATCTTAAATGTAATTCTCTTGCGTATAGAAAGCCAGTGGAGTGAGCGCAAGAGGGGGAGAGAGGCAGTTCTGGCCGGCATATTCTGAATTAGGCGGGGCTCTGTATTTTGGACCACTTGGAGTTTGTTAAGTAGAGACTCACTAGAGACGGCTAAAAGAGCGTTACAATAGTCCAGGCGGCTGATCACTCATTCCTGTACTAGGGTTTTCCTCACCGAAAGTGGGAGAAAAGGAAAGACTCTGCACATCAGACTCATCATATGAAAGCAGGTGCCAGTGGTAGCCACCACCTGATCTTTCATAGAAAGAGTCTGGTCCAGGCGAACACCCAGATTTTTAACCAACGACCTGGGAGCAGGTGCTAACCCAAGTCTGTTGACCACCAATCCGGGGACCAGAGCAATTGGGCTTTACCTAAAGCATAATCACCATCTTTCTAGCATTCAGCTGGAGGAAGTTCTCAGTCATCGAAGCGCAGATGGCTTTCATACCCTCAGATAAACTTACTTTTGTAGCATGTATATCGTTATTGAAGGATATGAGGAGTTGGGTGTCATCCGCCTATGAGAGAGAGGGGTGAATCCATAATCTCTGATGGTTTTGGCAAGAGGGGCCACATAGATGTTAAACAGTGTGGGGCTAATACAAGAGCCCTGAGACACTCCCTTGTTGAGCTCTACAGTGTGGGATCTAAATGGGCCTAGATTAATGGTCTGTATATGATGAGTTAGAAAACTCAAGAACCATTGTAGAGTCAGGACCCGAATACCTATCTCTTCTAGTCTCTGCAGCAGTCTACAATGGGACACTGTGCTGAAGGCTGCTGACAAATCCAGCAGCACCAGCAGAGCAGGCAGAGCAGGCTGATTACCATCATGAGAATTTCTGATATAATCCGTTACCGCTATGAGAGGGGGAGAAGCGAGATAGGATGATAAATAATCGACAGGTCTGACGCAGGCAGATTCACCTTCTTTCGAATGGGAATAACCTGTTCGGCCTTCCAATCTTATGGAAGCCTTCCTGACCTCATCGAAAGGATTAATAGAGAGCAGATTGAGGGGGCAAGTTGATTAGCTAGAATAGCTGAGATCTTGGCTGGCACTATATCGAATGGAGACCCTGATTTAGCGGTCTTCTGCATTTCACAGATGGAGTCAGCCCTAAGGGGTACAAAGCTCTCTAGGATAACCATATTATCAGCATTTGAGGGGGGCAGAAAGGTTCTCCTCCCTAATGATCTCTTGCTCTAGTGAATTTATCATAGATCAGATTGACCTTTTCTTCAAAATTGTTTGCAATGGCATCACATAGAGCTTGCGAGGGAGGGGTATCATTTGAGCATGCAATTGGATTAGTAAAGGATTTAAGAACTTTATATAACTCTTTGGAAGAGTTCCTGCTTGGCTAAGTTGTAAAGCAATGTATGCTTTGCATGCTTTCTTTATATTCCTATGATATAGCGCTATGGGTATTTTATAGGTTTCTCTATCATTGGGGTTGTGGGATTGACGCCAACATCTCTCTAGTGTTTTACATTGAGTTTTCTCCTTGAACAATTCAGGAGTGCGCCAAGGGGCATGTGGTCAATGTTTGCCTACGTGTTGATGTTTCAAAGGGGCTAGGTTGTCTATAGCTGTTTTTAAGGATTCATGATAGTCTGCTAACCTTATGTTGACTTCCCCCGTCTCCTCCATAGTAGGAGCAATAAACTCCTTAGTAAAAGCGCCCGGGGTGATTTTAAGCCATTGTCTCATAAGAATGTGTGTAAGAATATTTGGGGGGTGGAAACGGTAAACAGACATAATATCGAAACAAAAATATCGAATGGACACAATATCGAGTCCAAAATATTGAATGGACATAATATCGAATGGACATAATATAGTCGTTAAAAATATCGAAATTAAGGTAAGTAATATCGATTGTTAAAATATCGAAGTACATAATATAGGCATTAAAAAATATCGAATTTTTAATAATATCGAATTTTTTCTAAGTGTATTGTTTGTTAGTATATGTGTTAAAAGTGTATATTAGTTGTTGTAATGTATGTTTAATTTTTTAAAAGCAATGAATTTTATGTTATTTAATTTTTGCGTAATTTAATTCCGTAGCGGGTAGTGGGTTTATAGGGGAATAGGGTGGGAAGTAATTTAATTAAAATTAAGTACATATTAATACATATTAATTGATATTGATAATTAATTTATTGTTAATTAATTATTAATTGGTAATTACATTTTATTAATTGGTACTTTTTTTAATTGATTAAATGGTAATTATGTTAATTCTATTAATTAAATAGTTGTAGCGGGATGTGGGTTTATAGGGGAATAGGGTGTGAAGTAATTTATTTAAAATTAAGTACATATTAATAAATATTAATTGGTATTGATAATTAATTTATTGTTAATTAATTATTAATTGGTAATTAAATTTTATTAATTGGTAATTTTTTTAATTGATTAATTGGTAATTATGTTAATTCAATTAATTAAATAGTTGTAGCGGGATGTGGGTTTATAGGGGAATGTGGGGGAAGTAATTTAATTGTAATTAGTTAATTATAGAAAATATTTTTTTGTATTGATACTTAATTTACTGGTAATTAAATATTAATTGGTATTTATTTAAATATTTATACAAATCTGGTAATGATTATTAATTGGTTGTTAATGATTTATTAATAGGTAATTAATTTTTAATAAATCATATGTATTGTATTTATAATAAACTATTTATTAAAGATTTTATAATTGGTAATTAGTGTTATTAATAATATTTATTAGTATTGATAATTAATTATTTTTTAGTAAAATATTAAAATATTACTTTCCTTACTGTTGCACTCTCTGGAGTGGGAATAGTAATTATTACCCCTACGCTATCCAACGCTTTCCCTACTGTTGCACTCACTGGAGTGGGAATAGTTATTTTTACCCCTACGCTATCCAACTCTTTCCCTACTGTTGCACTCTCTGGAGTGGGAATAGTAATTATTACCCCTACGCTATCCAACGCTTTCCCTACTGTTGCACTCACTGGAATGGGAATAGTAATTTTTACCCCTACGCTATCCAACTCTTTCCCTACTGTTGCACTCTCTGGAGTGGGAATAGTAATTATTACCCCTACGCTATCCAACGCTTTCCCTACTGTTGCACTCTCTGGAGTGGGAATAGTAATTTTTACCCCTACGCTATCCAACGCTTTCCCTACTGTTGCACTGTCTGGAGTGGGAATAGTAATTTTTACCCTCCCGCTATCCAACGCTTTCCCTACTGTTGCACTCTCTGGAGTGGGAATAGTAATTTTGACCCCTACGCTATCCAATGTTTTCCCTACTGTTGCACTTTCTGGAGTGGGAATAGTAATTTTACCCTCCCGCTATCCAACGTTTTCCCTACTGTTGCACTTACTGGAGTGGGAATAGTAATTTTTACCCTCCCGCTATCCAACGCTTTCCCTACTGTTGCACTGACTGAAGTGGTAATAGTAAATTTTACCGTCCCGCTATCCTACGCTAAAAATATTGAATATTTTTTATAAATATTACGTTAATATATTTATGTATTAAAAAATTAAAATGTATGTTTTTTTTTAAGTTACATTAATTATTTATTAATTTTAAAGTTATTTAAGTATTTTTAAGTATGTTTTAGTTAATTATATATATTATTTCATTAATTTTACATTACTTTTCATACATTTAAAAAATTCGATATTTTGACTGACTATATTTTTTACAACTATATTTTGGAGTCGATATTTTTGTACTTACCTGTTTGTAGATAGGGAGTCGATATTTTGGCATTCGATATTTTTACTTCGATATTGTTGTAGGTCGATATTCTTGTTATCGATATTCTGTCAGTGATCCGTGGAAACGTGAGTAGAAGTGATACGAAATCCAATCAAAGAGTGCTCCGCAGAAATGGAAGGAGAGATAGTGAAGATCAAATCCAGCTTGTGGCCTGCCGTGTGTGTGGGGCCTGTGATAATCTGATTAACGGCGTAGCGTAGCCAGATCAGTGAGGATTTGAGCTGCCTCCATATTAGAGGGATCTTCACTGTGTTATTTTTGATAAGAAGCTTACTCTAGAAGATGAGGTGAATAAAACAGCAGGAACATGCTTCTCCCTAATCAGAGCGCTGTGCAGAATACTTCCAGTACTCCCTACTTCCTCAAGAGCACTTGTGGTACGAAGTGTCATTCTGAGCTGTTTGGACTACTGTAACGCTATTATTACTAGGAGCCCCAAAATATCTAATCAGGAGGCTACAAAGTGTCCAAACGGTGGCAGCCAAGCTGGCCCTAAATAGATCTAGAAGGTCTTCTGCCTTCCAGGCCCCGGAGGAACTACACTGGCTACTGCTGATAGAGAATAAGGTCCAAGTCGCTCTGTATTGTCTATAAGGCTCTTCATGGTGCCGGACCACCTCCTCCACAAAATATAAGAAACTGGCATGCTCCCATAAGAAATTTACGCTCTTCCTCAGCCAACTTGGCCAGTCTACCCAGATTTTTTAAAAAACAGACAAGGTGGGAGAGTTTTCATGGTCAAGCCTGCTCGGCTATGGAATGAACTCCCAACAGCCCAGAGGATGTCTGATAAATTAATCCACTTTAGGAAAGGATTAAAAACCTGGCTCTTCCCAAAAGTTTAGAATGACAGTTAAAGCAAAACAGCATTTTAGCGGACGAACAGCAGGCCACCATTCAATCTCTTTTGGCATCACATATTTACAGTTGCGTAATATAGCACCAGGATACCCGTGGGGTGGCAGTGCGCTTTACAAATGACCAAAATAAAATAAATAAATATCATCATTAAGTGTAAGTAAGAACCTGCAGAAACGTGAGAGAAGGACAAAACAAATATTTGCCAACAAAGGTACCACTCTGTCATTAGCTCTTCACTTAGCACTTGCCTGGCAACTACTTACTACCTCGAATACCGAAATATCTGCATGCTTTGCGAGATTTCTGCACTCATGAGTGACAGTTCTGCATGCAAAACAATAACACAACAAGCCTGCTTTTGTGAACAGGTAAAAAATGTTGCATGTGGAGAGTGAATCTTTTTCAGAATTAGGCACCTTCACCCTCTTTTTGAGAAGGAGGAAAAGAGAGAAAGAAAGAAAGAAATGAAGACATGACAACTTGTATTTTTTTCAGCTTCCTGTTACCATCCCTTATGGGAAAAAGACGAGTACCTCTTTGAATAAAAGATGCAAGTCTTTATTGGTTCAACATAAGTGATACAATATTAAAAACAGCAAGCCTTTTTAGTATCATTGGATGAATGAAATATAAGAAGAGCAAATCTGACGTTCTCTCACTTCTCTCAATTTCTGCTATTATTCTTATTAAGATATGCCTTACCTCTCCCAAGATTATGAATGAATGTTAAGAGCTTTGCTTTTGAGAAATTGTGATAGAAAGAGCGGAAGATATCCTGTAGCTATTCATTTTTCTGCATAACTTGTGATTTGAATAATCAAATAAAAATGGACTAAAGGATTATTTTTTAGTACGGTGGGTGTCCGGAATCCTACTGGCATGGCAGAAACCATCGCCTTCACCCTTCTTGCAGAAGACTGCGCGCCATACTTGTTAAACTGAGCGTGGCAGAAGAGTTACTGGCATAACGGAAATGAACGTTGGCCAATTACACTGGGCAAGCCTCCTGAGGCATGAAAGGCGGGGTTCCTGATTGGCGGCCACCTTTAATTGATAAACGGAACCAAGCAGTGACTCCAGCAGCAGTTAAATGAGCCAGAGGGACAGCAAGTTTAACATGGGGACGAACCTCTGATTTACGGTTATTTTCCTGTTGTGCCAAACTCGAAATGAGCCTTTTTTAGACATGTTCGTTTTATCCACTTTTGCAGCATTAAATGTGTCAGAAAAAATTGAACGGTCAACATGAAAGTAGTTAAAATTATAGCTGTCTTTTTAGACAACACTGACAAATATATATTTTATTCAGACGTATGAGTAGGTCCTCAATGGAAAGAAATTTGTCAGATAAGGATGTGTGTACTATAACAACTGAAAACAAACAGAAATCCATTATGAGAACTTGCCTTCACATCTGTGCGGCAAAATTACAAGTAACTGTGGGAATCAATATTCTAGCAAAAATTGTTTGTAAAGCTATTAAGCTAAGAGTGAAATTGCTGAAGTCACTAAAGTAGGCATTTTAATGATACATTTTATTGACACGCTAAACTGCATTAAATTGGTCTGTGGGGAGGATGATTTGACTTCGAAAGTGTAGGCTACCTAAATAATTTCATACCCAATAGGTCAGGGGAACCCCATATATTGAGTTTTAGGTTATCCCTTGTGTTCATCAACTAGATACCCCTGATTGTTATCTGTCTTAGAACTTATCGGGACTGAGGAAGCATCTTGTGAAGAGCAAGATATTCCAGCTTCTACATTTGGCCCATCAGAAATCTGCTCAGGACTTTCCACCTTTGCTTCTGTTGCTATGTGGGAGAGACAAAGGCATGCGTGTGAAACTCATCTATGAGACCAGTTTTCTTCTGTGCCAGTGGAGCTAGCAATATAAGATTGTAATAGGAGTAAAATGTTTACTCTGGGCTTTAGGCATCTACTTGTTGAGCCAATGTGCACTGACCAACTTTCTTGGGTGACCTATTCAGCAAATGGTTAGAGTTCTCATAGTTTTAATAAATTCCACTCCAGCTTCATCTGTCAGATGATGAGTCGTGAAATCCTTTTATAAATGTAAGCTCTTATGCCATATCCTCTCATGTATCTTCAGAGAGTCTGATGCTTTTTTGGTATACTCACTAAACATCTAGGTACTGGATTAGCTAAACAGCTAGGGGCCAGTCTATTTCAATCATTTGCATAGGGGGATGAATGATTTTGGAACTCTGATCCTAAGTCTAAAGACAACATCAAACAATCAATCAGTCAGCATTTGTATAGTGCAGCACTGTCACCCCTAAGAATATCTCGGGGCACTGAGGGTTCCATGTCTCCATCAAAGAGCCAGATTTTGAATTTCTTTCTGAAGTCCGCCAGGGAGGGTGCTGTTCGGAGGTGGAGGAGCAGGTCATTCTGGGTCTTGACGGAGATGAGGGAGAAGGAGCAGCCCCCACTGTGGCTGCGACGGCTGTAGGGGGTGTGTGCAAGTGCGAGCGAGGAGGGGCACAGGTGTCTTGAAGGCAGATGGAAGTTCAGTCGATGGTTGATGTAAGAAGGTCCTACACCATGTGTGCATGGTCTGTTGGTGTGGGTGTAGGTCGGAGTTCTGCTGGCCACTTGTGGTCCCATGCAGAAGTGTTCTTTCCGAAGATCAGTACTTCTGTTTTGTCAGAGTTGAGTTTGAGGTATTTGTCTCTCATGCATTTGGCTACATTGGCCATGGTGTTACAGAAGTTGGTTTTGGCATTGGAGGGGTCCTCAGTGAGCGAGAGGATCAGTTGAGTGTCATCTGCTTAGGAGATTATGTTGAGTCCATGGGATCTGATGACATCTGCGAGGGGGGTCAAATAGACATTGAACAGGATGGGGCTGTGGGATGATCCCTAGGGTAAGCTGCATATGATGTCCGTGGGTGCAGAGGTGAAGGGAGGCAGTTGGGTGCTCTGTGTGCATCCTTTAAGGAAAGAGGCGATCCACTTGAGGGCATTTTGATGTATGCCTATGTTGTAGAGTTGGTCGATGAGAGTGTGGTGGGAGACGATGTTGAATGCAGCAGAGTGGTCGAGGAGGATCAGATCCACAGTTCCTCCATGGTCAAGGAGAGTTCCTATTTCATCTGTGGCAGCAATCTGCACGGACTCAGTGCTGTGGTTGGCCCAGAATCCTGATTGTGAGGTATTGAGTAGGTAGTTTTGTTCCAGGTATTCGGTGAGCTGTTAGTTGCTGGTTTTCAAGAGTACTTTGGCCTGGTAGGGGAGAAGGGAGATTGGCTAGTAGTTTTTGATATCGCTGGGGTTGGCCGATGGTTTCTTTAGGAGGCCAGAATCCTATGCTCAATAAACCTCTAGGTAATGGCTGCCCAGGTATGCTTCACGATGCTTTGCATAACTTTCATTCATCTACATATGTGACACTCCCAGATCTATGCTGAATGATTCATAAGAATTTTCCCACCACAAATCTGTAAGGATCTAGTCATTCAGGATGGGTCACCAGAGAAAATGAGCTTTCCTATGTATTTTATAATACTTTGCCACTACTATCAATAATAATATAAAAACACCTTGTGTTTTTATGTAGCAGATAATGTCACACTTATCCCATTTCTAAATGAGTGTTGCAATTAACAGGTGCTGCTATCAACCTGTAGGTCAGCAGTGAAAGCGTAACTCAACATGCCCTTTAATTGGTGTCAATGATAATTTTCAGAAATGCACCAGGCAATCCCCTATTGACATTTTAAGAGGTTATTATAAAAAAAATTGGAATTTGCTTGAGGATCTTTCTGTTTGATGTTTCAATAAAATATTCTGCTTTGTAGTGCTAAATTATCTAGAGAAATTTGATCTTCTAACTAGGTATGGACCCGTGAAATAGTATAATTAAAAACCAATGTGATAGGCCAAACTGACCTTTATGTTAAGTAAAATACCACTTGGTATTAAAAAAATGTGGAGACAAGGGGAGGTAGTACCCCATCACCACTTGACAGTTTTTAAATATACTTTGTCGTGGGTCCATACCTAGTTAGAAGTGCCTCTCTGACTCCAGGGGGTTAGTCCACTCTTCATCAAACTGGGTTTTTTAAGAGCTTTGGGAGTCCTAAGATGGAGCATAACATCTAGTGATGTGCGAGGTCATCCCGCTACATTTTTGTGTATGCCCATAGATAGGCTACTGTAAGGCAGAGCATTGTGTTGGACAGTTTTTCAGGTGGCTTAGTTGTGTTTAACAGTTGTGTCTGGAGGCCAGCTCACCTTTGAGGTCCAAAAGCCTCTAGTTCCCTACCACAGATAGTGTCCGTGGTTTTCTGTGTGTTGAGGAATTAGGCCAATCCCATTCAAGGTAAATTCTACAACAAAATCACTTCCTTAGTTGCAAGTTAATAGTAGAATCCTGTAGATAAATAGACCTGTAATATGAAAAAGAGAAAGAGTGAGAGATTGAGTGAAAGAGAGGGAGTGAGAACAAGAGCAGAAGAGACAAAACGAGAGAGAATAATAAATAAAAACAAAGGGTCAGAGACAGAAAGAGAAGAACAGTAAAGGAAGAGCTATTCAGGATCATGTCTTCATGCGGTCTATCCTTTGACATACAACAACTACTTTTTATATCCAGAATCACATATCAAGCACAATAACACCCTTTGTTGTGCATGTAATGTACACATCTTTCTAGTTCAAATGCCTACTAAGTAGTGAACAAACTTGCCTTGACAAAAACCTGATGTGACAGACCCAAGAACCAAGGAGGAGGCTGACAATGAAGGAGCTAACAGTGATCTCAATATTTAGAATAGCACATCAAGCCCACGCACTAGTTTACCTGTGACAGCATCTGCTCATTTTCTGATTGATATTTTGCTATTTGCCATTAATCAAGTTTACATTCTCCTGTGTGACCTGCTACCCATCCACAGTGTACCTTGTTGGAAGATTTTCATGAAGGTTGCCTTAACATGAGTGCTAGGCTATGTATCAAGGACAAATCTACAGTATTATTACATTTGACCTGCCAGGCTCTTAAAGATACTTGTTCTTCATTTATTTAGGAGTACCAGGTAATCTGGTAGCACCCTGAAAGCGTTACCAGGCATGTACATCTCTGCTGTATTTTAACCTTAATTGTGATTATCTTGATGCCTGCCTGTTGGTGACAACCTCGATAGAAATGATATTCCATGTTTTTATCCAGAAAGCATTTACTACATTGAAGATGTCTTTTGATAATGGTACTACCGCTGCTGGATATTTCCAATGTATTTAAGAGGAAGTCTCAAATGTGATTGACATGAATGTGACCACCCAAGTCATGGCTAAAGCAAGGAAGGTTGTTGTGTGAATGGGAGTGACAACCTCTGGCTTCACTCTGAATCTAAAAATGGTGACAAAATGCTGGGTGATCAAAGGCCAGAGCCCCTCTCACAACAGTATGCCTGTGAGAGGGTGAAAGGATTGCAATTTTCTTTTCAGCTAAGACCATCATCTAGAGAGGGGGTGGGTTTATGATGTTCTACCTGATGGAGCAAGGTTTCAAAAATGAAACTTGCTTGTACGCAATCCTCCTCATAGTATTAATTTATTAAAAAACTTGTATTGTAAATACTAACCTTTGCATTCACAAACACAAGAGGGACAGAAGCTTGCCTATGTGTTTTACTAATGAATAACGCTTGTCTGTAATCCAAAATGTCCGCTAAAGCGCGGGAACCTCAATGCGCATGTCGCAACCTGATCACATGGTGTGACGTCTTTCTTTGCTTGGTGGGAAACTTCTGCGCAGTGTGCACTAAAATGGCCGCTAAATGTTTTCACATGCTTCAGCTTGCTCTCATGTCATTATTAAATTGTCGTTTTCTTAATGCTACTAATGCAGGATAGTATTATAATTAATTGGGAATAGAGTAGGGAAAGTGGGCAGACAGTGAAACTTTTTATTTGTGATTTTAATATTTTCTTCTTACACTTTTAGTAATTCGTAAACTTGGGCCTGGGTTGGTGATTTGAAACTCGAGAGACAGATGGTTCTGCGCATGTGTCCTGTGTGCCTGCCAAGTGAAGTCAACTTGGACGTCTTTCAAGGCCATGACCCATTGGCTGAAGATGCTGTACTTCATGTTTCCGGAGGACAAAAATGATACTTTTCCCCTGTAAAATGTATAACATTTGTCATGAGACGGGTGGGAAATAAAGCGAATGTATTAATTTGAAGGGCCGGGAAGCTAAAAACAATAGGCTTTACAATTTAGGCCAAATCGATATGGTGCGAGAATCCACCCCCTGTCCCTGTCCAATCAGAAGTGGTCCCATATTTTAGCAACATTAAGGGGAGGTACATGGGCATAGAAGGGTATAATAGAATATAGCATTAGTTAATTAGTCAGAGCATGCTTTCACGAAGAACAGACGTCCATGCTGCGAGAGCACTCTTAGCTCCAGACTGCCATGCTGATCGGTTGCTGACTGAATCCCTGTCCAGAAGAGGTCCTGCGGAGGGGGCGGCGGAGTCCATTAGAAGGAAGGCACGGGAGAATCGAGAGAAGTCGAGTATCAGAGAGGGGAACGGCGCAGGCGTCGTTGTAGAGAGGTCACCGGTCCTGTCCTGATCCTGGAAGAAGTCTTTGCTCTTCATCCTTCCTGGGTCCTATCTTTTCCAACTCCTTAGCCAAGGGGCTTGGTTCTCGCATTTAGGTAACTATACTGCAACCTTTAGTTGCGCTGCTGTCTCTATCTTCTCCTCTTCCTTAAACACCGTCATTTATTAGCAAAATCATTTCTATGCTTTTTCTTGGGTATTTCAATCAAGTACCGTGTTTTCTGTATTTTACTCTGCTAAAACTTTAGATAAACATTTTAAAACTTCCTGACTCAGTGGCTATTTCAGGATTATGTACTATAATGAATGTCACTCATTTTAAACTTCCCAATTAGCAAAGGATCCATTGGTAAGTTATTACTCTTCAATCAGAAGGTAATTGGTAGCAGGGACTTTGATAAAAGAGTACATCTGACACCCAGCGTAAGTATTAGTGTAGTGTGTATGTATGGGCCCAAGTGAGTATATGGTGTATGAATGTTGTTGGCTAATATTGCGCTGGATCATACCTATTAATTACAATGATACTAGCCTCGCTGTCCTTTTCACTACTCCTTTCGATTTTGTTTCTGTTGCCATCATTAGTGTCATTAATCAAGCTTAATTAAATATTGCAAAATGATAAGTAATACATTGTTGCAGCCTTCTATATCTAGGTGTGTGCACACTTTTTATTATGTGAGTGACGTCTCACTTAGATCCTGATTTTTGGGCTACCTCTAGCTCACAGAGTTTTCATGCCCTGGAATGCTTTTTCATCTCAAACTGACAAGAACCCTTTGTATTTGCTCGTTGAAGCTGGGAATGGATGGGCTATATTCTCACAAATAAACTTTAAAAAGAAGGTTTGAAACAACAGCTTAAAAAGGCATGAAACCCACATGCAGAAATCTTGGCAAACTACGGGTAGTAAACTTGGTATCCTTGAGAATACCTGGAAGTATGCGAGAGAAACACTTCTCGCAAGCTTTCGTATAACCCTGATCTAGTGTAGTGTCTTTCCTTTAAATATGATTTTGAACAAGGTGGCAGTTATACGATTTAAAGTCCCTGGAAGCAGAGAACATCAGACTGCGGAACACTCTCAAGCATTCATTGAGATTCATGCCCAAGGACTTAAAATTCAGGAAACTGCTAAAAGCTGAACTAATCACACTAGCCTTTTAACTCAGCTCCTCATAGCCCAAGACACAATCAAAGATAATTAGACATGGGTACTCACACCTCCAGTTGGTCTCCAAGCTCCCTTTCTTGTTCATCAAACTGTATACGGTTGTAAATCTAGTCCTCAGAAGTAATCAAAAAGTAACAAATAGCAATTTACTAAAATCCTACCTTGGCATGAGGTCAAATAGCTTGCCCCTTCCCCTCACACTTGGAGAGCAACATGTGACATGTTACTCACTTTTAAAAATGTCCTAACCTTTTCCAGCTGTCCTGCTTCCCACCTTTCACAACCTTTAACAATTCTTTTTGTGTATTTATTTCTACAGCTCTAAAGCCAGACAGGGAAAAGATGTGTTCAAGTAATTGAGTGAGATTAATCTGATTGTTTGTTATAATAATTTAGGTTTAATTCCACACCGAAAATATTTTTTGTGGCTTTCTGTTCTGCATGCAGCTCACAAAACAATGCATTTCTTGTCATCACCAGCAGCCAAGTAATCTGCAAATTGTAGGGGTTATTTAGTTAACATGCAGAACCATTGCTAGGCCCTTAAGGACAGCATTCTCTATCCTTCATGGTGTGGTCAGGGGATTTTAGTCCAGGTCCTAATGTCAAATATAAGGAAAAAGTCTACGAATGCAGTCCTACTCTCTTACTCTTAAGGGAAGATTAAAATGTTTACTTTAATTTAAAATAGTTGTTGCAATGTTTTTTTAGTATAAAAGTATTTCTTGAAGTCTTTACTACTGACCTATAATAGATCAACAGTTCTCCCTGCTAATTCTAAAGCTTGAAATTATTGGGCAGAGTAGACCTCTTGAATTCTGAAAACTACAACCAACAGATGGGTTTTGTCAGAACAGGTATGAAAGCCTACACCCCAAAAAGTTATACAGAACCTACACGTAAATACAGTTGGTAATGGCAATTCTTACTAGACTCTCTCTCTCACACACACACACACACACACACCCACACACATTTAACGACACCGATGTAATCATCGCCAGAGGCATAAAGGTTCCCTACAAAGCAACAGCATTTAACAAATATGGACTTTGGAGATGTCTGTTGAGCTCGTTGGAAAGCATTCCATTAACAAATGATTCGGCAGAATTCTGTTGAAAATCACTGAAAACAAACATCACCTTTGCTAGCTCTAAACAATTACTGTGCTTTATTGTCCATGCCTCTGCTGCCCTAAAAAAGTACTTTAATCTTCAGCCTTCTGCTTCAACAATGTACAAGGCATGTTTCCATAACTTTTGATAGATAAGTAACAACCAAAGGGAGATACCCTTAAGTTTAGCTAGGCAATTTTCTATTTCCCTATTGGTAGTCTGCAGAAAATCTAGGTGGCAGTTCTCTTCAAGTATAATGGCATGTTTCAAAGTTTTAGAACATTTGTCTGATTTAAGATCATCATAAAATATTCTTGAGCAAAGGTGTCATCACTATAAAATTTAAATGGTTCAGATCTTAATCCAATATTTCAGTAAGAACATTTGTCTTTTCACTTCATTTCTAATAACAACTTCTGTCTGAGTAATTTGCAAGGATCTAGTCTTAACGAACATAAGCTGCTAATAGGTTTATTAAGCAAGTGCACTTCATGCAATCACAAATGCCTATGTTATCCTCATATACATACTTTCTATTTTCTGACCAGCTGCTTTGGTAGGAAGCAGTGTGCTACATAAATTGATGTTGGGTAATACCTTAACTAGAAGCCAAAATGACTCAATTCATCTGCACTCATTGAAACAGTATGCCAGCTGTGGCCCGTCCTTTTGGGCGAAGAGGCCACACACTCTCACCTTTTTCCAGAGGAGAAGAAGAATGTCTGTGAGGCTGAGCAAAGGTCAGCCTGACAGACACTGTTCATGTTCAGGTCAGGCAGCACAGAGCTAGACATGCACTAAATTCACAGGCTTCTGGCTGCCTGAGCTGAACTTTGCCAGGCTGAGGATTTCGCAGCCCTGTGGGCGTGATCTCCTCAGCCTGGCAAAAGGGCCTTGAAGCCCTCCCTCTCATGACGAGAGGGAGCTTCACTGATTGCCTCGGACCGGGGCGCTTCAGTTTTAAGCCCTGAAGTGCCCAGAGCTGAGTGTCAATCAGAGACACTTCAAAACAGAGTGGGGTAGAGTCAGCAAATCTCACTAAACCCATCCCACTCTATGATTAGTATGGGACAGCTGCCTCTCCTCATTGGTTGACCTAAGGTCAGCCAATGAGAGAAGGCAGCAGACCCAACCCTCTTGGGATCGCCGAGGCTTTTCGTCTTGGGAGCCGCAGGCCAGGTAATTTTTATGTTTTTGAATGTTTGGTGCGTACGTGCGTGTATGTATGTATAAATGTATGAATTTGTTGTGAGTGTTGTGAATGGGTGTGTGTGTGCGCATTTGTGAATGCATGAGTGTATATGTGTGCATGTGGCCCACCTGCCCCATCCCTACCAAAATTATCAGCCGCCACTGCTGTCTGCAATACAAATATCTTGCAAACTCACACATCTCCATCGACATTCAACACTCACCATATGCCAGCATTTAACATTCCCTATCTTCCGCTTTTTTTTTTCACAAGGAGCAAAATCCTATTAACACTATATAATGACATAATACATCATTAATTCCCTCACCTACACTGCTGCTTCTCCATAATTAAATATTCTCAATACCTCCCTCAGCAAGAATGACTTCCAATTAACTTTGAAAGTGGGCTAACACTTTCCCTCTTTTACTAGAAAAGCTTGATGACCTTGCAAACTACCAGTCCATTACGCTCCTTCCTATCTTGGACAAGGTCCAATTGCAAGATAAACCTCAATTACCTACTCAAAGATTAAAAAACAGGGCTTCCAACCTTCCTGGAGTACCAAGACCACCAACCTACAAGTCAATTAAATGCTTTTTTCCTAGCACTTCTCAACTACTTGGTGGCCATTTGAATTTGAATTTGCATTCAATACTCTGTCCATGGCCATGGGCATCTCAGATGCCATTCTCAAATGGCTCACCTGATTCCTCTCAAACCATCAGTATTACATTCAAATACAATGTTCCAAAATTCCACCACTCCAAGGCAAACATGTGGCCCCTCAAGATTCTATGCTCACTCCAATGATTTTCAATGTATACATGGAAACAATAGGCATTCTACTGGTCAATGAAGACATAGCCCTAGACAAATACCCAGACAAGGGTCCCACAGCTCACTGTGGCATAGGATTCAAACTGGACCACGCTGAGGAGACCCAGCAAATGAGAAACTATGTACTTGCGGTCCTATTAAAAAAAGTAGTGGCAAGCAGATCAAGATAGTGTTATGTTATGCAGATTTTTAAAGCGCACTCTCACCTGATGCATAGGAGGTATGAATTTAGCCAAGCCTAGGGCCTACTGTGATTACTAGAAAGCCAGGTCTTCAGTTTCAGGGAGGCTCGGATGTGTAGCAGCAGATTGTTCTATGCTTCAAGATCGATGTAGGAGAAAGCTCGACCTGGTGAACTGGTATTCTGAATGCGTGAGATGTGTTCAAGTAGGAGTCCGGCAGAGCTGAGATGTCTGGAGGGTTTGTGAAAGCAGATGTGATTGCTAAGGAATGCTGGACCAGAGTTATTTAGTGCTTTGAAAGTTTGGGTGAGGAATTTGAATTGTGCTTGTTTTTATTATGGCCAACTAGTGTTGCTCCTTGAGGTAAGGTAAGATGTGTGTGTATCATGGAAGGTTGGGAGTGATATTAGCATCTGATCTTAATGTTCTGCAACTCCCGGTTAGTTGTTTGTTGATTCCATAGTCTAGCTTTCTTGTGACAAGGGATATTTGATTGTTGGTTGAGAGCCATTTGAGTATCTTCCTTACCGTTTTCAAGGTATGCAAGCATGAGGCAGTGACAGCATGTATTTGGGCTTTCATGTCGAGTTTGCGTCAATGATGATCCTGAGGTTCTTGGCGTGGTGGTGGCTTCCAATGGTGAGGAGCTCTTCCTGAAGACCACAACTTCCTTCTTGTCGCTGTTCAACTTCAGACAGTTGGACTCTATTCTGTCAGCGATTTTTGTCATGCATGGCATGAACTTGTTCCGAGTGTTGGGCATCTTGTCCATGATAGAGAGGATAAGTTGAATGTCATTGGCGTAGGAGACGACATTGATGTTGTGAGGGTGGATAATGCTGGCCAGAGGGATCATGTAAGCGTTGAATAGGGTCAGACTTAGGGAAGCTCTGCAATGAGGTCATGGGCGCCTGAGGTAAAAAGTGCCAGCTAACTGGCTGTATCCTGCCAGTCAGGAAGGACCAGATCCAGCAGAGTGCAGGACCTTGTATCCTGATGTTGTGCAGACATTGGAAGAGGATTTGGTGGGAGACCATGTCAAATGCTGCGTAGAGGTCCCAGAGGATAAGGGCTGCTGTGTCTCCCCTATCCAGGATCATGCAGATGTCGTCTATGCACGTTATGAGGGTGGTTTTGGTATCGTGGTTGGGTCTGAATCCAGACTCAGTGGCATTGAGGAGTTGGTGATCATTGAGACATTTGATGAGGCATTTGTTGATGATTTTTCCTAATACCTTGGCCAGTATGGAAGTAGGAAGATCAGTCTGGTGTTAGTTATCTTAGAGAGGTCCATTGTTTGTTTATTCTAAAAGGGGAGGACTTTGACCACTACAATTGCTGCAATTGTGGGGATTTGGGTCAAGGATTGGCACCAACCCTAGGAGTTGTTAGTCATCTTTTACTGCTTAGAGGTTACTACAAATGGACATTATGAGGTAGCAAGAAATGTGAAGTTGCTGATACCTCCATCTTTGAGGTAAGCAATGCTAAGAGAGTTTTATAGATGCATAGAACAATCGGGCTGAACTGGTGTAGGGTGGAGAGTGCCGTGGGGACATACTGGGAAAGGATGAGAAGCGGAACCAAGCTGCCAGACTCACACTGAAAAAGGTCCCTCCATTTCCACTCCCTGTGGGAGATAAGTTTAGCCAGACCAGAGTTGAAGAACTCAATTAGATGAAGTGTATTAACAGAACTAGTGCTAGAATGGAGCTACAGAAATCATGTTCTGTGGTTTGAAACCTTTAGCTATTCAATTTGGTTAGGATGTGTTGGATATATATATTCTATTGGCACTATGTGTGATGTAACGCTTGTACTCCATACTTTCCAGAAAGTTTAATAAAGAATTATTGCTGAAAGAGGAAGACTGTTATGTGCTTCAAGGCTTCTAGTAAGGCTGCTGAAGAAATGGAGAGAAGTCCTCTGGAGTAGGCGAGCTGAGAGCAAGGGTCTGATGGGGCCCTGCAGTGGATGGACTTCATAGTAGCAGAGGATTCACCTTGCGTGATGTCAGCTATGAGATAAGTATTGGTCTTTGGACGAGGTTGGGTGTCTATTGAAGAGGTCTGTCGGGTTAAGTTGCGAGTTGAAGTTGCTCTATATGGTGGTTATTTTGTTGCTGAAGAATAGGGCGAGGTTGTTGCAGAGGTTGTGTGATGGAGTGGTTGAGTTAGAGGTGACCACAGGTGAGGTGAAATCTTTCACAATGGAAAAGATTTCCTTGCTTCTGTTGGTACTGGTGTTGATGCGGGCCATGAAGGCAGTGCGTGTAGTGGTCTGGATCAGTTGGGGTAACTTCTCGGGGCTCAAATGAATATGCTCCTATCTTCATCGTCTTTGCTTATTCTTCATCTACCCTCCAGTTGTATGCAGAGGCAAATCATCAACCTGAGTTCCTCCGTGTACCAACTGGCTTGGGGTCTGGTTCTTGTTGTGGTGTTGTGCTTGAATGTGTTGAGGGTGTCGGCAAAGGAAGTTATCAAAATCTTAGAATTATTTATGGCTTCATGGAGGCTGTTGCAGTGTTCTGGCCGGTGGGTGTGAAGAGGCTGGTCCAGTCCTTGCCCAGGATTTTGTTCCAGTTGTGGCAGGCTGTTCTGGCGGGGCTTCAAGTGTTTTGGACTGGGACTGGAATTCTAAACTCGACGAGGGTTTGGTCAGTCAAGGTGACCAGTGTGGGCTCTTTAACTTGGACGCTGTTGAAGGAGGTGGAAATGGGGTCCAAGAGGTGTCCAGCATCATGTCTAGGTCCTTTAACTCATTGGGTGAGGCCCATGTTTCCAAGGTCATCGAGGAGGGTTTTCAAGTTGTGGGCAACAGGTTATCTTCCAAGTGGAAGTTTAGATCTCCAAGGAGGATGTAATTGATTGCGTCAAGGACAAGTGGCACGGACAAATCTGCAATGGTGTTGTAGAAGTTGGTGCGCAGCCCAGTTCATTTGTATATGAGAGTGCCACTCAGGGTGAAATTGGCAGTGATTTGCAACTTGAACAACACCTGCCCCATGTCAGTAGATGGGGTTTCCACGGCGATGGTGCAGCTGATGGTATTTCCGCCTAAGGGCTTGTGCAGTCTGTCTTGCCTGGTGATCTTGTAGCCAGGCAGGGGGAATGGCTGTGGTGATGTCTGGTGCCATGGCTGAGTTCAGCCAGGTTTCCATGAGGAACAGTAGGGCAGTGCCGAGGTTATGCAGTTTGTCCAAGATCTCTCTGGCATGTTTGGTGGGAGAGCGGGTGTTGAGGAGCATGCATGGGAGTGTGGAGTGTTGTGAGAGGATGGCAGGAGTTTGTGAGTGTGAGAGAGTGTGGCCGGGGTTGAGAGCATGGAGGGTTTTAGTGGGTGGGAATATGATTAAGGTTCCTAGTGCTGAGTGCAGATAGGTGCTGGAATGGAATCTGAAAGGACCTTTCCTGGACAGAGTTCCGGGCTCGGGTAAATCCTGAGGGGGCTAGCAATGGTACCTGCCTACTGGCTACTCCACATTGCGGCCGATGTTAAGTAGGTCTTGGGAGGGGAGGAGTGTATGGGGTAGTAGGCATGGCTGTAAGTGGCATAGCAGGCAGTAAGGAGGAGAGTAGGAAGTGAGATAGGAGAAAAAGATAAGGAGCAGGAAAATAAGGGCAGTGACAAACAGAAATGACACATAGGGAAGTGACAAAGAGAGAGACAAGGCACAAATAAAGGGCCTGAATGTGCTGGAGTGGGGTCAAAATGGTTCTTACATAGATGGAGGTCTGGGGACAGGAAAGTCCTGGGGTAAGGGGGGCTAGGTATGGTAGCTGATTAATCATCTGTCAGGAGTAAGGCCGTTTTCCAAATAGTTGGTCACTGGATGAAGTGACACTGTCAGCAAAAATTGATGGTCAGGAAGGCGGCCCAGAGTAATTGCCAGTGAATTAGATGAACTCACACACTGCGCTCATTACCTATTTTTGAGAATACATTCTATGCTCATTAAATAAAAGCAACCTACAACCCTTCTGAGCCACTCAAGGTGTTGAGTATAAGACCCTCTCTGTTACTGAGAAACTCTTGTTATGTTATTGGCATGTATGCTCAATCCATGTTCTTTCTAACAAAGGTCAATACTTTGAAAGGCTTTGGCTGCATGTCTATTAATAGGCAAATACTTTAGCTCATGTTTATAGCCCAGCTCATCTCTTTCTTACTGTTTTGAAATAGTAATCACAAACAGGCAGCTAAGTCGTGTCTACAGACATGTGGTAAATGACAATATGTATATTCAACAAATAATCTGTAAAGGACTAACCCTGACAATAAACAGCATAATAACTGAACCGCAAAAATATAACTAGTATTGTATGATTAACAATGTCACTAATAGTGTGTAGTCTCTCACTCACTCAAACACAAGAAAATAGCTGCAGCAATGAATGTGCACAAACTTGCAATGATATGCATAAGAATAATGTACATATTGCACAGCATTGAATGGAACCAGCATGAATAGCTACATTCCTTATGTTTCACTAAATCACTAATACTGAGCACCACTGACTAAAGCTTTACCGGTGCACAAACTGCTTCAGTATCTCATCAGGGCCCAGGGTGGGTAGTAACACTGAGCTCCACAGAGTAAACAGCTACCCCTCCACAAAGAACTTCAGTGCCTTATCAGGGGTGGGTTGTAACACTGATCCCCACGGAGTAAAGTGCTACCCCTCCACAAAGAACTTCAGTGCCTCATCAGGTGTGGATAGTAATGCTGATCTCAATGAAGTAATGTGCTACACCTCCACAAAGTGCTTCAGTGCCTCTTCAGGTGTCGATAGTAACGCTGATCTCAATGAAGTAATATGCTACACATCCACAAAGTGCTTCAGTGCCTCATCAGGTGTGGGTAGTAACACTGAGCTCCACAGAGTAAAGTGCTACCTGTGCACAATGTGCTTTAGTATCTCTTCAAGGGTAGTAGCACTGACCTCCATGGAGTAAAGTGCTACCCCTTCCAAAGTGCTTCAGTGCCTCATCGGGGGCGTAGTAACACTGAACTCAATGGAGTAAAGCGGTACCCCTCCACAAAGTGCTTCAGTACCTCGTCACGGGTAGTAAGATCTATATAAACAGCCATACAATACGATCCCATAACTGTGTCCTCTTAGAACAGAAGCACTTTATCCAATCCTACCTCTTCTGCACTCACAGGGGCATATTCTCAAGGAGCCATCGCCGATTTATCGGCACTTTAGCACCGCAAAAGTGGTGATAGACTTATCGCCCCATTCACAAGCTGGTGCAAACTGCCGACATCGCCACCTTTCCCGCGATAGCTGCCGCAAAACACATCGCCACGGATGAGTGCGACAACTAAGGCTAATGATATGCAGAGTAGGCGTTCCCATGCAAAAACACACGAAAACACCACTTTGCGATATTCCCAACGAGCAGCCAGATCAGCGATGCGAACTGAAAACAGGCGATAATGCGCGTTAGCAGCAGGGATACAACACCTGCCTCTTACTGGTGTTAAGCAGGACGACAACCTGTACCTGCTGTATGAAAGGGAGCTCAGCCTAGAGCCACATCTGAAGACCAACAGATGCCATGGAGACAATGATCATGCAGCCTGGAGACCCAAGAGGGCCACAACACCCACCGCAACCACCCCCCGGACCAACCCCAGGTCATGAAGTCCGGTAGTCAACGGTAGTGGAAAAACAGAACTTTAATACAAATACATAAACAAGACGAAAAGCACAGCCAACGCGTTCCATTCCCAACGGGGAACTTCACCAGGGCAACTTGTGGATCCAATAAACTGCAAATGCTGCGGGAACTCCCCAATACCATTCCATATCCCGATATCAGTAGTCAGAAACCTGTTGGAGAAATGGTGACAATGGTCAAGCGTCCTCATAGTCACAAACGTAAACTGGTACAGTGTATTGCACTTGGACAAACCGGAATGCATACAGGTATGATGAATCCAGTCCAAATATACAGTAACAGAAGTCTGTGTGCTCGTAACCTCCGCAGGAAAGAAAAGGAAGGTTTCGACCACACAAACATCTGTTACGGTCTCATCATGCAGGATTCATCATACCTGTAAACATCACGGTATGTATCATCTTGATACCCCTGCACCTTCACTTCCCCCACGTTGTGCCTGAACAGCTGGAGACCATGCAAGGGAATCACCCCATAGCTGTCTTACCGCATGTGTCGAGGGCAATTGACTGTGCACATGTACCACATGTGCCCCCTGCCGACCCTGCACACAATTACCGCTACAGAAAGCACACGCATTCCATCAATGTGCAGGCGATAGTGGACCACCGGGGACAGTTCACCAATGTCGTCGCCAACTTCACAGGCAGTGTGCATGATACATACATCTTCTGACAGTCCATCATCAACCAGCTCTTCCAGGATGGCACCCATGGCAATGCACTGCTCATTGGTAAGTACTAACTGAACACACCACACACCTCAACTCCACAATCACACAACTCACAACTGTGGGAGAGCACATGTAACAAAATCACATACAACATGCCAAACAACATGCCCAACTACCGGACACAACAACACAAGTAACCGTGGTAACAGGGGCCAGACATGTAGACAAACCATCCACAAAGGCAGAGCCCCTCTGCCACACAATTGCAGAATGTGGGGAGAGGTGGGAACCAAGAATGTGCGAAGGAGGCAAGTGACCCAGCACAAAGAAAGGACACAATGCCAAGTGTTGCGGAGATGTGCTGGACAGACTGCAGTATGCAGAGCACAGACATGTCCATGTGGCCATCTACTGCTGGTGTTTGCAGTGTAGTGGACAGTGGACGCAAACAGGTTACCCAAGGCAGTGTGGAAGCCCTTGGACATGTAGCCATGTGGTCCCCCCCTGTAAGCCTGAGCGGAGCGGCCTTGGCCGGCGTATGTCGCGAATGAATACCCCGGGACCCTGGGCGTGGTCCAGTTCCGGGATGGCCACCACAGTAACTACTGCGTGTGTCTCCGTGTCCGCCATATCGTGACCATAGGCCTACACACACGTGCCTGACCACAATCAACGGCCGCATTCACACTGGAGACGAGGTGACTACGTCCCAAGCCAACCCGCGCACATCTCGTCAGCGCATGCAGGGCCGTGTCTTCCAGGGCGGCGCCCCCCACCCAGCCACGAGGCCGCCGCCGTGACCGGTGGTGCCTGCGCGATCCTGTGTGCCTGCTGCACCCCAGCCCTGGTCCCCAGACCGGTCCGCCGCCCAGCGATGACTGCCCGCCCCTGCGCACCCAGGCATCAATGCTCACCTGCCGCCACCGGCGTGTTTCCAAGAGAGCCCTCCGCGTGCCAGTGCAACCTCCTCAGCCGATGGCTGGATCCAGCGCCACAGGCCCCCAGCGTACCCTGCGGCACCGCGGAGTCATGTGTGTGCTGACTGCTGCCTGCGCATACACTGCGGTCCAGCAGGGCTCACAAATCAAATCGAGTCCTGATATGCTGGACGCCGTATCGAGGCCAACGCATCATCGCAGGCTGCACACCCGCTCAGCTCTTCAGGTGGGCCCAACTCAGTGCAACACAAGTCATCGCCATGTGGCAGTAGGCCTGTGCCGGACCCAGGCCATCGGGTGCCACCAACTCAGTGCAACACAAGTCATCGCCACGTGGCAGTAGGCCCGTGCCAGACCCAGGCCATCGGGTGCCACCAACTCAGTGCAACGCAAGTCATCGCCATGTGGCGGTAGGCCCGTGCCGGACCCAGGCCATCGGGTACCACCAACTCAGTGCAACGCAAGTCATAGCCACGTGGCGGTAGGCCCGTGCCGGACCCAGGCCATCCAGTGCCACCAACTCAGGGCAACGCAAGTCACGGACTCTTTATGATTGTGTTCCGTGGATGCGGATGCCATCATGTCACCTCCGGCAGTGGGGGATATGCTGTGGTGGGCCCCTTTTATTGGCAGGGTCACATGTCCCATGATGCCTGTGCTGGACAGGTGTGGTGTGGGTGTAAACCAGCCCTCAGGGAGTGGCTGTGGCATGCTGATGACTAGACCAGTGACCAGCAGATCACTACAGGGAAGACCTGGGACATGTAGCTGTGTCATCACCCCCTGTGAGCGTAAGCGGAGTGGGCTGGGCCGGCATATGCCAGTCCAGCGTAGGGGTGTGAACAATGAGCCCGGGGCCCTGGGCGTGGTTCAGTTCTGGCCTGGACAAGGAATTAACCAATGCGTGTGTCTCCGTTGTAGTGTCTTCACCACCCAGACCGCAATCGGCAATGTTGCACCCTGTGACCCAAGTCCCACAACATGTGCAAAATGGACATGAGGGGGAATCAGTGACTCTACATTCATCCAAACTGTCATACTTGAAGGATCATAGACTGACACATCTGTGTGAATTTGAATGTTTCATTCACATCCAGTGGAGTGTTGCAGCTGGAGCAGTACAGGGCCATGCACACCCCACTTGACATTGTTGCCCCGTGGAGGGCCAGCCAGAGTCCATTAGGGAAGGACAAGTTCATCGGAAGAGTTCAGTCCGCAGTCTGATTGCTGTGTCATTGGTAACCAAACAGAATATGGCAGTCCATGTCGAGGTCCAAGGTGAGTGCCGCAGAGTGTATCGGGGGACAGTGGAAGGTGATGATGCAAAGGGCCGAACTAAGCTGAAACTGGCCATATGGTGGAGATGAATGCTACACCTTCCTCATTACCACAACGGCAGTCTCATCCACATCATCGTCCTCTGATGTGTGATGTGCCTCACATGTGGGTGTTGGTGTTTCGGCTGCAGCACTGTGTGGCACTGACACATCAGGTGCCGGAGGTGGAATATCTGCCGCACTGTGGGGCACTGACACATCAGGGGGCGGGGATGTGGATGGTGTAGGAGCAGCAGCATTCATCTGCGCCAAGCCATGTGGCAGCAATGCCATGATGAGGATCTGCAGGGCATGGTAGATCCCAGCCACATCTCGCTGATGTGCAGCCGTGGCAGCCATCCTTTCCGCCTCCATCCGCACCGAGTCCTCCATGACCCTCCGCTTGTGTCCCAACTCACGGCTGAGATCGCTGGAGCCACTCTGACTGGACAGGTGTTCTTGTCTCCGAGTCATGACTCCAGCGATGTCAGCCATGGCTCGTTGGAGACCATGGAGGCGGACTGTGGGTGTCCGTTAGGGACTGTAAGTGGTCCCTGATGGGACATAGACACCCATGGATGGCATCAAGTTTGGCTGCCATGAGTTCAAACCCCACCCGCACCTGCTCAGCCATCTCCTTCTGGCCCTCCAACACACGGCGTTGAAATGCCATGTGTTGGTCGTGGGGATCCTGGGAGACAGCCGGGGTGGTGGGTTATTCCTGCTGTGTGGTCTATGCAGGGGGTGGGGTCTCCACGATGCAGCTGGGCTGCCCTGCTCCTGGAGGTGGGGTGCCGAAGCTGTCCATGAGCTCTTGGGGGGCGTCGGTGTCGAAGGTGGGGAGGTCCTCCTCATCATCAGTGAGGAGGTGTTCGGTCTGCTCTGCAGGAGGTGATGATTCTCCCTCTGCAATGTAAAGGGGAGATGCAGTTTAACAGTGGAGAAGTGTGGCTCAATGGTTAGAGCGGCAGACCCTGATGCAGAGATCTGGCCCGGGACCAGGGTTCAATTCCCGCCTCGGCGGGTCTTGGGCTCAATTTCCTCGGACCTGATAATTCTCGCCTCGGTGCCTATTCTAATCATGGGTCCCACTCTGCAACTCTGGGCAATAGCTTGCTTAATCTCCACAACGGCCCCAACAGCGCTGGGATGCCTGGCTTCACCCTGGGGGTGCCCAGGAGTGGACATTTCACAGGGAAAGGCCAGGAATGGTTCCACAGCGGTATGCGTACAGCGCCTGGACACCCCTTTGGGGGTATGGGTGCGCTATACAAGTACAAATTTCATCATGTATGTTCACGCATTGGTCAAGTTTCCAAACAGACTGCATGACAATGTACATTGTGACTGTTTAGGAGGAGCTGCCTATTTGGAGCGGGACAGTGGACATTTGTGCACCATCAGGGATGTGGGGTTGTACTTGTCCATTTTCATGTCACAGTTTCCTGCTATGCCCAATGTGATTGGCCAGTTTCTACACACAAGCGGCAGCAGTTGTGTCCTCTGGTCTGTTGTGAAAGTGTTGCAGTTTGTACCACATTGTTGTCAATGTTGATGTGCTCTGATTCTTGTGTGTGTGCTGCATTGTGGGAGAGTCGCCCCTGCAGATCAGACTTTGCTTGGCCTTCTCCCTTTCCCTTTGACTTCTGTGCTTATGCAGTGCTGAGATGTTGCATACTTGGGTGAATTGGGCTCTTGGTGGGAGTTGGGACTCTTGGGCATGGTTTGTCCGCAGATGTCTTGTTGCCGTCAGGGGTTGTTTGTGCACGTGGATGTGTCAGTGTGTGACCTGCTCCTTTCCGGATGTGGACCACACTCAGCCACCTTGGTGTCGTGGCGTGCAACATGTCATGATGAGTGGCCTGCAGACATGCTCAACGTCATGCAGTGTCACTTGCATTGTCAGTGTGGCTCACGGATCCGCAGCTTTGCTGGGTTCAGCACATGTGCATGTGTTTGTTGTGAGATTGGTGATGTGTGGGGAGGGCCCCCTCTGGGCACATTGTGGACGGGGGACTACTTGTTGTTTCTATGTGTGCTGCAGTATGGCAAGGAGATCAGGGACATAATCCTGAGTCATTGTGGTTGTGCAGTGTGCCATACTTCATTGTGCATGTGTGCCATTGTGCCCATCTCCCCCCGTCCCCCCAGTCCCTGGTGGTTACTCACCCTGTTGCTGTTGTGTCAGGTCATGTTGAGCAGTGTCCGGTCCCCCGACTCCTGCCACCGTCTCCACACTGATGACTGTGGACACCATCCATCTCATCCAGCTCCTCCTGTGGCGCAGGGCTCCCACCCCCAGTCTGCATTGCTGCTTTGCGGTTGTTTGCGAGTTTCAGCTTGGTTTTGCGCTTCACATCATTCCAGCGCCTCTTGACCTCGTCCATTGTCCTCCTCAGCACTCCGACTGCATTCACCTTGTCCACGATGGACTGCCATGTTCCTTTTTTTGTTGCCAATGACACAGTGGAGGTGACGAACAGTTGTTGATGGTGTTTGACCACCTCCGTGATCAGGATCCTGTTTTCCTGCGGACTGAACCGCGTCTTCCTCTTCTTCTTCTCCTTGCCCTTCCCTGACCCCGAGGTCCCAGGCTGTTCCTCCGTGGGGCTTGTGGGGTTCGGGTTGTCCTCTGTACTTGCTCCGGCTGCCTCCATTGTGCTTCGCAGTTGTTATGTGGTTTTTTGGGGGGTTTTTTTGCTGCTTTTATGGTGATTTTTCCCGCCAGACGTGGGAATTGCAAGCCTGGCGCTGCTTGTCACCGATTTTTCTATCGTGGTTGGGCCCATCGCAACTTTTTTCGCGTTCGGGTTTCCTTTTTTATCGCCGTTGCTGTAGTTGTATCGCGGACATTTGAGGCGTTATCGGGAAACTATTGCATGTTACCGCCGTGTTGTGAATATGACGTTGACACGGGGTTATTTCCCCGCGATAGACGGCGATATGAAAATTTGTGTTAGCCTATTTTGGCGATGTTTATCGCACGTTCTTGTGAATATCCACCACAGTGTAGTCAAACTTCTCCTAGTAGAGGTACTAGACCCATTATATACTTCAAGGACATGATGCATTTAGGCATCGTAAGCATGCGTTATTTAGTCTTTCCTAAACAATTCCTGAAGTTTATCCATATCCACAATTTCACTACTTCAAACGTGTCCTGAACTGTAGGCAGAAGTATGCCACTGGAAACCAAAACTGGGCATTATTTCAGTCGCCCAGGCTAAGATGAACGACTTCGGAGACGAAGATAGAGCGTTTGGGAAGATAAGCTTTGCCTTGAGATTGTTTTCCGGAGCTTGCCTTCTGAACTCCTTTAGGGATGCCTCTTCGTTTTACTACATTATGATTGCTCGGCGATCAGAATACTTTATAAAGGTTTAGCAGCTTTTAATCTGCACAACTGCCGGGGACCAGCGCAGACATGATGGGATGTTGGGTTTAGGGGTGGCCATCTGGCTGCTGATTGTGTGCCCTTTATTTAAGCAAAGTACTGCACATTTTTCGTCGAGTTATTTACCGAAATCATATGCATTTAGGCAGGGCGTGCTGTTCAGCCATATGGTGTAAACAGAAATAGCTGAGCAGTTCAGAAACGTGCACGCATTTGAGCATTCCTTTAATCCATCATGCGGTGCTCAGCCTTCACCCCAGGGGCTTATTTACAAGCCCCTTGCGCAGCCGCGCCGGTATGTCACTTCCTCCCCATCTTTACATCTGCATTCGGGCATTAGGCAAACTCTTAAACCTACAAAAGCAAATGTCTGTAAGTAAAGAACTTATGGCTGTCGTCATACAATCTATAGTATTCCAATTTGTACAAATCAACCCTCATTAAAGTGGAAAAGACAGTGTTTTGAGTCACATGCTGAATGACTTGAACACACTATTACACCAGGGGCAAGTCACTGCATCCACTATATCAGTATGAAGAGACTGTACAACGACACAGTGTTCCACGCACATAGTATTTTGTTAATAATGGACCCAAATTTGCCTTTTAGTACTGAGCAAAGTTACCTCATAATGTAATTTTGGAGGAGTACACAGAATTGTGCTTTGCAGTGATGCACAAACAATCTCAAATGTGCACTGCGGCGCAGCCCATCCAAGATCCGCCATGTTACTTTGTGGTGGGTTGCGACTGGTGGGGTCTATAATTCGATGAGTGGGAAAGGGAGGCTAGTGGGTGTGATCTAATTCGTTCTTACTGTGTATGAGATGCAGGTGTCTGATAGGTTGTTGAGGACTTTGCACTCTCACAGATCAGTACAAATTAGATAATAGTTTGTTGCTGTTTGTTTCATCTTCTTTCTAATACTCGTGTGCTAAGGGTCAGTTTGCTCCGTGGGCTACTCATTAATCCTCAGTTTTCATTATCTATTTGCATGCTTTTTGTAACAAAGCCAAAATGTCACAAAGCCAAGACAAACAAAGTACTCCTGTTTGCAGTAAAGCATAAAGTGAGCGCTTAAGGGGTTATCAGAGGATGGCAGGCAGCCTGCCGGCTGGCGAGGATAGCAGATGCCAAGGGTTCCACTCCTCTGCTGGTGGACTACCCACAACAATTAGACATATCTTCCTGCCTGGCAAGGATCTCTAAAGTCCTCAATACAGCCACTGGTGCAGTACAAAACTATGCCAAGTGGGCACAATCTTTGCTTCTTCCAAAGCAGAAGTTTGTTACTGAAAAACACAACGATTGATGGCATCTTTTCTTGCAGGGCTTTGGAGATTATTTTGTTTCTCCTGTTCAAGACCAGCAGGATTTTTGTGGCGATCCTGCGAAGGAGAAATGTGCACCGGAATGGCCTACCTAAATAGGGTAGAACATCTGATGCACATGAACCAACAGCTTTGTGGTGGATGGAAAGCTTGTCAAAGGTACAATGGAGAAGTTAGATGAGGCTCTCCCACCAGAATCCTGGCACTCCTCCCACCACTTATCATGTTTGGGATCCACCTGCTGCTATTTTGCAGATGGCTCTCATTTGCCAAACTCTAAGTGATCCTTTTAGTCCTTAGAAGAATATTGCAAATTGAAGTCCGAATGAGTATATTGGAACATCGTAGGGACATCTAGACTTGGCATGAGTCATGTGAAAAGAGATCATATTTCCTACTGGCCTGGCTATGTGTGCTATGAATTCCTAGAATCTGGCATAATGGATGCTAAGGCTACCAGTATCTCAGTATCCAAAGTTAGTCAGAGTATAACATCGCATCATAACTTCGAAACAAACGAAATCCAGAGTGAGCTCAATCAATCGTGTGGAAGATACTTTCCAAGTCTTTGCGGAGGATTCACAGTTGCAGCAGGGCACAATGAGAATGCCTTTGGTGAAACACACTCCACCCAATTATCAATGCTTCACATGGATTGTGAAGGGTATGGCTTAATGCAATAGACAGATCCAAGTCTACAAACTCCCACTATAGCCAAAAGGGGAAGAATGCAAATATGCAAGAATGCCCTGAGAATCTGCAGCGGGGAGGAAGAGGAGAGGCGTACATTTATAACCTTTAAATTCGAGTTCTGCATTACAGGGATGCCCATCTTCTTTGCCGCAGATGCCAATGTATGTCCTTTCCATTAGTGAGTCATGGTTCAGTGAAAGTCATACTCTGTATACAAATGTTGCGATGGCGTATTATTGTGAACGCCTGCATGTGTTGGCTATGACCTGACCAGATAGCATGTACATTAATGATAGATATAGTACAATGTAAGGTTTGTGAAGGTAATGACTCTGGTGCTCGAAAGGGAGTAATTGTCACAGTAGGAGAATGCGCGACTCTAATGGTGTGCCAGTGTAATTTAGTGTACAGCCTCTGTTCAGTTATTGTGTTACTATCAATTATTATTTGCATAGCTCAGAGTTTTTTATTTATTTGTCCTGTATGACAAAGGTATGTTTGAGTGCTGATGGGCAGAAGATTCTGGTGACAGCTGGTGCTGAAGCAACTGTAATGTCTTAGAATGTTTTCTGTGAGGAGAGACTGAGGATGATGAAATAAGAGTGACGAGAAGAAGCAGCGGGCATCGGAGGCCAGGAGCCACAGATTTTACATGTCATGTCAGATATCCCATGAATGTCACATACATACTGAGAGTTGCCCGAGGGCTTTTTCATGCTTATCCTGAGAGAGGTACCAACTCCTGGAACCTCAGATGTGTTGCAGTGATCCAGTTTCCCTTCCTTACTAGACCTGTTGCAGATGGAAGAGTGAGTCTGAAATAGGTAGCATGTCAGGTATGTTGGTGCATAAAGACACATCTTCAGAGTTTGTAATGATGCATGTGGTGGTCCAGTGAGTATACACCGTTCTCCAGTATTATTTTTCATCCAGCCCACAGAGTTCAGTTTCTGGATGCAGAGGCCTCTCCCCCAGCAAGTTAAGTCCATAATGAAAAGCTTTTTTATTAACTGAAGTGGTTGAAACCTATTTTGTCTCTGCTTTCTCCAAGAGATCAGTCTCTTGGGTGGGGGTGATACCATAAATGTTTCTCTTGTCTATTGCAATGTTCCAAATGTTAACCCTACTAAAACCCTACTTCATAGTGTGCAGAGAGCTTAGAGTGTTTCTGTCAGTTCTACTTCTGGTTTGGTCAGAAGGGACCATGTGTTGGTGGCCGAAGGAATCTACTGTGGACTCCTGTAAGGGAAAGTATCCACGTCAAGTTTGCCTTCCTGGACAACAGATGTTTACACTAGCTCACTACAGTCTACATGATGGCTAAATATGCCTGTATTACCACGTACATTTTTTAAACACCAGACAAAGCACTTTTCAAAGTGCTCAAATTCCATTTTATAACCCAGGGAAGTCCGTACTTTTTGCATCAGTCCCTCTATTTGACCAGCGCTGAAAGACCGATTCAGATTTTGTGTACTGTATATGTGCTGCCAGTCAGCAACTCAGTCATGCATCCCTTTCAGGTCTGATAGAGTTCAAAGAAGAATTATGCAAAGATTATCCTCTTTTTCTACTTGCCTAGCGGTAAGAACTGAAAAGGTTTAACAAGTTTATGCCCTTTTTAGGTCTCGCCTAGGCAGCGCATGCGCTGTCTCGTCGAGGGATGCTGTATACAGTATAGTGGGGTAAGCTCCGCCCACTTTCCGCCTATCTTTTTGATTAGCCGAATTCCTAAATGCTGCAATCTGATTCGTTTTCCTCAACTTAATCCCGCCTCCTGACGGCCATGTCGTCATTAGGTCGAGCCTCGAGTAGCGCGCAAGCGCTGCTTAGAGGCGAAGACTTAATGTAAGCGAGTTTTCAAAGCAGTCCAAGAAACGCTCGTTCGTCGTGGCTGGCCTTTTTGAGATGAGTGCGCGCGGCAAACATGTGTTTCCAATTATCGTGCCCAGACGCGGGCGCGATAAGTGGAAACACATGTCTGCCGCACGTACTCATCCAAAGGCCAGCCACGACGCACGAGCGTTTCTTGGGACTGCTTTGCAGGCTGCCGCGCTCGCTCGCCCCCGCTCCATGTCCCCCGATGCGCCCCGTAGTTTTCGGCTTCGCTCACCTTCTGCGGCTCACCGCTCGCGGCCCCGCTCCCCACATGATTTCCGTCGCTCGCCGCCTCGTTCCCATGTCTCCCCACATGATTTCCGTCGCTCGTTGCTTTTTTCACAGGTGAGTGATCTAGAGTTATTTGACCTCGAACTCTGCAACCCCAGTACTTTCTTGGCAATGATTTATTCAAATCTCCTAGGTTCCATTACGATGGGTTGGGTAATACTGTGGTGGTTGCCTGAAATTGCACATTCAGCTAGTTGTTTCCATGAGCATGTTTTTTTGGCTTGTTTTTGGAAATTGCTGCCAGGGGAGACGAGGCACTCGAACTGTTCTGTGCTGTTTTTGTTTGATAAAATCATTCCTTCCTGTAAACGCTCTGGTCTCTAGGAGCAGAGGGCTCTGTGAGACCGTTCTAGAGCCTCCGGCGAGAGAAGCCCTCTAAAACCCTCTAAAATATTTGTTTTCTGGGTGACTGATCAGTTGTCAGACGTGAACCTGTAGGCTCTGTGTAACAGGAAGATTAGCTCTATTGATGCCTGAGCCTGTGAGATCTGTGTAACCCGAGAGACGGCTATAATGACGGAGCCTGTGAAATCTATGTAACTTGAGAGATAGCACCGATGGCTGAGGCGGCAGCCTGTGATATCTATGTAACCTGAAAGACAGCACTAGTGACTAAGCCCTGAGCCTGTGAGGTCTGTGTAATATGAGAGACCGGACTAGTGAGCCCTGAGCTTGTGATGTCTGTGTAACCTGAGAGACAGCACTGGTGGCTGAGGTGGGAGTCTGTGACATCTGTGTACCCTGAGATACAGCACTAGTGACTGAACACGGAGCCTGTGAGATCTGTGTAACCTGAGATACAGCACTAGTGACTGAACACTGAGCCTGTGAGATCTGTGTAACCTGAGCTACAGCACTAGAGAATGAACACTGAGCCTGTGATATCTGTGTAACCTGAGAGATAGCACTGGTGGCTGAGGTGGGAGCCTGTGAGATCTGTGTAAGCCAAGAGACAGGACTAGTAACTGCACCCTGAGCCTGTGAGGTCTATGTAACTTGAGAGATAGCACTGATGGATGAGGCGGGAGTTTATGAGATCTATGTAAACTGAGATACAACGCTAGTGACTGAGCCCCTGAGCCTGGGAGATCTGTGTAAACTGTAAGATGCTCTACTGGCTGTTGCTGTCATCTGTAACATGTATGTAACCTGGGAGGCATCTCTGCTGGCTAACGCCTCAACCTGTAAGAAATGTATAAATCTAAAGACAGCTCTGCTTGTATAAACTTGCATGGTAGGTTCAGAGTAAGCTTTCGGCTATCTCTGCCGGTGAAGGCCTGGACCTGTATAACCGTGTCATCGGAGTAAGCTTTGTTGGCATTGGCCTGATCTGGGGCCACTGGAATTATGCAATTCTGTGGCTGTGGCTTTTTTTTTGCATAATTATGGATTTGCCACATAATCCAGATCTGCAGATTTTAACCCAAAAATTTTCTCTAGCTCAAACCGATCAAAAGTTACTAAAAATGTTGCAGCATGTTTTCGCACACAGTGGAAAGCCCTTAGTGAAGGTTAACTGGTCATCTTACAGGTCCCTATTTCTGTATTTTTCTGTCAAACTGGTACAAATGAGGAGAAATCTTCCCCAGACAGTATTACCATTCCGTATAATACATGCGGCCCTGGCCTGGGCCTGGGCCTGGGCCTATTCTATCTTTGTAACTGAGGGCTAACTCGAATCACTGAGCCCTGAGTCGCTATGATTTGTGTACAGGGTGAGCTTACTGCTAGGATACACCTGAGTTGTAATACGTGGTTAATCTGTGGGTAGTTCTATTGTCTGAGATTTAAGCCTGTATGATCGGTGTAATCTAGGGGTTGCTCCACTGCCTGAGGTCTGAGGCTGTGCATTCTTTGGGACCTGCGGGATAGCTCCACTGTATAAGGACTAAGCGGTCTGTCGTGTCTGTGCCTACAGAGAACAAGCGAAACCCATGAATATTTAGGGACCAGGGGTGCATAGTGCTTTAAAGGAACAGAGGTCCCTAAAGAGAACTTATCTAGGCGTTTAACTGGGAAAACAATTATGACCAGACATGCGGTCAATTTGAAAAAATACAATCACATTTATTAGACAATTTAGTCAAATCGGTGGGAGAAAACACAAATGACACAAAATTAAATGAGCAGAACAAAAACAGAAAAACTCAGGCAATAGTGTGTGACATAAGTCAAAACATTTAATTTATTTAATTAAATTTAAAGCAACACTTCTGCCCCTATGTGCCTTACTCTGTACATTATAATATGGGTCAGTGTGCGAGAGTCGACGTTTCGATCCTTACAAAATAACAGGATCGTCATCTGTGTCTGTGCCCTCAGATTTAAAACAGTGGGTTCTAACCTGTTGCCTGCTTCAGATTATCTTGGACAGGTTGTCAAATAGCCTCCTGAGACTGTGTGCGTCCCCATCAAAGGGTGCATTACACACCTGATTGGATGTCCTTGGATCACCACAGTGCTTAGAGACGCTGCAACTCGTCTGGAGCTAGGCCCTTCACATCAGCACTGCTTCCCTACTCTCGTCAGTGAAAATGTATTGGGGTACCAACATTATGTGTATTTGTAGGTCGAGCTTATCACTCAGGAGGATATCCTGCACCTGAAGAAGGACGGTGCGATCCTGGCTGGGACCTATTGTAAGAACCAGGTTTTCAGCCTTTTTTGCGGGATTCAGGGACTGAGCTGGTGGCTCTAATGTGCCGGGGAAGGTCGTTCCAGGCTTTGGTAGCCAGGTGGAAGAATCCATTCTCGCCGGCTTTGGCTCTTCGGATTCGGGGTACATGGGCGAGCAAGAGGTTGGCAAAGTGGAGGTTGCTGCTAGGGGAGAGGATGTGGTCTTATGTCTAGAGCGGTCGACCTCGGTGCTGGGGAACTGGGTTCGAGTCTCGGCAAGGATGCTCAACATCATTTATTCTGGGCAAATCACTTAATCTCCCCGTGCCTAACAAAAAACAAGCATTGGCATAGCCAATAGGTCTCGCCTTTGGGACCTTATAAGTTTTTAGCCATGCAACAGTTGATGTTATTGCACCAAGGATATTGTGCTGCATAACTAAATACTTATAAGGTCCCAAAAGCGAGACCTATTGGCTATGCCAATGCTTGTTTTTCTCCTTCCATAGCTATCGGCCCCTTTACTTTTAAAACTGTTTTGTTCCCCTGCCTCCCCCGTTCCCTCCCGCAGTCCGTCACTTCTCTGCCCACCACAACCCCCCCACCCACTCCTGTTCCTGCCTTCTTCGACGACCGCAGTTTTATGTACAATGCAATAGGACTCGTGTAAATACGAGTCCTATTGCATTTGTAAATGCTTTTTTGCCCCTCTGATTGGCTGGCTGCATTCGCACTCTATTTTGCCTGACCTAGACTCTTGCATGCGCGCGATGCTATACATCATACGCATGTGCGCCAAAAGTTTGCCTCTGCCTCTTGCTTATTTATTTGTGTTTTCGTGGCGTCCACTTCATGGACACCGCGCTCTGTTTTTTTGTGTTTTTTTTTTACTTTAACACTGAGCACAGCGCCCGCATAAAGGACACCGCGCTCGGTGTTAAAGTTAGAAAAAAAGTGCGTGCTGGTTATTGTTATAACTTGATGATATGTACGCACACTTGTTCTTATGAGGTAGGCGAACCGTGTGTGTGAGCGGAGCCTGTCTGCCTGCCCGCGACCGTGAGCGGAGCCTGTCTGCCTGCCCGCGACCGGCTGGAGGGAAGGGGGGTAAAACTCGGGGCTCAGGGCTTCATGTCAAATGGCAGCGGGTGGTAGAGGCAGTGGTGTTACGTGTATATTTCTTAGTAGGATGAGTAGGTGAATGAAGGACTGTGGAGAAGGGGTGGGATGGGCGAAGGCAGTACATTGTGTAAGAAGGAGCTGGGGAAGTAGGAGGTGCGTGTGTTGAGTTTTTATTTAATGTGACTTGTTTAAGCCAAGCGTGTGATGTTGATCGAGTGCAAACTTCTGGCGATCGTGTACAGACACACATATTTTTTCAGCTGCACTGATGTTTATGAGTGCCGATAGGGTGGTTGTCGGCGCGTGATCCTCGTCCGCAGCAGCAGACACGCAGCCAGCGCCCCTCTCTGAGGTCAGGTGACGCGGCAGGCAGGGCTGCTCGGGAGGAGCGCTTGATGTAGGCTGGCATGGTGTTTTATTTTTTATGCAGATTTCTATAGCGCGAACTCTACCTGAAGGTATTGGAGCGCTTTACATGAGCTCCGGTTACGTTACACAAGGGCACATTCAGGCACGGGGAGATTATGTGATCGGCAGGCAGGGCTGCTCGGGAGGAGCGCTTGAGGCAGGCTGGCATGGTGTTTTATTTTTTTTATGCAGATTTCTATAGCGCGAACTCTACCTGAAGGTATTGGAGTGCTTTACATGAGCTCCGGTTACGTTACACAAGGGCACATTGAGGCACGGGGAGATTATGTGATCGGCAGGCAATACATATAAGTTCCTAATGGAGAGACCGATTGGCATTGCCAATGCTTGTTTATACTTGCAAAAGGTCAAGTCTGAAACTAGTAGCAGACCTAATAAGAAGTCATTGTCATTTCTGATTAGACTTCTGACAACACCCACTAAGTCCCTCTTCCCCACCCAATGCCTTCAAATTTTCAGTTTTTGCAGTTCACAAATATTTTACCACTCTTGTTATTTAGTGTTTTGTTTTTGGATCATAAATGTGCTAAGAATTCATGTAAAGGTGTTTTCTTGCAGTGTGCCCATTTACAGTCGGGACTGCTTCCAATGCAACATGGGAGGGCAGCAGCACAGGGGGAATGTAAAAAGAAAAACACAAAGGAAAACATTAAAAACCATAAAAATCACTTATCTGACGCTGCGTCCGCTGCCTTGCTCCTCTCCCGATCCTCGACTGGTGCATACAACGCAGGCTCCCAGGTGCAAAGCCTGACGCTGCTCTCATGCTGGGAATATTATTACCCAGCACGAGAGAAGCACTGGAATTAGTGTGAGTAGCCTGTATTGGTGCTCAGACAGGGCCTAGGAGACTGTGTCTGTTCTTCACCCAGTTGGAGAAATGCTAAGTCCGCATGTTGGTTTACACAGCCTAAGAAAGCTGGCCAAACCGACATGTGCACTTAGCAGTGCCCATCACTCCTCCTGCCTGACTCCCAGGATGGCCCCTCCCGGCCCCGTCCTGTGACTAGGTTGGCTCAGTGAAATTTAAAATGATAATAAACAGTTTTTATTATCATTTATTTTTCGCTGTTGCCTCTGCTGGGTAGCAGCAGTTTTTGTTGGCCTTAGGACTCTGTGCACTTTACCACTGCTAACCACTGCTAAAGTGCTTGTGCTCACTCCCCTAAAACATGGTTTGAGTGGCATATACCAAATTGGCATATTTAATTTACATGTCCTGGTAGTGAACAACTCCCAATTGCGTTTTTCACTACTATGAGGCGTACACCTCTCATAGGACTACACTGGGGATTCTTTATTACATTTAATAAGCTGTAATTCATAATTGGAAGGAGGTTGATCTGTCATGTTTGGTACCTCTGGAACTGTAATGAGAAATCCACTTCAATGACAAAGTACGATTTGGCATTACAATTTTGAAAATGCCATTTTTAGAAAGTTCAAAACACAATTGGAATATTGAAAACAGGTTTTGACGGTGGGTTCTTGGGTCCTAAAGAATTTGATTTTTTGTCTAACAAGTTCCCAAGGATCCCCGTATTGTACTTCTTACCTAAAATACATAAGAGGTTGGAAAATCCCCCGGGAAGGCCAATAGTCTCGGGAACCGACTCAATACTAGAGCCAATTTCCAAGTATGTCGACTTTTTTCTTAAACCCTTCTTGACCCAGGTACCTTCCTATATGCAGGACACTGCTGATTTTATTAATAAAATCGAAGGGCATGAGTTTGATGAGTTGACCCAATGGATGGTGTCGCTTGACGTCACCTCATTATATACGCAGATACCCCAGGATGAAGCACTCGAAGTGATCGAGGCATACCTGGAAGAAAGACCACGTCCCCACCGGGTACCTTCTCATTTCATTATTCAATTGGCTGAGGTTGCCTTAAAGAAAAACTATTTTAAATTCGATGACTCCTTTTTTATTCAAATTAAGGGATCAGCCATGGGCTGTCCATTTGCTCCCGAAATGGCGGTTCTTTTTATGGCACAATATGAGAACAGGTTTGTTTTCAACAACAATCCATTTAAAGAGAATATAGTGCAATGGCTGCGCTATATAGATGACATTTGGTGCCTGTGGAATGGCTCCAAAGAAGAGTTGGAAAGCTTCCATGGTTGGCTTAACACTCGCCACCAAGATATCAAATTCACATTGACTATGAGTCGAACAAGGTTGACGTTTTTGGATATTGAAGTAGTACCAAATGATAAAAAGTTGACAACCACGCTGCATAGAAAGGCTACCGACAAAAATACTATTCTTCACCACACAAGTGCTCATCCTAGGAGTTTGAGGGAAAACCTCCCATACGGTCAACTATTGCGAATACGTCGCAATTGTTCATCAAAATTGGATTATGAGCATCATGCGGCAATTTTGAAAGAACAGATGATCCTTCGTGTATATCCAAAAAAGCTCCTGAAGCATGCAATAAAAAGAGCGTGGTACACGCCTCGGGAGGACCTCTTACAAAAGAAGGAGAAACCTCCATTAGAACGCATGATTTGCGCAACCACGTTTGGCCCTGATACAAATAGGTTTAGGCAAGTCATATTAAAAAATTGGCATTTACTTGAAAAATTGGAATGTGGTTTTCCAAAACCACTGTTTGCCATGCGAAAAAACCGAAGCATTGGGCAACAACTAGTACGGGCAGACATTTTTCCTATTCAAAACAAACAGTCCTTAAGATCACAATGGCATTTAAAACCTATTGAGGGTCATCACAAATGCGGCACGTGTACGGCTTGTGATTCCACAATCGAGGGTGCTGAATTTTCCCAATATGGCATTAAATGGCGACATTCTGAGTTTACAAACTGCAAATCAAAAAATATTGTATATGCGGTTGTTTGCCCATGTGCTTTGCTGTATATAGGAAAAACAAACCAACAGATAAATCAAAGAATCACACAGCACCGCTCAAGGATCAAAAAGAAGGTTTTGACCGCTCCCATGGTGCAACATTTCATGGATAAATCCTACTGTGAAAAGGATTTTAAATGGACCGTGTTGTCTTGTATTGATACATCTAAACGTCATTTTGACATCGACGCTGCTTTGTTGAGAAAAGATTTTAACAATAATGGGGTGAACCGGTGTCCCTCAGAACCTGAGTATTAATATTAAACAAAAACAATTGGTTCTGTTGGGATGAGTACAATTGCTTTGAGTACTGTTTGTAAATACAGAGAACAACTACTTTTTTCACACAACATAAAGCAATGATTCAAAAAAGGAAAAACACACACGAAATAAGAATCAATAGTGTATTCTCAATCAGTATCAAATACTAAGTACTTTAATATTGTTGAGAAAAGAAGCCTACCTTATCTTAAAGTTTAATAGTGCTTCCTCTGGGCTAAATGGCATGACTGAATTAAGTAAAATTTAGTTTAGTTACTACTAGTCGCACAATGCATTTTTCGGTTATGCACAAAACGAGGAACAGTGTTAGGTTTTGATTGGTTGAGAAATCTGTTACCCAGGATTCATAGCTGTCACAACCAGGAAGTGCTCTAGTGAGAGATGCCGGGTGAGAGTTAATCCAGTTTGTTCAATGAAGTCGATACAAGTAAGTTTGTTTGCCCCTCCCTTTTAATTCCTTGAGTACAAGTGAAGCCATGAATTTCAACCTAACATATGACTGCAAGCCTAATGCATTCACGCTTGCTTTCTAGAATCAATTCCAGTGAATGCGAGCACGCTCGCTTTTGAGCAGAAGAAAAGCCTGCCTTTTGCAGAGTCTAATATCGGACAAACTCATTTAAAGTAAGTCCAAATGGCAACTGAATTTAAATCATATAGTGCAGCAACTTGATAAACATTCTATTTAATGAACATAATACCTTTTCCCTTTTGTAGAATTGTGAGTCCCAATCCGAATAGCTCCTGTCCATGCTCTGCAGCCTTTGCGCAAGGTACATTTAAATTAATTCTTTTTACCGGCATTGAAAGGTTTAGAGGCAAGTCAGGGATCGAGTAGAAGTTTTCATTCTATGAATGATCTTCTCTTGCAGAATTATACACAGTTTAAAGTGTGCACGTGGTGCTTTAAAGCTACACTAGAACGAGTCAACTGACATATAGATAAAAACGCATGGAATCAACGAACTGGAGCGGCTGCTCCTACTTCAAGAATCAGGTACACAAAAAATCAGCTATATATATGAGAGAGAAAGGTAGTTTGGGGTTGATGCTGTTGTTGCAACACGTTTTTCATTTTTTGTTTTTTTAGAATATCCCGATCATTTGTTTGAAGCCCTGACGAGAGTCCCAGTACTATCCAGCCTGGGTCTTGAAACGCGTTGGCATTTTCAAGAGGCATTTTGAGAGGCATTTAGTTAAATCTAAATGTGTTGAGTGTCGGATGTATTAAAGATTAATTCATTATTTCCAACACTTTTGTGATATTCTTGATGAAACAATAAGTTTAGTCCATGAAATTGGACATTTTTCGCAATCACCGTTGTGTTTTTTCACAGATGATGCAAGCTTTAAATGTTTTTTGCAATTGATTTATGTTTGTTTTCATTTAGTGATTTTGTCGCTTGTTGTAATTTGTTGCAAATAATTCTTACTTTGGTGTATGTCCAAATTGTTTTTGATTGTGCATTGTGTTATTTATATGTGAAGGTTTCTGTGTCAATTTGAAAAATATGTGTTTCTTTTTCAGTCTTTTGAAAAAATCGTTTTGAATCAATTTAAAGACTATTTAATAAAAATTTTACTTGGACAGATACAAGAATAGTCTGCCCGTTACTCCATAAATAGTAGGAGTGTAGGTTCGTACGGAGCCAGGTGTTCATGTTGTGTTTTGAATTTTGAATAGCCCTACCTGGCCCCGGTCCTTTGGGCTTAACCCCTATTGTTGTTAATATTTTTAGAAAGTTGGCATCTCCTGTGTGCCAGCAGCCTGTCTCTGATACAAGTCTGGAGAGGGTGACAGCTGGGCTTGGTATGTTCCCTCTAGACAGCCACACACAATGGGATATTTGATAGCCTTCCTGGTAGGATGGAAGGGAAGAGCTGCCTCATTTACACCGGAATAGCTTGTGCCCTGTACATACACAAAGGGCTGCATACACCCCTGTAGTGAGATTGGAGCCAGGGCAGAAAGGCAGGACCTCTGTGCACTTCAAATACCCTTCTTTGAAAGTCTCCCCCACTTTAAAGGCACCACTGGGTATAAGAACTGGACTTCAGACCCTACCACTTCAATACACTTCTGGACCTGTGGATACTCTGCTGAAGAACTGCCACTCTGCTGGACTGCTGCTCTGGAAGATCTGCTGCCTTGCTGTACTGACCTGCTGCCCTCTTTACCTGGGTGAGAAGGACTGAACCTGCCTCACTTGTCCCCAGAACCCAGAGTGACTCCAACGGCTAGTTGGCTGGCCTCCAGATCTGAAGTCTCCGGGACATAAAAGACTTCCAACTATCGTGCTTCTGCATCTGGACTCTGCCATCTGTGAATCTGCCCTGCCTAGTGGTGCCACCCCAATCCTGGACTCTTGCAATTGGGCCTAACGTGTTTGCTTCAGCAGAACCAATGCATCACCGCCACTGCAGAGAACAGAACTGGCGCTGGGTCAGCACCGAAGCATTGCCACCGCTGAGTGGATTGGAACTGGTGTATCACCCCTGTTGCGTGGACCAGAACCAGCACATCATTGCTGTTGCATGGCTCAGAGACACCGCTTCGCCATCGGAACCACCACTGTGCGACGCTCTACTCAAAGTATGGTCCTCGCATCCCTGTTGACGGCAGCCTTGAGGACAGCCCTGAAACTCCGCATCGCAACCACCCAATCATAGGAAACGACGTATCACCACTGTTGCGCAACCAGGACCAGTGCGTTGCCGCCACCGAATTGATTGACACTGGCCCATCACCTTGTCTGTGTTCCGCTTTCTGATTGTCAACAGGATCCTCGACTAAGGTACTGTTGCTCAGCAGGCCCAGCCTGGTCCCTGTAGCCGGTCCGCACTCCATCGTGGTCAGCCTGAACTTGTGACTTTGTTCGGTCCAGGCCGACCGGAAATCCCTTGATGGCGCTTAGTGCTTTCTGGTGCTATTTTCACTTAATTCTTTGAAAGTCAATATCTCTGGTTTTATGCATTGGAGTTTTGTCATTTTGGTGTCAAATAATTTATGAAAAAATAATTAATTTTTCTAATTGGTTTGGGGATTTTTCTTTTGTCGTGTTTTCACTTTATTACTGTTTGTGTGCTGCATAAATACTTTACACATTGCCTCCAAGTTAAGCCAAGAAAGTTGCCTGGCACTACTTCTCCTCTTCCCTAGTTACCCCTTAGTACTACAATTGCTCTAAAGATCACCCACCCGTTGGCAAGTTCATGTATTTTGTGAAATTATTGCCTCTACTTCACGGTTCGGGAACTTCATCAACTCAAACATTAGAAGAGCTTTGCATATGTGTGCAGTCTTCACTCACCTCCTCTGTCTATCAAATAGAGTGTGCCTACCATATTTATTTGAGTTGAAGCAAAGAAAGTATTTACATGTTGGTTCTTAAAATCATTGTAGATCAGGCAGTGGTAGTTTCCATTTTCAGGTGCAAGGGTGTTTTGTTAACCGTAATACAAATAATATTCATTTTCTTAAAGAAAGTAATGCATTGTATGATAGTAATATCATTGTAAAGTTAAGTACTGCTGTTTATCATTTTTATGCTGCAAGGGTATTTTGTTTTGGGTGATTTAAGGTGTGAAACATTGTTTTGCAAAACAAGAGTGCTGAATGCCTTTATGTGGCATACATTTTTCTTCCTCCAGCTGTTTGAGTAATATTTCGGCTGCTCTTGCTGGATTTCGCTTTTAGAGCAGATTGAATGCTGCTGGGTGCAACCAAGGACTCTTTCATTCACATTTTCCTTATCATGTACAACATTATTACATTGTTGCCAATGGGTTTGTAGTTTTCTTTTTAACAATAAAATGAAAAATCCAGAAAAGGCTGCAGGGGTCACCTATAAGACGAGGAGTCTCTCGTAGTTATATTACAGGCATATTGAATTGCTAGGCATCCAATTCTGCCTGTGCTTGCATCCAGGGAGTTGTTTTCTTGATGTGATTGCCTCCTGGCCTTGCACTTCATTATAAATCAATTGTGTGCAAATGTTCTCCTCCATGTTATCATTGTGATTTGTAGTGGCTTCTAAGGTATCTAATCATATTTAGGAGGGATATTTCGATTGCCCTGTATTAATTTGTAGCATTAGCATGTTTTTCATTGCAATAGATTCTGATCTAAAGTAGAAGAAGGAATAGCTACCAGGGTGGCAACTCAAATACATGAAGCGAAGGGATAACAAGCATTTGCGATGCAATAGGTCTCGCATTTACACGAGTTTGAGCTAGTGGCATTGTAAATGACAATACCTTTTATGTTTTGGTTTTTAAAACATAAATAGAAGGCATTGTCATTTATTTATTTTATTTATTTATTTAGTGAGTTTTATATAGCGCTGGCTAGACCCGTAGGTATCAGAGCGCTTTACAATAGGTTACACAATGTTACAGAAGATGATAACAATTACACATTACATCAAAAATAAGCAACACATTGAGAGAATAAAGAAAGGTGAGACAAATAGAGCGGAGGGGGAAGGGGAAGTGTGAAGGGGGAGGATGAGGGAAAAGACGGCAGGAGAGACGAAAGGAAGTCTGCCCAAAGACCGACTGGGTAGGTGACGTCTGAGGAGGGAATCCACAGCCCGTCTCCCCTGTAGCTAAACAAGGTAGCTCTATCGGGCATCAGTCAAAATAGCTAGGTCTCAACTGACGAGGGAAAGTTCACAGAAAAAAGTCCATAGGATAAACAGGGTGGGAACTATGAGCAAGGACGGGTGGGGGCAAAGGTCAATAGCTGGAGAGAGAAGAAGAGTAGAGCGGAGAGGGGTAGGGGGTAGGGTGAAGGGGGAGGAGGGAGATAAGGACAGGAGAGACGCAGGAGAGTTTGCCCAAAGACCGGCTGGGTAGGTGATGGTCAAGGAGGCAATCCATAGCCCATCTCCCCTTTAGCTCGCGAGGTAGCTCCACCGGGCTAGCAGAGATCAATCCTCAGCCGATACAGCCTTGTGAAGTGTAACTAGCAGAGATCAATCCTCAGCCGATACAGCCCTGTGAAGTGTAACTAGCAGAGATCAATCCTCAGCCGATACAGCCCTGTGAAGTGCAACTAGCAGAGATATATCCATAGCCGATACAGCCCTGTGCAGTGCAACTAGCAGAGATCAATCCATCGCCGATACATCCTTGTGAAGTGTAACTAGCAGAGATCAATCCATAGCCGACACAGCTCTGTGAAATGTAACTAGCAGAGCTCAATCCATAGCCGATAAAGCCCTGTGAAGTGTAACTGGCAGAGCTCAATCCTCAGCCGATAAAGCCCTGTGAAGTGTAACTGGCAGAGATCAATCCTCAGCCAATACAGCCCTGTGACGTGTAACTGGCAGAGATCAATCCTTAGCCGATAAAGCCCTGTGAAGTGTAACTGGCAGAGATCAATCCTCAGCCAATAAAGCCCTGTGAAGTGCAACTAGCAGAGATCAATCCTCAGCCGATAAAGCCCAGTGAAGTGTAACTATTCAGAGATCAATCCTCAGCCGATAAAGCCCTGTGAAGTGTAACTAGCAGAGATCAATCCTCAGCCGATAAAGCCATGTGAAGTGTAACTACCAAAGATCAATCCTCAGCCGATAAAGCCATTTGAAGTGTAACTAGCAGAGATCAATCCTCAGTCGATAAAGCCATGTGAAGTGTAACTAGCAGAGATCAATCCTCAGCCGATAAAGCCCTGTGAAGTGTAACTAGCAGAGATCAATCCTCAGCCGATACAGCCCTGTGAAGTGTAACTATCAGAGATCAATCCTCAGCCGATACATCCCTGTGAAGTGTAACTAGCAGAGATCAATCCTCAGCCGATACAGCCCTGTGAAGTGTAACCAGCAGAGATCAATCCTCAGCCGATACAGCCCTGTGAAGTGTAACTAGCAGAGATCAATCCTCAGCCGATAAAGCCCTGTGAAGTGTAACCAGCAGAGATCAATCCTCAGCCGATAAAGCCCTGTGAAGTGCAACCAGCAGAGATCAATCCTCAGCTGATAAAGCCCTGTGAAGTGCAACTAGCAGAGATCAATCCGCAGCCGATAAAGCCCTGTGAAGTGCAACTAGCAGAGATCAATCCGCAGCCGATAAAGCTCTGTGAAGTGTAACTAGCAGAGATCAATCCTCAGCCGATAAAGCTCTGTGAAGTGCAACTAGCAGAGATCAATCCTCAGCCGATAAAGCCCTGTGAAGTGTAACTAGCAGAGATCAATCCTCAGCCGATAAAGCCATTTGAAGTGTAACTAGCAGAGATCAATCCTCAGCCGATAAAGCCCTGTGAAGTGTAACTAGCAGAGATCAATCCGCAGCCGATAAAGCTCTGTGAAGTGTAACTAGCAGAGATCAATCCTCAGCCGATACGCTCTGTGAAGTGTAACTAGCAGAGATCAATCCTCAGCCAATAAAGCCCTGTGAAGTGTAACTAGCAGAGATCAATCCTCAGCCGATAAAGCTCTGTGAAGTGTAACTAGCAGAGATCAATCCTCAGCCGATAAAGCCCTGTGAAGTGTAACTAGCAGAGATCAATCCTCAGCTGCTAAAGCCCTGTGAAGTGTAACTAGCAGAGATCAATCCTCAGCCGATAAAGCCCTGTGAAGTGTAACTAGCAGAGATCAATCCTCAGCCGATAAAGCTCTATGAAGTGTAACTAGCAGAGATCAATCCTCAGCTGATAAAGCCCTGTGAAGTGTTATCAGCTGAGGATTGATCTCTGCTAGCTATAGTCTACCGGGCTATCTCAGCTGAGGATTGATCTCTCCTTGCTGCTGTACATACGGCTCTAGTATATCCGCAGCAGAAGATTGATCTTAAATCCTCGTTACAATCAAAAGGAATTTATCCTAACTCATCTGATTGTCTGATCCAGGATCAACACCAGCTAAGACTGGAGCAATTCTTGGCATCTTGTTTCCTGTCTCAGTGCAGACTTTGGCATTGTTCCTGGGATAGAGGGTGTCAGAATTCTTGACTTCTGTCCCGTGGGCTCTATTGACTGGGGAGTGACGCCGTTGTGCAGTGTGGATCATTCCAGGTGGTCTCCAGTATTTCTTCCAGCCAGGTGTATTTGTTCAATAGTTCTAACTAACAAAAGTTCACTTTTTTCACCAGTGTTCTTCTACATCTGTAAGGACAAGGACATGGTGCAAAAGCTCAGCTGTGCTTAGGGGAAGGGAGTTCTTTTAATTCTGTATTTTCAATGTAATCTCATCTTTTACTGTGTTGTTGTAAATGCCTGATGATGGTCCCCTTGGATGTTGTGAGTTCAGGACCTAGCCGCAATAAGTAAAGATATGTTGATAGGACTGGCCTGAAATGCTATGTCTGGGCTAGTCTGTTTTCCCTTCCCACTCTAAGCGCTTTCATGTGGGATCATGTCCTGGCAGACGTCCAAGTCATCAGCCCAACATCAGCTGCCAAGCCCTGGTGCTCCCGGGCTGGAGGAAGCCTGGGATCCTCCAGGGGAAGGTGGGGTGGAAGGCAGCTGCTATCTCAGGCATCGAGGTCTCCCACAAACTGGGTGGAAGCAAAAGAAATGGAGAGAAGGGAGGGCAGAAGGCTAGAAAAGCAAGTCAGTTGGAGGTGGTAAAAGGGAGAGTGAAGAAGCGAAGGTCTGCGAGAGACAGACATTTGCAGGAAGAGGTAGTACAAGACAATGGGAAGGGAAAGCAGGTTCGGGGAGGGAGGAAGTAGGCAGAAGAAACAAGTATTGGTAAAGCCAATCGGCCTTGCATATAAGACCGTTTGGCTTTGCTAATGTTTTTCAGCCATGCTGCACAGTTTTGCAACTGCTGTGCAGCATGGCTAAAAAAAAATGACATGATGACAGGGCCACTGTGCCATTTTGTAGGCACACGCATGCATTCACAATGTATGTGTGCCCCTACAAAAGGATACTAAACTGAGATAAATTGGTATATTTTAAAAAAAAAGATGTGCAAAAAAGCTCCTTAAAAAAAAAATAGGTGGGCGGGTTGGGCTGCAGGAGCAGGTTGGGGGGGCAGGGATGAAGCAACACAGCAGGAGGGAGAAGCATCAGAAGAAAAAGAATATGTGCGAACTACGGGGTGGGGGCAGAATCACAGAGGCAAAGGAGACCAACATGAGAGTGGGTGGGGGTAGAACCATATAGGCAGTGAGAGCGAGAGGGGAAAAAGCTCACCAGAAAGACAGCTGGAAAACACATGAACTCGCATGGAGTACTTAAAAAGCTAAATGTAGTGGGACGGACGAACACAAGATTGACAAAAAAAGCCATAAAATTAGCAGCCAAATGAAAGCGTCAGTAAAGCCAACGAATGCTAAGCAATGGTGGGGCTCCAAACCTATGTATATTCTTGGTAAACCCACAGTATGTATTTCGCAACCAGGCAGCTTGTACTGTCTGGAAGACGCGACCTAAAAAATAACAAAGTAAAAAACAGACGGTGGAATGAAAAGAGGGTATAAACGGAGCAAAACGAGGAAGGGAAGGATGGATAAAAAGACACGACATGTAAACAAAGCGAGCAAGGGCATGGGTCAGAGGAAGTGCAACACGCACTGGAGGGGGAGAGCTTTACCCGTGTTTTGTGGGAGGCAGGAGGGCAGTTTAGGGAGTTGAGTGGGAAACAAGATACTTTCCTCTGGTTGTGTTCTCTGTGCAAGATGCAGACATCATTTGCAGAAGAGGCGGCGGGGGTTGGGACGCGGACGGATATAACATTCGATGTTTTCCATCGCATTTTTTTCAGTTGACATGAATAAATCACATTCGAACGCGTTTTTGCCATGATTTCCCTTGAGAAAGTGAAAGAAGAATGTGCGCTATTCTGTGATAATAAGAGACGTAATAAACAAGTGGTGTGCGCGCCACAGCCACACACGTGGTTTCAATTATCGTGCATGTGTCTGGGCACGATAATTGAAACCACGTGGCCTATTGGTGTCTATTACGCGCACCAAGCGCGTAATAGACACCAATAGGCCATGGGCGGAGCAATGCGCCCGCCTCTGGCCAATTGCGTGCAGTCTTATATATAAAGACGCACGCAAAGGCCAATCGCGTAGCACAAAAGGAATCGCACACGCACGAGCGTGTGCGATTCCTAGGTCAGCCTCAATACCCCGTTTTTCACCCACTAAATGTCTCGCGCTGTGCGAGCACTGCTGCGCAGTGCACCGCTAGGCGCGAGATCTAAAAACGGAAAGACTAGCAGAGGCATCTCAGACATAACTAGGAGAAGAGAAACAGAGGGATCGTAATCAGACATAGGAGATCATTATATACGGATATTACCTTCCAAATTGTGGTTGGAAGGGCGTATAATCAATATAAGGTAAAGACTGGTAGGCATTGTTACTCATACAAGTGGTCAGGAGGCTTCAAGGGCTAAGGTGAACACTTATAACAAAAGATTATGTTTTCTGGCAGGAACAGGGCATTAAGAAATTAAGCTCTGCTCAAGTTGGATGCTCTGAGATTCAGTAATTCCTCCACCCTTCAAATACTCATACTCTGGCCAGGCTCCAAGGATCTGAGATGTTCTCTTGGCACATATCCAACAGGCCTCAATAAGCTCTGCTTTTATGAAATGAAATGAAGTATTTATAAAGCGCTACATGTACCCGAGGGTGTCCAGGCGCTGGTTCAGATTAATGGATTTTGAATATTGCTATGGAGTCACCGTTAAAAAAGCCAGGTTTTCGGGGTGGCACTAGAGGGCGCACGGCAAGATGGCAGCACTTTAGTGCAGCTCTGCCGGCTGAGTGAACAATCCACCCATAATCCTGTAATTGCTGAATAATCGTGCCCCGAAACAAGGAAAACCAACATCGCCCCTGTGTGGTGCCGCTGCACGGGTGAGCAAAACTGGAAGATACGCGACTCAAAGATGAAATCGACCTCACCCCCAGTTGAAGATGGCACCCTCCATAAGAGGCTTAAGAAATGGGCAGGCTGCGCATGCAGGATCCCGCAGTGGCAGCGTCCTCCGAGGTGGAAGCAATCGAGAGGCTGCCAGGGATCACGGAGACGTCCAGGCGGTGAATACCGGCAAGGCAGTGGGGGCAGCGCCTTCCAGTAAAACACGGGACAGAGCAGTGGTGCGGCGCGGAGCGAGGGACGTGCGCCGCACTGCAGCGGAAACGCGACCCAGCGGTGTGTTCCGGGAGCAGTGTGGTGGCACAGCACCAGGAGCATGCCTGAAATCAACCGGCAACAACCTGCGGCGACATTTCCAGGAGAAGAGGCGCAGCCATAGCACGCGGCAGGCTAGGAGCTAGCGGGGAGAGTGTCCGAGGCCTACACCAGCGCCGGACCGGTAAATAAAGCCCTATGCAGTGACAGATCAACGACGTGCGCCATTCACTAATATTAGGACATTGTTGTAGAGCTCAGTAGCGCCACAAAGCACCAAAACTGCACAACTAACCTCGACATACAGGTGGAGATAAGTGCACTGCATTTAGGTAGGCTAAGCCACACGCCTACTACACAAGTAAGCTGTAAAAAAAAACCTTGAATACAGAACTGCCATAACAAGATGGGGAAAACCGACAAAAACCAAACGTGCCTCACTTTCGAGGTGAGGAAACCGGGCAGATCTCAACAGCGGGCACTGTCGGACTCAGAACAAGACACCCTGTGGAGGGAGCTGCCTCACTTGAATCCACCCTAGACGCCATGCAGAGCAGCCTACAGTCTATAGATGGCAAAATAGACGCGCTGAATCTGCAGATAGATCACATGTCCGCTAAATTGGAAAAGCAGGGCGCCAGATTGGGGGAAGCTGAAAAAAGGATTTCAGAGGCGCAAGACAACCTGCAGACTGTCTCAACCAAATGTCTAGACATCGAGAAGGTATTGGCTATCATACAGGCCAAGAATGAATATTTAGAGGCGAGGCGCAATAATCTTAGAATTATGAGCCTGCCGGAATCAACCAACACGGGCAAACTAAAGCTGTACATAGAAGACATGCTCAAGGAGATCTTTGGAGCTGAAAATCTGTCGACAGTGCTGATTGTGGAAAGGACCCATAGGACGCTGGCGGTGTGCCCGGCTCCAGGGGGCCCGCCGAGGCCGATTATTGCTAGAATACTCAACTATAGAGATCGCTATGCTGTGCTGCGCATGGCAAGAGAAAAGCAGAACATTAACTACAAGGGCAATGCTCTTGCCTTTTACCCCGACTTCACAGCAGCGGTCCCGGCAGCCCGGAGCGAATATCTGTCATTGAAGAAGCAGCTGATGGCAGCTAATGTATCCTGTGCCATGCTATACCCTGCCCGGCTTCAGATTAAAGTGGACGGGAAGGCGAAGCTGTTCAGCACCCCGAAGTCCACCATGGAATTCGTCAGATTGCTAAAACGAAACAGACGGGAGCAAGCCGACAGAACGGATGAGGAGGAGCAATGAATGGGATATGCCAATAACAGTCTCAGGCTGAACCAACAGACACATGAGGGAATATCCTTGAACTCTCAACATGATATGCAAAACTGTCAGGACACGGAAGTCACATGGAATGGTTACCATGCTGCAGGTTTCGCCCCATGCGGGGGTAGGACACATGAGGTAAGGAGGCGCCCGAAAGGACAGCATTGGGCCAGACACCAGTAACGGAACTGTTTTTCAGACTCAATTGGGGCAGAATCCGGGTGAGCAAATGTACTGCTGGCAATGTGCCTAATGCCTACACTCGGCCACCTCCCTCACTAGTGGGAGGGTATAAGTGCATTAGGGCCCACTCATGGGAATACCCAGGGACTCTCAATGGGGAATAGTTTTGAGTTTAGATACGCCAGGGCTGGTTGGGGATGTCTTTAGCAGGTTGGGTATGCTGAAGTGGGTGGGGAGTGGGATACTGAGGTATGTTAAGTTAAGACTGCAGTGCAGGTAATATTTACAACAGGAAAGTGGGCTGCATTCACAGGATGACACAATACTGGGGACACGCCGGAACCAACATCACTAAAAATGACGCACGAAGGCGCTATCACTAAACTTATCACCTGGAATGTAAGGGGCCTTAACAACCCTAGGAAAATACGACACGTCTTAGCCTATCTGGACAGACATACCATACACATTGCGTTCCTGCAGGAGAGCCACCTCACGAAACACACAGAACATAAGGTTGGGAAAAGATGGGCTGTCAGAGGGGTATTGATTTTAGTACGAAGGGGCACACCATTTACACTAACACATACTGAGGCGGACAATCAAGGCAGATTGATTCTACTACAAAGGAGGCTGGAGGGGCAGTCACTCCTATTTGTGAATACGTACGGACCCAACATTGACGATCCGGAATTCTATAATAATGTTTGGAGACGTATAGATAACCTCTCGGCACAAATAGTGATTTGGGGTGGTGATCTCAATGTACACGTGGACCCATAGCTGGACCGTTCGTCCTCCACAATAGCTTATAATAAGCAGGCCGCAAAAATAATCAGGGAAATAATCGAGGCAGAGGGATTGGTTGATGTGTGGAGGAGCCGCAACCTAACGGCCCGAGAGGGCACCTATGTATCAACAGTGCATGGCTCCTGGTCCAGGCTCGATTATTGGCTGGTCTGTAGGGAGGTGAGCGTCTGGGCAAAAGGGGTCAGGCACCTGGCTAAATCATTGTCAGATCACGCCCCAGTGATGCTGGAGCTAGAGGTCCCTGCAAGTACCAGGCCACCATTCCAGTGGAGGCTGCAAGCCTCTGCGCTCCTAGACCAGGTATTTCATACTACTGTGGGCACGGCCATCACACATTTCTTTACAGAAAATGAAGGTTTGGTGGATGGGGCAGGAACACTCTGGGACGCCTTCAAGGTCACTATACAGGGGGAGTGCATGGGGATCCAAGCAGGAATTCTGCAGGCATTGCATAATAGTTTAAAGGGAGTGGAAGACAAGATACAAACGCTAGAGAGAACATACAAATAAAATCCCACGCAGGCCCTCCTGGCCAAGACCAGGGAGTTAGTCTCTGAACAGGAAGTGCGCCATAGATCGCATAGGTGGCGGACTAGAGCATACGGGGAAGGCGGTAGGCCAGGCAGGTCACTAGCAAGTAAGCTGGCGGTGCCAAGAGAACAGGCGCACATAGTCGAAATGGTCGATCACGCAGCTGTCACACACTACACCACGCCTGAGATCCTAAATGTCTTCACCGAATTCTATTCCAAACTGTATGGGCACAGGAACACAGTGGCAGAGAGGGAAATACCTCCATATTTTGAGGATATAGCGGTGGTCTTGCTGTCGCCGGGACAAAGGAAATACTTAATCCAACCCTGGACAGTGGACGACGTCATGGAGGCTATACTTGCGTTACCCAATGGCAAGGCGGCAGGCATTGATGGCCTGCCCAGTGAATTTTATAAGACATATGTGGATCTGCGACCTCCCTCCGCTACAACTCTGCTGCCCTCCTCACACTCAACCCCGGGAGGAACAGCAACTGTCAGTGGTCATCGCGAACACCACCCACAGCCAATTCTCCTGCTGACACTGCCGACATTCCTTCACCATCCACAGCCCCCCTCCTACCGCCGCACCCATGCTGTACGCTCGCACCAATGAAGCCCTGAAGTGCATCCTCCTCAACGTGCGCTCCCTGCATGAACACGCCGTAGAAATCTGGGACCTCCTCGACACCCTCTCGCCAGATGTCGCCTTCCTCACAGAAACCTGGACAAACGCCAACTCGCCCCCGACATCACCACCGCAATCCCCGACGGCTACAAGATCCAGAGGAAAGACCGCCCAGGAGGAGGACTCGCCATCGTACACAAGAGCTCCCTCCAACTCTCCACATCCAGCACGAGAGACACCCTCTCCAGCTACTTTGCACGGCTAAGGCGGTCGACTCCGTGCAATGGGGGTACATGTTTGTGGTGTTGCAGCTCATGGGGATGCCACAAGCTTTTTTAAAATGGGTGAGGCTGCTCTACACGCTTCCTGTGGCAAGAATCCGCATTAATGAAATAGTGTCCGACTCCATACAAATGCACAGTGGAACCAGACAGGGATGCCCCCTCTCCCCCATGTTGTTTTCCCTGGCCCTCGAGCCCCTAGGGTGTAAGATCAGGCAGAGACACCCCCAGGCAGCTTTGGGCTTCCAACAAAGACCATTAGCTATGTTGTTATATGTGAGTGACCCCGGGACAAACCTAGGGCCGTTGCTGCAGGAATATGTGCGCTTTGAAGGTTTATCCGGCCTCTGCATCAAATGGGAGAAATCCCTTGCATTCCCACTAAGGCCATGCACCACTAGTCACAAACTGGAATTCCCGCAGGATTGGACAAGGGACCCGGTGAGATATTTGGGTATATGGGTGCATAATGACCCAGAGGTGGTGATTAATATGAACTACGGGCAGGCTATAGCGAAATTAACGGATCAGGTGGCCAGATGGACACGACTCCCTTTCTCTCTAGCTGACAGAATAGCGGTTGCAAAAATGACGATACTCCCCAAATTCCTGTACTTCTTTGTGAATATGCCTATTATATTAAACAAAGCAGTATTTCAAACACTCAAAACTTGCTTAATAAATCTGGTATGGGCGGGTAAACAACCGAGATGCAGTTGGGACCTCCTGACCCTACCATATGACAGGGGGTGTTTCAAGCCCCGGACCTATGCCCTTTACTATCTATGTGCGCTAGCGCAATTCGCACACTACTCGCATTTTCCACAACGCTACCTCCCACACTTAGCAGTGGAGGCTGATGCTGTTCATCCCACCCCGCTGACTGCCATTGTACTCCAAAGCAGATCCAAAAGCAGCAAGAAGGATATGAACACTACCGCCTGCACCTCCAGGGCCTTGAGAGATTTAGGTGAGCGGGCACCTAGAGGACACTCATATGTGCCTGCAATGCCCATTGCAGGGTATCCTGACATATCTGTAACTCGAGAACAGGGGGCGCTGTCGAGCCTCAGTGCTGCAGGCATCACCACAATGGGGGATCTGTACAATAATGGGCAAAGTCTGACCCTGGAGGCCTTCTCCGCGGGACGGCCATTCACGGCATCGCTAGGGTTCACATACACCAGGCTGCGCACAGCAGTCAGAGCACTGTATCCCAAGTTCCCAGCTGAACCAACGCTACTTAAAGCGCTCCAGGCGTCTTAACCACTGCAAGTAGTAAAGGTCTAAAAACCAAGCTATACAATACCTCTCAAAACAAGAACGAAGCGAATAGCTTGCTGGCATTAGACAGATGGAACAATAGGATAACCACTCCACTATCCTGGGAGGAATGGGTGGCTTGCTGCGTACTAACTGGACGCCTCATGGCAAATTGCAACCTCCGTATAATACATTTCAAATTCCTGCATCAAATGTACTATACACCAGCCAAGCTACAAAGATTTGGGCTACGACCGGATTCGCGATGTGGGCGCTGTGAGAATGAGTCAGCTGATTTCGTGCATATGGTCTGGGAATGCAAAACTATTTATGCCTTCTGAGTTAACATAACGGAGAGCTTAACACAAAGGGTGCTGGAAACTGTGAAGTATACTCCGAACATTTGTTTGCTGGAGTTAACCAACTCACTGACGCCCTGCAATAGGAGAATCGTGGCTGTCTCAACATTACTGGCGAAACAACTGGTGGCGAGGCATTGGGAGGGAGGACAGTCCCCACGCTAACACAGTGGCTGAAAGAGCTAGTATATTGTAGGGACCAATTGAAAACCTATGCGGACGAACTACCACTTGCCTCCCCCAATGAAGCCCTGAAGTGCATCCTCCTCAACGTGCGCTCCCTGCACAGACATGCCGTAGAAATCTGGGACCTCCTCAACACCCTCTCGCCAGACGTCGCCTTCCTCATGGAAACCTGGACAAACGCCACCTCGCCCCCGACATCGCCACCGCAATCCCCGACGGCTACAAGATCCAGACGAAAGACCGCCCTCACCGCCCAGGAGGAGGACTCGCCATCGTACACAAGAGCTCCCTCCAACTCTCAACATCCAGAACGAGCGACACCCTCTCCAACACCGAACACCTTCACTTCCAGATCCGGACCAGCCCCAGAACCACTCTCTGAGGCGCCCTTGCCTACAGACCCCCCGGACCCTGCGCTCACTTCATCACCACCATTGCTGACCTCATCGCACCCCATGCCATCACCTCCATTGACTACATACTGATCGGAGACCTCAACTTCCACCTCAACAACCGTAGCGACCCCGACTCTGCCGCCCTCCTGGACAACCTCGCCAACCTCGGACTGAAGCAGCTCATCACCACCCACACCCACAAGGCCGGGCACACCCTCGACCCCATCTTCACAGGAGGTACCAACATCCACTTTAGCCACACCTCGCAGCCCCTCTGGACAGACCACCACTCCGTACACTTCTCCTTCAGCACCACCACTGTGCGCAAGCCGCCCCACGCCCACCACGAAGGAACTGGAGCAAGGTCACAGAAGAGGACTTCAACTCTACCCTCGTCCTCAACCCCCCCTGCCATGACCGACGCCAACTCCGCAGCCACAGAACTACACCACTGGATCTCCAGCTGCGCAGCAGACAAGCTCGCTCCCCTCCACTGCCCCGACAGACAACGCCCTCTGAAGGCCGCCTGGTTCTCCAGCGACCTCCAAGAAGCTAGACGCTCATGCCGGCGGCTCGAGAAACGATGGAGAAACAGCAAAACCACAGAGGACCAGTCCACCTACAAGCACGCCATGACAGAATACCACTAACTCATAAGAACCACCAAGAGGACCTTCATCAGGAACAAAATCCTCACCAGCAACTCAAAAGAACTCTTCAACATCATCCATCAGTTTACCAAACTCCCCAGCGAAGCCATGGACATCACACCGTCCCAAGACCTCTGCAAAAAACTCGGCTCCTACTTTCACCGAAAGATCAAGGTCCTCTACGACAACTTCAACGATAAGACTCCTGAAACCACCATCCCCTCCAGCACCGACAGCCAGCCCACCATCACCACCTGGACACCAGTCACCACCGAAGACACCACCACGACCATGAAAAGCACCCACTCAGGAGTCCCCACGGACCACTGCCCGCCTCACATTTTCCACAGAGCCGCCACCGCCATCGCACCCAAACTCCGCCGCACCATCAACGCCACCTTGCAAAGCCGGCATCTTCCCCGACGACTAGAAGCGGGCTGAGGTCAAGCCCCTCCTCAAGTAACCCTCGGCTGACCCGACAGACCTGAAAAACTACCGGCCCATTTCTCTCCTTCCCTTCGCAGCCAAAGTCTCTGAAAAATTCGTCAAAACACAACTAACCAACTTCATCGAAGAGAACGCCATACTCGACTCCTCCCAATCTGGATTTCGCAGCAACCACAGCACCGATACAGCCCTCCTCGCCGCCACCGACGACATCCCCATGCTACTCGACCAGGGACACACCGCGGCCCTCATCCTGCTAGACCTTTCCGCGGCCTTCCACACCGTCTCCCACCGCACTCTTGCAACCAGACTCCACGACGCCGGCATACAAGGACTCACCCTCAACTGGATCCACTCTTTCCTCACCGGCAGAACCCAATGGATCAGACTCCCACCCTTCCTCTCTGAGCCCACAGAGATCAGCTGCAGAGTACCCCCGGGATCCTCGCTCAGCCCCACGCTCTTCAACATCTACATGGCCCCCCTCGCCGCCATCGTCAGACAGCATGGGCTCAGCATAGTATCCTACGCCGACGACACCCAGCTCATCCTCTCCCTCACGAAGAACCCCGAAGACACCAAATTCAGCTACCAAGAAGGAATGAAGGACGTCCTGGATTAGTGACAGCTGCCTAAAACTGAACTCAGAGAAGACGGATGTCCTTGTCCTTGGACCCTCCTCCTCCGCATGGGACAGCTCATGGTGGCCCATGCCCTCAGAAACCCACCCACCCTGACGAACCACGCCCGAAACCTCAGCATCATTCTAGACTCCTCCCTCATAATGACCCACCAGGTTAACGCCGTCACCTCCACCTGTTTCAACTCCCTCCGCGTCCTCCGCAATACCTTCAAGTGGATCCCACCTGAAGTCAGAAAGACCGTCACCCATGCACTCCTCACCAGCAGACTGGACTACGGAAACACCCTCTACGCATGAATCAACAAATCCCTGCTACAGAAACTCCAGACCATCCACAGCACCGCTGCCAGACTCGTCCTCGGCACCCCACGACAGGAGCACATGACCCAACAACTGCGAGACCTCCACTGGCTCCCCGTCAGAAAGAGAGTAACCTTCAAGCTACTCACCCACGCCTACAAATCCTTCCACAACATCGGATCCAAATACCTCAACGAAAGAATCTCCTTCCACGCACCCAAAAGAAACCTCTGCTCTACTGACCTCACCTTAGCAACGACCCCACGCATTCGCAGAACCAGAGCCGGGGGAAGAGCCTTCTCCCACTTCGCAGCCAAAGCCTGGAATGAACTCCCAGTCAACATCAGACGCTCCCCCACTCTGCACACCTTCAGGAAGAGCCTCATGACCTGGCTTTTCGGCCAACCCTGAGCTGCATCCCCCCCACCCCAGCGCCTTGAGACCCTCATGGGTGAGTAGAGCGCTTATAATCCCCTGATTGATTGATTGACAGCCTAGCCCCAAAATTATTAGAGGTTTACACAGAAGCATGCGAATGGGGTGTGCTGCCTCCCCCCCTGAGGGAAGCATTGATAGTGAGATTATTGAAACCTGACAAGGAGCCCAATAGATGCGAATCGTACAGGCCATTGTCATTAATAAATATTTACACCAAAATATTAGCCAAAATAATCGCAAATAGACTGCAACTCCTAATACCCAATCTGATAACTTGCTGCATCAGTTGGACCCAGAGCGTAAGGCCGTAGCGGTGCTACTTGGCGCGGCTAAGGCGTTCGACTCTGTGCAATGGGGGTACATGTTTGTGGTGTTGCAGCGCATGGGGATGCCACAAGCTTTTTTTAAATGGGTGAGGCTGCTCTACACGCTTCCTGTGGCAAGAATCTGTATTAATGAAATAGTGTCCGACCCCATACAAATACACAGTGGAACCAGACAGGGATGCCCCCTCTCCCCCATGTTGTTCTCGCTGGCAATCGAGCCCCTAGCTTGTAAGATCAGGCAGAGACACCCCCAGGCAGCTTTAGGCTTCCAACAAAGACCATTAGCTATATTAATCTACACTGATGATATGTTGTTATATGTGAGTGACCCCGGGACAAACCTAGGGCAGTTGCTGCAGGAAATTTGTACGCTTTGAAGGTTTCTCCAGCCTCTGCATCAAATGGGACAAATCCCTTGCATTCCCACTAAGGCCATGCACCACTAGTCACAAACTGGAATTCCCGCAGGCTTGGACAAGGGACCCGGTGAGATATTTGGGTGCATAATGACCCAGAGGTGGTGATTAATATGAACTACGGGCAGGCTATAGCGAAATAAACGGATCAGGTGGCCAGATGGACACGACTCCCTCTCTCCCTAGCTGACAGAATAGCGGTTGCAAAAATGACGATACTCCCCAAATTCCTGTACTTCTTTGTGAATATCCCTATTATATTAAACAAAGCAGTATTTCAAACACTCAAAACTTGCTTAATTAATCTAGTATGGGTGGGTAAACAACCGAGATGCAGTTGGGACCTCCTGACCCTACCATATAACAGGGGGGGGTTTGAAGCCCCGGACCTATGCCCTTTACTATCTATGTGCGCAAGTGCAATTCGCACACTACTGGCATTTTCCACAACACTACCTCCCACACTTAGCAGTGGAGGCTGATGCTGTTCATCCCATCCCGCTGACTGCCATCGTACTCCAAAGCAGATCCAAAAGCAGCAAGAAGGATATGAACACTACCGCCTGCACCTCCAGGGCCTTGAGAGATTTAGGTGACCGGGCAGCTAGGACACTCATATGTGTGCCGGCAATGCCCATTGCAGCGCATCCTGACATATCTGTAACTCGAGAACATGGGGCGCTGTCGATCCTCAGTGCTGCAGGCATCACCACACTGGGGGATCTGTACAATAATGGGCAAAGTCTGACCCTGGAGGCCTTTTCCGCTGGACGGCCCTTCACGGCATCGCTAGGGTTCACATATACCAGGCTGTGCACGGCAGTCAGAGCACTGTATCCCAAGTTCCCAGCTGAACCAACGCTACTTAAAGCGCTCCAGGTGGTCTTAACCACTGCAAGTAGTAAAGGTCTAATAACCAAGCTATACAATACCTCTCAAAACAAGAACGAAGCGAATAGCTCGCTGGCATTAGACAGATGGAACAATAGGATAACCACTCCACTATCCTGGGAGGAATGGGTGGCTTGCTGCGTACTAACCGGACGCCTCATGGCAAATTGCAACCTCCGTATAATACATTTCAAATTCCTGCATCAAATGTACTATACACCAGCCAAGCTACAGAGATTTGGGCTACGACCGGATTCGCGATGTGGGCGCTGTGAGAATGAGTCAGCTGATTTCGTGCATATGGACAGGGAATGCAAAACTATTTATGCCTTCTGAGTTAACGTTACGGAGAGCTTAACACAAAGGGTGCTGGAAACTGTGAAGTATACTCCGAACATTTGTTTGCTGGAGTTAACCAAATCGCTGACACCCTGCAATAGGAGAATCGTGGCTGTCTCAACATTACTGGCGAAACAGCTGGTGGCGAGGCATTGGTGAGGGGGGACAGTCCCCACGCTAACACAGTGGCTGAAAGAGCTAGTATATTGTAGGGACCAATTGAATACCTATGCAGACGAACTACCACTTGCCTCCAGGCCCATAGACATCTGGGCGCCATTGACTGTATATCTGCTTGATAACCTGCAGCAGACATGACACCTTGGAAAATGTACCGGTCAGAAATCACCTATTTAGGAATGTGTAAAGTTCGATATGTCACCTAGAAAATGTAAGCTTGATAGATGACACATTACCATAAATTGTGATATTGCTGTAATGAACTGCAGAAGTTAGATGTTATTGTTAGTTCACTGTGCCTTTTTTCACCTAGGCATCTACGATTGATATGTATTAACTATGCCTGTAACATAGCTGGGCATGCAATGTATTGCATAAGTCTGTATGCACTAAAACCAATAAATACATTTTTTTAAAAAGCCAGGTTTTCAATCCTTTCCTAAATTTAAACAAATAGGTTTCTTTTTTCAAGGTTATAGGGAGGGAGTTGCAGAGCTTGGTGGTGGTATGGGTAAAGCTTTTTCCTCCCCATTTTACTTTCCACACCCTGGGAACGATCATATTTCATATTTCATATTTTTAAAGTTGACCTCAGAAAGCACTTCCTAGAAAACCTTACGTAATATCTACCCTCCTATCATACCTAGTTTTACTGAACTTGTGCTACAAATATGTCACTATCTCCCGAAGTACTTAATTCTCGTGTTATTATCTTTTTGCTTCTTCATTGTAATACCATGCCACATTGAGTCTTGATATGCTCAGAGTCTTCACATGCTATATCAAGAACCAGAATAAATAAATAATAAATGAATATGGAGGATTTCTATAAGACAAAAATAAGATAAATGATATAGAATATAAGTAGTAAAAAATGGGAGATTGGAACGTGGTTTCGGCAACAAATAGCTTGGAGGATTACCTAAATAATCACTAGAAGAGCCCAGTGTTTTCTAATTATTACAATATTCAGAGGAATCCCGAACATGTACATGACACATCATAAGCACAAACAAATTGTGTTACACAAACAGAGAAAAGAGGGAATATTGATCATGGTGCTGTGCCACACCACAACAGAAAAGACTGCTACAAGTGCTTAAAAATCTTTCAGTCTCTGACACATAGCTGACACACAATGTGATGAAGTGGATAAACAAATGTGTGTTTGCTACTCTGCAACCATCATACGCCGGGAAACCACAGAGAACACTGAGTGCAAAGAGTTTTTCATATTAGGAATAATTTGGTTAACTATAAGCTATTGGCTCCTAACTCTACTACTGAAGCTATATATTAAAAAAGTCCTATTCTTTTAACAAATATATGGAGCAGACTGGATATTCAGCTTGCAACAAGCTACGGATTGTGTTAATTGAAAGTTCCTAAATCTGTATGCCCCCTAAAACTAAACATTTACAGCATGTCTTATCTACTTCATGAGAATCAATGTCAAATAAGCATTGGCAAAACCAGTAGGCCTGGCTTTGACAAGTAATGATCATTTCTGGTACAGTGGTTATTTTTTATTTCGTTTTCTATTACAAGCATCTGCGAGCAAAATATATCATCTTGAGGTAAAAAAGAAAACATGCAGTAATCTAAATGTGGCGGTCAAGTGCTTTCAATAAAAACTAAATAAAAAATGAGTCATCACACTAGCTAAACATCTAGTGATGTTATTTTGCAGAGAGTATAATTTTTTTAATGTTCCAAGATGGCTGCCACATTTAGGGTGAACGTCATAGCCATCATGGAGTGGTAAATGAATGATGCAGAATTCACAATACAATTCCACCATTCCAAGATAGCTGTCCTGGTTAAAGACGGGGCCACACGAGCTAGGACCAACTACATAGGAAATGAGAGACCATGGCTGGTAGCCCCATAGCATTAGAATGGGAGGTGGGGGGCAATATCAAAATGAAATGGTTATGGGAGATATGAAGTATTACAGAGGAAAGGATAAAGTAAAGGAGTAGCCCACCAGTCCAATCAGTAAAGCACACTCTTTTTCCAGCAGATGTACATTTGATTAGAAAAAAATCCCTTCACTCACATTGCAATGAAGCAAATGGCTGAAGTGGGTTAACAGACTCATGTTTTAGGTTGTCCTGTAGATGGAAGCAAAATGTGAACAGTACTCCAGCAGAGCAATAGCTAAAGAGGAATGACTCAAAACACCGCTGGATATTTATATGTATATTGACTGAAAAACCCAAAGTTTACAGGGACGTTATAGTTAGGCTCTGATTTCACTCATATAAAACCAGTGAAATTCAGCAGTTATATTTACCTGAGCTAACTATATGCCCCCTGAATCTCTCCCCTTGCCTGATTTTTCCTTACGTATATGTTTTTAACGCATGTAACTACGCTCCAGCAACTTGTAACTATGCTTTGAAACTGTGTAACTTGTAACTATGTAACTTGTAACTATGCTGAAACAATGCTCGTCCTCATGTAAAGTGCTCTGATACCTCCGGGTCTAGCCAGCGCTATATAAAACTTTTCAAATAAAAAATAAAATAAAATTTGCAATAACTTCTCTGCCCTTCATTCTCTCTTTTTCACACACTCTTTCTACTACTCTATCTAGATTGTATGTCAGAACCATGCAGGTGTTAATCACGCCTGCCTTAATAACTCTGTCCGAACAACAAATGTGTCTTTACAACGCATTCCGCTACCACACAAGTCGTTACAACGACTTGCCTTAGGGAAAGCACTGGAGTTGGAATGTATAATTTACTATTCCAACTCCAGTCTGTGCAACTGTGGGGAAAGTGTTAAACTTTAAGTCCAGCATCAATCCAGCAATGCTTTCCTTAAGGCAAGTCGTTCTAATCACTTGCGTGATAAAGGAATACGTTGGAAAGATGTATCCGTGGTTTGGACCGCGCTGTTAAGGCACAGTGTGGTTTGAGCTGTAATATAAAGGCTGCTTCCCAGATTTCATTCACCACTTCATACACAAACTACCTATCACTCTTAAACTTACTTTCTATCTATTTTATACAGCTCTCGTCCCTATCTATTCATCGTACCACATATTTCCAAAACACAAATACACTATACACCACAAAATTCCACCCCACACAATTCCACAACTAACAATTCCAATTTCAACCACACAATTCCACTACAAACAACATACATCTACTCCACTACAAACAAAAAACATAAATAAAAAAAGTATTATTTACAATGCCAATAGCTCTAACTTTAAAAAATGCGAGACCAATTGCATTACAAATGCTTGTTACTTCTGTACACTATATGCCTTAGGAGGCATTAAAATGACCTGGAGCACGGAGCTTATGGGATACATATCATCCGTTCGCTGATATCACTGTTCTATGAAATAATAAAATTTTAATTGTTACACCGGGTCCTGAAATGTTTTGCCATTAACAGATAATTGGAAGAATTATATGACTCTAAATATGTTCATATGCAAAAGTATGCTGATAAGTCACAGGATAATAAAGAATAGATAAGGAGAGCCAATGACGGTGACTGAAATGCCTCCATTGGGTGGCATCAGAGGCTTGGACGGGATTGGATTTGGGTTTTAACGCTTGGGGGTGCGCCTAACGTCTGATGGGAATGGCCGCCTGAAAAGTGTGTTATGTGCCCGGGTTAGGCCCATGTAGCGAAGCGGTCCATTTCTTTCATTGTCCTATTTTTCACAATAAAATTTCTGCTGTGACCTTTTGCACATATTTTCGTGCACGACAATGTTGGATTAGTTTCTCTGAAACTACTTTGTTTGCACATCTAGCTTCGCACAACATTGTCACGATGCCTCGAACATCATGTACAAGACCTTTCTACGCACTATGTACAAATGTCATTCTATCTTCATTCACATGGAGACAGGGATATCTAAATATCCATAACATCACTAATCTATATAAACATCGCAAGGCAGCTTCCTATTATAAATAAAGAGCTTCCCAAAAGGTTAGCGGAGGATACACTTCAGCTGACGCCGAGCATCACTACATGCTGAGACTTCAACACGCAGCAGTCTGACATCTTCATGAAGGGTGTCCAGTTTGTGATCAAGACGGGGTCCTACACTCTCTCCCACCAGGATCGTCCTTTGGGGGGATTCTTGGCTGCACACACCCTAGGTACACTCAGAGTAGGGTTTGCATAGTAGGAGTATGCCTGATTACTACTTTGTTTATATGCCTGCATATATACACTGTTTTAACACCATGGTAGAACTGTATCTTCTATTTACACTTTTGGTGCTTGTAATCACTTTCATCTGCATCTGTCTACTGATTATCACAGCACATGTATTCTATACTAGAATAACGTTGGCTCACTATATATAATGAAAGTGTTCCACTATGTATTCTGTATATTTCTCTGAGCACTAGTAAGCACAAGTGACTTTATGAAAGGTTCTGATCTGTTTCCATGATCCCTGAGGGGCCAGGGTTGTCATGTTCAGTGGTTGTCAGAAACCCTTTGCTACCTGGAAAGGTTAGGGGGGATTACGGTGGCACTGTGAGCTAGCTGGTCTGTAGGCCAACATATCCTGCGAGGGTGCCCAGAATCAGTCTAGGTACCTCACCCAAAGTTTATGTTGTCTAGCAAACAAGCAGGTCCGACGGATTAGTGGGAGCTACACAACATGGCGCTGCCAACGTTGGTTGGGTTCCTATTTAACTGTCTGTCTGAGTAGTTCAGTTGTGCTTTTCTCAGAGACTCCTACTCACCTCCAAACCGGAGACATCCATGGTGGGAAGGGAAATCCGCCACAGCTGAGTAGATATTCAAGCTTGTAGAATAAAAAATGTTCCCACATTTTGTAAACTCTATCTCCATAAAATGTATTTATTAATATTCTTCACACAAAGTCCGTAAATGGAGAAGCCGATAGAGAAGAAGTAGTTACTCTAAATATTATAGAGAATTGCAGCCATGCAGTTACTATGAAATTATTACATTATGGCCCCCTGGCAATTTGCATGGATGTTACCTTTGTGGTCAAGGCACACAAAGCATTCAGAACAAAGGTATTCTATTCTTGGGTTAAGTTCCCGGCTGTGGACACACTTACACAATTGTTTCACACTGTCATTGAAGTTGAAACACCAGAGGAATACTTTCCATATGTGAACATAGAATTTCCGTTAACTTACTAAGAACACATAAATTGGTGAAAGGCGCCCTCCCCCATACAGTAGAAAATATAAGACTCAGTCCGCTCAGTAAAGAAGGAGTAACTTGGCCAGTCATAGCAGCTTATACACCACATCCTACTCTTGATGATTTAGATGCAGCACAAAATAACACTATACAATGATCTAGTAAAACTTTACAGAAACCTCATGCAATACATTATGCAAACACTAACAGTTAACCCTGAGCGGACAGCTCAGGCTGCACAACCACAACTAGCTGCTACGGGTATCAGCCCTCAAATGCTGAATGCTGTTATGGGAAACGTTCCCACCAGTCGGGAGCAAATTCCGTTCTGGATAGCACAAAAAAAAGCCAGCTTGAAGTGTTTTTTCCCCATACGGGACCGCAGGACAAACACAGAATATTAACAATTAGCTTGCCAATGGGGATGGCTCTCCCGGTGGATGATTGTGCCACTTGGGGTACAGTCTTCGCTGCAGTTTACACCAGAACTCATGATACCCCCTCAATAGCAATTTTACCTGAGGTACTGAAACAAGTACAGAATGAGTACGGGGCAGGACCTGCCCTGGACTTGGGGCTGAAACTGATGGGCAGTTTTGCTGCAGTATCAACCATTATGTTAAGTAACATAAAGGAGGAAGCAGCAGCATTGGCTATACACCAAGGCCTGAGGGAGTTCGCTCCTGCACAGCAGGAGCGGGAATTGCCTAAAATTATCAAAGAAACTTATGCTATGCTAGGAAGAGATAACTTGGGAGCAGACAACAGGTCAAGAGTAATTCTTAAAAGGATAACTCTAAGCAAGCACCTGATTTGTCTAAGAAGAAATGGGACAATAAACAAAAAAATAAACAAAATAAAACACAATCATGGGGTGGGTGTCCTCAGCAGGAAACCACTGGCAAAAAGGACAATTTGAGAAACCGTGATAATATTAGAAAGCCTGACAGGTATCAGGATTCTGATTCACATTCCTCTTGTTCCTTTCAGGATTCATCCGATACACATTCGGGGAGAGGTGGACGGTCAGAGTGAAGATCGAAAGAGCGTGTGAAGCCAAAAAGGGAAACACCTCACACTTCAAACTATATCCTTAAAGAGGACAAACAAAAGAAGAAGGTAGCAGGGATTAAAATAAGACATGCCCAGGCTACTGAGGACTCGGCTTCTGAACAGGGAGTGGGCAGTGACGATACAGGACAGTGTGGCAGAAGTCACAATAGCTAGCCGGAACTGGATGGATTATCTGGTGGTAGTATCGCTGAATGAGCATATCATGGTGGAAACACCTGATATAAGGGTAAATGCCCCTCATCGTTTATATAAAATAACGTTCTAAATGGAAGGGAACATACCCAGGAACATCAAGGCTCTCTTTTGGGAGAACCTGACATATGGTTATGACATTCTTTTGGCTGAAAAGGTTTGGCCACCTGAGTTCGTATTGGAATGCCAACTGGGAGAAACTGTAATTTTTACCTGCTTTCTCTGACCTCGTTCCAGAATCAGTAAAACATTCATAAGCGCAGGAGTGGGCGTTAGCGCTAGCCCCTGCACTATACCGCAATTATGTTGGGTGAGATGATGAGTCGCCTCATTATGAGATCGCATTAAATTCAGTTCCTCAACCCCAGAGCCAGTATCCAATAAAACAGGAAGCTAAAAAAACATGTTAGGGAAATCCTAGAACAACTTGAATACCAGGGAGTAATAGAAAATTGCACCTCTTCCATGAATAGTCTCTTGTTTCCCGTAATGAAACTGGGCAATTCACACCTTCTAGTTTTAGACTACAGACACCGGAACACTTCCACACGCACATTTGCAGTACAAAATACACATAGAGCCGCACTAATGAATAGCATTGTGTGGAAAAAATACAAAAGTACACTAGATATCTCAAATGGATTTTTCTGCCAGAATATAGCACCTGAAAACAGGTATTTGACAGCATTTTCAGCACTTGGTTCACAACGTCAATTTTGTCATTTACCTCAAGGGTATAAGAACAGCACTGGGCTGTTCTCAGCCAGGGTAACAGAGTTACTTCAAAATTTTGATGAGGAGGCATTGACTTATGTAGAACATATTTATCTGATGGACGACGAGTTAATGGAACACTTGGCTAGAATGAACCACATCATTCTGGTGTTTGCTTACCTGGGTTACAAATGTAATTTTAAAAAATAAAAAATTGCCCACCTCAATGTCCTGATTCTAGGATATGAGTTGTCAAGTGAAGGCAAAAGTCTGGCAGGACATTTCTTTAGAATAATGTGCACTGCTCCAACCTCCAATGACTCTAAAGAGACTACAATCCATTTTAGGATTTCTGAATTTCGGGAGAACATTCCTTTTGAACTGTTCCACGATTTAACCAGACTTGATTTTTCAATCAATCATTGGACACAGGAACATACAAACATTTTACGATCCGCACAAGCTGACATGATAGCTTCCAAACATTTACACACATGTGTAAACACAACTAGCCTGGTGATCTGCATTGTCACTGGACCAACCGGGTACACCTAAATCACTTTCAATGTAGGAGATATGGTACCTATTGCACACAAATCCCATTTGTACACGAACGCTGAAATGCATTTTGCACCCACTGAGAAGATTCTCACAGCGGTACAGGCTGCTGTAGTGAGAAAGAGAGTACTAGCTCAGGGTAAGCGAATAATTGTCTTTACTCCAATACTGACCTTAGAGGCCGTTACTAAAGCAAGCATTCCAAATGCCAAGGCATTACATCCACGGTGGATTCAATGAGCTAGCTCTCTCCCTGCAACAGTTGTAGACTACAGATTCGATTCTACAATACAAACACAAGCATTCCCGAAGTATGAATAAGAATATCCTCTGCCGAATGAAATAATGGCTCTAGATAGATAGGAATACATCATTTATACCAATGGATCTGCTCAACCTGCCTTAGGAACATGACACCAATATTCTGTGGCATGCATAATTGTAAAGTGGCGCATGCATGACAGAAAGATCCGACCTGAAAAAACACATACTCAGTCACTAGGGGACTGTACAGTGCAGCTGGCAGAGCTCAAAGCCCTAATACAGGCACTAAAAAGTACGGATCAAGAATTCCCAACACTTACAGTGTGTGATTCATATCATGAATATCTTCACTACTGGGGCCAAAATGGATTTCAAGGGCTGCACAATTAAGCACAAGCTGCTTTGGGAGCAAGTGGCGAAGCTGAAAGAATGCTTGCCATGGCCTCATGTTATCCACACATTGAGTCCTCAACGTGTTGGCGTTCATGTTGAAGGGAATTCCATGGCTGATGAAGCCGATAAGGCAACAGTCCGTGCTGCTGCCGTTGCTGCAATCACTAGTTCAAGTACGAGACTAGACAGAGACATCATGGTGGCTGTTAATGCTGCTCGCAAGAACACCCACCTGCCGAAAGGCTTTCCACTCAAGTGCTCCTACAAATTAGATGCACAAAACATTCCGTATGCTCAGATTCCAAGAGTGGGGGATAGAGTTATACCAAACACTGATCACAGATTGGGTTTAATAAAAGCCACACATGAGGGTCTGGGTTCAGCACACACTGGGGTTGCTGCTACAGTGTCATTACAGAAGCAGCGCTATTGATGGCCTGTTCTTATAATACAGACCAAGGACTTCATTCTCAAATGTGACATCTGCCAGCAGATGAAGGGTTCCACCATGTCACGTCCTCCACAGACACCTCTATTGATTTCAGACAAGTCTCTAGCAGTTGTTTATTTGGATCACTGGGGCCCCATGCACTCAGATGGGGCTTACAAGCACATCTTGGTGGCAGTGGATTCATGCTCCAGATTCCTGTGAGTTTGGCCACAGCGCACGGCTGACGCTTGAACTGTTATAAAGGATTTGCGAGTCTTCATTGGGACATACCCAATTGGCGCACTACATTTCGACCAGGACCTGGCGTTTAGCTCTTGGGCTTACAAAGAAGTCATGGGAGGTTTGGGCATGGCCTTGCGGTACTCCTCCTCCTACCATCCTGAGGGAAATTCGGTAGTTGAAAGGAAAAACCATGACCTAAAGCAGTCCTTAAGGGTATTAGGCTTGGGTGGCAGTTGGGCACTCAATAACATGCCAAGAAGATCCCTAGGGGGTTGCACTCCATATGAAGTCTTTTTTGGTGTGAGAATGTGGGTACCAGACCTCGATTATGTCAGCACAGTGGCGGCGGAAACACCATTTGACATCAATGAAGGCTTGGTTGTTTTACAGAAAATGCAAGGAATTCCGGGGCGCTCAAAGCAACGTCCAAGTAAAACACAGCACCACTTGAGAGGTGAAGTTCATACCGGCAAGAACTGCCTGGGTCCCGAAGATTGGGGACCTGGTAAGAGAGAAAATTATGGACAAGAAAAAATGTGGGCTATCTTACAGAGTGCCTGTACCTGTCCTGGCTGTCAAAGGTACTAGAACTGTACTTCTTCTTCCCCTTGCCAGTCGCAGAGACAAAAGGTTTGTCTCCATTGATCTGATCAAACCGCACTATGTGGTCGATTCTCAACAGTAGGCCGCTTGGGCTCCTGGGTAGCTACTGCACTCCTCTCGCTATCGTTCAGGAAGTTCAAATGGAAGCTTTAATAACTACAGAAGATTCCCCTTTCCAAAGAGAAGCTGTAAACAACAATGAAGTATTACTCCTTCCTGTTGAAACAACTAAAGCTGTACAGTCAACAAGTACAGAAACTCAAATGTCATTTTTTTAAAACAATCTTTATTGAATTTTGACATGATTAATTAATTAATTACCCTCCCTCCCCCATCCAAGCCTAAATACAAAATGAGAAGATTAAAGTGCTGAGCAGGTGAAAGCAGTAGACTTGTATATACAATAACAGCACATAAGTGTCATGGATACATCAAATCATAGTACAATATCACAATAATAATAATAATAAAGCAGCCCCAAACAAAAGCCGGATGCCCCGGTAAAACACACAAGACAGGCCAATCATCCCTGAACCTGTGTTACGAACCATTTCCTCAGTGGAGCCCAGATTTGAAGCCCACTTTCCCGAGCTTGGTTACCTTTCCGTGCGTAAACAACCCTTTCTATATGGTAAACTGAGATTAGCCGTGCGAGCCATTGAATAAATGATGGAGGGGCGGGGTCAAGTTCTGCCATGGCAAGGAACATAAAGGGGGATTAAGCCGAGAGAACAGATTCCTGTTCCTGAACCCCTAATAGAATCAATTGGGAGGTAACCTCAATCCGCAGATTTAATTGGGCCTCAAACAAATGGGTTATATCCCTCCTCAAATTCACTAATCTAGGGCAATCAGCCAACATGTGAACCAGGTCTGCCCCCAACACATGGCAGCGAGGACAGTTCGTGCCAGAGACTCAACCCCACCTATTAATTTTAGCTGGAGTAATATATAGGTTAAACCAGGTTTTATAATGTTGTACCTGAAGGTTGGCGGATAAAAGCGTTGAGCGAGCTAGTTCTAAAGAAGAGAGGCTCTCACCCTCTGTAGTTTGCAGTGCCCCCTGTCATCGAGTAATATGTTTCCCAATATCGTCCCCCATCCTATCATTTAGTAATTTATAAATACTTCCGATCGTAGGCTTGTTTCTAGTTAACAGGTCAACCCTGTTAAACCCCTCCCCTCCACCTCTTTTCTTCCCTATAAAATCCCTGATTTGTAGAAATTTAAAGAATTTGTTATTTCCTAACAGAAATGTACTCTTCATATGCTCAAAGGTAGTAAAGCTTTTTTTGTCAAAAAAACCCTTAAAAATAAATGGACAATAATGTTTCCGCCAGCGCCTAATGTAGGGATCATGAAATATGCCTGGTAAGAAAGGGTTATCTTGGAGGAGAGTGTAAAAACTAAATCGGCCAATCCCAAGTTTTTTCCTGACACTAGTCCACACTAGAAATGCATACAATAGGATCTTGAACCTAACTTTCTTAAAATAACGAAATTCTAATTGCCGAAACATACATCCCCGAACCACGACTCCGAGGGTCAATTCAAAACATGACGGGTCAGTATTACGTATGGTAACAATGAACTATTCCCTTTGGTATTCTTATCTAGTCGGACTATCCTCATCCATACACACTCATTCTAATGTGCCCCAATATATAAACAATAAAAATAAAAATAAAAATAAAAATAATAATAATAATAATAATAAAAATAAAAATAAAATGCCTTGCTAGTAATATGAAAATATCTCCTTCTTTATTGAAAGATGTTTTAAAAAAATTATTTTGTTTTACACAGTGTTAAAAATGCAATACAATTACAATTTCATTTAAAAAACATGCTATTTCATGAATTGGAGGAACGAACTTTAGTCTCATTCACCTTTGTATGTCTACAGTTTAGGTGACAGACGGCACATCACAGTTCTTTATGTACCTGATCATTCATAATGTACAAACACAATTCATAAGCATGTATCAATAAAATATATGATGCTAGTTGTTATACAAATACATAATATAAAAACAATACTCAAAACAAAAGTTGTCGACGCGGCGTTTCGGTGGGATAGTACTGGTTTACACCACCTTCTTCAGGACAGGTTAAAAACAGTATTGTAGAATCTAAAATTATGAGTAAAACAAAAGAACAATGTATATATAAATATTCAATTACAGGAGGTATTTTGGCATACTGACAAGGCTGCAATATATTAATAACCCCAATCAAGAGACAAAAGAATTGGGGAAAGGGACCTCTTTTCAGTAAGAAGCTAAACTTAAAAAGGAGCTAAAGCCCATAAGGATCATCAACCCTTCCCAGACATTCATACTCACAAGCACCCTTGTGCTAGACTGTAACGTACCTAACATAGTAGTTCATATACAGTCATATTGTATCTTCATCTTGGTATGATAAAAGTTTTTCCTGGTGTTTTGATTACACCTCCAAATATCTGAAACATTATTAGAATAATCAGATTAGGATAAAGAACATATAGTTTACCCGTCAGCTATTCTCAATATATAACTAACCAGAAAATGTATTAGAGAAATAAACACACCTTTTGTTTACAAGATGTATGGATATTTTCGAAGAGATTTGTCAATTTCTCTATATCGAAGTTCAAGTTCAATCATTCACTTCTGTTTATGTCCCAAGGGTATATCTATCCCCAGAGGGAAAACAAAAAGATTATCAATTTGTTTATTCTTACTCATTTCTCGATTGATGCTTTAAAAAAGGGGATTTGTGCTCACCTTTCCGATCTATAATAATTAATCCTATATATTCAGACGTGATTGTGTCGCAATATTTATTTCAAGGATGTTGGTATTGTTTCAACGTTCTCCTTTAAATGCCCCTATATTTGGTTGCTGCGTAGATAGAAAAGTAATAAGAACTATATCATTTATAGTCAGGTTATCTGCTCCAATTTTTATTTAAATTAATAATATTATCCCGGTACTTTAACATTTTACTGCGTAGTCCGGGGAGAACTAAATAATGTTTAAGCCTTCATAAATCAATATTAAGGTATGACATTCAGAATGCATAAAGGATGAGAGGAACAACGCCCTCCGGTTTCCGCTGCCGGTTTTACCCCGTATTATCTCTACCCGTTATTCAAAACCTATCCGCTGTTTCATAAATCAGTATTAACGTATGATATTCGGAATCCATAAGGGATGAAGGGAACAACTCCCTCCGGTTCCCGCTACCGGTTTTAACCCGTATTATCTATACCCGCTATTAAAAGCCTGTCCGCTGCTTCACTCACCTCGAGGATAGAGAGGTCACGTCTGGACCGATCAGGACGTGTTTCAGAAGTTCTTTGAGTGTTAAAGGAAGTGGGGCTGTTATATATAGATTGCAAATTGCCCAAAGTTATCCTGCGTTTCAATTAGTTCAGCTTAAGGTCATTTCCGAGGTCAGATAGCCTGCGCATTTCGGTTTGTTTTACATGGCGGCCATCTTGTATGGGTAAATGATACAAGTCGTATAACAAATACCTAATACAACAGTCATGCTTTTGACATTCAGATTTGGTCCCTTGATTATAGCATATATGTTTAATACGTAGGTAGTCATATGTACAGCATTCGAGTTTAATACAATTTAAGAATTACTCAAATGTATATAAAGACCGTCACAGATAATGGGGACACTTCTAAGGAACGAGCTATATAGTACTTTGGTTCATGTATTTTAATGTACTCAACACAGCGGTAATTATTAAATATCTCTAACCGTGTGATAACCGTAAATCTTCTTGATAATCAGAATTTTTTGCACTTTCTTTTTGTAAGGTGGCTATCAGTAAATAAGACTTCTTAGTCCTGTAATATCCATGTGGGCCACATATTAATAAATTATCATTTATTCTCTTTTATCCAATCACGTTCCACATCATTCTATTTTATGAATATATAAAATAGAGGGGTTTTGTTTACTTATATAGGACAATTATTAATCTACCTTCATGTACATGAGCCTAATCACTATCCATTATTAAACTCCTAAATCCATAGTTTCCTTAAATTTAATATACACATCTTGAAACTTAGCTATAACTACTCTACTGGTAATTAACTTTTCTAGTACTAACTGAAAAGGGGATTCTTATCCCCACAATAGTAGTAAGACTGAATTCATCAATGTCCCAAAAACAGGAAACTAATGTTATTTAATATGGATTGATGGAACCGCACAGTCCGTGTATCTCGATCTATTATTATGTTCTAATTATTATAATGCACAGACTGCACCAAATGCAGCATTCTAGGTATCGAAATAAAAGGATTTTTTCTTTCATTATCACAGCGATTATCTATAGATTCTCTCCCATGCCTCCCTGTTATTTAGTCCATATATGTATGTTTTAAATTTACACAGAAAGAATTGTTCTCTGACTTTTCGTTTTTTGTCTAGATGAAATGAAATGAAATGAAATGAAATGAAATGGAGATTTATAGAGCGCGAAACAATCACCCAAGGGTGTCAAGGCGCTAGCTCATCAGAGACAGAACTTAAACTAGGAGGTTCGCAGATATGTTAAAGATTAAACAGCCATGTCTTTAGTGATTTCCTAAAAGCTAACAGATGTGTTTCCTGTTTCAATCTTATTGGGAGAGAATTCCATAACTTAGCTGCGCCAAACAGAAAGCTTCTACCCCCCAGGAGCATTTTTTTACCCTGGGAATAATCAGATCGTGGGCAGAGGATGAGCGGAGACAACGGACTGGAATGTAAGGTAACAGGTTCCTCTTAAAAAACCTGGTCCTATATTCCGTGTGGTCTTAAAAACAATGCATAGAACCTTAAACTCTATACGTCTTTTTATAGGCAGCCAATGTAAATCCTTGAGCACCTTTGACACAGATTTGTGTCTAGGAATGTTCAGCAGCAGCCAGAGCCGCAGCATTCTGTACAACCTGCAGTTTAGACAGGCATTTAATCCGAAGATTGATAAAAAGCCCGTTACAATAATCAGCTCTTGACAGAACGAGTGCGGAGACTACCAGTTTACGTAGCTCAACTGGAATAAATGGGAGGATCTTTCTCAAAAGTTTTAACGTGTAAAAAGAAAGAGAGGTAACCTGGTTAACATGGTTTTCAAATGAGAGTTTGGAATCAAAGATGACTCCCAAATTCTTAACCTTGGTCACTGGCGTAGGAAATGGCCCAAGCTCCAGGGGCCAAAGATCAGGTGACCAGAAATCAGTATGAGCACCAAAAGTAAGACCTCCGTCTTACCAGAGTTAAGTTTCAGACAATTGGCAGCCATCCAGTCCCCAACCTGACGAAGGCAGGTATGGAACTGTTCCATGGTGTTAGTGGGGGATCCTGACACTGAGACAATGATCTGCGTATCGTCAGCATAGGATACAGCCGAAAAGCCTAGGGACTTGATTAACTTCGCCAGTGGTGCCACATAAATGTTAAAAAGAGTCGGGCTCAGGACGATCCCTGTGGCACACCGCATGGAAGTGTAAAATTGGGAGATTTAAAATTTTCTAGGGCCACAAATTGTTCCCTGCCAGACAAGAATGATTCAAGAAGGGAAAATGCATTTCCTGTGACCCCAATTCCCCTCAAAACTTCTAAAAGTTTCTGATGGTTCACCGTATCAAATGCCTCTTGGTGTTCCTGCTATTTTTTCTAATATACACCACTTCAAGTCATCCACTTTGTGGTTGCAGGTGATCCAGTGTTCAGTTAGAGGGGTATTCTTTTTACCTGTCCTCAATGCAGATCTATGCTCTTTAAGACGTACCTGTATCTCTCTGGATGTCTCACCCACGTAGCCTTTCCCACAGGGGTATACAATTAAGTGAATTACATTCTTTGTCCTACAATTGAACATGGAGTTAAATATATGTTTAACACCATCTAGAATAATGTCTTTGCCCCTAATGACTAAATTGCAATTAATACATGCGCTACATGGGAAATTCCCCATCACTCTTTTATTTTCATCAATGCTTCTCTGGTGGGACATTATCGGTTCTCTATAAGTCTGTACCACACTATTTCTAATAGTTTTATTCCTGCGAAAGGAAAAAAAGGGTTTCTCAAATGGTTCTCCATTCCTTTCTTGCAGTAGAGGCCAGTTTCTATTAATTACATTTTTTATTTTATTACTAATATTGGAAAAATTGGTTACAAACACCATTTTGTCTCCTTCTACTTTCTTTTCTCCATCATTATCGAAGAGAAGTTCCCTATTAAAATATTTTGCCCTTTTGTATGCCTGCCCTTTTTGTATGCCTGCCCTGCCCTGCCCTGTAACCCCTGTCCTGTAACTTAATTTTCAGGTTACTGGCATGGATCTCAAAATCACTCCTATTGGTACAGTTTCTTGTTAGGCGAAGAAACTGACCAAAGGGGATATTGTCCTTCTGGCATCTCGGGTGATTGCTTTCATAAGGTAAAGTCGTATTTCTGTCAGTGGGTTTTGTGTATAAATCCACCAACCGGTGATTCTCCTTCACTTTAATTTTGATATCTAGAAAGTCACAATATTCTTGACTCATGGTTGATGTGAATCTTAAGTTAAAATCTCTACAATTCAACCAACTAATGAAGCTCTCCAAGTAAGTTTTGCCACCTTCCCAAATAAAAAACACGTCATCTATAAATCGTGACCAATGGGTCACATTTTCATAGAAAGGTGCGGCCTCATTGAAGATGTGCTTGTCTTCAAAGGCTCCTACATATAAACAGGCCAGACTAGGAGCGCATGTGGCTCCCATGCTGGTCCCTTTGATTTGGCAAAAAAATCTCCATTAAAAAGGAAGATGTTATTTTTTAAAATTAGTTCTGTGAATTCAATTATTAAAAGAGTACGTTCTGATAAGTCCCCATTTGTGTCCTTCAATGTATCCCTAACTGTATTAACTGTTACTGTTTGTGGGATATTGGTATATAATGTCTAAATATCTAAAGACACCAACCATTGATTGTGTGGGTTAAAACTAAGTCCTTCCACCTTTCTGATCATATCCGTGGTGTCTTTGATGTAGGATTTTTGCTGAGACACCAAGGGTCGCAAAAATATATCTACATATTTACTCAAAGGTTCAGTGAGTGAATTAATATTAGATATAATAGGCCGCATAGGGGGGTCAGTTAAATTTTTGTGGACTTTGGGAAGCTTATACATTGCTGGTAGGACTGGGTGCAAATTCAATGAGAACTCATACTCATCTTGACATATTATGTTGTCCTCTTTGGCCAAATCTAAACACTGTTTTACTCTTATTTGTAAGTTTTTCCACTCCTCTTGATTTGATTGTCTATAGTGTTCTTTTAAAGATAAAAGGGTCATCATTTTATTATTGTAGTCACCTGTGTCCATTAGGACTATACTTCCACCTTTGTCATCAGGTTTTATCGTTATATTTTCACATTTCTCTAGGTTTTTTAGGGCGATACGTAGGTCCTGAGGTAAATTATTGTTTTGATACTTTATATTCTTTTTAAGTAGGTCTTCTAGGTCCTAGAATAGCATGTTTTTTAAATGAAATTGTAATTGTATTGTATTTTTAACACTGTGTAAAACGAAATAATTTTGTTAAAACATTTTTCAATAAAGGAGATATTTTTATATTACTAGCAAGGCATTTTATTTTTATTTTTATTATTATTATTACTATTATTATTTTTATTTTTATTTTTTATTGTTTATATATTGGGGCACATTAGAATGAGTGTGTATGGATGAGGATAGTCCGACTAGATAAGAATACCAAAGGGAACCGTTCATTGTTACCTGTCTCAACCCAGTTCCCTTTGTTGTCTTGAAGGGTCTCTCTCTTTTTGTTTGAATACAGTATTACGTATGGCCACTTCCTGAGTTGAGTCAAACAATAGGGGGATTATTTGTTGCAACGCTGAGGCCCAATAATACAACCGAAAGTTTGGTACTGCCCACCCCAGGCTCCCTTGGGAGGGAAAGGAACTTCAAGGCCCTCTGGGGTCTAGCATATGCCCATAGGAACCTCCCTATCATACGATCCAAAGCCTTGAACCACATGTTATTCACCTCGAGGGGTATGGCTCTAAAAAAATACAAAATTCTTAGGAGAAACATAATTTAAATTAGATTGCTCCTGCCAATCAGGGTAAGTCTAAGATTATTCCATCTAAGCAGCTCAATCTTAGTTTTATTAATTAACGGGCCCATTTTACCCTCTATGACTTTATCCGTATCTGCACTAATATTAACGCCCAGATATACTGCGTTCGATACTACCCGTACATCCTCAAACCTGATATCATCATTTATGAGTATCTGTGTTTTGGCCCTATAGAGGCTATAACTCAATATACGTCCAGAGAGATCAGCCTCCACTTCAATTTTGTTAACTGCGCCCATGGGGTCTGGAGTGACGATCGCAAGGTCATCCGCGTATGCCAGGATTTTAGTATCCCTGCCACTAGTTGACATCGGCAGGATTGAGGCGTTACCTTTAATTCGGTGAATTAGAGGGTCAATTTAAATGGCAAAGAGCAGGGGGGAACACGGACATCCCTGCCTTGTCCCCGTTGTATTTTAACTATCTCCGATTCTCCCCCCATTAACACGATTTTAGCTGTAGGCTTAATATATAACATTTTAATCCACCCCATAAAGTCCCGTCCCAGACCCTTCTTCTCCAATATTGCCCAAAGTTAAGGCCAGGAGACCCTATCGAACGCTTTCTCAGTGTCTAATAATAGCAGAGTCACAGGGTCTCCTTGAATTTTGGCCACATCAAATAAAGTAATCAACCGCCAAATGTGATCTGTTGTTCCCATTCCCGGGATAAAACCGTGTTGTACAGGTGAAACGATTTTCTTTATGATCCTAGATAACCTTAAAGCTATAATTTTAGTAAAAATCTTAGTGTCAGAGTTAAATAATGTAATAGGTCGATATGACCCTAGCTCATGCACCGGTTTTCCTTTTTTGGGGAACACCACAATCTACGCAGAGGCCCATGAGTCTGGAGTAGGGGTGCCCCTCTGCATAGCTTAGAATACCTCGTGCATGAACTCATGGAGGGTAGTGGCAAAGGTTTTATAAAATTCCCCCGGAATTAAGTATGTCCCTACAGCTTTTCCGATTATGTTTTACATATGAGGAATTGGATTCCAATATTCATGGCTGAAAATACAGGGACCGCCCCCATAAGTATAGTATGGAATACATTTTAAAGCCGGGATTCGCGTGGAAACCGTGAGATTTAGTTGGAGTAGACAGAAGAAGGAGAAGCAGCATCTGCATGAACTCTATCAGGCCTTCTTGCGGGCTGAGGAGGGTTTGGTAGAAGCTGTCTCTGCGTGACTTGATATTGAGGATGCCCAGCTCCGGTTTATATTTGCTAAAACAGCAATAGGGGTTATCTCTGCTAAGAAAGCAGCTGAAAAATACACAGTATGGTAGAACAAAACATACGAATTTAATGAAAAGGTGGGGCATATATTAGCATTCCGCGCCAGACAACAGGCAACTTATAGTGATATTAAGCAAATTCAAGACCCTGAGCTCGGACTTTCTGATGTAGGGAGGATATTCTCGGCTTTCCAGAGATACTATCAGCAATTATATGCTCAGGAGAAGGTAGATCCAGGTGAGATAGAGTCATATTTAGACCACGCGGCTCTGGATACATTGGATAGGGAGGATCGGGAGCTTTTAGATCAACCTATATCGGCAGAAGAAATTACACTTACAGAGCCTACTCCACCTTCTTCCTGGGATAATATATGGGACTCCCTTTTACGACACAACGTTTCTCCCATACTGTACCAATTCACATTCTGAATAATTTACATATCCTTTTGGTCCCCTACAAGACTACACAATCTAGGACTAAAAGACTCACACTAACTTTGGCATTGTAAACTTCTCCCAGTTATTTAGACCACTTACTATTTTTTTGAAAGCACATTTTATCTTTCTGGACGAAGATAAAAGAAGTTCTTAATGAGATTTTTAATATAAGTCTCTCTCTAAACTATGTGATTGTTGCTTTAGGACCACACACTTGCTCACCTTCCCCAGTGTTAGACATTTGGGATATTTATTTCATACTCACTATTGCTGTTCAAATCATTCTAGCAAATTGGATAAACTATAGTAACATTTCATACCATACATTGTGGGCCTGGGCTTGCTTCATAAGAAGTCTGTTGACAGACTCCACAACAGTAACTTCAATACCAAATCGTCCCGCCTATTATGGTTAAAACTAGACCTTTACTTAGAAAAAAATCAAGCCACAATAACCATCCTATTGCACATAAAACGGATGGCCCAACAGTTTATAAAGTGCACATATGTGCTTTTTTTCTTTGCTTTCTTCCATATCTTCTCTCCTATCCTGTCTCTCACGTCCTTTCCTAAGTTTCTTCTTCTAGACATTACTCCAGCTTCGCCTATTGCTTTCTTATGGATGACATTTTGCTATCACAATATGTATTCAACAACCTCTGACATCTAGTGCACTTCAATTTTCCTAAAATATTGCCATGTTTCAGACTGTTTTGTACTGTACAACCCGCTAAATTACTGTTCCTAACTTCTCCAATAAAAATATTTAAAAATGAAAGAAAAACAAAAAAAAAAACTTCTCATCTACTCCTGTGATCTCCGACTCTTTTAACTGTGATTTTCTCTGCACGGATTTTCAATTCGAGAAAGAGTGACATGCGTTATTAGGGCTCTGTTTATTTTTTAGTTTTTTATATAGCGCAAACTAGACCCGAGACATCAGGTATCAGAGCGCTTTACATGAGCACCAGTTTAGTTACAGATGGACACGTTCATTTTTGTCTGGCACTGGCAGGGCCGGACTGGCTACCGGGCGTTTTGGCATGCTGCCGAGCTGGTGGGGACTAATTTCGTTGATGGAGACTGTTAGACTTGGCATCTTTTGGCGTGTTTCCCCTGACTTTTTGCTTTCTGACCTCCTGGTTTTGACTCTGTTTTTGCTGGTGTAATGATTCTGCGCACTTTCCTCACTGCTGTCCAGTGGGAAAGTGCAAGTGCTCCTGTATAAAATGTGTTATGGATTGAGTGTTTCCATGATTGGCCTATTTGATTTATGTGTCAGTCCCTTGTAAAGTGCACTGAGAGTGCCAGGGCCTATAGATCAAATGCTGTTGGTGGGCTGCAGCACTGGATTGTGCCACCCACGCAAACAGCCCGTAAAGTGTAACTCTGGCCTGCCATTGCAGAGCCTGTGTGCAGCCTGGGGCTGCCAAGTCGACTCTGGCAAGTGCACACACTTGCAAGTCCCTAATCCTTCCCTTTTCTACATGTTAGTCACCCCTAAGGTAGGCCCAAGGTACCCCTGTGGGCAGGGTGCATTGTATGTGAAAGGTAGGACATGCCCTGGTGTGTGTGGCATGTCCTGATAGTGAATTACAGCCTATTTCGTTTTCACTATTGCAAGACTACCTGTTCCCCATAGGCCAGAATGGGCAGTTCTGATTATTACAGCTTATAATCCCAACTGACCCAGGGAACATGGTAGAAATTCGAGTTTAGTATGCCTGGACTCAGAATGATAAAATGCATCTTTTAGTGAAGTTGGTTTTAACATTCTGTGTTTGAAAATACCACTTTTAGAAAGTGGGTATTTTCTTGTCTAACCATCCAAGCCTGCCTCTGCTAGGTTGTGTATTCCTTGTCTGGAGTGTGAGTGACAGGGGCTGGGGGATGCCAGGAGACAGGGTGAGTCAGCACAGGGCTGAATAGCAAGATCTACATGTAGATGGGTGGGAGGGGATGCACCTGGGACCTGAATAGGGCTGGGCCTTCCCTCCACAATGCTGGCTCCACCTCCTGTGGTGCGTCTGATGTCCCTGGCCTGCACTGTGAAAGGAAAGAAGGAGACTTGTCAACAAAGTGCTCCAGGACTGACCAGAACTGGTTTGGACTAGGCAAAGGCCTCTCTGCCTTCAGAGAACAAAGAGAAATTGAGGATAAAAAGGGGGACCCAAACCCCAGAAAATTAGAACTCTTTTGGATCAAGAAGACTGCCAAGAAGAAGAGCTGGAGAAGCTGTGAGGAGGAACTACCACTTTGCTGTGTGCTTTGCTGTGTTGGCCTGCAGTGGCTGCTTCTGTCTTGGGCAGTGAAAGGACTGGAACTGAACTTTCTGCAATCTACTTTGTGAGTGTCTCCAAGGGCTTGAGGTAGAGCTTGCCCCCGGTTCAAGAAGTCTCAGGAACAGCAAAGACTTCAAGTTCTTCTGCCCTCAGCACTGGGGACTGTGTGTTTTGTGCTGCAACAGAAGAAAAGCAACTCGGCACGACGTCGCTGCCGACTCCGTGTCCCGACGGCACTGCAGAGGGCACCGCCGCAACGCTGCACCGCGACCCTGGTCTCACCGATGACGCTTGCTGACGCCGCCACCGAGCCGCTGCTCGCACCGCGACCTGGGGGCACTGCACTCCGCACCGCCTCGCTTCACGACGACGCCGTGGCCTTCCCGACGACGCCGCTACACGCCGGACTCGACGCCGCTGCTTGCACCGTGGTTCGGGAGCACCGCTCGTAAGTTACACGACGCACCACCCTCATCCCGCACCGCAGCCTTGGCCCACCGACGCCGGTGCCATCGACTCCCGTTCGTCAGCCGACGACAGCGCAGCAGCTACGACAATGCCGCTGCTGCACCGTGACCTGCCAGCACCGTGACGAGAACCGCCTTCATCTCACACCGCGACCCTGGTCTCACCGACGATGCCATCCGACGCCGCCACAGAGCCGCTGCTCACACCATGACCTGAGAGCACCGCACGCCGCACAGCTGCACTTCGCACCGCAGCACCCGACGCCGGCCGACGCCAGCGCTCCTGACTTCAACAGAGGAGATCGATCTGCAACGCGTGTGACTTCGAGGGCCCCGACGACGCCGCACCGACCTCCGGAACCAACGCCTGTGGACGCCGTGTTTTCGGAAGCTCACCGCGAGGTCATCGACGCCCTGCATTTCTGAAAGGTACTGTTTGCGGGTCTTCCCGACACCGTAGTTGACCCGCGACGCCGCGGTCAGCCAGAACTGTTTGGATTTGTTTGTTCACGACGCCGTGATAGCCCTGGACGGAGCTATCGACATCAAGGAACTGTTTTTAAAGACATTTTGAGAAGTAACTATTTCTGAAGTACTGTACAGTGGATTTGTATCGTATTTGGCCTTGTTTAAAGTATATAAAAATATTGGATATTTTTCTAAACTGGTGTGGTGTCAGTTTGTAGTGCTTACACTGTATTACTGTTGGTTATGTGCAAATGCTTTACACACTGCCTCTAGAATAAGCCTGACTGCTCGTGCCAAGCTACCAAGGGGGTGAGCAGGGGTTATTTTAGGAGTGTAACTCCCTTACCCTGACTAGGAAGAAGGGTCCATACTTGGACAAAGGTGCAAGCCCTTGCCAACTAGAGATCCCATTTCTAACAGAGACCTGCGTGTGCTTCGAAATAAACAAAGCAAAACGAATTTCGTTCAGCACACGCAGGTCCCCATCAACGAAATCAGTCCCCAGCTCGGCAGCATGCCAAAACGCCCGGTAGCCAGTCCGGCCCTGGGCACTGGGAGATTCAGTGATTTGCCCAGACTGTTGAGCGTCGTTGCCGAGACTCTAACTCGGTTCCTCAGCTTCGAGGTCGACCGCTCTAGCCATAAGGCTACATCCTCTCCCCTTCAACACCACTGAACACGGCGACAAATGGGGACGAAGTCTGAACTGAGACTGGCAATGCACATCTGCCACTCAGGGGCCCGGCACGTCTTGTCCGATGAGTCACCCTATCACCACTTGGAATAGCATGTTCAGAGGGTCCCATTCTGTGCTAGTCTCATAGACCATGTACTTGTGCCTATACTATCATCAACACAAAATGTATTTAATCAGACACGGTTCATTTATCCACTCAACCAGGGACTCTCACACAAAACCTCTTATTTCCCAATAGAACATGTATCTCTATCTTCTGGTCACAGTCAGTATAATGTACTCACAGTTAACAATAATCACCCATAACCCATCCACACAAGTACAAAAAAAAAATCATCATAGGGCCCTAGCTGTGCATGTTTGAACTACTTGTCCACATGCGAGCATGTGTGTACCATGCATGTGTTTGGGGTTTTTTATAACCAGATTTTATTGATTTTTGCTGTAGAAAGCAGTACAGAAAATAACAGCGTGGCTTATACATACTGCGCTCGCTCAGGCGATTGTTAGTATGTAGCCATGAATAGGAGGAGAATGAGGCTCCCTTCTCTGCCCACAGAGCACTAATGTGCTGTAGAAGGCCCACCACATTCCGCAAACCTTCCCGTACTTGTGTGGACAGCCCCGTGCTTGGTATCGCGACTCCTCTAGCTTGGGGCCCCAGTCCATTTGCAGCTTGTGATGGGGCTCGGTCTGATTTCCAGTTCGTGGCAAATTCCTGTTTTGCCAGGGCGACACCAATGCCTACAGGGATCTGTTCTCCCCTGAGGCCCCCACATCATCCAGGATCCAAAAAGCATGTGTTAGTTTTTTATGAGTACATGGCCACTATGTGTATGTATGTGTGTACTTTGTATGTCTCCACATAAGCATGCATACTTCTTCCATGAGTACTGTACACATGTCCACTTCATGCCTGAAGATGGGTGCAATCGCAATGTACCCGCATATACAGTACATGGTACATATGACCAGTTGTATGTGACTAGACCATGCATACATGCCATTTATGAACTCAACATGTGTGATGCTGTTGTCCCCAGCAGATCATACCCCGTCAGCAATGCGAGTTTGCGCCTGACATTGCCTAGCAATTCCTAATTGTACAGAGAGGAAAGCTATCAGTAGTTGATAAATTCCCTGCTCCTTTACTGGTGGAAGGCAGTGAACCAGGGCACTGTTTTACAATTGTGAGTAGAGTTTAGGGACTTGCTGTCACTAGGGTAACACTCATGAGTGCCCACTTATTCAGCTCACCTTATTCGAAGAACCCAACCCACTTTTATCACATCCATACCTCACACTAGTCCAATCACTCACATCACTGGCACCACTCATATCAGCCACTCCAGTCACACCAAACAGTCTATTCATGTCACACTCTTTAACTCCCATAGCACTGAAATTATAAACATCACTTCTACCATGTAGCACTAACACGGCTTACAACACTGGCATCATACTCACCACTCACAGTTTGCCCCACTGTCATTCACATCGCTCACACCTGGAACCAATCATATTACAATCATTCCGTTTACAACACTATCATCAAACACACCATCATGCCACTAGCAGTATAACTACTATTCATATGATGCATGCACTACTAACACAGCTTACATTACTAACGCCACTCACACCAGACATGACTGTCCCACTATTCACACCAATTACATCATACACACCATTCGCAAATGTTCACCACTGACATTACTTACACCACTTGCACTGCTCCGTCACTTACACCACTGACATAAAGCATACTGCTCACACAGTTTGCCCCACTCATAAAACTGCCACTTAAAAAGCTTTCACAACCCACTTCACTCTCATCTAAGTCCACTCACACAGCTTACATCACTGACATTGTGCACACCACTAATACAGCTTAAATTAATTACATCAAGCACACCAAACACAAAGGTTAAACCACTGACACTATGACCACCACATAACCAACTTGCACCACTCACTATACAAACCATATTACTCGCACGGCTGTCACCAGTGACATCAAGCATATCACTCACACAGCTTACACCAATAACACAGGGCACTGCTCACATCAAGAACACCAGCACCTCTCACATTAATCACATCAGTCTCATCACTCACCTTACTCACATCCATTGCACAGCTCCCACCAGTGTCACAGGTTACACCACTGACATAATGACACTTCTCACATACTTACACCACTGACACAGTTAACAACCACTGATAACACACAAACTATTCACGCAGCTTACATTCTCGTCACTGACACCTCTCACACAATACAGATTGCTCATCCTGATTACATTATCCACATCACTCACGTAACTCACACTAGCCATGACACTCTCATGACTTACACTACTAACACTGCTTACGTCATTCACACCACCCAACCACACATACTACTAACATTGCTCACATCATGCACATCACTCACCACTCCCAAAACATACACTGTTATCAACATTCATACCAGACCTATCTCTCATATTAGGCCTATCATTTTCAACACTCACATTACTTTCGTAGATAAAAATGGCGCATGCCTTCGAATGCATTGGGTGTAACAATAATCAAATACGGGAAGGGTTTGCCTTCATGAAGGATCTTTCAGAGCAAGCACCTCACACATCTAAAACGTTGATGCAAAGAATACATGTCCCCAAGGGGTTATTATTTGCATCTTTTTGACAGTTCAGGGTCAGCTCGCAGAGATGAAAACAGGATGTCTCTTCTTCTCTTCTGTCGCTGGCTGGAAAAAAAGCTTACACCAAACTTCCCAAAAGCAGTCACTACCCACAGCACTCTCACACCCTAATGGAGTATCAGCCACACATTACCAACAGCAGTCTGACATCCCTCATAGATGAGCAGCCACACAATACCCATGGCGCTCTCACAGACTAGCAGCCACACTGCTGAAAGAATGCTCACAGAGTAATAGTCACACTCTACCAACAGAATCTGAACCACTCATAGAGCAGCAGTTACACATTACTCACAGGACGGCACTCTGGCACCACTCAGAGTGTAACAATCATACACTCGCAACAGCACTCTTGCACCTCCCCTTGGACTAGCGTTTGCATATACTGACAGCTCTGTCACACGCCTCACAGACTAGAGTCTCCTACTACCAATAGCACTCAGAAGCTAGCAGTAACACGTTACTCACAGCACTCCAGCAGCCCTCACAGAGTAGCAGCCTACAATCACTACTGACAGTACTTTCAGCCTTAAAACAGTAGCAGTCCCAAACTACAGACAGCACATTCACACCCTTCACACAGCAAAGGTTTAGCACTACTGACAGCAATCATACCTTTCCTGCTCCAAACGCTCTGGTTTTAAAATCACAACGCAAACACATACCTGCATAGAAGTGCACTTGATGTTTCTTGACATCCTTCTACTTTTAGTACTTGTATCTTACTGGAAGCACCACGCGTAAAGGCCTAAACTACTGCAGCCTGTTACATCAAGGGCTTGCGTCTGACCTGAGAGACCTCTATTAAAGGCCTGTAGCACTGCAGCCTACATCAGGAAAGTGCCAATTACATCTTCTCAAAACTCTGAGGTCAAGCAAATGTGAGTGCCTATGCTACTATTAAAAAAAAGGGGAGGCCAATTGGCTTTGCCAATGCTCTTTTCAGTGCTTAATATGTAAATGAATAAGAGCTGGTGGCCGAACGCTTTGCACAGAAGCCAATGGTTGGTGCTATCGAATGTCGGAGGTACCAAATACCAAGGCAGGATGGTTTTGATTCCACCTCGTGCCTCTTTTATCTACCACCCGGCACTTCCTACCCCTTTATCTCACTTGTGTAGGTTCTTTTTCCTCACTGATTTCTTTCTTTGTCACTGCTTTCCATCTTTCTCTTCCTCCTTCTTTTCCCCGTTTGTTTTTTTCCTCTCGTTTTGGATCAATGTCCGATGAAGAAAAATAAATGGCAGTCATTAAAAATGAGTGCCACCTACAACCACTGGCTCTAATTAAGCATTGTCTTCTTTGTCCTGTAACTAATGTATGCATGTATGATACTTTTGCTTTCTCACTATATCTCACTATTGTCATGATATTTGTCATGATATTTTATCATTACTGTAGGTATCTCTGATGTCAATTGCAACGAGTCCAGACTAAATGAAAACTGAATTAAATAATCAAAATGAATGTATAAAAAAAGCTAACATACACAAAGGAATACACCCCCCTCCAATTACCATGAATCTGTTTATCATTGCAAATGTTAAACTTCTGAATTATGTATATCTTCATATGATTTTCCCTAAGAAAGATGGTATGTGTACAATAGCCAAAATGCCTGTTGTTTTTTACATTAACCACGAAGCTGTTCTTTAGATTAACTAAAACAGAATTCAAGCAACCCCACTGAGTGAACCTTTAAAATGCTATGGCAGGCAGATTCGCATTGCATATCTGAAGGAACCGTAAATATCTTGTGCACACTGTAACAGAATGTATTATGGAAATGCATGTATTTTCTCGCTTCTAAGCCCACATTTCAATGACAAAGCCTCAGCTAAACATGTCTGCAGCTAATGAAAATTGGTCTCAGCCGAGCACCTCCTTTGCATCAATGTATTTTTAAGATGCTATTCTTTAAGTTCAAGAAGAAGTTTATTTGAAAAGAACATTTAGTCACCAATGCTTCATACAATAAATGAGTAAGACGAGATGCTTAAACATCCAAAACATTAATGATACATACTGATGTTGAATTGAAAAGAAAATGCAATGTAAAGAAAAATTTGGTTCATATCTTAACAGGAAGTAATATATAATAATGATGAAATGTTTCCTTAATTATGCTATTAACTGCAACAATGGAAGTCTATCTTAAAGCAGTCAGCGAGTTGAACTGAACACCAATGTGAAAACATAGATTCATATTGTAAATCAGTGTGTGCGAGCGCGTGTGTGTGTTTTAACATAGATATAGTTATTAAAAATTAATAAAAACTGAAATGTATGGTTATGATTGGTACTGCAATCGATAAAGCTATATTTTATGCACCAGATCCAAAGCTCATGGCCTCTGCCTTGATGTGACAGTCCAATTACAAATGGCATAAACAGTCGTTTGGTGAGATTACATATTGCATTGCCATTAACACTTAATTAGACATATATGAATTTATATTGGTTTGAGAAGTTTTGCTATTTAATGACATTATGCTTTCAGGTATTTTTACTTATTGGTATAAATATTGCCAGATCACAGATATTGCCAGTGGTGTGAGAGTTATGGTTTGCTTGGCTATTGTATGAGTTATAGATTGCTGAGCTAACCATAGCTGCTGATTTTGAGTGATTTTTCAGATTTAATTCGCAAGCATAACTTTACTTTAACCGTAGTTTTTCAAATTAATTTCTATTTTTCTGAACACATATTATGGTATTATAAACAATCCTAACTATAACTGCACTTTAATTGTAGTGTTTTTTCAGTGAAACCTTTTGATGGTCATCCACAGCAGACCAAGCCATGTTGCACCCAACCCTGTGCCCTACATGCCTCTGGTGGCAAGCCACCATTGAATATGACACGTGGGCAGGCACTGCAGCCAGTCTTCCATGGGAGGCCAACTTGTGGAATGCATGACCTATGTCAAGGCCGGCAGGCCAATATGCCGCAAGCCACCAATGTCAATTGCAAATGGCATTTGACCAGGCCACACAGCCAACTCAAATCAGGTGGCCTTGCAAGGGCTAAAATTTTATAGAGACAAGCTCTGTCTTAATTTTGTGATGGTTCTTAAAAGAACCGTATTTTGTGGAATGGGTTGGATTTTGTCTTTTGTTACAGTTTTTTTGTGTTGTGTACTTTTTTGCAATTTGGGTGGCAAACATTCATTTTAAATGTTTAAACTTTTTTAAAACTTTTACTTATTGATGAACTTGCAGCATTGTTCTTCCTTCAGTTCAAATCCCAATCCTGGGATTCATTTCCTTGCACCAGATGTTCGTTTTGCTCTACATTCATTAAAGTTCAAAGGAGAGTAAGTTGGAATTGTTCTTTTCCTCTTGTTTCTGCAGCAGCTCTTGTGGAACATTTTGAGGTCTCTCTGATTCCTGGCATGCTTGTATTTCCCTTTTTCCACTCTTCCAGGAACCTGATGTGCTGCTTGTCATGCTTCAGCCCCAGGCCAGTCTGGCCGTAGCAGGCATCGGGCATTTTCCCGGTGGGCCAGAAGGGTGGGGGCCGTTTTTTGAGTGAAGGGGGTCATTTTTGTTACTGGGGGCCGGTTTTGCAGCAGTGCTGCAATATCTGCCGCCTGTAACAAAAACAGCAGCAGTGCTTCTCACTAGTACCCCCTAATCACCCACCCCAGGGCTGGTCCAACTGAATTGCCAGGGCTGGTTTGTGTTCCCAGTCCGGCCCTGCTTCAACCTGAGGTGTCGCCACCCAGTGAAATCCTAAAGGGAAAGAGTCAGTCCTCTCTGATCCCTGAATAGATTTGGGTAAACATTGCTTGCAGATGGCCCTCCTCACATTGAGTTTCTTCTCCCCTGGTGGATGAGGAAGGAATTTACTGCAAAACGGAGTCAATGTTTTGCATCTACACTTTCTCACTTTCCCCAGTGCAAACCACTTCTTGTTCCTCTTATGCAACACAGGATGGTCCATAAATCTCTAATTTTGAGTTTCTTCCTGAAATCTGCCAGAGAGGGTGCTGTCCGGAGGTGTTGGGGCAGGTTGTTCCAGGTCTTGGCGGCGATGTAGTTGAATGAGCAGCCACCGCTGTGGCTGTGTCAAATGCAGGGGTGTGTGCGAGGGAGAGTGAGGCGGAGCACAGGTTCCTTGAGGGCTGATGGAAGTTCAGTCTATGGTTGATGTAGGATGGTCCTTGGCCAGAGACCTTCAGCATAAAGAAAACTCATAATTGCACCTCAGCCATAGCCTGAGGCAAACATGGTCAGGATCAACAGGTCTGGACCAAGAAAAGGAAATCCTTTATCCAACAACCAAGGCAGTTTATGGGCAATGGCACCGTAATCCTACTATTATATTGATGGAATGGCAATCCCACCAGCAGAGGATATCATGAGACACTGGACCAAGATGCAATTGAGCAAGTGGGGAAAGATTGAAACACACTCATCAAAAACACATATCCCTTCCAGGATAAGGCGAGAATCCTCCTGGCAGGAAATCAAAGCTTACTAGATCCTCCTGCACTTGGGTCCATCTCATGGCAGATGCTGATTGCAGGGCCAGGGGAAACCTCAAGTTACTTGAATGCAGTCGGAGCGGTCCAAGTGTAAGGGCACCATTTCCACATCTGTCTGGAACTGGACTGCAATGGACTGCAGTTCTTTGGGTCCAACCTGGATTTGACTTAGTTGATTAAAAAAAACAGGAAAACCCAACAACAGGCACACCGCACTTCAACATTCACTTCCACATTGGCCTGGGGTGGAGAATGGATTTACCAATTGTTATGGTATGGGTGAAAGCCAGTCCCCTATTGGTGTAAAATACACATCACTGCAGCAAGCACTTCACCTTGAAAGGAAAAACCTTGAATGGTAAATGGCCTGACAAAAATACAGACCTCAAGATTCACCAATAGGGATACCAGACAGAAATGTGGAGGAAGGCATCCTCAAAATCCAACACTGCAAGAAAGTCTCCTACCGGGATCAGGCAAATAATGCCCTAGAGGGTGTCCATATTGAAATTGTTGATTTGGACAAGCTTGTTGACTCTCTTTAAGTTGATGATGAGCCGGTACCTCTAGACGATCTTTTGCAGGGAAACATCCATTACAACGCAGTCATTACATCACACTGCTTTTACAACGCAGCTGTTACAACGCAACTGCCTTTACATTGCATGCCATTACAACACAGTCATTACAACGCATGTCACTACAACGCATGCCATTACAAGGCATACCATTACAAAGCATGCCATTACAACGCATTATAAGGTAAGTAATGGAGATTTTTAAGTTTTAGGGTGGGTATGGGTTTAGTAATTTTTACCCCTACACTATCCAACACTTTCCCTATTGTTGCACTCACTGGAGTGGGAATACTAATTTTTACCCCTACACTATCCAACACTTTCCCTACTGCTGCACTCACTGGAGTGGGAATAGTCATTTTTACCCCTACACTATCCAACAATTACCCTACTGTTGCACTAAAAGTCTTATGCGTTGTAATGGTATGCGTTGTAATGGTATGCGTTGTTATGGAATGCGTTGACATGGTAGTTCTTAGAAATGCGTTGTAATGGCATGCGTTGTAAAAACATGCAATGTAATGGTAGTTGCGATGTAAAAGCCCCGTTGTAAAAGCATGTGTTATAATTGTTTGCGTTGTAACGTCATATATTCTCTTTTGCACCATGAACATTTGAGAGCAAACATAGTTGTAAGCTCCAAGCACCAGAGAAACACAGGAAATCACTTCCTTTGCCAATAAAGTTTGTACACTCAGCTAGAGCCTTCTGCATGTCCTTGGATTGTGGCCATAAAATCATCAGTACATCCAGAATCTGGTGATGGAGAGGCACATTTGATCTGATACCTCTTTTGAACAACCCCCAGAACCCAAGCCTCCAAGACAAAGTCTAACCAGAAATCAAATAACCTCTTGATATGATCTGCCACTGGGCCCAGTGCAGGAAGTTCAGAGTAAACAAGAGGGAGAAATAGGTTTCAAGGGGGTTAAAAATAGCTTTGGAAATCTGCTGGATTGTCCAGAGGCCTCTGACCCCATGGAACCTTCTCTAAAGGTCAGTGCATACTTCCTGTTCTTAAAGGAATTGTGCAGGAGATCATCCTACTGAAATTCAAATAGTATGGGATGCAAATCTGGAATTGACCTCAGACAATAGCACCAGAATAAAGACCATAGCACAAAAAGGATGTATCAGAAAGCAAATACACATACAACTCAATCCAGGCAAGGAACTAAATCCATTGCACCCATACCAGCATAGCAGAGGAGAGAGATTGGAAGTCCTGAACCAGGCTCTGAGAAACATAGGAGTAATAGGTAGGAGCTCTTCTGGCCAGGTTGACTTTCTTGACCACAGGATCTGCGGGTCCTCTGAAGACAACCATGGAACATCCTGCCAAACAGGAGAAACATCATAGGATGAAACAAAATCCAAATTGCACATTGAATACATCCTGGTCAGAAAATTAGGAACGGTTGATTCCTCCATCAGGGAATGAATAAGTGCTCTGTGGCACCTAAGGCACAATCAGCAGAGGCAAATTCTCCAGTCCACACTTTACAGGACATTTTTCCTCCATTAAATCACAACAAAGAGGGTCAACAGAATAAATGTCCAGAGTAGAAACAATCACCATGACACAGAAACATTCCTTTGTGCAGTCTAGCATATGACGTATTCTGGCTTCTCCTCTATCCACATCATGTCACATCAATGCCTTAGAGCACCAAACTGCCAGAGTCACATATGCTGTCGAGTTCCAGCTGGTAGTGCCAAACCAACGTGACTGCCATGCGGTGCTGAAAACGGGGAGTAGCAATGCAGTGGTAGCTCTCCATGTTGACACCAGACATTATCCAATGAGCCAGCACCAGTCCCAAGAGAACCTGATCCATGCTCCTCTAGCCTTAAGACCAGCCAGGGATCAGGAAGAGAGAAAATATAAAGCAGGCAGAAGGATCCACAGCATGTGGTCCACCTTTACATAAGCTACAGAAGTCTGCACAGGCAAACAGAGAACAAAATAAAAGGAGCAATTGTGGGCCCTTTATTGTGACTATTGCTGAGGAGAGGTAGAAAAGAATTACACATAAAAAAGATTTGGTGGGCCACCTGAATAAATATTCTTTAAGTCACCAAACTGCTCTTGCTGTCTAGTAGCACGGCCAAATGACAGACTCCTATTTAGAAAGAATTTTGTGGGATGATGGACCACCAGAGACTTTAAAATAAAAAGTAAAACAATGTTGGGGAGAGGAGTTGGCCTAACGTCTAGGGCGGTCGACCTCGAATCTGGGGAACCGGGTTCAAGTCTTGGTAATGACGCTGAACATCCTGTGATTCTGGGCAAATCACTTAATCTCCCCGGGCCTAACAAAAATGAATGTGTCCTCATGTAACGCAACTGGTGCTATGTAAAGCGCTCTGATACCCGATACCTTCGGGTCAAGTTCGTGCTATATAAAACTCCGTAAAAAAAAATGTAAATGTCATCAAAGCATATATGAGATGGTCCAAAACGCTTGGATTGATTACAATGCAAGAAGAGCAAATACTAAAACAATACCAATTCAGTTAAAGGATACGCCATAAAACGCCACCGCTTTTTATGAGGATGTCATGTCACAGTTTATAAATTAAGCTCTCAGGGCTAGGTCATGTCGTAGGATTTAAAGAAAGTAACACTCCACTCAGAGAGCTCCCTCTACATAAAATGTTTCTCCAACTGCCAAATTATTAGACAAAAGGGTCATATAAAAACAGGTATTTAATTTGCCTCAGTACCACGTTCTTCTACTAGCATAGGTCATGCTTACCGCTGATATGTGGTAGGAGCAAGAGACTGTTGCTCTTATCTTGTTGGCTGTCCCTAAACTCCAGCATGGCCCGGTCTTATGATGCAGTTGTTTTCATCACCTTCTTCAGTTATGCTAAAAGCACCCATACAGATGTTTACCTCGTATGAAACAGGCCATACTACAATGCTGCCAATCTTAGTCCAAATCTTTCTTATCCTTGTTCTTAAATCACAAGGGTGTTCTATTATTTGACTTAGGACACGTATTGACTAAAAACTGTTTAAAAATAAACTACTTCCCTTTCCTGCAGGAGAGGGCATGAGGGGCTGCCTCCCATAGCATATGCCTGATGCACTATCAAAGCAGACAAAGACCAAAAGCATCAACATGATCAATATTCTCATAGATCCATGATGTGTGGTAAGACTAGAAGAAGAAAGCAGGGCTGGAATGCACAAGAGTAGGAATCCTAGCAACAAAGATCACTGGCAACTACTCAGGGCATTATCACACAGCTCCTGCTTCTGAAATAAGCAAATCCATGAGATTGTTATTGAAGAACAACAAAGATGGTCCTTAATACCTTGCCTGCTAATGAGCACGATTCGAAAGGCAGTTGATCAGGCACCTACATCAAGCTTATTCTACCTGATAAACATACTGGGGAAACTCCAGGTGGCTGTTTGATAGATGTCAGATATAGAGCCACCCCTGAATCAAAGAAAGGAGGGGATTCCCTTATTTTCATAGACCAGAGAAACTGCTAGCCGGACTTCCTACTTAGGGGTCTATTACGATGCCGTTCGGAAAGCATTCCGACTGAATCAGTTTCGGAATGCTTTCCGATTGAATCGGATCCGGGGAGGCCGACCGACCGATTCGATGCTTTCGGATACGATTCGGTTGGACTCCCATTGACTTCAATGGAGCCTGTGTTCCGACCGAATACACAGGCCCCCATTGAAGAAAGGGGTGGTTGGGGAAAATCGTGCACCCTGTGGTGGGCACCTCTTGGTACCTGCCACACTGTGCATGGTTGGACAGAGGGGTCCCTTGGGTACCCCCACAGGCCCCATTCGGAAGGCCCAGGGTGAAGGGGGGCCTGCTACGGGCCCCCAATGGCAGATTCTGACAGCCGATCTGAGTTGGAACAACCGATTTTGTCAAGGCTGTCAGATTCTGACATCGTAATAGCTCGGTCGTAATCGCGTTCCGTACACCTGTAGGAGTCGGCTCAGAACGACTCAGTTCCTCCAGATGCCATCCGGAACTGAGTCAGAAAGTCCGAATGCTTTACGAACATCATAATCGGTCATTCCGAAACCTTTCCGAATCAGTCGGAAAGACGGGTTCCGAATCGAATTCAGAAGACCCGAATCCGATTTGGAGCCTTTCCGAACGGCATCGTAATCGACCCCTAAGTGTGACAGGGGAGGTTTTGCCCCCTTTATGAACCAGACAAAAAGTCACGAATAAGGTAGGAGGTCCCAAAGGAGCGGGAACAAAGGAAGAGGTTCTGATTGAGCTAAAATTCTGAAAGGTAAGTGGGATAAAAAGAGGGAGGATGTATTATGGTTTAGCTACTCTTGAAGGAACTTAACGCTAGGCTCCACACATACAATGGCACCCAAACAAATCAAAGGGTTGATGGAGATGTCACTTTAATCAGAGGAACAACCTCAGAGTACATCAGTCATCTAACTCTGGAAGTGGAGAGATTGAAGGAGTCGAGGAGAGAGCCAGTGTATGACTGGATATACTGCTCCCCCCATACCAGAGTTCGTTGCAGGCTATAATGGAAGACATAAACATAAAGAATGTGCATAGGGAGCCGCAAAACAAACCCAACTTTAGGAAAATCAAAAACCCTCATGGCACCTATCAATAGCTAATACATTTATTTTTGTGGGAGCTGTTCTTGGAGTCAAAGCCTGGAAGAACTGATGAAGCCATGGGTACTTCTTAGGAAAGCTCTGTCTCTGAAGGCAGTTTAACTGTCAGACAGGAGCAACAAAGTTACATTGGATAATAATGGGCCCAGTAGAGGTGAGAAGGTGAGGGGAAGAGCCTATTCCAGGACAGAAGAAATCTGGAGGAGCAAGGGTATTAGACCTTAGATCCTTGGTGGGTTCTTCCCCCAAACATTTTGCCTTCACTCTTCCTGTTTTCTGAAATTCATTTTGGTTTCTATAAGAACTTAGTGCACTTTACCAAGGCTAGCCAGTGCAAAAGTGTTTGTGCTCTCTCCCTTAAATGTGGTCAAATTGGAGTACACATGATTGTCACATGAAATTTACTTATAAGACCCTAGTATATGGTACTACATTTACCCAAGGCCTGTAAATTAAATGCTACTAGTGGATCCACTATAGTAGCCCTAGCCCTTTGAGACATGTCTCAGGCCTGCCGTTGCAGCCTGTAGTACAGTTTTAAATTCCAATTTGACATGGCAAAAGTAACTTTTTGCCAGGCCGAAATCTTCCTTTTTACTACATGTAAGACACCCCTCAGGTAGGCCCTAAACGTCCCACAGGGTAGGGTGCATTTTATTTAAAAAGTAGAACTGTGTTTTTAAACTTGTTCTGGTAGTGAAAAAAACCTAAATTTGTTGTTTACTACTGTAAAGCCTACTTCTCTTATAGGATAACATTGGATTACCTTACTACATTTAATAAGTGCTCACATTTGATTGGAGTCAAATGAATTGTACTGTAAAATGTTCTTTAATGGTAAAGTTGATTTATAAGTCACAATTCTAAAACCGCCACTTATAGAGAGTTAGCATTTTCTTGTCCTAACCACTTGGTGCCTGTAGCCTGTGTCCTGGCTCACATTACTGTGAATGGCTTAGCAGTTGGCGTTTGTGTATTTCTCCCAGACAGTGAGACAAAGAGCAACCTGATGTTGATAGGATAGGTCATCCTGCCAGGATGGGAGGGGCAGAGCTGTTCCTTGCCCTGCTCTCATTTCAAAGGGCTGCCTCCAGCACACTCACAAAGGAACCTGACACCAGTCTTTTGTCAGCCTAGATGACTTAGACCCTGGGCAGGGGAAGGAAGAAACTTTCCAGAACCAGATGTATGGGTAGCCTAAAAGTTCTCCTCACTTCATAGGCCGGCACCAGGTATAAATACTGGACCATCAGACCAACTCTCAGTACACTCCTGGACCTGTAGAAGACATCATAAATACTGCCTTGAGCCCCCAGAGGACTGCCCTGCTGCTTGTGGTCTGCCTTGTACCTCAGAGAACTGCCCTGCTGCTACCAGAGGAGTGTCCTGCTGCTTGACGCTTGCCTTGTACCCTCAGAGGACTGCCCTGCTGCTTGGGGCATGTCTTGCTGCTTGAACCCAGGACTACCACAGTGGCTCCAAGGGCTAGTTGACTGGCGCCCTGTAAGAGCTACAGGGACATACCAAGCACCAGAAACCTTGAACCCTGCACCTGGCCTCTGCTGAAGTCCTGACCCCCAAGTGGTGCCCCTCCAATCCTGGACCCTTGATGGTGAAGCTGTAGGTTCTACTCCTGCCTTACCTTGAAAGGTGGGACTTAGAACATTTTCCACCAAAAAGTGGCCTGAAAACCAAGATAAGACTGGGACCTAGTTGCTTACTGATCCACCCAAAATGCACCGCAATTTGGCTTGAGTCCTCTGTACCACCTGCTACGTTCTTCTCCGCTGCAGCAAATCCAGTTCAGCGGGACCACTCACCTAAGGTATACGACCTCGTGTAGCCCTCGTCGGCTACAGCCTACAGCTGAGTCCTGCTGGAGATGTTTGACTTCCAATGAAGTGACCAAGTCAGAATATAGAAATCTTCACTGCGACTCCATTCAGCGGCTCCTTGATGACTACACCTACTCCTGCTCAGACATCAACTGCTGCTTGCCCCACTAAACGTTACCTTCTCTGGAATTTTTCTTTGATATTTCTTATAAGTCGAAAGGTAAGCCCAGCCCGGGCCCAATCCACCTCATGTAGCCAAACTGTGCTTCATCGTGGTCGGCCTCAAATTTTGACTTTGTCCTGGTGCCACGCGACCAGATACCCGCTGTTGGCACTTTTATCTTTTAGGTGATATTTTTCACTTCAAATTTTAAAAAATCATAACTCTGGTTCTACCGATTAGATATTATTTGTTTTTGTTTCATTTTATTTATTAAATTTTACATTATTATTCTAAATTGGTGTGGGATATTTATTGTTGTCTTTTTAATTTATTACTGTTTGTGTGTTCCATAAATACCTTACACATGGCCTCTAACTTAAGCCTGAATGCTTTTGTGCCTAAGCACAGGTTCATTTAGTGACTTTTGAGGTTCACCCTGACAAGGATTGTAGTCGTTGCTTCAAAAGGGTTCACACTCCCCTCAATCAATAACTCAAATTTGCACAAAGGGAAACCATCAATTTCTTGGCTAAAATAAGGATGCTAGAAAGACAGACGCCCTTTGCATTCTGTTGTAGAGCATTAACGGTGAGAAGTACATTGTCCCTTATGATAAAAGGAACTATTACAAGGGATTGAACTTCCTGGGGACCTCTACTGAGCAATCAATAGATGAATACATCTAGTGAGGAGACTGCTCAGCATATGTCTATAGACACTTCGCATCCTCGAATTTCAGACTGCTTATAGTGAGTGGACTTTGGCCTCTAATCTAGGCTCCTTCGTGTCTAGGCACAAAGGAGCCTAGACAGTAGCCAGAAGATGATGAACAACCATTAACGCAACCCATACCACAATCATGAGATTAGATGCTGTACCAGGTTGTGTAGGATTCTCTGGGTGCATGTTAGTTAGTGGCATCTGGCTTCATGGATATTTTTGGGTACCCATGTCATTTCACTGGGGAACGCAAACCTACCTCGACTGCAGGCTGGACCTTGGTACGTGGAAGCTACCAGTGTTTGAAAGAAACCAGATAATTCAATCAAATAATTTAGAAACTTAAGCAAAGTGTTTACATAGTTTGCTGACAGGAACATGTATGATTTGCGTTATGCCCCTTTCAAAAGAACAACATGATTATTACATACATATCTCGTGTAAAATACGTGTACTTAATGCTAACCGTAGAATATGTGGCCTGTTTGCAAAAAAATGACCATGATGCCACGACCGACCCCCATCTTGTTAACCCTTTCTCAGTAATTAAGACAAAATGAAGCTCTTCCATATGAGCACTTTTAAAACAACATGAAGCTAAACATCTGCAGGTGAGGCAGAATCAAAACCAGGAGAACGCTCGTGCGCAAGGCCATTTATTTGTTCTGATTGTGAAACAACCTTGACTGTGTGAGAAAGGGAAAACGGATGGAATTATCTATCAGCTGGTTCCCATACAAGGCCGCCCCATGCGTAGAATTAACTGATTGCAGCTGCATGTCAGCCTGAGCCTGAAAGCGGCCATTTGTCCTGGCAGGCACAGTATAAAACACGTGCTCCCTCCTAATGGTAATCAGCTGTGGGGGCCATTATTACTCTGAGTATCAATGCTCTGCGCCATATGTCAACGTCATGGCGCCTTTGAGGCACTGCGCACGCTCCAGTATGAGGCTGATCATTAGATCGCTGCTGTTGTGCCCACCCACTGCCCAGAGAGGCTGCAACTGACAAGGACGCCCAGAGGGTTTCACTAAGCCTTACTATCAGAGTTCATCGGGTTTTGGTTTTAAAGTGATCGGGCTTAAGGTTTCCCTGAAAGATCTGACAATGCAAAATGTGATCCAGATTACAGAAAAGGTTTATCGTGAGTGTTCACATTGTGTTCTCACGGCAATTCGGAATCAAATATGAAAGGCATCAATTGTGTCACTCAGGAGAAGGATTTTAAGGTTTCCCCTCTCCATGTGGTTGAGAGGGAAATATAATTTCCCACGTTATGTACGTTTTAGTTATCAAAATAAGCACAGTCTTTGCCAAAGCACTCCACATATGAAATGCAAACCAGATCTCTATATATGTTGGACACTTCATGAACTTCGCATGAGAAAGTCCGACTTTTTTGCATTAGTAATCAGAGTTTTGAAGTTGCACACAAATGTTGTGAATGTTTTGACCTGAGTTTCTATCCCCTGGAACACTTTATGGATTTACCTCTGATTTCCTGCTTTCTAAGCCCTAGCTCTGCAAGATTGTTAAAATGCATATATTTGGGGTGATATAGACTGCTGATCATTTGGTTAGAAAATGTGACGGCAGAGAACCACCTTCCAAATTTAGAGATCTCAAGCAGGCCGGTATCTCAGTGCCTGGGTCCACAGGTACACCAGGTCCACTGAAGTTTCTGAACTTTGGCCTCTTGATGGTGCTTGCGCCTGCTTGGCAAACCTTTATTGTTGTCAAGAAGAAAACTCCCAGAGTGTGAGTTTGTTTCTAAAAGACGAAAAACAGCGTCCCTGACCTGCAGGGAATTTATTCCCTGCACATTGGGGGTAACTGTTTGATTTCCTTGCCCTAGATGGCCATGCCAGGTTGCCCTCCACAGGAAAATCTAGTGATGACTACCTTGTCCTACAAAGGGTAGGACAGCAGTCACTTTAGCCTGATGGCCCAGTGGTGGGCGGCCATCAGATCAGTAGTTTCATAGGTCATTTTGTTGCAGTTGTAATTGGTGATTAGGTGAAAAGTTCCAGTTTCTATTTTCCTTAACTAGGATTCGGTAATCAATTTAATTTTGCCTCAAAACTCAGGGGTAAACTCAATGTGGCAGGTGCAATTTGCATCAGAATTGTAATCCTATTTTAAGCACAAATATAAGTGTATGCCTGAAGCATGATACCCCTCACTTCTGATTGGGGCCTATGCCCTGTGCTTTATTATCAAAAGTGCTACCAAACTCCACAATTTTTGATAAAAATACTATATGCGAGTTCAAACTCCAGTACCTTTTATATTTTGTGCTGCCTTTTATGTACCTACTTGACTTACATGCGTTAGTCGTTTGTGCATAAAAAGTTATGCCTCGCTGTGAAATTCAAAACCCTGCAGGATTGACAAATGACCTTTAAAACCGATGGCCCTCCAACTATCCAGACATGATTCCACATGAGAAATGCTGGGATTATTTGCTGATAACCTTCTTTACTCCAGGTCAATACTTCCTAGTCCAGGCTTTACCCATGAGGCGAGTCCTTATCAATGAGACAGCTCCTTTAGTAATTGTTTTGCCTTGTCCCCTTTCCTCTGTTATATCTTTCTGTTAAACTTCAACTATATAATGTAGTCATAAAACTAAGAGCCAAAGAAGTAACAGGTAAGGGGTAAGGTAATTAAGGACTATGGCTAGTAGTAATGAAGATAATCAATAAGTGATCTGGACTTTACCACCTCACCATGACTGCTTCATAGTCATTTTACATGAGGATGTACCAACTAGTAGGACAGATCAAATTCATTTAAAGGCCAGGAGCAAGAACACCAGCCAGGAACATCTGCTCAGAGAACCTGATCTCTAAAAGATGCAGAGGCAAAACAACGCAGAAAAGCACCAAAAGAAGATAGAAGGCACCCCTGCAGACACAGAACAAAAAAACAAAAATGAATGCTGTCGCGTCGCGCGGCTTGTAGAACATCAAGGACGCGACAGGGTGAGTGGTGTCAATTCTTTATTGCCTGGTACAGAGTTATCGGCATTCGGGCGCTGCGCTCCCCAGGGTCTGACCTCTCACCTCGAGGTCCTGCAGGCGAGTGTCCTCGTCCCCCCGCCCCTGACCGGATGTAGTGTCCGGTGTCCCCTGTTCCCCCCTGACCCTGAGCCCCAGGGTCTTAGTGCCAACCTGTGGGCACGACATCTCCCCCTTTGTTGCAAACACAGTTTCTTGCCACTTGTCCTGTCGACTCGTGACGGTGATCAGAGAGAGAGAGAGAGAGAGAGAGAGAGAGAGAGAGAGAGAGAGAGAGAGAGACATCTCTGTGAACTGGTGGTCTCTTCACATCTCTTCGATTAGTCTCTTGGTCTTTTTACATTCCCTCTTTGGTCGCTGTTCTCCGACGACTGGTGATGTATCTTCCTGCCAAATCTCTCTGGTCAGTTCCTTCTTTGGTATGTCTCCTTCTTCTTCCATTTTCACCTCCTTGAAGTGGGAGCTGTTTCTTGTGACCTGGTGCTGGCCGGCGGTAGCTGTAATCATGGTCCCGTTCACTTTCACCACCTTCAGCGGATCCTTTGCGAACGCGCTGTCTGACTTCCTCACCTGCCGTTGTTTTACGAGCACCATGTCTCCTTCCTCTAGCTCGTGAGGCATTGCACGTCTTCTTTGATCAGCGTATTCTTTCATTTTTGCTTTCTGTCCCTTATCTCTGATGACGACGTCCTCCTGGTCTGTTTTTTTTTCTTTTGTCTGCGGCAGTCTTGTCCTGCTCACTCGCCCTAGTACCAGTTCAGCGGGGCATCTCCCCGTGGAGCTGTGTGGTGTGTTTCGATAGTCCCTCAGTACCTGGCACAGGGCTTGTCCGATCGATACTTGTGTTAGCTTTGCTCTTTGCACCGCCTTTTTGATTGTTCCCATGAACCGCTCAGCCATCCCATTTGCTTGTGGCCACAGTGGCGTTATTCGTCTGTGATTTATGCCTAGGTATGCCATGAACCTTTTGAATTCCTCCCCTGAGAATGGTGGTCCATTGTCTGTTTTCAATGTCTGTGGCGAGCCCCATGCAGCAAAAATGTCGTCCAACACTGGTAGCGTAGCGTTTGCCGACGTTGATGACACTGGCGTTACTAAGGGGAATCTTGAGTATTCGTCTATCACGACCAGAAAATAGCTTCCTGTTTCTAATGGCCCGTAGAAATCTGCTGCCAGCTCGGTCCACACCGCCTGTGGTAGCGGAGACATTTGCAATGGTTCTGGTTTGGACGGTGGTCCTATTATTTGACATACGTGGCACTTTGTCACTATCTCTTCCACCATGCTGTCAAGTCCCGGGAACCACACTTTTTCTCGCAGCATCTTTTTTGTCGCTACCATGCCTCGGTGTGACTCGTGTGCCAACTCCACTGTTCTCAGTCTTAGCGTTTGGGGCATCACTATTCTTGTGCCCCTCATTATTGTTCCGTTTTCGCATTCTGACAGTTCCTCATTTATTCTTTTCAGTGCCAGCAGTTCTTCTTTGTCTATTCCTCTTCCTACGTGCATGTTGTTGTTTACATGCCTCCATCGTTGCGCCCTGTTGATCCTCATTGCCTCCTGCATGGTGGCGTCCTGTTTCGTTTCTTTATTTAGTTCACTCTCTGTTATTGTTGCCGGTGTGCTTAGTTTCAGTGCGAAGTTCAGGTACTCTTCTGCCATTGTGGTTGCTTGAGAGTTTTGTGGCAGGGGGTGCCTTGACACATAGTCTGCTGGGTTTTGTTCTTTTCCTGGCTTGTGAATGATTTTGAAGTTGTAGTCCATCAGTCTGATTCCCCACCTTTCTATTCTTGGCGGTATCTTTGCATTCGGGTTGCCATATATTGTTATCAGGGCCTGATGGTCAGTCACGATTGTGAATGGTTTCCCGTATACGAACATGTGGTAATGTTCACAGGCCCATACTACTGCCAGACTCTCCTTTTCTGGTTGTGAATATCCTTTCTCGACGTCTGTCAGACTCTTGCTCCCATACGCAACGATGTGTCTTGGGGAATCTCTCCCAAGTTGATGTTGTGCTAGAATTGCTCCCAAGCCCACGGGGCTTGCATCCACTGTCAGCTCTGTGCATAAGTCCGGGTCGAAGTAGGCCAGGTGATCCACTGCTGTCACTGCCTTTCTTATCTCTTCAAACCCTTTGTCACACTCGCTGGTCCATTGAAACTTGTGTCCTTGTTTCGTCAGCTCTCTCAGTGGCGCGCTGACAGTGGCGAAATCCTTAATGTAGCGTGCGCAGTAACTTGCCAACCCCAGAAATGACCTCACTTCTGCCACATCAGTCGGTTTCTTTGCCTTTTCCAGTGTTTCTACCTTGCTGCGGTCTGGCCGCATTCCTTTTTGGAAAAAATGTGACCGAAAAACACTAGCTCATTCCGCCCCAGTTCGCACTTTTCCTCATTTAATGTTAGGCCTGCTTTTTCTAGATGTGAGCATACCTCTCTTAACGCCGTGTCATGTTCTTCGTCCGACTTGCCGAACACCAGGATATCGTCACTGTAATTTAGGCTGTTCTTGACCGGTCTGATGACTTGACGAATTGTCTCCTGGAATATTTCTGCGGCCGATGAGATCCCGAAGCTCAAACGTTTGTACCTAAATAGTCCTAGGTGGGTGGAGAACGTCGTGATGTATCGGGACTGTGGGTCTAGTTCAAGTTGGTGGTACCCCTTGCAGAGATCCAGTTTTGAGAATCTTCTCGTGCCTGTGAGACAGCTGATCATGTCGTCTAGATGTGGGCCTGGGTGTCGCTCACGTTCAATCGCCTTGTTTGGGATCCTCATGTCCACACATATTCTTATCTTTGATTTGTCCTTTTTTGGGACGGCCACAATGGGTGACACCCATGGTGTCGGCCCATCTGCTCGTTCTATGATGTCCTGTCTCATCAGGGCCTCTAGTTCTTCCTCAACTTGTGGCTGTAGGTGTATGGGTACCCTTCTGTGATGTTGCGCAACTGGTCTTATCGTTTCGTCTATGTGCAACGTGATCTGCCGTCCTTTCAGCTTCCCTAGTCCTTCTATCAGTTTGGGGTATTCTTTTAGAATGTTTTTCTCTTCTGACATCTGATACGTCATTTCCATCAGCCCCATCACTTGTGCCGTGACGTTGCTCAACAAGCATGGCGCTGGCATGTCTCCTTTGAGCACATGTATCTGTTCCGTTAGCCTTTGATCTTTGTATCGTAATTCCTCTTTGAATTTCCCCAAGTTGATCACTGGTCGCTTTGCCCCCCATGTGAATACTTTCACTCTGGATGGCTTTAGAGTCGGCTTCACTTTCATTTTCTCATATTCAGAGACGCACATGATATTGCACGTTGCGCCGCTGTCCAACACAAACGTGGTATCGTGTGGCCCCACTTTTATTGTTACGGACTCCGTTCTCTTTATCTTCTTCTTGTCCACCAGGCATATTGTTTCATCTCGCTCTTCTTCGTCTTCTTCTGAGTCTGTGTTGACCTCTGTCATGAGGTATAACCGCCCCGTTTGCGAAGTCTTGTCTTCTTCACCCTCTTCCCCTGATTCTGCGGACGAATTCCTCACCTCAGTCTCGACATGCCTGATGTGTCTGTGTGTCGGCATCCTCCCTCTGCTTGTTCTTCCATGGTCATTTCTGAACTGTGCCCCTTGACATACACTTGCGTAATGGTCTCGTCCGTTGCATTTTCGGCACGTCTGGCCAAATGCTGGGCATGGCCCTCGGTGTGGGAACTCTAGTCCGCATCTGTAGCACGTTCCTTCTTGCTGCTTCTTCCCAGTCTGGCCGCCTCTGTCTTGTCTCCAGTTTCCTGCTTTGTTGTTGCTTGCCATCCGATTAATTTGTTCTCCACCTCTTCCTTTTCCACGTTCCATTTCTTTCGCGTGTGTTGTGGCTCGTGCTTCCGCTCTTCCTAGTGCAAGGATGTTCTCCAGCGCTATCGGTTCTTTAAGTATTCTTGTTCGGAAGTCTATGTCCCGACAGCCTGCGATGATTAGTAGTCGAATGGCCTGCTCGTTGTCGAATTTATCAAATTCACAGTGAGTCACTAGTTTCCTTAGCCTTGTTGCGAAGTCATCTAGTGACTCCTCGGCCTGTTGGAAGGAAATCATGAAGCTGTACCTCTCAAAGTCAGTGTTTCGTTGCGGATCAAACTTATTCGTCAGGCACTTTGTTAATTTGTCGTAGGTGTCAGTGTCTGCAGTTGGCAGTGTCACTAGTAGGTCTTCGATCTCGTCGCCCACTAGGTTTATGAACAGTCCCCGTTTTTGGCCTCTATGACATCTGTTGCTTCAACGTAATTTTCAAAACGTCTGAGCCATTTCTCCCATCTTATCCCAGTTTGTGGTTCAGATAGGCTAAACGGCAGTGGTCTCCTGTATTGCGCACTTTGTTTCTGGTCTGCCATTGCTCCTTGTATTCCTTTGTTCTGTTGCCTTTATTTTCTTTATTTCGTCTTTGATGTCTTTTAATCTATTTACTGTCTGTTTCTTCGTTCTCCTTATGCCTTATCTTTGTTGTTATTTTAGTTGTCTTTTCTTTTTTGCCCTTTTGAATTCTTCTCTTTTTCCTTTATTTCTTTCCTCTTGTCTCTTTTTCTCTTTTATTTCCTTTACTAGTGCTTGTTGTGCACTTTTGCCTCTTTTTTCTTTTGAAATTCTGCCCTTTTCTGGTCAGATCGATTTTTTTTCTGGCCTTGCAATGGCCGCCGAGTCACTCTTGCTTCCGATTGGCTTATTCGCCTGATTCTAAGATGGCCGCCGATAATCTCGCGCGATTTCGCAGCCAATGGAAACCTTGCCTGACTTAAAAATGGCCGCCGAGTCTTTTCCGCTCGCTGATTGGCCCTCTCGCCTGACTGTACAATGGCCGCCGAGACTCTCGCGAGAGCTCGCGGCAAATTCTATGTCTTCACTCTTTTAGTTACGGCGCTTACCGGTGCAGGCAGTCTTTCCTCGCAGCGGCCGGGGTGGGCTCCCGCGTCGCTGCGCTCCGTTTTCTTTTCTTGTGTGGGCACGACAGAGGATCCTTTTCGCCGAGCCGTGCAGGCTCACGGAGGTCACGATCCTACCCTCGTCGCCAGTTGTCGCGTCGCGCGGCTTGTAGAACATCAAGGACGCGACAGGGTGAGTGGTGTCAATTCTTTATTGCCTGGTACAGAGTTATCGGCATTCGGGCGCTGCGCTCCCCAGGGTCTGACCTCTCACCTCGAGGTCCTGCAGGCGAGTGTCCTCGTCCCCCCGCCCCTGACCGGATGTAGTGTCCGGTGTCCCCTGTTCCCCCCTGACCCTGAGCCCCAGGGTCTTAGTGCCAACCTGTGGGCACGACAAATGCCTTCCTCACGGGTGACCACTAACAATATGGCCAAGAGGGAGAGTGCACAAAACCCCAACAATCTTAAACCAATGTCATATGGAGGCACTAGCAAAGAACAGGTTAACACATACAAGGTACTCATGCCCTTAAAGGCAGCTAAGCACAGTTAAAGGGCCCATGAATTATCAAGGTAGAGCTACAGTGCTCTGCTGGAAATGGGGTCCTGGAAACTGGTAAAGAAGGTGAGACTCAGTGAATGTCAATGCAACTGATGAGTAAAATCATGGGCCAAAAGGAAGAACCAGTCCCAATAGAGTACCCCAAAGAATAGGACTCAAAAACAGCAAGACCCTAATGTCTCACACTATGTGAGCTGAAGGCGATCCAGCCAAGAACCAGAGCTAAAAAGGTGGCCCTGAAGATATCTAAAGAATCAACAGGCAGAATCAACAGCTAGGGGCCATAAAAAAGAGAAACCTGACAGGTTCCATTTAACTAAGACAAAAGGGCAGCCTAGCCTTCTAGGACACCATGAAGTATGCACACCACAGTCCAAAACATTCTGAGTGCAAGGGAAGACCAAAATGGAGCACCACCCACCCCACCCCCCCAGGAAGGGAATGGCAATTCCAAGTCTGTAAATATCATAACCTAACAGCCATAATTCAAGATTGCACAATCATTCCAGGTGAGGATCTTCTTTGCACAATAGACAGGTAACAGATGTATGATGATACTCAACTCAGTGGCATACACATCATTCAGTATGTAATGGGGACATGCTGAATTTACTCACTAGGATCCAAACCTGTGACCATGGGTCAAACACAAATTCCTGCATTGGTTGCAATCCAACATTGAACACCCAGAAATACACCCTGCAGAACCAAAAATGACCCACTCCTTAAACGGCAAGGTAGCAAAGGAAAATGGCTGTTGCGAAGCTGGGTGGGAATGAAAATATGCAAACTTCAAGAAGGACTTGACCTAACTTCCTGCACCAAAAAGCACAGCCAGCAAGGTAGATGGCCACACAAAGTGAACCATCACCCATAATGAAAGGCAAGAATGTGCAAAGGAGATCTGGAAGCCCAGGGACATACAGGGAACTTCCCACATATCCCATTGGATACAGCACCTTTGTACAACAGCAACCACTGAGAAGGCAAGATTAATTTGAGAAGCCTCCTCCTCAATGTTAGAGGAGGAGAAGAACACAGGAGAGAACGCACAGGCAGATGAGAAATCCTGAAAACCCAAACATCTACTCACCAGATATCACACCAGATTAGAGGAGGAGAACCACTGGGCAGAATAGAAACACACAATCACTTCTTGGGAAGAAGACCAAATATTCCCTGCTGTCTCTGGCCTTAATCCAATTGTTTTACAGATTCATTCACTCCTTTTTTTCCTGGATCCCCTCACCCACCAATGACTTCTTTCTTGCTCCGATCATTCTTGCTGATAATAACAAATTTGCTGTTACTCTTGTTATTTGTACACCTAGGTTCCTCAGGTACAGCAGTTTGTTGTAAAGCACTCTAACACTTTGAGAATAAAGATGTGCCATATCTGAATCTTAAATAAAATAAAATAAAATACAATAACATTTACAGATGGGTAGCCATCATAATAGAGTTCTTTTCCACCAAGGGGTTCCAAATGAAAAATTAGGCAGAAAAAGTAAAGTTTGAGTGGTCTTTGAGGTCACGCCTTGTTATTTCAGCTTCATATCTGTATTTATACCTTATGTCTGCCACCCGTGAGACCTTTCTCCCAGGAACTGACCTTTAGCATCACTTGCAGAAGGAGAGGAGTCAATGCAGACCCACTGCTGTCAACGCACTTTACCCTCAGTAGACAACCAAAAAAAAACAACCCTACTTGGCTTTCTGTCAGAATCTTACCTCTCATTGGCCTGCCATCCCTTCTTCATCCCATTTTTTTAAAAGATAAATACCTTGCATCCTTCTTACACAACTCATGGCAACACCCTTCTTGACTCCGTCCTTTCTTCCACAACCCATGGCAATTCAAACTCTCTTCTGCAAAGAAAATATAATATTACTTATCGCAGGAGTGCATTTCAATTTCTATGAAAATCAGCCTTTCATACACTTCTACAGCTGGCACGTTTCATGGTTATACCCATTTTCAAGGCTTATGGACATCTCATTATGCTATTACCAAAATTATGTGTTATAAGAAGATTTGCAATATGACTCTAAGGTCAGTTGTCCATTGATAATTATTATACTCACATGCTAAGGAATGAGGTGTCCAAAGATGGTCACATGCTTACGCTACATCTTCAGCATTTTGTTTAAACATAACACAGATGCCAGAGAAGCAGAATGTGGGCGTGACCATTGCGATAATAGCTTCTTATGTAAGCCATGCACAGCAATTGGATTTACCTTTGAAAAATGTCATACACAAAGTTGAATTACTTGCGTGGAAGCACATCTCTTTATTTCATCACAGATATCTAAATAAAAACAGTGAAAAACACTTCAACAACACACTTTTTGGACGAATGTCCTTTCTGAAAGTGTTGTTGTGCATCAACTAGTAAGTTACCCACTCCTCACCAATATAATTTTAATATAAGTAATTTGCAACTAAATATTTCATTAATTTGTCTTATGTTTCTTTCCTATGGGCTTCGTCCTCTAAATTTCAATTAATTCATTGACCCACAAAGTTGAGTTTATATATCCCAACTCTATTGCATACATCATTGTGGGTCTCATATATTTTCCTCAAGAATAGCAAGAATGTTGCATTAAAAAAATCCGGAATAATATAGTAGTTTCTTGCAGTTTCTAGTCCTTGGGAGCCAGGAACCTCTCCTGTTATACCTCCAGTAAGTCTGACACAGCAGGATTGCTAGGAGGTCTTTGGAGACCACGCCCACTTTCTCCACCACACTGCAAATGTGCCTCCTGGTGCACTACTAGTTGGGGGATGAAGTTCACTTTACTCCTGAGGGACCTTGGGGACCAAGAAGCCCTCCTGGTACCTCCTGTAAGTCCTACACAGTGGGACTCCTGAGAGCTGGTTAGAGGCACCACCCCCTTTCTCCACCACTCTGCAAATGCCATTAAAACTTTAAAAAACATAGAAATTCACTGGAAACAAAATTTGCAGGGACATTATAGTTAGGAATTAGCATTTAAAAAACATGGTTAGGAAATGGACTTTAAAAAAAACTTGGAAATTCACTGAAAAAAACAAAGGTTACAGAAACATTATAGTTAGGCTCAGGTTTCACTCATCCGAAAACAGTTAAAGAGATTAAAACTTATATGTAAAACCCAGTCTAAAAAAGATCTAACTATAACTCGCGCCCGCAAGCGCTGCTTATGACCTCACATATTATATCATTCAGGACATGGTCAGTGACATCACAGATGACAATACTGATGAAATCACTGATGACATCTCAAATGGCATCACTGAAGACATCAATGATGGTGCCATCCACAAAATGACTAACGTACCCACTCACACCCCAATAGAATCTTTCATGCACCCACTCCTACTCCCACACAACCATTCACAAACCCATTCACAGAGCCATACAAGTACTTACACACCCACTCACTGATTCATAGATCTACACATACATCCACTCACTTACCCATACAGCCACTCATATACCCAATCACTCACTAATACAGTCACTGACATATCCATTCATACACCCATAGAGTTACTCACACACTGAGTCAGTCAGCCATAGAGCTACTCACACACTTACTCACTCACCGATACAGTCAATCTCACAGCCACTTTCTCACCCTTACAGCTACACACACCCCCAGTTACTTACTCATTCAGATACTAACATTTTGCCACTCACCTATACAGTCATTGACACAAGCACACACTCACCCATACAGCCACTTTCACATTCACTTACTCACCCATACAGTCACTCATATACCCCATCACTCACATATACTGTCTTTCCCATACCTAGTTACTCACCCATATACCACTAACACATCCACTCACTCACCCACACAGCCATACACACACTCACTCATCCAAACAGCCCCTCACACACACACACACACACACTAACCCATACAGCCACTGACTCACCCACTCAATCATCCATACAGGCAGTCACACACCCCATCACCCACCCACACAGACACTCTGACACCCATACAGGTACTCAGACAACCAATCACTCACCCATACAGCCACTCACGTACCCACTCACACATCCATACAGCCACTTAGACACCAACTGACGGACTGATAGACATTCACACAACCAGTCACTCACCCATACATTCACTGAGACACCTAATCCTCACTTATACAGTCAGTCACACACCCACTGACTCATCCATACAGGCGCTCATACACCCAGTGATTCACCAATACACATTGGTACATATATTTAACAGTCATAAACTTTTTAAAAAACACTCACAGTCACTGCCGGAAGGGTAGAGAGGTATTCCAGGGTGTGGATACGTCCTCCCGATTCATAAATTAATCACCAAAGGTATCCCATCCAATATGACAAAAGCTCGGCACTACACTCTCGTGGCGTGACCCACTCAAGCGCAGGAAAGGAAGCAATTCCTTTTTGTTAAATAACCCTCACACACTCTAATAGTGTCATGCTTCATCATCGGGCTCACCCTGACTCCTAAAGGTTAGGGTGGGCTCAACTGTATTTCAGGGAGCACTTAAGAGAGATAGGCCAGGGGGTCTAAAGATTAAAAATCCTCCTCTGTCTCCAGGTATCCCTTTATTAGTGGAGTCACAGGGGACATTAAAAAGAAATAAAATGGGGTCATCAGGAGGTGATGGTCCTATGACCCTAATGTCATGCCAACATGTTTCAGCCCTATTGGGTGGCCCAAATGGGTCCTGGGCTTTCTTCAGGGCGAAATGAGGTTCCCTCCCTGGGTCTTCAAAGAGGGTGTTTCCCTATCTTTTTTTAATGGAGGGTGCAGAAAGCTGCACTCTCGCGAAAAGATGGAAGGCATACTTATCTCCCATCCAGTACTATAGTTTATTGTATCCGCCCTATTCAGGAGGATATAGTGTATCTCAGGGGGCTGCGGTATTGGGGGTAGCCTTGTAGTCAAACTTTCTTCAAAGGTCCTGCCCCTCCTTTACACCTACTTGGGTCCCGCGTCTCCCGGCAAATGCCCAGGACCCATTTGGGCCACCCAATAGGGCTGAAACATTAACAATGCAAAACTGTATGTAAAAAAATAGAGTTTCCCTAATAGCGATTCCTATAGAGTAGGAATCGTTATTAGAAAATCGCTATTTAGGTAATTCCAAACCATTCGTTCCTATGTGCCTAAAGTCCCTTAGGTACGAATGGTTTTGCATTTCGTAATTTGCGATTTCCTAATAGGAAATCGCAAATTAGGAAATGCTAAAGCAATCAATCAATCAATCACAAGATTTGTAAAGCGCACTACTTACCCGCGAGGGTCTCAAGGCGCTGAGGGAGAGGAGGGGGGGGTGTTGCTGCTACTGGTCGAATAGCCAGGTCTTGAGTCATCTCCTGAAGGTCAGCAGGTCTTGGGTCTGTCGTAGGTTGAGGGGAAGGGTGTTCCAGATCTTGGCGGTGCGGTGAGAGAAGGATCTTCCTCCGGTGGTGGTTCTCCGGATGCGCTGGACGGTGGCCAGGGAGAGGTCGGCGGAGCGGAGTTGACGGTTGGGAACGTAGAAGGAGAGTCGACTGTTGAGGTAGGCTGGGCCGGTTTTGTGGAGTGCCTTGTGTGCGTGGATCAGGAGTTTGAAGGAGATTCTCTTGTCGACGGGGAGCCAGTGTAGGTTTTTCAGGTGGGGGGTGATGTGGCTGTGGCGTGGAATGTCGAGGATCAGGCGTGCAGAGGCGTTTTGGATTCTTTGCAGTCGTTTGATGAGCTTGGTCGGGGCTCCTGCGTAGAGGGCGTTTCCGTAGTCGAGTCTGCTGCTGACGAGTGCCTGGGTGACTGTTCTTCTCGTGTCTGTCGGGATCCACCTGTAGATCTTGCGGAGCATGTGCAGGGTGTAGAAGCTGGTGGAGGAGACTGCGTTGACTTGCTTGGTCATGGTGAGCGTTGAGTCGAGGATGACTCCCAGGTTGCGTGCGTGGTCGGTTGGTGTCGGCGGTGCCCCTAGTGACGAGGGCCACCAGGAGTCGTCCCAGGCTGGTGGGTTGGAGCCGAGGATGAGGATCTCCGTCTTGTCTGTGTTCAGCTTAAGTCGGCTGCACTTCATCCAGTCGGCGATGGCTTTCATTCCTTCGTGGAGGTTGGATTTGGCGGTGAGGGGGTCCTTGGTGAGGGAGAGGATCAGTTGAGTGTCGTCGGCGTAGGAGATTATGTTGAGGTCGTGCTGTTGGGCGATGCGTGCGAGTGGAGCCATGTAGATGTTGAACAGTGTCGGGCTGAGGGAAGATCCCTGGGGTACGCCGCAGATGATCTCGGAGGCTTCGGATCGGAATGGGGGGCGGCGGACGCTCTGGGTTCTGCCGGAAAGGAAGGAGGTGGTCCAATCCAGGGCCTTGTCTCGGATCCCTGCATCGTGGAGGCATGTGCGTAGTGTGCAGTGGCAAACAGTGTCGAAGGCGGCGGAGAGGTCCAGGAGGATGAGGGCCGCCGTCTCGCCGTTGTCCAGCAGGATCCTGATGTCGTCTGTGGCGGCGATGAGGGCGGTCTCGGTGCTGTGGTTGCTGCGGAATCCTGACTGGGAGGGGTCCAGGATGCTGTTATCTTCGAGGTAGCGGGTGAGCTGTCTGTTGACGATCTTCTCGATGACCTTAGCTGGGAATGGAAGCAGGGAGATGGGCCGGAAGTTCTTGAGATCGCTCGGGTCCGCCTTTGGCTTTTTGAGTAGGGCGTTGATCTCGGCGTGTTTCCAGCTCTCTGGGAAGGTCGCGGTCTCGAAGGAGAGGTTGATGATGTTGCGCAGGTGGGATGCGATGGAGCTGCCGGCTTTGTTGAAGATGTGGTGTGGAAAAGGGTCTGATGGGGAGCCGGAGTGGATTGTGCCCATGGTCTTGATTGTGTCCTCGGTGTTCACGTTGACCCAGGCTGTCAGGGGGTCGTGGTCGATGGGGTGCGGCGGGTCTGATGTGCCGGGGCCTGTTGGGGTCGTCCGGGAGTCGAAGCTGTCGTGGATGTCGGCGATCTTGCGGTGGAAGAAGGTGGCGAGGGAATCACACAGGGCTTGCGACGGTGGGATGTCGTTGGCGTTGGAGCTGGGGTTGGAGAGTTCCTTCACGATGCTGAAGAGCTCCTTGCTGTTGTGTGCGTTGTTGTCGAGGCGGTCTTTGAAGGAGGTCCTCTTGGCGGACCTGATGAGGTGATGGTGGTTGCGGAAGGCGTCTTTGTGGGCTGCGCGGCTGTCCGGCGTCTTCTCGCTGTGCCATTTGTTCTCCAGTTTCCGGCAGGTGCACTTGGATGCTAGGAGTTCCGGGGTGAACCAGCTGGCTCTCTTGCTGGTGTCTTTGTAGGTTGGTTTTTTCAGCTGGGCTAAGGTGTTGGCGCAGTCGTCCATCCATCGTCTGAGATTGCGGGCGGCGGTGTCGGGTTTGGAGGGGTCGGTGGGTGGGCTGAGTGCGAGGTTTGTCTGGAGTTGGTCTTCGGTGACTTTGCTCCAGCATCTGCGGGGGATCTGTAGGGTGCGGTGGTGTGCGGCGGGTTTCCGGAAGGTGAAGTGGATGCAGTGGTGGTCGGTCCAGGTGAGTTCGGAGGTGTGGCTGAAGGAGACGTGGGAGCTTGAGGAGAAGATGATGTCGAGCGTGTGTCCGGCAATGTGGGTCGGCGTCATGACGAGCTGTTTCAGTCCGAGGTTGTCGATCAGGGTGGAGGAGTTGCTGTCGTTGTTGTTCTCCAGGTGAAAGTTCAGGTCTCCGAGGAGGATGTAGTCGGTGGAGGTCAGGGCGTGCGTGCTGATGAAATCGGCGATGGAGTCGCTGAACTGGGGTCGGGGTCCGGGGGGTCTGTAGATGAGGGTGCCTCTTACGGTGGTGTTGGGATCCGTGTGGATCTGGAAGTGCATGTGTTCGGCGGTGCTGAGAGTGTCGTCGGTGCTGTTCGAGACCTTGATGGTGTCTTTGTGGACGATGGTGATTCCTCCTCCGATTCCGTTGGTGCGATCTCTTCGGGTGATCTTGTAGCCATCGGGGATGGCTATGGCGATGTCGGGTGCGGAGGATTCGTTCATCCAGGTCTCTGTCAGGAAGGCGACGTCCGGTGATGAGGTGTCGAGTAGGTCCCAGAGCTCGACGGCGTGTTTGCGTGCGGAGCGGGTGTTTAGTAGGATGCACCGGAGATGGTTGAGGTCCTTCTTGGTGGGAGTCTCGGGCTCTCCGAGGCAGGTGAAGCTGCAGTTCCGGCAGGTGAAGGGACCATGGGTGCGTTTCGGGGCGGCCTTGAAGCAGGTGGAGGTCCGTCCTGGGTTGAGAGCGATGAGGATGCTGGCGTCGTATCGGAGGTGGTCTTCATGGCGGATGCGGGGGCCAGGGGTTCTGGCGCTGGGCTCGCAGGCCAGGCGCGGACGGGCGCAGACGGGCTTGACTTAGGCGCGCCTTCGGCGCACCAGCGACGCGGCCGCACGGCGGCCGCCATATATGGGGAGGTGGGAGGGAGGAGCAGCTGGGAGGCGGGAGGCAGGGGCAGCGAGTGGTCAGCGAGGGGGGCGGGGCCGCAGGGGACACAGCGGCGGGAAACAGGAGGGCGAGGGGTACAGAAATCAAAAGGGGCACAGGGGGCACAGAACAAAAAACAGTGCACAGCAGTGGGGGCACAGAACGGAAGGGCAAAAACAATGGAAAAACAGTGGGGGCACAGAGCGAAAAACAGTCACAGCAGTGGGGGCACAGAACGGAAGGGCAAAAACAGTGGAAAAACAGTGGGGGCACAGAGCGAAAAACAGTCACAGCAGTGGGGGCACAGAACGGAGGGGCAAAAACCGTGGGGGCACAGAACGAAAAACAGTTACAGCAGTGGGGGCACAGAATAAAAGGGCAAAAACAGTGGAAAGACAGTGGGGGCACAGAACGAAAAAACAGTCACAGCAGTGGGGGCACAGGACGGAAGGGCAAAAACTGTGGAAAAACAGTGGGGGCACAGAACGAAAAACAGTCACAGCAGTGGGGGCACAGAATGGAAGGGCAAAAACAGTGGAAAAACAGTGTGGGCACAGAACGAAAAAACAGTCACAGCAGTGGGGGCACAGAACGGAAGGGCAAAAACAGTGGAAAAACAGTGGGGGCACAAATATAGAGGGGAGAGACAGTAACAGTGACGCTCACAACGACAAGAACCTACCTACGGCCTACCACTGGCCACCAGGGATGAGGCGCAGGTGGTAGCCTGCGGGTGGAGGAGGGCCTCAGATCAGCAGCAGCAGGGAGCTGGACGCACAGGTGGCGCTGTGCGGATGGGGGGCGACCTACCCATGGGGGGCGACCTAAAAGAGGGTAGAAAAACGAGTGAAAACAAGTGAAAGGGCAGAGCGAGAGGAAGGGAAAATGAGCAGAAATAAGGCACAAAAGAGCAGAGATGCAGAAAAGTGCAGAAAGGTGAAAGATAAAAAAGGGTAGAAAAACGAGTGAAAGAGCAGAGTTAGAGGAAGGAGACCACCAGGGATGAGGCGCAGGGAAGCCTGCGGGTGGAGGAGGGCCTCTATCACCAACACTCGAGAGTGCAGGGGCAGGGGCAGGCCTCACTTAATGGTGGAGCTGCGAGGGTGGGAGAGCAATTTCACTGACAATGAGTCAGTGGTCTTGCTCGCCTGTCCCTGCAGTGGCCGCCATTAAGTAGGGGTCGGGGAGGGCTGGACAGCTGGGAGGCGGGAGCGGGGAGGGAGCTGGATTGGGCCGGTCGCGCAGGGGGGAGGGGCCGCGGGGGCAGCAGCGGCGGGGAAAGGTAAAGGGAGGAAATAAGGGATAAAGAAAGGGAAAATAAGCAGAAATAAGGCACGAAAGAGCAGAGATGCAGAAAGGTGAAAGATAAAAGAGGGTAGAAAAACGAGTGAAAACTAGTGAAAGGGCAGAGCGAGAGGAAGGGAAAATGAGCAGAAATAAGGCACAAAAGAGCAGAGATGCAGAAAAGTGCAGACAGGTGAAAGATAAAATAGGGTAGAAAAACGAGTGAAAACAAGTGAAAGGGCAGAGCGAGAGGAAGGGAAAATGAGCAGAAATAAGGCACAAAAGAGCAGAGATGCAGAAAAGTGCAGAAAGGTGAAAGATAAAAAGGGTAGAAAAACGAGTGAAAGAGCAGAGTTAGAGGAAGGAGACAGAGGTCCACTGGACCACCAGGGATGAGGTGCAGGGAAACCTGCGGGTGGAGGAGGGCCTCTATCACCAACACTCGAGGGTGCAGGGGCAGGGGCAGGCCTCACTTAATGGTGGAGCTGCGAGGGTGGGAGAGCAATTTCACTGACAATGAGTCAGTGGTCTTGCTCGCCTGTCCCTGCAGTGGCCGCCATTAAGTAGGGGTCGGGGAGGGCTGGACAGCTGGGAGGCGGGAGCAGGGAGGGAGCTGGATTGGGCCGGTCGCGCAGGGGGAGGGGCCGCGGGGGCAGCAGCGGCGGGGAAAGGTAAAGGGAGGAAATAAGGGATAAAGAAAGGGAAAATAGGCAGAAATAAGGCACGAAAGAGCAGAGATGCAGAAAGGTGAAAGATAAAAGAGGGTAGAAAAACGAGTGAAAACTAGTGAAAGGGCAGAGCGAGAGGAAGGGAAAATGAGCAGAAATAAGGCACAAAAGAGCAGAGATGCAGAAAAGTGCAGACAGGTGAAAGATAAAAGAGGGTAGAAAAACGAGTGAAAACAAGTGAAAGGGCAGAGCGAGAGGAAGGGAAAATGAGCAGAAATAAGGCACAAAAGAGCAGAGATGCAGAAAAGTGCAGAAAGGTGAAAGATAAAAAGGGTAGAAAAACGAGTGAAAGAGCAGAGTTAGAGGAAGGAGACAGAGGTCCACTGGACCACCAGGGATGAGGCGCAGGGAAACCTGCGGGTGGAGGAGGGCCTCTATCACCAACACTCGAGAGTGCAGGGGCAGGGGCAGGCCTCACTTAATGGTGGAGCTGCGAGGTGACGTTCAGCCTAAGACCCCCTTTGCTGCACCCCGAAAAAAGTGGTGCACATGTAAAGCACACAAATGTTCTAGGGGCATGGGTGCGCTTTATTGCACTTTAAAAAAAGCATTTTGGAGTGCTTTTTGGTAAATTGCACATGGTTACCATCATCTTTGAGTCGATGATAATAGCATTTCCTAAATGCGAATTGGGCATTTAGGATGCGTTTGTACATGTGCATAGGAAATCGCTAATAGGAAATCCCTATTTGCGATTTCCTATTTGGGTGTCGCGGTAAAAATTGCATTTTGCAATTCCCAAACTGCCTTTTACATGCCAAAAGGCTATTTAGCATTTTTCACTGGCCAAAATAGTGATTCGGCCCGTTGAGAAATGCTAAATAGCTTTGTACATCTGGCCCTAGGTCCTGCACCTATTACACTCATTCTTTAAAATTAAATGCAGCCATGTTTACATGCAATCAGGCCTGACTTGCATATAAGATGCATTATTATCACATGAATGCTATGCCACACAATGCTAGGGTAAACATTTCTTTTTGATTGATAGTGGATGTTCAGTAGGTTTTATTACTATGCATTCTGCAAATGTCTATTCATGATGTATTTTCAACTGCTGAGAAGTTTGAGTTTCCTCTGAACAAAGGCATATTTTGGCCCCCAATTGTGGCGTGTGTGTTTGCACGCATGCATGTGTGTGTGCACATGCATGTGTGTGCATGCATGGCCGTGTGTGTGTGCATGTGTGTTAATTGTGTGCGTGTGTAATTCCAATATGGGGCTGATTACGATGTCATCGGAAAGGTTCCGAAAGACATTCGGATTTTCCTAATCCATGTCGGAACCTATGTTTATGACCGACTCAGAAACATTTCCGACCGACCGATTACGAGGGGAAGGTAAGCATTTGGTCATTCCAAATCAGTTCCGACCGGCATTCGGAGACTCCGAGTCGGTCGGAGCTGAATTGTACAGCTCAACGGACAGTGTTTCCAACCGATGTTATACAATATCGGATTCGGACAGCCTTCCCGAATCCATCTGGCTGAAGTGGAACGGCTGTCGGACACTGACTTTGGGGGCCCGTAGCAGGCCCCCCCTTCACCCTGAGGCCTCCGGTTGTGGCCCTGTGGGGGTACCCAAGGGACCCGCCTTTCAAACCATGCACAGTGTGGCAGGCAGCATGGGATGCCCGTCACAGAGTGCAAGGTTTTCAGCAACCACCCCTTTTTTCAATGGAAGCCTGTGTTGTCGGTCGGCACACTGGCTCCCATTGAAGTAAATGGGAGACTTTACGAACGGTGTTTGGAACCATCATAACCGGTCGGTCAGACTCGCCGAACGAGAGTTGGTCGGAACCGATTCCGACATGGAGTTGGTCGGTTTGCTTTCCGACCAACATCGTAATGAGGCCCTAAGTGTTCATTGTTTTGACTGAGGTTTCGCTATTTTCTACCCTCTTGCGAAAGTAAAACCTTAAATGAATATATTGCCCCATCCACAAAATAGAAAGCATTTAATTTCTATTTTAATAGACAAGTCTAGATTTTCGTTTTAGAGAAGACAACAACACTCTACGGGGCATATTAACAAGGCGGCGATAAAAAATTATCGCCGCTTTTGCGGCCGTTTTCGGCCGAAAAGCGGCGATAATTATATCGCCTTATCAGCAAAGACACGCTATCGCGTGTTTTGCTGATTTTGCTCCCGTTTCCAGAACGCCTGACTTCGCATCGCTAATGAGATGCAAAGTAGGCGTGTCTGTGGAAACAACATGGGTAAATATCGCGAAGGCAGCTTCGCGATATTTACAATGCGGAAGCGATTCTTTTAATCGCGTTAAGTATGCTTTAACGCAGGAATTTAACGTCTGTTAAATTCCTGACTAAGGCATACTTAACATGGGGGGTGGATTCTGTGGCTAAGACCACAGGCCCTATCATCTAGGATATCGCAGTTTTCCACCATGGAAAACGGCGATATCCACGCTATCTCTGAAATTTTTATCGCCTCGGCGATGCGCGTTGTTAATGACGCGCTAACCGGGCGATAAATTACAGAGATAGCCGGCGATAAATATGCAAGCGCTAAGCGCGCTTTGCGATATTTATCGCCGGCCCTTGATAATATGGCCCTACATTTCCCTGGAGAAGGAGCTGTTTGTGCTTGAACTAAAATAAGGAAATGCTTGTGTTCACTGTACAGTGATGTTTTCCCCAGAGGTGAAAGGCCAGCTCAGTATATCACTTGTGGGTGTTTTCTCCTCCTCAGTGGGGTTGTCACTTGTCCATTTTATGAGGCTTTGATGAATTGATCTCGTATTTCTTACACAAACACACTCAATGAGTCCACTGAGGATCTACTGTGTGCAGGGTTCATAGTATTATTTTGATATTGCTTTCTTCTTCTCTGAAGTGATCTGGGGTAATCTCTGGTCATACTTTAAGAACGATCAGATCAAATCTTCCCCCATATACAATGAAAGCTTGCTCATAGTTGAGTTACTTTCACTTCTCAATTATGTAATTTGTCCTGGCTGCAGCGAGCGCACTTTTGATGTGATTCGTGGTTCTGCCATTCTGTCCTGAGTGATATCCTTGGATTCCCCACAGTGTAGAGGGATTCACTTGGGGGTGATAAACATATATCTGTAGTATGTTTAATGCTGATGTGCTTGTGACACTGCAAGCCACCTCTTTTAAAAAGCTTAGGCAGTTAATTTATAGTCTCAGCCAGGTCAAAGCAGATTTGGTCCTGAGTGTCAAAGAAATGAACAGTGAGTTATTTTTCAAATCCCACCCAGGGTTATTTTCAGGTTGCACTTATGATAAAATGCTATACATGATTCCTAAAATAATCCTAATTCAGAACAATGCTTAGTTCCTGTACACGTGAGACTTGGCAATAAATAACAGCATTATAAGTTTTACATTGAGTTAATTGTTGCAGATTTGCCCTTGAGATGGTGAATTATTGTGCCGAGTGGCAAGAGAGCTTATTCAAAAAGGTATTTTTGACCATAACTGTACGTTTACAGGCCACCATGCCTCATTTACGCCTGTCAGGAATTCAAGAAGGGATAATTGGTGGGATTAAATACATAGGGGCATATGTACAAGGAGTTAACGCCGTGTTGGCGGTACTTTTCCGCCGTTAATGCAGCAATATTTTTATCGCCGTATTCACAGGCTGTCGCTAACCTCTGTTAGCGGCAGTTTTCCTGCAAAAACGTCCATTATAAAGATCGCCACTTCTGTTAGCGGTAATGACATGAAAGGGTGGCGTTCCCGTGCAAAAACGGCCGCTAACCCCACTTCGCGATACTTACAAGGGTATTCCTTAAGTTTGGAGGACCAAAAAAACTGCCTCCAACTGCAGTTAGAGGAAGTTTTTTAAGACCAGAAAATAGCTGGTCTTAAAAATGAACATAACCCGTGGGGCCCATTTCAGCAGGTTTTGTTGCTGGACCGCGCTGCAAGCAATGTAGCTGCGCTGCCCTGCAACAAAACTACAGGGCAGGACTGTGCACCATCAATAAGATAGTGCGCATTCCTGGGCCTCACTCATGAAAAGTGTTGCAGCGCTGCGACAAGACAGCGTTGCAACACTTTTCACTACCCCCTTCTTGCGACACCACGGATGCGCTGTATTTACTGGACAGCGCTCCATGACGCAAGTAATGACAGATACGTCTGGAATCCTGATGTATCTGTCTGCGCTAAAGTCACCCATTGCTGCCGTCGCGTCACAACCATGAAGCAACTCCAGCAATGCCTGGGGCCAGCCTATCCCTGTGGCACTGTGTCACCCTTATGTCTGCCATCATGCAGGCGTAAGGTACTGACGCAGTGCCGTTCTTGAGGGGTGGCCGGGTGTCGGCGCAGTTGGAGATCCATTGATGGCGGTTGCGCGCTGCGGTGTCATCGTCTGTAAGCGTTGGTGGAGTGATGGTGCTGAGGGAGTTGACGAGACGTACTTCGGTGGCCTGGATCCAGCTGCGAGGGGGGTTATGATGGCAGTTGTGTGCGGTGGGCATGGTGAAGCCGTGATGTATACAATGATGGTCGGTCCAGGAGAGTCCGGTGGTGTGGCTGTAGTTGAAGGGCCCGATGGTGGAGGAGACGTGCTCAACCGTGTGTCCTGCTATGTGGCTTGCTGCGGTGACTAGCTGCTTGAGTCTGATGTTGGGGAGCTACCCCAGGAGGGGGTAGTGTTCTGGTCACTGGGGTTGTCCAGGTAGAACTTGAGTTCGCCGAGTAGGATGTCGTTGGTGGATGGGAGTGCCTGGTGTGCAATGAGGTCTACAATGGTATCGGAGAACAGGTGTCCATGGTCCGAGGGGCCTGCAGATGAGGGTGCCGCAGAGGATGGGGTTGGGGTTGGTCCGGATCTGGAAGTTGAGGTGTTCCATGGTCACCGTTAGGTCATTAGAGTGCGTGGTAAGTCGGAGTGTGCTTCTGTAGGTGATGGCAATGCCTCCTCCTGGACGGTCGGGGTGGTCGTTGCGGGTGATTTAGTAGCCGTCAGTGATGGCTATGGCAATGTCCGGTCCGGAGCAGATGTTGGTCCTGGCAGGCGATGTGGCATCCAGGGTTGATGGCGAGGCGGGTGCTGGCACCGTAGGGGTGGAGTGTCCGAGAGGAAGGGTCCTTGGTGCTGTGCGCGGTTCAGGGGCAGACGGACGCAGACCGGCTTGCCTATGGCTTGCCTTTGGCATGGGAGACGTCCATTACAATGCAGGCAATACATTGTAATGCCTTTACAACGCAAATCCAACAACACAGGTGCCTTCACATCGCATTCCATTACAACGCATTGTGAGGTCAGTAATGGGGTATTTTTATTTTGTAGGGTGTGCATGGGTTTCGGGTGTCAGGGATGAAATGTGGGGTGTATCATGGAGTAAAAATTGAAATTTGGGGTCAATCATGAAAATTGGGGTGTGCCATTGGGTCAGTCATGAAAATTGGGGTGTGCATTTGGGTCACATATGATTTTTAGGGTGTCTTTTGAGGGCTCAAAGATGAATTTTAGGGGTCAGGGTTTGCTTTGGGGTGCAAGGGTTAGTTTTAGGGTTGCACTCACTGAAATGGGAATAGTAATGTTTACATCTCCGCAATCCAACACCTTCCCTACTGTTGCAATATGCCAGTATTAGTATGCATTGTAATGGAATGCGACATAATGGTATGGTAACTCCATATATATCTTTAGCACACCAGTGGTAAGCCCGCTGCGCCTGGCCGCACAGCGGCCGCCATTGAGAAGTGCTGCGGGGGGGACTGGACAGCCGGGAGGTGGGAAACACTGGAAAGAACACTGGATGGGGCGTGGACATGGGGGTGTGTGTGTGAGCGGGTGTTGTAAATATTTAAATGAGAGAACTCTTACCTCGAGGCCGGGTCCTGTGTCTTCATTGCTTCTGCTCTCCTGAGTCTGCTTCCAGGAACAGGAAGTAGGCAGCCAGCCTCCCTCCCCTAAGCCAATCACAACACTGCAATGCGGCGTTGGGATTGGTCATTGGTGCGGGGACGAGGTGTTCAGCCAGGGGCTGGAGGTGTGGGCATGTTCTCCATGCAGGCTGTAATGCAGCCTGCATTGCGAACAGGACAGTGCGCATGACTGCTTTGTGCAGCCTGAGCGGGCCGACCAAACAGTCATTGCGCACTTGAGTGGGCATGCCAATCGCCCATGCCCTTCTCCGTGCTTGGAGCAGTCCTACCCACCCTCCCACCCGCAAAGGAAACATAGCATGATTACATCAGTAAGTTATCATCATGTGATGGTTGTTCCTCTTCTGCACTGCATGAAAGCAGTGGGGCGACGCTCTTCTGCCATAGCGGATGAGCCACCACTGGGGGTGCGTCATCTACGTGTGCTAGGCCTGGGCGACTCGACCCCCAGGCCTCCTGCGCTACGCGTTCCACCTTCTCCTTTCCTGGACATTAACACTGTGGCAAAAATCCACTGCACTCTCCCCAATTCTGTGACTCAGCCAGCAGAAGCCTCAGCCGGGTGTGATTTCACAAGTCTGGGTACAGCTGTCGCCGCCAAGTCCGCTGGTGAACCTCCCGATGCAGCTGATGCAGCAGGGCCCCCTTAGTCGTGAAGTTGCAGCGCTCCCGCCACACAAGTTCGGCGCAGCTCAGGGGCCTCACCCCCCACAGCGTCCGGCCAGCCCAACATCATCAGGCCTGTGATGCAAAGAGGTGGCACCCACCGTTGGTAATCACCTCCGTGCACCCCGGTGTAGTGGTGGATCGTAGTATGCGATGCAGACCTCCCTACGTTGGTGCGCAGGAGCGCCTCTACCATTAACAGCTCCAAGGGGCGCAAGGCGGTCTTCTCACACAGGTCAGCAACGTGTCTCCATGCGACCTGCCAGACTTCACCACCAGGTACGGGCGTTCGTTGCGCCTCAATGTCTACCGCCACGGCTCATCAACTTCACAGCTCCTCCGCATCCGACTCCAGGCTCCAGACGCAGGTCCAGCGAGGCATCCAGGCTCCAGACGCAGGTCCAACGAGGCATCCAGGCTCCAGACACAGGTCCAGCAAGGCATCCAGGCTCCAGACGCAGGTCCGGAGAGGCATCCAGGCTCTCATCCTGGTCATTGGGTGGCTTGCAGGAGTTGTTGATGTGTGCTGCACTTGGCCCTGGCTGCTACATTCTGCATTTTTTTGGTTTTTATGCCTATTTCCTATTGGAGGTTGCAGATAGGCAATTATTTGCATTAGAGGCAAAAAAAACTCACATTGGGCTGACTAACGTGAGTTCTTTTGCCGCTAATGGGCCTATCGGTAGTTTTCGCCCGCTAACGCCGGAATTCCTATCGCCATCGCGCTAATGTTAGCGGCAGTTTTCACCGCCGATCCCTGATACTATCGCCATGTAGCGACGGCTTGTAAATACGCCGCTAACATGGCGATAGTTTTCAGCGGTAAACGGCAATGAAAAAACTGCCGCTAACTAGCGTTAGCGATAGTTATCGCCAGTCCTTGTACATATGCCCCATAGAGTACTGCAGATTTCTCTGCCACAGATGTGAAAACATTTTCAGTTGTAAATCCCACAGAAGGGCTATGAAAGGGACATTCCAAGGAGTATTTTGTGTTGGATGTTTGGGAACGTCTGAGATGTATTCCAGCTAAAGGCTGGATGCACTCCCTGTGTTCTATGAGATCACTCACTATTTGCTGGTGGCGCATGTTTGTGTTATGAAGACAAAAGGAAACAAGCATTTGCAATGCAATAGGTCTCGCATTTACGTGAGTTTGAGCTATTGGCATTGTAAATGACAATGCCTTTTACTTATGTTTTAAAAACCAAAACATAAATAAAAGGCATTGCCATTTACAATGCCAATAGCTCAAACTTGCGTAAATGCGAGACCTATTGCATTGCAAATGCTTGTTTTGCTTGCTCTTCAGGCCTGAGGGGGCTTCCAGCCCTGGAGAGCCAGCCCGCCGGGGATGCCTCACCCACACCCCCAAATCTACCATCATGGGCTTTACCATCTGAACCTTGATGCTCATATGACTTGTGGCAATAAGACTTTTTTGCACAAACTTTATAGACAATCAATGACGCAACTTGCTTCCCATATTAACTTCATTCACAATTTCATGCGAATTTCAACGTGGCACCTGCTATGAACCTCTCCAAAATCTATTCAGCACGTTGTCGAGCTTTCCAATTCTGCAGCGTGCAACTTCCTTTCAAGAAAGACATTGCATTTCCAGGCACTTCGGAAGGAAGCAACTGCCTGATATTTACACATTGATTTCAATAGGGTGCAGATCTCCTGGGTCGCGTAATTAATGGGAAACACATTAAAAATCACCCGAGAAAAAAAACAAAAAAGCAGATGCTGTCAGAACAAACAAGTACAAATAAAGCATGACTTTACCGACCCAAAAGCTGTGCTCCATATACATTTCTTTGTTATGATGCGAGCCCAGCACTGTAAAATGCATCTAAAAAAGACTGGCGCAAGTATTTTACCTGAAATCATTTCAAGCCTCACTTGTGCTAGATTGTTCTGACAGCACTTCCTTGTGTGCTGTTTTTAGCGCTGTCTTAGCCTACCAGGACAGCGGGCTGTGGAGGCTGCTTTCAGGCCTTGCTCGGCTGTCCATTCCAGCTTTGAAATCAGCTGACAGCCAGGCAGAAGCCGCCCCCATCCCGGCCAAAATATTCTTAATTCATGTACTTGTGCGCCTAGAGCTGCGCAGCAGGCCGGTGCCTCCATCCTGTTCATAGCAACAGCGACGCCAGGCCCATCGGGACTGCAGCAACAGCTCTAGGCTAGAAGGGATTGCAGCAGATGGGTTTACACTTAGGGGCAGATCTACAAGAAAGTGCCGCAGCGTGGCGCTGCAAGCCCTTTGGCTGCGCCACGCTGCGGCACTTTCAGAGCACAGGAATGCGACATATTTACAAGAATATGTCGCATTCCTGTGCTCTCCCCTGCGCTGGCGCACAAACAGCTGCCAAGCGCCGGCGCAGGCACCCTTGCACCATGGTGCAAGGATGCCTGCGCCATGGGGAGATTGTTTCTGTGCAGGAAGGGGCACCTTTCTGCACAAAAACAATCAGTACAGGCTTTTTCCTCTTTCAATGCGTGCTGCAGAAACGCATCTCCAGAGTTACGATTTCTCGTAATTCTGGAGATGTGTCTTGTTCCATGGGTGTTGCGTGGGAACACCCACAGCAACACCCATGGAACGCCCCTTCACCGCAAAGTGCTGCGTGTGAAGGGACGGTATTTACAAGGAGAGGAAAAGTCACGCATGGTGGCTTTTCCTCTCCTTGTAAATATCGAGAGCTCCCTGCGCCACCAGTACGTCACGAAAAGTGACGTACTGGTGGCGCAGGGGGCTTGTAAATCTGCCCCTAAGTACCTGCTTAATGTGACATGTAGCTGCTGTGTTTGCCCGAGCTGCTTCACGGTGCCCATGACATGGAGTGTGGGGAGTGTGTATATCGCCGGCCCAGAATACATGAAAAACAAAGCTCTCACCTGTAGGGGTGTTAAAACCAGTGCTTTAAACGGGCCAGCACTCACAGGTAGTGAGTATCGGCACTTCTAGTTTTCCCCCTTTTGTAACAGCATTTTTCAAGGAGTGTACGGTGCTCATGATTATCCTCCTCAGTGTGCTGGTGCTGCTGAGGAGAAGGCTGTCAGAGGGTCGCCTATGTCTGTGCCCTCTGACACCCAAAGCGTCAGTGAATCCATGTATATTTGCATTGAGTCAAGGCTGCCCAGTTGTTGAGAAGTGCAGCGTCACACAATGGCTGGTAGAACAGGGTCCAGCTTGGCGCTGCATTGTCAGTCACAGTCGCACTGTCAGTGTGACACGGTTTCCCAGCCACCTTGAACAAAATCTTCACAGGCCAGTAAGAGCAGGAGCAGAAAAAGCTGGGGCGCTATAAGTTTCTTAAAAGAAATATCTGGAATGCTGTGTGTGTGCATGCGCATGTCTGCTTGTGTCTGTCTGTGTGCACATGTAAAAACAGAAAGATAGCTGCCATTATCACACAGCGCTGAGCCAAGGACACACACCGCCGAATGAAGATGCCAAAGTGCCTGCCCAATAGTGCCCGATGCTAACCCAATGTTACTCAGCACTGGTGCAAAACGACACAACAGTGGTTTAAGCTCGCAGTGCTGACAAATAATAGAATATCGCTGGTCCAGGATCACACAGCGAAGGCCCAATATCAGACCGCATTTGGCCATGGTCAGTGCAGGCCTAATACCTCAGACTGTGCCGATCTTAACCTGGCAGATGTGCACTGAGTACCAATGGCATAGAAAAGATGATCCAACGTGGCCTGGCTCTTAAATGTAATAGTCCGCATACATATTGCAGAGGGTTACAACGCTAATAATTGACTATAAGTGGGAGAGAAGGCACGGACAAAATAGTGCTCACAGTCTAAATAACACGTACCGTACTGTGTAACACTGGAAGTAAAGGGGCCAGTAGCCATGGGAGGGTACACATGACGACATGGCCATAATAAGGAGAGACTAACAAGCCTCATAATCAATCAGACGGCAGCATTTACCAAAGACAATGACACGAGCCAATTAAAAACATGGTCGGAGAGTGGGCGGAGCTTCCACGGAGCTTCCACTCCATTACTGCATGCCTCGCAAAGCGAGCAGCACATGCGCGCTGCCGCTATAGGCTCGACCTAAAAAGTATATTTGCACAGTGGGCTCCATTCCCGCACATAGAATTCTACACTACACAAACTTCTGCACAGCAAGAATAGGAGACTGCAGGTATTGTCACAATTCATTCCCAGGAGGACATCTGGAAACCTAGGCCTACTGTATTTTTTCAGGCTCGCCCAGCTGTAGGGAGGTGTGAGCGGTGCCACTGCACTGGGTATCTAGCTCGAGGGGTGCTGTGTTTTGAAATATCTAAGAGGATGAAAGGCACTTGCTGGAGAGTTCCTTGTGTGCCCAACTATTTTCAGGCAGTAATAACAATATCAAGGTAACTCTGGTAATTAATGTACCTTCTGGAGAGATCTGTTTTTGTCTAGTGGAAGTTTTAGTCATCATAAAGTGGCACAGAGGGCTAATGTGCCTGTTGCAAAGCACATTTAACACGCAGATCACAGAATTGTATTTTATGTAGATAGCTCAGTGGGTTACTGCTTCTGTCACAAAGATCCTTTTGTTACTTGTGGTACATTAGCTTCAATTCTCCTAATATAGCAGTGAGCTATGTACCGGCATCAAAGAGCTGTATGGAAACTGCAAGGCATATGTTTAGAACCTTATGTATTATTCCCCACTCTTTTGTTGCCAAATAGGGTTTGTTTGGGTAGAAATAAATTCGTATTAGTAAATCTAACTGTAGAGGTACTGGAATGTTCCTATGTAATGTAGAACTTGAAACCGGGGATTGGAATGTCTTCTGATGAAGAAGGGAAGCTAAAGTAGAGAAACAGTAACAGTGAAGCTGGAAGTAACTTGATGGGGAATTAAACTTAGAATTTAACCACATATTGCCGTGGTGGATCTTTACATAACTGGCGCTGAGTTGAAGTCTGTATAGGGGACAGACGTTGAAGTACCCCCACCCCTGGATAAAAGATAGTATGCAACTATCAACCCTACTACCTGTCATTCATGTGAGTAACTAGTAATGTGTGGATGTAGTTTTTCAGAAGGTGGCTGTAATCAACTAACAGCGCTGGGAACAATTCTTCCTTGTGGACATAATTGGGAAGGAAGAAAAAAGTATTGCTAGTGAGGCTATTGTGCCAACCAGAGTGTTAACTGTCATTTTGACCTCTTATTTGTTTTTTAATCAAATGTTATTAAGTTTAGAAAGTGGCACATCACATTATATATCATATCTCAATCTACTTCTACATCTTGTATGCTTGCGAGTTTCCATACATTGCGATTACCGCAATATCTTGTTGCTGCTAGTCCAACTTCTGTAACAATAACTTCCCCCCTCCCTCATGAGTCGCAACCGTGTGTGTGTTCATTGCCATTCTATCATCTCTAGCATGTAGGGTCCAAGGTCAGGAGGAGTTCCCAAAGGCGAGTTCCATACTTCACTCTCCCATATCAGAGCATAGGAACTATAATGACTATGGGTCCGGGTCTTCCAAGCTGTCTACTAGGGTTTCCCAGGCCCTAGCCCTCTTAAGCGAGCCAATCCCTCATCTAGCCTCTCTAAGCAGCCCTCACCCCTCACATGCTGTCCATCTCTCCAGTTCTTTTCGCCATGCAGTCACTTGGGGTCCCCCCGGGGCCTTCCAGTGCCTTGTGATTTCCCTTTTTGCTAAAAGAAATGCTAAATCCTGAAATTTGCTGGTCACCTTTGTCTTGGATGTGTGGGAACCAACCCAGCAGGCAATGGGCCAGCGAGCAGGGAACTACCTTTTCTGTTACATCAGCAACCACCTTAGTTATCTCCTCCCAGTAGAAGCCCAGAGCATATGTAGGATTTCTTCTCCCACCTCTCCGCACCTTGGGCAGGCTGTTTCTACTGTATGAAAGTATTCATTAATGCACCCAGGTGTAAGGTATGTCTCATTTAATATATGAAAATTAATCAATTTAAAGCGTGCATTTCTGGACACCTTGAGGATTCACTCAAGTATATTCGACCAGTCTCCATATGCAATGGGGACTCCTAGATCCTCTTCCCATCTGGCTCACAGGCCAGCTACTGGCTGAAGTATGTCTCCCCTGTATTGCTCTGTAGAGGCATGTGACTGCCATAATTGTGCCCCCGGGCATATCAATATAGTGGCAAGCTTTATGGCTGTACGGTTCTAGTGTACCTACCCTCCAGTGGCAGCAAATGGCCACTGTCGCTGTTCTGTGGAGCAAGAACTGACACTGGCGGGAGGTCAATTTCCGAGTGGAAATCCTCAAAGGGGAGAAGCTCACCCTCTCTGTACAGGTCCCCAACTTTCTTCACTCCTGCTGCTACCCATTCTTCCACCCCCTCCACTATTCCCCATGGGGTAGGACTTCAGTATGACCGGGGGTAGATTGGGGGAGTATGGGATTGCGCTGCGTGTCTTCTGAAGACATCTACTCCAGTAGTGCCTCCTTACTTGGAGCTCCCTGGTGGTATCCAGGATAGGCTGGCCAGCCTTCAATAGTACTCTTGTCAGTACCTCTAGTTCTGGGACAAAGGGCCCCACTCCACAGTCTCATGCCTGTCTGCCTACAAGCCATTGTGTGAACCATTGCAGCTATCCTGACAAATAATAAGTCTCAAAGTCGGACACTGCCAGCCCCCCATCAAGCGTCAGGTGCTTTAGTATCGATAAGGCCGCTCTCTTTCAGCTCGACCCTCAGATAAATGCTGTGATCAGAGAGTCCAGCTCAGCAAATCGCGCTCTTAGGATCCATATGGGAAGTATCACAAAGAGGTACAGTAAGCTAAGAAGCACCACCATTTTCAGGAGTGCTACTCTACCGACAGGGGTAGCGTCTTCCAGAATTCTATATTGGAGCACAATGATCTGATGGCCGGCCCTACATACCCTTCCAGCAGGTCTGACGGGTGATGGAAGATCTTGACCCCCAGGTATGATAAGCATCGGGGCTCCTACAGCAGACTGCCCAATCCCTCCGGCGGGTCGCTACCCCCTCGTTCGGGAACAATCTAGACTTCTTTCAATTAACTTTTAATCCCGATAGGGTTCCAAACTCCTCCATCATTCTTTGTGCTCCCTCCAAATCATCTCTTACATCCAGGAGGAAGCGCAACAGGTCATCCACATACAGTGCTATATGCTGATGATGCCCCCTATCTGCATGCCCTGATATCGACTCCCAGTGTGGACACAGCTGGCCAAGGGCTCCATTGCAAATGCAAAAAGCAATAAAGACAGAGGGCATCCCTGAAGTATCCCTTGCTCCACAGTGTATCGTTCCAATATTGTTGAGCCTGTCCGGACCCTGGCCTGAGGGTCTGCGTACAGCAGTTTAACCTAAACCAGGAAGCCTCCCCCTAACTGCATGCGCTCTGTTACCGCATTTAGGAAGCTCCATTCAAGGCTATCAAGAAGCTTTTCTATGCTCCCTCGTCATGGCCATGAGCTTCCAATATCGACACAAGACGCCGTATATTGAGCGCTCTGTTGCGGCCTTGGATACATCCCACTTGGTCAGGATCTACCAGTCTAGTCATGTACGGGACAAGTCTTGTGGCCAATATTCTACTCAGGATCTTAAAATCTAGGTTGAGCAACGACAACGGACGATACACTCTATAATCGTATGGTGCCTGCCAGGCTTTAGGAGTGGGACCACTAGAGCCTCTTGCATAGTGCTGGGGAGGAACCCCATTGCTATAGCCGCCTCATACAGCTCCACTGGTTTAGGGGCCAGCTCCTCTATGTATGCAGCATAGAACTCCACTGGGAGCCCATCTGTATCTGAGGTTTTACCCTTTGCTAGACCCTTTATTGGTGCTCTTACTTTCTGTAAGGTGACCGCCTCACTCAGCATCTTGGACTCTTCAGCCATGAGATTTGAAAGGGGTAGTGGTGTGAGGAAGTCTCAGATCGCTCCCTCGTTCTGCCCTGTGGTACACTTATATAGGTTGGCATGATAGCCAAGGAAATGCCGATTGGTCTCTTCCTGCCTATACTTTCGGAGACCATTCTCCCCTTCAATCTCCACTATGGCAGAGAGTCTCTTAGTTGGGTTGGCTATCCATGCTAATAGGGAGCCAGTGCAATCCGTCCCTCTGCATTGGTTCGCTCCATGTACTGCTTATAATCAAACCATGGCAGCCTTTCGACTTGGACTACTACTTTCTCTTTAGTCTCTAGTAAGGGCTGCTGCATTGATGGGTGTCACAGCATTTTTATTTCTATGTCCAGCAATTCCTGCTCTGCCTTCTTTACCTCTGTTACTCCATTAACAGGGATTGTCTTACTCCCATTGATACTGCTATGCACTGGCCCCTGATTACGCCCTTGAACGCGTCCCACTCCAGTTGTGGGGTAGACGCCATGCCTGCATTATCAACAAAATAGCGAACGATCTGTTCCCTAATCTCCCCTGAGAACACCTGGTCTTCTATGGATTCCAGCTTGAACTGCCAGGAGGTATGTGTGGGCAGGATATCTCCCACTTCAGTTGCAAAAGGACTGGGTTGTGGTCCGACAGCATAAGGGCCAAATATTCTACACCGTAAACTAGGCTGTGCACATCCTGAGTACAGAGAAGGGTGTCCAGTCGTCCTTGCAGTTTGTGAAGTTGTGAAAAGAAGGAGTAATCTTGCACCTGTGGATGCGTTCATCTCCATGTATCTATTAAATCCCATCTCGCTTGCCAATCAGCAAAGGTGCGTGCCGTGCGGTATGCTGGTGAGTCTTTCAGTGGGGGGGTGAGCGTTCCATCTGTGGGTTTGCCACACAATTAAAATTTCCCCCATTAATCGTTGAGTGGATCAGGTATGGGGCCAGAGGTCCTGACAGTCCCTTTAAGAAAGCACCCTGTTCTACATTGGAGCCATAGAAATTTATTATATCCAAATCTCAGCCATCCAATCTGCCCGTCACCACAACATACCTTCCCCTTGGTTCTATCAAGTCCCCCATATGCTGGAAGGGAAACCCTGCTCTAAGCCATAGCAGGACTCCTCTGGCATATGCTGAGTAGGCAGTGTAGTATGCCTGTCCTCTCCATCTACGCTGTAAAGCTGCCCCATCCTTGGGCAATAGGTGAGTCTCTTATAAAATAGCAATGTGAATACCCCGCCTGTTCAAGTAAGAGAATGTTTTATAACGCTTGGACATAGTGTGCATTCCCCTGATATTCCAGGAGATGACTTTGTAAGTCGAGAGTTAGCCATGGATGTACCGCGAGTGTGATCCTGCACCTATTGGTAAGCCCGAACACATTGGTACCTGGGATGCGACTCATAATTTCCCCCTCAACCAAAAAACAGTTAACACCCCAACTCCAATACCCAAGGACAAGTGAGTGAGTACCCCCATCCAGACATTCACAAAACTCACAATGTACAATTGCGAGCACCCACTGCCTACATAAGGGTGGGGGTGAAGGCCAGGTTTGGCCCCCATGGAAGCTCCACACCTCCAGTGTAACTGCACTCTGGATCTGTCGTAGACTCAGCAAAAGTAAGCAAAGTCTCCCTCTCCAAAAGCACCCATTTTGGGTGATCAGTTATTCCTCCCTGACGAGCAACCTCTTACGTCCTTTTGGGTTAAATGGTTTCATCAGATGTCCCTGGGGTTATTCTATGCAGTTCCTGACTGGTGGCACTTGCTATGCTGGAGCTATTAAAGGAAGTGACCCGATTAGGGCCACCTGGGTCACTCGCGACCACCTCTCAGCCTTACATACAAATGAAGAGTCGGTCAGACAGTAGAGAATACAAACCAAACATATTTATTAGAATGCGCTCGAGCGGAGTCCCGTCTGACCAGCCTCCTTAGATTGCTGCAGAGGGACTGACTCCCCCCAACATGGAGATGCATGATATACATTTCCAGTACCTCAAAAGACACGCCCGACTGGAATATTCCAGTCAGTAGCTGGTGAACAAAGGAGACACAGAAAGATGAGCTACAATCCTAAGACCGGGTGCATGCTATCTCAGTTCCAAGGTTATTCCGCCCGTGCCTGCCACTCTAAGGGCAGGAGCGGGCCTATCTAACAGGAAAGGTATGCAATAACAAAACGGTCTATTCATTAGTACAGCGAAGCTCAACCTTGGAGAAATAAGAAAAAGAACTTTGAGGCTGCTTTCTGCTGAGGCAAACAGAATGAGACAGAAGCTGAGTTTCGATCATGGTACAAAATGGCGGCTGAATACAAAATGGTGCCGCAAATGCTAACTTAACCGCATAATGCTAGAAGAGGTCGACCGAAAGCATTTTCCAGTCCAACACTATGATCTTATTCTGAGTCTCGTGCATCTCTCTCGGCCATTGGCGATTCCCTGCCTGCTCCATTAGTATTCAGCAATGCTACCGCCGCCGCCACTTTCTGTCTTTCTTGCTGAGTCTCGGTCTTAGATGGGGCTGCAGAGGTGCGCGATCCACACCTGCGACACCAATTGGCTCCGTTTTCACATCAACTGCGTGGGGCTCGGCCAGCCTCCGATTGGGGTCATTAGTAGATCCAGTCCCTGCCTTCCTGGGGAACATTGAAGAATTGTATACCAGTCAGGGTCACAACTCTTAGTCTCTTCTTTGCCTCCAGGTATGTGAAGCGCTGTCGCTGGACCTCTCTGGAGAAATACAGGTAAATTCTGACCGTGCTGTTCTCTACTGAGATCGATCCCTTCCTTGGAGCCTGGCTTAGTATATGATCCCGGTCCTTGTAGGAATCTTGCAACTGCCAGGCGAGGCAGCACCCCCGTGAGCAGAGACTTTGCAGGTACCCTATGGGTGAGTTTGAAGGCGTAAAAGGAGGAAAGGCCCTCTTCTGCTACCTCTTCCCGAATCCACCTCCCCAGATATGGCAACATATTGTTGCCTTTGATTTTTTCCGGTAGTCCTACCACCTGTATATTATTACAGCGCAATATAGAACACAAGCACAGGTGCACCACACATTAATTACAAAATGTAAAAGTACAGAAATATAATCTATATACAATACAAATATTATTCAAAATTTCTTTTTATTCCAAATTTTCTTTTTAAAAACGTAATCATATGCATCAAATTTTCACAGTGATACAGCCACAGCCGACGCGTTTCGTCCTACTAGAGGACTTCTTCAGGGCGCTGATAACTTTAAAGAGGTCAATCACCACAAGGAGGAAGAGTCAAAAGAATAACCAGAGAAACTGCCTATCTCTCGTTCCCCATCTAAATCACGGTTATCCAGAATACTTCAAATCAGAAGTTTAAGCAATGTTCCTCAGAGCTATCGATGTTAAAAGAATATGAAAGGCAAGGGTATCGAATGTGTTTGAGCAACCTATTTGCTATTTATTTCTTGTGCTGACACTACCTCTCTCCTCTGTTTACATGTCACACACTTGTGCTGACACTTCCCCCAGCCTTATCACCTATTGGAAAAGCGGATTCATCCTCATTTCTGCTGGCCACCGTTCTTCCCTTATAGTCTTTCTTCGGTGTTCTTTCACCGATTACTTTCCCGCCCATTTTCATGGTGCTTATATAAACCAGGAAGTGGGACCGGCCAGTTCAACACTGACTGCCGACCGGACGATAATAACAGGACTGTGTCCCCAGGTATTTAGATCTCTACCTGTTCTTGTAAGAACCTCTTGGCTACTATGACTAGTTTCTGGCTATGGTGCTTGTTTTTCAACCTTACTTTTTATGACTTTCTTCCTTTTAGTTTAATAACTCTGTTATTCTATTTCTTTAACTTATGCCTAAGAATGATTTACAGCGCATTCATTGTAATGTGATTTTCATATTATTTAATTTGTTACTTAGCTTTCATCTTAGCAGCTTGTTTATACTCAAGGAACTCTTTCACTTTATTTATTTACTGTTCCTTTAAGTTTGTCTTTTGGGTTGCAAATAATGCAACCATGTGGATGTGATTTGTACATCACTACAAGCCTAAGCATTTAGTCTCTTTTAGATTGTATTGCCTTTAAATAGGTGATTGCAGCGCGTCACTGTTTTATTTATACCTTTGGTATAATTGGCGCTTCTGCGCATATATTCAGGAGACCGCTTTGTAATTTTTTAATCTTACTACTTCACCAGCTTTTCATGTTTTGATCATGAAGCTTGCCAAGTGGGTCTGCTCTCCTTCCATAGGTTTATTGTTACATGCCTTTCACTGCCATCCTCTTCTATTGCCCAGCCAGCAAGCCGTCCTTCACTTGGACACAGTTTTTTCTTTTTCTTTAACTATTATGACCTCAATGTCATGCCACTTTTTTGATGCCTGTATATCTTCATATTATTTCTCTGGTACCGGTGCTTATTCCCTACAAATCTTTAGTGTCTACGCACTATGTCGCTCCTTGTTTTTTAATACATTTTCTTTTACTTTCTTAGAGATACAACCATCAGGCACTTATCATGGTAGCCTTTAAAATTTAAATACTTGTGCGTCGACAGCAGGAATTTGAAATATCTCAGATCAAGGGCTCTTCATTGCCTCTGTGTTCCTGCGTCTTCTTCACATCACCATTTGGTAGGTACATGTAGTGCCTTTTCTCTGTTTTATTTTGGTCTTCTTTTTCTCGTATTTGTATGGCTCAAAGGTGTCTCCAATCATGTGCTGTTACTTAGGCCCTGGACTAACTGTTACTTGTTTACTTGGACACTATGAGCTACGCTTAGGGTGAACTGTATAGACCCACTAGTTACAATAGCTCCTGACACTGTTGTTGCTATTAATTAACAACTGATACTGATCTATTTTGATTTACATATCTATTTACAGACCAAATGCTCACTGGACATTACATTACAAAATATGTATAAGATTGTTAATGTCTGCCCTTTTTTATATATATATATATTTATATTTTTATATTTCCATGTTTTTTCCTCCCTCTATTCTTGTCTTCAACCCCTACTCTTCCGCCCCCCCATTTTCTTTTTCCCCTTCACCCTATTTTGTCTGTTTTTTCTTTAATTCGAAGTGACATATTGTCGACCATGAATTTCCATTTTTGTTTTGTATTTTTCCCACCCCCAGTAGGTTTCCTTTCTTGTGTTTAGAGTCACCTTCTAATGAAATAACCTTTGCCTTTGTATATAGTTTCTCTCTCGTTTTTAAAGTAAAAGCATATTGTGTGAATACACCATATGTATATATATTTTTATACTTATCTTTTCTTTTATGTATTATAACTTTCAGCCCTGAAGAAGTTCATTTTATGTATGAACGAAACGCGTTGGCTGGAATTTGCACATTATGATATTGAAAATAAAGGATTGATAAACCACTATACAAAATGAACATTTGGATTTATTGAAGAAAACTCTTTGGTAGTGCACCGCTCCACTATTTTCACAGTTTTCTCTCTGCTTGGCAGCTGGCATCCAACAACGGCAGGTGCAGGAGCTGTATGTGCACACCCAATCATAATATCCATTACAATTTCTTAAACAAGAAAAGGAATAAAGCAGGGAGGTGCAGTTACTCAGATCCGCCGTTGCTCATTCATTCTCTATTGTCAATTTGGATCAACCAGCACCCCTGCGCTTCCTGGAAATATGTCAAAAATGATCGACAGAAGAGAAGAGATGGCACAGGATCTCTTCGGCAAAGGTTTCAGTGCAGCGGCTGCTGCTCCACCGAAAGAACAATGTAATACAGGACTACGCTCATGTTTTTTTAAATTGGAGAGGGTTAAGAAACAAGAACTGGCCCGCTGGTGGGACGGCATAACCCTCCAACAATATATAGACAATAAGAAAATCCCACGGGGTCTTAGAATACTTATCTTTCCAACATTTGAGGACTTGAGCGGGGACCTCCTCAGTGAATGGGAACATAACCTAGAAGGGGCATCATATACAATGATGAAAATATTGGTGAAACATGCTAGTGAAAAGGGCCGAAAACTTCAGGCAGAAATAGACGAGCTTGAAAAACTGATAGAAAGTATGGAATGTCAGGATTTAGTAGAGAAAAATTATGCTATTCTTAACAAAGTTATAGAAGAACATCAGCAATACCTTAGAGACAAGAAGATGAGGAAAATCAAGAGAGATGACAGGGATTACAGGGATGGCAGAATCTATACGTTTGCCAAAAAATATGACAATCCCAATAACATAGATGATAGGAAAAGGGTAAGGGAAGACAGTACAGAAAATAAATCAGCCAGCAACAGCTCACTGGCATCAAGTGAAAGTGCTGCATCCAGCACAACAAACACTAAGATCCCTTTAGGCGAGGGGACCTCCAACTTCCAAAGGGAACTGGAGAGATTCCGCATAGGGGACAGACAGCCAAAGAAGTTCATAAAAAAACCAGGAGAGGGGGAAGGTCGGAGAGGAAAGTTAGACAGCCATTCAATGCTGCTGCACCCCAAAAAGAACTAGGAACCTCCCCATCGATGGAACAGACAGGGGAACCCACCACTGGGGGAGCCACTGGTCTAATGGCAATGCCAACTGCACAATCTGACTTACAGATCATTAATTTGTCATGTAGGAATTTAGATGTGTCCGAATGCAATGTTTTGAAGAAAGGGCTGGGCTTTTGTCCAACACAATTTGGGGATTTAGTGGATGTCCACATTGATCTGTATAAATTTTTACGCACATTAAAATTAAAAGAATTTTTCTCGCAACAACCTGTCAAATATGTACCTAATACACATCATGCATCACCAACAAGCAGAACGATTGGGGACATACGGGCGGTGCAAACACTACTATCTATTGAAAATGATGAGATAACGCCTATACAGACCATCCTGGATGATTTAGACATTGGGGAAAATTACAACCGTGATACAGGTGTGAAATGCAAATCCAAGTTTGTACCAGTAGGGGGTCACCATGCAAACATTGAGAAATTCGGTAATAATATAACGCAAGAACTGAGAAAACTTGAATATTTCAACAAACATACACCACGCCCACTCCCTAACCTGTCTAAAAAAGAAAGGGAGGCACTACAAAGGTTACGAGATGACAATGGAATCATGATCAGGGAGGCAGACAAGGGTGGGAATGTGGTAGTAATGGACACACAGGACTACATGGGGGAGATCACACGCCAATTGGGTGACTCGCAATGTTACGAACTGGTCAATCACAACCCCACCCCAGCACTACAAACAATTATCAACACCAGACTCACAGAATGGAGGCAAGAATGTCTATTAACTGAAGATGAGTTTAGGTACCTACACATAGACAAAGCACGTCATCCGTGTATTTACATTTTGCCTAAGGTACATAAGGGAGGAACATTTCCACCTGGTAGACCAATCATTTCAGGGATAGGATCCCCAACAGAACGATTATCTGAATTTGTAGACCTGTCATTACAAAAGCATGTTACTAACTTACCGGCCTATCTGAAGGATAGTAAAGACATCCTGATGAAATTTGAGGGGTTCCCTTGGTCTGAAGAGCTGAGATTTGTCACCTTTGATGTGGTTGGCCTCTATACATGCATCCGCAAGGATTTTGGGATGCTGGCAATCCGATACTACTTGGACACAGAAGGGGCTGATAACTATGCATACAACAACATGCTGATGGACATGATTGAGCTTATCCTCACCAACAACTTTTTTAAACATGATGAGAGGTGGTACCATCAACTGCAGGGGACTGCCATGGGTTCCGGGTTTGCTCCTTCGTACGCCGGGCTTTTCATGGGCTGGTTTGAGAAGGAGCACGCCTGGGCCAAATGTGCCTCTCCCTGGACTAAACATATTGTCTATTGGGGGAGGTACATAGACGACATCATCTGTCTATGGTCGGGCCCTGAAGTGCTCTTACAGGAGTACTTGGTCTACCTCAATAACAACGCTTTCAATGTAGAACTGACCATGCAACACAACACAAAATATATTGATTTTTTAGATATCCATTTTTACATAAAAGAGGCACTAGTACACAGCACTTTATATAGGAAATTAACATCCTGCAATAGTATCCTACATGCAGATAGCGCCCATGCAAAGTCTGTTATCTCCAACATACCATATGGGGAGATGGTCCGGGCACGAAGAGCCTGTAGTGAGGAAGCCAACTTCAAGACAAACATCATTGATATCAAAGGGCGTTTCAGACAAAGGGGGTATGATTGTAGAACCCTCGACAAGGCAGAACAAAGGGTAATGAGCCTACCCAGGACAGATACATTGACCAACAATCTAGGCAAGAAGAAAGACAGGTCACCTCAGAGGGAAAATATTGCATTTTTTACCAACTACACGGCACACAGTGATAAAATTTTTAAAGTTTTTAAAAAACATTGGCATCTCCTATTAGAAGTACAAGCTCTTCGCCCATTTATTAATGCCAATCCATCCCTTATATACAGGAGAGGACACACACTGCGAAAAACATTATGCCCTAGTTACATTACAACCAATACCAATAAGACATGGTTACCACAGGCCCCCATGGCTTTTACACTTGCACCAATTGCAGTATTTGTAGCTTGGGCAAAAACAAACAGAAAGAATTTAGTTACAATACCAACACTACCCATGAAATCAAGCACTTCATCAACTGTAATACACAGTATGTTATTTACATTCTGGAGTGCCCCTGTAAGATGATTTACGTGGGTAGTACTATACGTAGTCTTAAGATCAGGATTCAGGAACATCGCAGAGCAGTCATCAATGGTGATGAAAGATACCCCATGACTGAACATTATCGTACAACTCACCAGAAGTCCCCCACATTCAGTTTTTTGGGCATCGACCATATTCCATTAAACACAAGGGGGGGAGACAGGGATCTGACTCTACGACAAACAGAGGCTAAATGGATATGTAGATTGGACGCGGCGAACAAAGGGCATAATACCGATAATGAGTTTCATTATTTTCTTGGATAGACCAATCTTACCACGGTGGATGCCCGTCAAAGACCTCTCAGCCCCGTTTTGCCAGTGAATCTTTAACCCTCCCTATTATATCATCCCACTTCAACTATAGTTCTAAGCATGTTAATTCTTAATTCTTTCTGTCAAAACATTCTACTCTAGCCGTAATTTATAGCTTCATATCCCCACGCGTCACTGACCTTCTCTCATTAATTAACTGGTTTGCTTGGACCAGGATCTCCCTTGACTCCCATTTGTATGCTATTTAGTTTTGAAACAATCCTATTTTTTCATGATAGGCTGAGACCAATATCGCCACCTAGCACACACTGCAATCTACTTCCCCTATTTTTATCGCCGTAACAGGTTTGACCTGAGGCACTACCATCTCTCTTTTGCTGTATATACTGCCTCTTTTTATTAAATATCTCTCAATGCACTATTTTGTGCTAAAATTATGCGGAACGCGCTTCACTATTTTTGACGGCTTAATTCATGATATAGCCGCCACTCTCTTATTGATCTTTTCATTCTTTTTGTATTCCTCTCGATACTTCATTTTTTCATAATAATTTTTTTTTTTTTCCCTATATTGGCTATTAATTACATTATTTCAACCATGACTTGTGCTGACTCTCTTTTTTCTGTAATAAGGTAGGTTTGAGCAACCTATTTGCTATTTATTTCTTGTGCTGACACTACCTCTCTCCTCTGTTTACATGTCACACACTTGTGCTGACACTTCCCCCAGCCTTATCACCTATTGGAAAAGCGGATTCATCCTCATTTCTGCTGGCCACCGTTCTTCCCTTATAGTCTTTCTTCGGTGGTCTTTCACCGATTACTTTCCCGCCCATTTTCATGGTGCTTATATAAACCAGGAAGTGGGACCGGCCAGTTCAACACTGACTGCCGACCGGACGATAATAACAGGACTGTGTCCCCAGGTATTTAGATCTCTACCTGTTCTTGTAAGAACCTCTTGGCTACTATGACTAGTTTCTGGCTATGGTGCTTGTTTTTCAACCTTACTTTTTATGACTTTCTTCCTTTTAGTTTAATAACTCTGTTATTCTATTTCTTTAACTTATGCCTAAGAATGATTTACAGCGCATTCATTGTAATGTGATTTTCATATTATTTAATTTGTTACTTAGCTTTCATCTTAGCAGCTTGTTTATACTCAAGGAACTCTTTCACTTTATTTATTTACTGTTCCTTTAAGTTTGTCTTTTGGGTTGCAAATAATGCAACCACGTGGATGTGATTTGTACATCACTACAAGCCTAAGCATTTAGTCTCTTTTAGATTGTATTGCCTTTAAATAGGTGATTGCAGCGCGTCACTGTTTTATTTAAACCTTTGGTATAATTGGCGCTTCTGCGCATATATTCAGGAGACCGCTTTGTAATTTTTTAATCTTACTACTTCACCAGCTTTTCATGTTTTGATCATGAAGCTTGCCAAGTGGGTCTGCTCTCCTTCCATAGGTTTATTGTTACATGCCTTTCACTGCCATCCTCTTCTATTGCCCAGCCAGCAAGCCGTCCTTCACTTGGACACAGTTTTTCTTTTTCTTTCTCTTTAACTATTATGACCTCAATGTCATGCCACTTTTTGGTGCCTGTATATATTCATATTATTTCTCTGGTACCGGTGCTTATTCCCTACAAATCTTTAGTGTCTACGCACTATGTCGCTCCTTGTTTTTTACTTTCTTAGAGATACAACCATCAGGCACTTATCATGGTAGCCTTTAAAATTTAAATACTTGTGCGTCGACAGCAGGAATTTGAAATATCTCAGATCAAGGGCTCTTCATTGCCTCTGTGTTCCTGCGTCTTCTTCACATCACCATTTGGTAGGTACATGTAGTGCCTTTTCTCTGTTTTATTTTGGTCTTCTTTTTCTCGTATTTGTATGGCTCAAAGGTTCCTCCAATCATGTGCTGTTACTTAGGCCCTGGACTAACTGTTACTTGTTTATTTGGACACTATGAGCTACGCTTAGGGTGAACTGTATAGACCCACTAGTGACAATAGCTCCTGACACTGTTGTTGCTATTAATTAACAACTGATACTGATCTATTTTGATTTACATATCTATTTACAGACCAAATGCTCACTGGACATTACATTACAAAATATGTATAAGATTGTTAATGTCTGCCCTTTTTTATATATATATATATTTATATTTTTATATTTCCATGTTTTTCCTCCCTCTATTCTTGTCTTCAACCCCTACTCTTCCGCCCCCCATTTTCTTTTTCCCCTTCACCCTATTTTGTCTGTTTTTTCTTTAATTTGAAGTGACATATTGTCGACCATGAATTTCCATTTTTGTTTTGTATTTTTCCCACCCCCCAGTAGGTTTCCTTTCTTGTGTTTAGAGTCACCTTCTAATGAAATAACCTTTGCCTTTGTATATAGTTTCTCTCTCGTTTTTAAAATAAAAGCATATTGTGTGAATACACCATATGTATATATATTTTTATACTTATCTTTTCTTTTATGTATTATAACTTTCAGCCCTGAAGAAGTTCATTTTATGTATGAACGAAACGCGTTGGCTGGAATTTGCACATTATGATATTGAAAATAAAGGATTGATAAACCACTATACAAAATGAACATTTGGATTTATTGAAGAAAACTCTTTGGTAGTGCACCGCTCCACTATTTTCACAGTTTTCTCTCTGCTTGGCAGCTGGCATCCAACAACGGCAGGTGCAGGAGCTGTATGTGCACACCCAATCATACTATCCATTACAATTTCTTAAACAAGAAAAGGAATAAAGCAGGGAGGTGTGGTTACTCAGATCCGCCGTTGCTCATTCATTCTCTCTGGTTTGTGATAGAGTCCACTGATTTGATAGATACTGAGAAGGTGATCAGATTCATGGAGAGAGTGCTCATGGATGAAGGTATCCCTAAAACATTGGTATCTGATAATGGGGTGCAGTTCATCTCCAGAAGTATGAACGATTTCTTGAACAGAATTGGCATCACGCATGAAAGAGAAGCTTTGTTCAGGCCAACGGATTGGTTGAAGGGGTCAACCGCCTTATTTTGGAGAACTTTCAACTAGCCTTGGCTAATGGCTCACCATGTAAAAGTGAATTGAGAAAATTGACTTGGTCATACAGAATAAAGCTTCACTCCACACAGTGACTGGAGTGTCACCATTCATATCTCTTAAAGGAAGAGAGCTGGGGATGAAAAAGATTCCATGGTTGAAGAGCAAAGAATGTGTGTGGGTGGATTGTTTTGCTGTGGAAAGCGGTGTGGCAGAAAGACAACGTAAGGCCAAGAAGTATTATAATGAGAGGATGGGTGTCAAAACAAGGGACATCAGGAAGGGTTATTGGGTAGCAGTGAAAAGATACAGTATAGTCAGGAAAGGGGAAAGTAAGTACTCCAAACCTATCAAGGTGAATGATGTAAGAAGGAGAATTGTAATTTTGCAGGATGGATCCGTGTGGAGTTTGTGGAATGTGTGCAAATGTTTCTGAGGTGATCTGGATAATGTGCAGTGTGGATCGCTTGCTTTCAGGATGTTTTCCTGTAATTTGTTTAAATTTTCTGTGTATAAAGTTACAATGTTGAGTATAATGTAAAACATGTTAACATGTGATTCGTGTGTTTTCTTTTCTGATATTATTAATGTACTTTGATGTATGGAAATGGGGGGAGATGTGTAGAGTTCTGGAATATCCTATGTAATGTAGAACTTGGAAGAGGGGATTGGAATGTCTTCTTATGAAGAAGGGTAGTTGGAGTAGAGAAACTGTAACAGTGTAGTTTGATGAGGTAACTTGATGGAGAATAAACTTGGAATTTACCCACATATTGATGTGGAGGATCTTTAAACTAGCCCCAACCATTTTGTTATGATTTAAATCCTGATCATGTACTTCTCCAGATCAAGAACTAAAATATGCTGCCTAACAATATGGATGACACATGACTCTGCCACTTTGTAGTCCTCTTAGTCTTATGTAACATTTCCTATACACTGATTTACACATTTGTATGATACATTGTTTAATGTGTGTGTGTGTGTATGTGTGTGTGTGATATAAAGTGCTTTGACACCCTACATTGGTATTAGTAGTGCTATAAAATAAATTAAATACATGTGAGTGGGGCTGTGGAGAGATAAGGAGCACCCTTGGAGGGTGGTAGTGAGGGAATCCATGGAGAAGGAGGTCACTGGGGGGCACCAACAAAGATAGTCACATCAGGCACTGTCAGTGCTAAAGCCAGCCTTGCTTCCAGGTGTACTATTGAGAATGTTGGGGAATTCTAAATGAATGTAAAAGTATGTTCAGGCAGAGACATAAATCTCCACCTGTACTTTTACATATTTATTGGTGAATGGGGCGCAAGGAGAATAGATTTATGTGATGTGCCACATAATATGTTTCCAGAGTCAGGCTTTATAACTTGGCCTTGCTGCCTGGCAAAGTTACAAGGTACATATTTTACCGTCCACAAAATGCATGGATTAGGGAGGAAAATTTACCAAACCATAGGTTAAAAATATTATACTTTTCCTTCTATGCTTTCTCTACACCTTCACTTTATCCAATAATGGACACTAGGTCAATGGGAATGATATTCTCTCATCTACAGGAGGAAATCAAATGAGGAAAGGCCTTTCTGACAATGTGCTGTACCCTGATAGTCAACTGGTCATTCAGCATTATCAAGGTGTGCTGCCCACGGGTAGCAGGTCTGTGTTAGAAGAGCTGCTTAGTCATATGCTTGTGAATATAGTCAGTACCGGTGAGTATTGAACATCATGAAGTTCTTTGTTAAGGAAAGTTCTAATCTTCTACTGTTTGTTTATTATCCAACACATTTCTGTTGCAGGAAGTGCCGGACAGGCGATTTAAGAATAGAGGGCCATTTTTATGAAAAATTGGCGCAGCACAATAAGCCACTTTGCTGTGCTATGCTGCCTCCTTGGCAGAGGGCAGGAATGCGCCATACTTGAGGCAATATAGCACATTCCTGCCCTTTCCCCTGTGCTGGCGCTCAATGGGCTGCCTAGCATCAACGCAAGCACCCTTGCACCATTGTGCAAGGCTTCCTGCGTTGCATGCAGGATTGTTTTTGTGCAGGAACGGGCACCTTCCTACACAAAAACAATCCTGAGATACTTTTTCCTCTTTCTCTTTGTGCTGTAGAATGCAGCGCGCATAAGAAAGAGGAAACAACAAGGAGAATTAAAGCTATTTCTCCTTGTTACACCTCCCCTGGGGAGGTGTATCTTTTTGGTGCATTCCAAGGTTTACCTTTTCTTGTGAAAAACTATGGATGTTGCATGGGAACACCCACGCTACACCCATGGAAATGCCTCCCTGGTACAGAGTAATGCAACGCCATGATTTATGCTGCATTACATTACTCGAGATGTATGAAGACTTGCAGGGCCATTCAAGGTGGCCTTGCATGGCTTCATAAATCTCATTTTTCATTTGGGTCGCTATTGCACCACGTTGCCCCAGAGTCCTTTTAAAATAGATACTGCTAGGCAACATTCTGTTCAATGATGTGTGTGGACCTGGCTTAGCCACTCCTGTCGAAAGTTCAAGAGTTCCCAGAAAGGCACTTGATGAAGAAAAGCCCTTGGAATTCCCTTCATCTGTATATGAACTGCAAAGAGGAGCGCGCCTTGGAAACCACACAAGTACAGGTAGTGAAAAGGAAATTGGTAGACATCCATTGTTAATGGACGGGAAAAGGAGCACAAGCAATAAAGATCATAGTGGACGGATGCACCTCATCACCCACACATGCGGAAACGGTAAGCACCTCGCAAAGGCCTGAATTTATATGCCTTCCCCAAAGATTCACCACCTTCCTGCCCACTTGAGGCCTAGCCCTGGTGTTGTAGCTCTTAGCGTTCGTTCATTGTTTATGCAAACATATCCTTTCTCAAGACGTGGTTCCATCTGTTGTAGGTTATGATACCTTTTTACTGGACCAGCATGAACGACATAAACATTTTATTGTACATTAGCTTTTAGGACCACACAGGTCTCTTCTGTGGAAGTGAAAGCAATACTGATGGATGGCTTTTGTGCAGCTAGAATTACGCCCAATGTTGTTGTTTTTAATTTTGGCAAATGAATATAATGAAATAATAGGAAAGAAGATGTGAGGTTTAGGGGCAGATTTCAAAACAATGCTTCTGTGTGATTAGTTTCTCAAAGGAAACAGCTGAAGTCGCCAAGTTAGCAAACAAGGTTTGACCCTTAACTTATACAGCTTGTTGGATACCAAAATGGTACCAAATGGTACCAAAATGGTGAATTAAGAGACATGACTTGTGGCGTCACTGATTGCAATAAAGCAGAGGGTGAGGCAAGACGAGATCCAATGATTACATTGAAAGGGGAATCAGGGGTGAGGGATTCTTTGGGAAGAACATAGGCCATCATTTTAAACTGTGTGGGGAAACCGATTCAGTATTCGTACTGCTACACTCAGATGTGGTAACTCCGAGGTACAGGAATACCAGGCATTAAACATGTTTTCGCTAGAGGATAGGCAAAAAAAAAAGGGAATAATTACATCAGCACCGATTCTAGCACGTTTTTTCCTCAGTTTGCTAGCAGAATATCATTGTGTCAAATGTTGCCCCATTGGAGTTAATAATAGAAAATATACACATAATGGGATAATATTTTTGTAAATGATATTTAGGTCAAACAATACTTATGTCAAACAATATTTCGCTAGACAGTATTCTGGCATACAGCCTCTTTAATCATTATGGGCCTTTTTCACTGAAGGCGAGAAAGCAAAAGACACACAATTGATGGACGGAATGCAGAACAAATCAAAATATTCACCCCCAGTCAAGAGATCTGGGTTAAATCCATCATCCTTTTGCTCACCATGCCACCCCAGTTTAGACCTGGCCATATGCAAATCAGTCTTGACCCTGTGCCTCATGGGAACAGTCCAGCCCGAACTGCCAAGCCAGGTCCTCCCTGGACCGGAAACAAGCATCCTAGGACCGGTTTCAGGGTTTCACCCCTCTTCAGCCAGGATAGCTTGATTCCAGTGGCACAGTGAGCCCGGGACCCACGTCTGGGCATACCCAGCGCACTTAGGACGAGAAAGCAAAAGACGCACAATTGATGGACGGAATGCAGAACAAATCAAAACATTCACCCCCAGTCAAGAGATCTGGGTTAAATCCATCATTCTTTAGCTCACCATGCCACCCCAGTTTAGACCTGGCCATATGCAAATCAGTCTTGACCCTGTGCCTCATGGGAACAGTCCAGCCCGAACTGCCAAGCCAGGTCCTCCGTGGACCGGAAACAAGCATCCTAGGACTGGTTTCAGCCAGGATAGCTTGATTCCAGTGGCACAGTGAGCCCGGGACCCACGTCTGGGCATACCCGGCGCTCTTAGGCCGAGAAAGCAAAAGACATTTTGCCTGTTTTTCCTGCTGACTTGTTTTTGGAAAAGGTGGAAAAAAATATAAGTGAGGGGTTCTAGCACAATTTGCAATCTGAAGTCGGCTTCCATTCTCATGTTCTCTGTCCCACCCTTAAATTTACAATTTTCCCTGCAAATGACGCACTCTGTTTGATGGGAAGGAGGACAGCTGCTTCAGCTCCCAGTATTTTCCCGTGAATTGGGGATTTGGTCATATTGACATTTGATTTGAGCGTTCAAGAACATGCTCTCCTGAGGGCTCTGAGATATAAGTTCAATAGCCTCCATCACAGCCTCTAGGAACAAGCAGCCTCTAATCTCACCCTGCTTTGCCAAGGTGTAGAGACCAGTCAGTCCTAAAGGCCAGAAGTCAAGCACAATTGAAGGTATTGAGCTGGAGACAGGTGTGTCAGTTGTGTTAGTGACAATCTTCTTGGAACTGAATTCTTGGCCATATTAGCATAGATCGCAAAGAACAAGATGCACTATGCAAAGAGCAACAAAATCACATAAACAAGTTGATAATAAACACAACCTGTTCCCTTTTCTTGCAGCTCTACTTTACATGTGCCCAGTGGCCCTTTCTGCTCTCCCTCTTACTTCTCCCCATCTTCCTGCTATGTGTTTTCATGTACCTTCGTTCTAACCTCTCACGTCTGCCACAACTCTTTATTTCGCTTCTCCTTCTGAAGCTTCACATCCATTCTCTCCAGCAAATGCACTACCACTTCTCTGTCTTCAGCTCTCACTCCACCAACTCATCTCTTCATCTCTTCAGATCACAGATCTTCCACAAAATGAGAACGAGTCCCCGAAGATCTGGAGCTCTCTTCCACCGGAAGTCCAACTAATTTCCTCCACGACTACCTTCAAAAAGGAAGTAAAAATAACCTAATGGCTAAGTTCTTGCCATAAAACAGCTTTGGCCCACTTATCATTGATTGCTACTTGATTGACTATTAGATTGTTGGACACCTTTGAATCCCAGCAATTGCCTGCCGTGCTGATTTATGTAGCGAATATTATTGAACATTCTTCTCCATGGTTTGTATCCCCCCTAACTTAACTATGTTGCACCACTATCTTTATGCATATTCTTATAATACCTATCCATATTGTAAAGCACTCTGATTCCTGCCTGGGTCACGTTCGCGCTATACAAATCTTTCAAAATAAAAAAATCTCTCCTTCAATTCGTTCACCTTTCAATCAGCCAAAAGGTTCCTTTGAGGATCAAACCCTGAATGTTTGCATGACTCCTCACAGAATAAACTCTTGTGCTATAGACTGATGTCTTCTATGTGAGGTAAAACACAAATCTATCTTTCCTCTGAACAAAAATTTAAAATTGTCATAACTGGATTATAATCTGTCAAAACATCTGGATAAAAGAGAGGCTTTAGCCAGTAAAACCTTCTCTCGGAAGTCATTGGGTGGTCCCAATATATAGTATTCAAATCAACCTAAAAGTCTTAAAGAATGTTTTTTGAGGAAATTGAATGCCTTATAAAGAGGGACATGCTTTTCCTTAAAGGCAAATGAGTGGGCGATTTGGAGGGTTTATCTTTTTCTTTTTTTTTAAATGTTTATTACTTAGAGTAGGTGAACTGAACACCATGTACAGAAGGAAAAGATTGAATTTTCACTTACAGGTAAAAAATTGGTGAAAGAGTGAGGAATAGAACATGATTGACGGTTGGCTAACATAAACTTCAGTTGATTATTTTATAGCCAGGTATCTACCTTTTCATACCTGATAGTAAACACGCAAAGGCCAAGGAGAAGACAATAATGATGCTTTAATCCCCATAAATAGTCTGTGTGCTTAGTCGGAAAATTGTTAAAGGACTGAAGGAAAGAACACTATTGATGGTTGACTGCCTTACATTTTAAATCGTTGTTTTATTGCCGGTATTTATTTCCATTCATAAATGCCCCTAACTTGCACTTTCTATTTCCCCCTCGTTTTATCGGCTGGAGCGGAAATGTTTCTTTTATGTACTTTTACCTGCACCATTGAATGCATAGTGTTAAGATGAACAAAAGTTATGACCTCGACCACAAACTTTAGGATGCGGGATGACATTGTCAGCGCAGGGGAGGGCTAGCCCATATTCATTAAAGTTGTAAATAATGTATTCTTTAAAAAAAAATCCTCAAAGAAATGATTGCACGACGTGAAGAATGTTTCCTTTTTAGAATAACTTTAGAAGACATTAGCAAATGTAATGTGTTTGCACCTTTTGTAAACATTGTTACGGTTTTAATTAACTAAAACAATAAACCTGACTTTGACTTTGACTTATAGGTCAAACTGAAATAACAGGCGATGAGGTTCCCATGCGATTAACTAGAGAACGAGTATCATATGAATTTGGGAATCAAGGGACTAACTTGGTTGAAATGTGATATGACTTAAGGTCAATAATAACCCAATAGTATGTGTTCAGGCAATGTTTGAAATTGAATATCAGGAAGGTAATGTATATTACACATTTTTGTTGCACTGTAGAGATCCGACACAATACTATATTTACTTTTTTATCTCAAGGCAAATGCGAGGGAAAATCTAAGGGTTTATTACCTTTGAAATAAAATGACCATTACTTAGGCTGCATTGAATTATTTTTTAACTACTGGTCATAAGAAAAGGTTGAGAAGCTACTAGAGACTTGAGGGACAACACCAAGGATTCCTGAATTCTAATATGTGAAAGAGAGAGTCCTTGTACATTTTGAATAATTTGGAGACATATGAATTCCTGCACATTGTTTTACCTGTGATATAAAGTTTGAGATATCTTAAAGGAGCCATTGGTGAACACTGTAGAATGATAGTTTAATGGAAATACGGTATTTTGTTCCAATGATAATTATTGATACTTGTATTTTACAACTGTTACTGTGATATGTTATTCTGTTATCTTGTTGGTATATGTTTTCTGTCCTTTTTTCTATTTTTCTGAACAGCCCTGAAGAAGCTATACGTGTTAGCAATTACTCTGTATGAAAAATCATGGTTGTCATGTATTATTTTGTATGAAGAATCATGTGAATTATCCATGATAATCAAAAAATATTTCTTGAATTCAACATTCATCTGTGGCAATAAAAATAAATTTCTATGAAAAATTCACACTTCAAGGACTTTATATTGTCTCTCGGATGATCATTTATATCTTGTTATTGGCAACATAATTCCTTTATATGTTTAAATGAGAAATTATGGACTGATAGAACCACTAGAATACTTCAGAATGGAAGCATAAAATGTAAAATGTAAAAAATGTATTTACCAACAATAATGAAATTAAATATAAGTATAGATATATATATGCAAAACGATGTAGAGAACTGTGGGTAGTTCCCATGTTTAGATCGTATTTTACCAATCCAAAGCTGTAATACTGTGCCTGGAGTGGTAAAAGACTTTTGTCATTTTACAACTCAGCATGGATGGCACTATGTTAATCTATGCTTAAATCCTTTAGTGTAGAAATGACAAAAGACCATGGGGTTGATTAAAAGTTTGGCAGTTCATCGGACCGCAAAACTCATGGTGAGGCAGCAGCTACCACCGCAGCAGCGGTCCGACTGCCCTATTAAGAGTTTGGCGGTCAGACCGCCGCAGGCCTGTTGCAACTACTGGGGAACTGTGCTGCAGCGGTGTGAGGCAGTAATATGCTGATGGTGCAGTTGCAGCACCGACAAGCATATTACGTGTTTCCTCACTGCCAGCCTTTGAGGGAACTAAAGTGGCCCTACAGGACCCCCTGGTGGCACTGCCGTGGGTCCGCCAAAGTACCTCCGCCAGACAACAAGAAAACATGAAATCTGGTGGGCGGCTGCCGGTGTGGGAGCAGGACGATGGCATGGCGGCCCGCCCCCACACCACCAAAGTCATAATCAAGCCCTTTGCCCCTTTCTAGTTCAGCATGTATGGCACTGTGCTAATCCTATGCTTAAAAACTTTGCTAGAAAAACCGACATTTGAGGTTGAGCAAATTCAGAGTGTCGCTAGTGTTGTAGGGTGCTCATACAGGAGCTGCTCTCCACCTAAACTTGGGAACTACCCAGAGTACTCTACTTCTTTTTTGCATCATTTATATATATATTTGACATAATATTATAATCTATACATCCCAATATGTCAGAAACAGCAATGTATATAATGCAAAGGAAACCCCCATTTAAGTTACATGGGTTAAACATATAGGGGCCTACTTACAAACTGCATTTTGTAGTACACTTGATGGTACTACAATAGTACACATACATTTATACCTATCTTTTAGTAGCACATGTGGGAGGGAAAGAGGCAGTGGCTGGAAAATGGGGAATACTTACTACTAAATGGAAAGGGTCTAGGGAGAAATAAAGTAGGGCTTTAGAGAGGACTGAGAAGGAGTTTACTCACCCACAAAAGAATAAGCACCATTATTATTCTCAAACTGAATTTCTGTAGTTATATCAGCCAAAAAGGACTAAAAACATTAGTAAATGTATTCCAGCCAAGACCTGGAGTAAGTAAAGCATCACACATGGCCAACCACTGGTACTGTAACTCCCTTCCATAGCACATAATGGAAGCAAGGACTTAAAATAAAACCCCACATGAAATAATGTTAAAACAATATAATGTATTTAGACTTTTAAAAAAAAGATAGACATTCAATAAAAGGCTAAAACAAATAATTATAAATAAAATATAGCTCATATTTCATCATTATATTGTTGTAACTTATGTGTCATTGGCTCTGGTAGTGTTCCATTCTGTGCTGCGACTCATGGGAAAAGTACCATAGAGACTATGGAACTCTAAGCAGAGATGGTGCAGGAGAGCTGTTAAAACTGCTGATGGAGCTGTGCTGTTCTTGTTGGTGGAAGAAATAAAGCGTTGAATATAACCTCACTTCGTGGAGTTAATATTAACAAATATATTTTAATAACCTTTTTTTAATGTCAAAATAAAGGTATCTTTCTTTTTTTAAATTAATTTGATAACTTTTAGTATGTTTTAATGTGTGATAAATTTAGGTAGGCATTTTTAAAAATAAATTGTTAAAAGAATAATTGTAATTTAGCCTAAAATAATTAAAGTAATTAAATAGTTCACAGAATATAGTAAAAGTACTGCAGCATTGCTTGATTTTGTTCTACATTTCAAATAAATATACCACATGAATTACATTAACATTCAACATAAAGTTATTTTTACTTAAGAAAACTTTGGTACATTTCCCTGTATTTTACCATAGGGATGTCTCTGCCTCTGGTTTGGACGTCTGCGCCAAGTGTGTGGAATGGAAAATACGGTCATAAAGTTAATACCAGTGTAACTTGACTGTCATGCTTGCTGTTTTACAGACTTCACCCCCTATTTCAGGATCACTAATAAAAGTGAAAAGTGGCAGGGCCAAACTCTGCGCAGGGTCATTAACAAGTCAACACAATATTAGTTTCCACAATGCTCAAAGAGTAAAGAAAAGACGGCCACCCAATGTTTCAAGATTTGGAGGCTATTGGTCCCAAATGTCATTACAGAAGTCTTTATCCTAAGCAAATGTTTAGTAAAAATTGGATTCCACTAGTATGAATTGACAGAGACTTCTTTTTATTTTCAATGTCCAATTCCAAATTCAGCAATATTACAGCCAGTCCTTCATCATTATATTTCCAGTGTTGTATTCAAAGCCTCATAGACATTGAAGTCTATCCAAAGAACAGATGTAGCCTATGTAGCCATCTTGTGGTGATTTTCTCACCGACTTCCTCAGGGCTACAGCAAGACAAAACAAAGCTCCTGACTGTCTGCACCACTAACCTTCCCCAGGGTTAGTATGTTATAAGTTTTCAGAATACATAAAGAAAAATAGAAAACGAAAAAAGGAACCGTGATCCTGAATATTAAAGAGAAAAAGAAAGGAAGAATGAAATAAAATGAGGGTATAGCGGGTAGGAATAGTAACTCTAATCCAAAATCTATCCATTGTGCCACCTAATGATCTTGCCTACTAACCGTACCACAAGTGGGGCCAAAAAAGAGGGAAAAAGTAGGTAAGTCAAAAGTGGTGCAAAACCAAATTACCACTGAAAATATTGGTGCAAGCATAAGTCAACTAACCACATCAATCAAAGTAAGATCAATTTTCACGTCACCAAAGGGAACGTACGTTCTCTCCAATACCTAGGGGCCCATTACGATGGCGGGCGGAAGCACTACCGCCGTGCTGGCGGATGCAAAAACCACCAGTTACCGCCGGCACGCAGCAGTCCACACGCCCGCCCAATTACGATGCGAAAAGCAGGCCAAACACCGCCGGCAAGCCAGCAACACCGTCCGCCATCAAAGTGCACCCGCACACGTAGCGGCGCAGCACAACTGACACACACCGTCCGACGAAACACGTCCCGCCCGGCGCATAAATTACGATGCCGCAAACAAACGGCTCCCACGGCAAAGAGACACCGCACGTGAAAGAGAGGCGGAAACACGGACGCAGAGCACGGACAACGAAGAAGCGGCACCCCGGGCATGAATCCAGCACTGCAGGCCCTTCCCATGCTTCTGCTGATGCACCACCAAGGACGCAACGTACCGCGGAGACGCAGGTAGGCACACACACAACAAGTGCACGCAAACAGCGCACACAGTGCAAGGGCGGAAAAAGCGGACAACCCCCACCAGCGCGTGCACACTACACATCCACCATTGCATCCACATATGACACACAGGCCAAATCCTAACATCGCGGAACACACGTGTACACACCACCTGGGACTAGGAACCAACCACCCCGTCACGGCCCCAAAGCGCCGATGGCGCCGCCACACATGCGCACAACGCAGAGGCCAACCGCAGCGCCATGCATGCGTCGCACACAGACACAGGGACACAACCAAGCAGCACACACACCAGCCCCACCCCGAACGCACATGACACGTGACAGGCCTGCCACAGACATGTCCCCAACGCCCAATTCACGGACAACACCCAACGCCACACAACCGACGCACACATGTCAGTGAAGTCACGCAACAGCAGGACACACCCCAGTGTAACAAACATGGCGAAGCACACAGCGGCGGCAACACCAGCTAGGAGAAGCAGGGCCCCTTCGGGAAGAGGAACGCCAGTACCACACTGAAAAACCCATACCACCCTGCACATATGAACAAGACACATGAAACGGAACACCAAAGAGCCCGGTGACCGACAACAGGTGGCCCAAGAATTACATCCACACACAAGGCCCAACGCAGAGCGGAAAGGCAGGCTGCCGCCCACACAAGGGAGAGCAGACAGCACTGAATGACCTTCCATTCCAACACCGAAACCACAGCCCTACGACAGAAGCCGGTGAATACAGCCATTGTCCAAGAATAGACCAACACAGGCATGCCGAGGAGACCGACCACAGGGCAGATAGCGCATATCACAGAAGCACACAACGGACGGGGAAGAAAGAAGAAAACACTCCCCCATGTCGGCCACATGCAAGTTAATTGGAAGGAGTCACACAGCACTGACCTTCAACTGTCTGAGAAGCATGTGGGAAGAGGGCCCGTGTCCTCCAAACAAGCCAACAGAACACAAGTCCTGTCTCCCTACGACTACACAGAGCTCACAGCAACCTCGGAGCGTGCACATTGCAGACTGCACACACAGCCGGAGCACGCCACCACAACGCACCGCTGCGAAATGGCAACCGCAACACACCTACCCAACTACGCCGAAGAGCTCAAGCTGTACCAAACCAGCACGATACATACATTGGGATGCGATCTCCTGTCCCTGCTGAACGTAAGTTACCGACTGACTTACCGCATCACATTGTTCAGCTGCGTCATGCCCGTCTTCTACTGTCGGAGGTGTCCCTACCAGCATCCCGTCGAGATATGCCTCTCCAACCCGGCATGTCTGAAGGCGGACCTGCTACCACTACTCCTCCCTCTGGACGCACACGACAGGGCCTGCTCTGCCTATGGGGGCATGGCGTATGTGGCCAACATCGCACGCGCACTGAAATGGAACCACTGTGCCTCCACACGACGGATCATCGAGAACAGCTACATCGAATGTCACCCAGCATGCCCCATCATGGTCCTCCAAGGGACAACCTACGAACAACACCTTGACAGCCACCATCCGCTTCATTGGCTGGCAAACATGTACACCACCAATGACATGGAAGCCCTGCTGGGCGGCATCGCATACCTGACAACCTGTAAATACGTCGGACCACAACGCAGGTTCCCCGAGTGACCTATGAAGTCCAACCCCGCACCCATGCTCAGCTTCCGCACGGATCTGGCCAGTCACCACCACAACAGCCATACCAAACGACCGGCAACTGTAACCACACCATCAACGACATCGCCATGACATCGGATATGACCGGGACATGCACACTGTTCCCCATCACATCCAGGAACACCGCATGCATCGTGGGAGGCAGTGGCATGGGCTCTGTGCATCGCACCCACATGGACGGAACTGCACGAACAACCAGGACACGACATGGATCCAGCGCACATGGACACACACACCGCTCAGTGGACATGAATAGGTCGCCTGGAGTCTGTGGGTGCTGCACCCCTCCCACCCCCGCCCGGGAATCCCATACCAGGACCTTTGCATGGACGACAAGTGCATACAACAACAACACGACCCCAGTGACTGTGACATGTCCAGTAACCACCACAGTGCAACAACAAGTGGCACGCCGCTGCATGCACGCAAGCACATGCCCTGATGTCATCTCACATGCACGCGTGCATGAGGAACAACCGCAGCAAACCTGTCACATGGAACTGAGATGGACTGTGCCCATGATGCCGAGCGGTCTGGTAGGCTACATGTATACCGTCTGTGTCAAAGTCCGCAGCTCCGCAGCTATACGTAAATGTACATTAGCACAGCCTTGGCCAAGCAGATGTAACCCCACACCCTATCCCATTTGTAATCATGCTCAGTATATCCTCAACATGTATTCCGCTGCCAGTAGTGTCCACTATACTGCATCACAGAGGACAGAAGACTCAATATAATGTTTGAAACCAGAACTGTCTCCGCTGACTCATTTCACAAGTACGAATGAGAGAGGATGAGAGTATGTGAAGTACACGGCAGTCGTGACATGACCATGTAGTCCACTGGTATTGGATGTCAACGCAAATGAGTAGCACTACTGTGGAAGACACACATGTGTCGTGTGAAGTCGTATGGACGCAGTGCTCAGGTGGGTGGGTGCGACGGGTAGATGCGCACATGACAAGTTGGAGCACGCCGTGTTGGGAGGGCTCATGAACAGTACACCACCGCTTCCTGGGCATTGTGAGAGGACACCTGTCGGGGGGAGTGAACACGTGTGTGCACAGCAGCCGGGCACACGTACAAAGCGGTACCAGGCGCACCTCAGCCCACCCTCTGTGGACGAGCTGGATCCTGTTGTGCGCCCGCCATGCCCCTTGACAAGGCACACACAGCCCCAGTCGACCAGGTGTAACCCCAACATAGTCAATCCGCACAGGCGATACAGGGCACGGGATGGCAGTGGAGCATGGTGTGTGAGAGGTCTCCTCGCGCTCCTCCTGGTCATATCACGCAGGCAATAGAACCTCAACGTCCAGCATGGCAAAAAGTCAAATGGAAGTGTAGGGGGACGCACCACAGCACGAGCAGCACTGACGTCACGGGAGGTGGCTCGCACCATCCCATCCATTGCCCATCATACCAACCACGCCACATGCCATTGCGACTAAGTGCAAGCGCGTGCGCCACCACCCCTGAGCCCTCCCCAGAGAGGCCAAAGAGTGAATGTGTGGGCCATCAGCCACAGACGGACGCGGCATGGCCGCAAGGGCAGCCACAGCCACTGGGTGTCGCAGGTGGCGGATCCGGAAGGCGAAGACTGTGATGCATAGTCCATGCAGGCCGGGTCTCCATTTGGGGCACCACGCAGGTGGACGGCGTCCCGCCACACATCATACCCTGAGACAGCCCACTCGTGCAACTGGACCCACACATACACTCCTTGCCCTCTCTGGTGCAAGCTTGGGGCTGCCTGTGCAAGCGCTAGCCTCGCAGGTGAGCATGCATATTGGGGGCGAGGGGAGGACATGAGGGCTGGGGCGAAGATGACTGTATCACTGTCAGTTAGTACAAGGGATGACCCAGATGTGGAAAGGAAGAGACGTGTCCCGTGTGTACTGCAACTAGTCGCCAATCCAACTACCCCCATGTCTGGAATGTAAGCCCGCACCTAGGCCCGCCCATCCGCCACATCGAACATACCACCAGCACGACAACCTTCCCATTCGAAACACTGACTGGGGGTGGCGACCAGTGAACAATCATGTGTAGCCTACCCACGCGTACATGTGGGCCCTCCATGATCCATGTCACCTGCGGCAAAGACATGACATGCTCAATGAGGGAAGTGAGGAGAGCTGTCCGCCCCACGCGCAGAAGGTGCATCAGCTCCACAGACCCAGCAGCGAGTCCAGCAGGGGTCACATGTGCAGGGGCAGCTGTGCCTGGTGTGAAGGCACATGCATATAGACAGCACATCGACCAATGTGTAGTCTGCCCACATCCACAGTCCATCATCATGCGGACATAGGAATTGAACACAGGGCAAAACATCTTAGCTGGTGCACCCACCGTGACCAACAATGCGCAATCATCGACGTACCCGCCCTGTGCATGGCCCCCCACCCAACGGAGGCACATCCAGTGCCACCATCCCACACACACAAGCCTTCCACGGAACATGCTGTGTCCAATGGTCAGTACAGAGTCAGCGCCCATCTGGTGGATCCTGAACAGGAGACACATGCACACACATGCCAGCTCCCACTATGTACGACTGCCACCTGGCACGTGCAATGTAACCTCTCACCTGTGACGTGTGACTGCAAGCACACAGCCGTCTTGGCATGGGGCTGTCAATGTGGACACCAGTCAATGTTTCGGGAGCTGTGATCCGTACAGTGCTGTACATAGGGTGCAGTGCTGACACCTACTACTGTCTCATATCCCCTCGTGCCACAGGTCCCACTTGTATTGGCCGCTCAGCCCGTGCCCACATCGTCGTCGTCGTGTGCCATACTCATCCAGCCTCGGAAGCAGTACCATGCTCAGCAGACACTCATGTTGCCGTGGCGTTGCCGCTTGACGAATATGCAGTCAGTCCCCATCAGCACGCCCCGCAAGTCATTGGGGCCTAGATCCCCATGTGCATGCACATGGCAGTGGTATGTCTCACTTGCCATTGCCATTGTTGGGAGACCTGTGTAAGTGTATTGTGGCCGTGCCGTCCCAGCTTGACAGCTGGGCTGTGGCTCATGTGCTTGCTCAGTCATGTCAGTGATGTGTATGCGAAATTGCTATGTGCCGTGTTGCTTTGACATGTGTCCTCTGCCATTTAACCCAGGCGGAGACCGAACATTGACCGCCCATACCAATTGCTGGCGGACATGGACGATACAGAGGTAATCAGGAAGTTTTGGCTGGACAGGCCAACTCTGCATCGACTGTGTGCCATGTTAGAGCCCCATCTCCGTCCCCGCAGGGTGTATCCGACTGCTGTCACCCCCACGGCTAAGGTGATGGCCGCCATGCATTTCTTCGCCACTGGGTCATTCCAGCACACAGTGGGCAGTGGAGGAGGGATGTCCCAGCCCATGTTCAGCAAGGTGCTGAGGGATGTACTGGCAGCCATGATGCTGTACCGGAACAGGTACATCAGATTCCCCAGGGCTCGTGAATTGGCGGCAGTGAAGGGTGCATTCTATGCCCTTGGCAGAATCCCACACGTCGTGGGAGCCATTGACTGCACTCATGTTGGCCTTGTTCCACCACAGGCCACTGAGCACCTGTACCGCAACAGGAAGCACACGCACTCCCTGAATGTGCAAGTGGTGTGCCTTGCGGACATGGTGATCACCCACGTGTGTGCCAAGTTTCCAGGCTCGGCCCATGACGCACACATAATGCGCAACAGCATCTTGCCACGACTGATGTCCAATCTGCAACAGGATCGTGGCTGTATTGTCGGTGAGTATGTGGAGTGGTGTAGCGTGCTGGTTGTGCGATGCTGTCCCCTGTCCAGTTGGAATAGCAACGGTTCTCTGTGTCCCTCACACCCAGGTGACTCTGCGTATCCGAATGGGGCATGGCTGCTCAGTCCATTGAGGAATCCTCGCACCCCAGCAGACGATCGATACAATGAGGCACATGGGAGGACCAGACGTGTGGTCGAGCGTACCTTTGGCCTCCTCAAGTCCAGGTTCAGGTGCCTGGACCGCACCGGGGGTGCACTGGCGTACTCCCCACAGAAGGTGTGCCAGATAGTGGTGGCGTGCTGCATGCTGCACAATCTGGCCATTCGGAAGCAGATCCCCCTCATTGTGGATGACGGAGATCAACCAGGGCCCCAGCCCGCAGACCAGGACAGCTCGAGTGAGGTGGACAGCGGAGAGGAGGAAGCTGGGAATGTGCGCCAGCAGCTCATCGCCCGCTACTTCACTTGACGGTGAGTGTCCATGTACGACGGATGATGTGTCTGTATCTATGCAGGTGTGTGTGTGCTGTGTCAGGGTGGCCGTATGTTCACTGCGTGCAGTGTGTCAACGCTCCATGGCCAGGGTAGTATGCCACTGTTGGTGGCTGTGGCATTGTGCCCTATTGCTCTGTGCGATGTGTGTACATTGCTTGTGGTTGTTGACATGTACTGTGTGATGGGTGTGTGACACACTCATTGAATGTGCTCCTGTTCTGTCTCCCACCCCTAGGTCCCTACAGGCCCTCCGGATTCCATTTCCATGCCACGCATCAGGTGCCTTTCCGCCCAAGGTGGCCGTTGTATTCCGTACAATAAAGACACAGGGCACAAACAGCAGTTAGTGAAAAAGGTGCATTTATTACAAACTGTGACATGTGATTGTGTGTAAGGTGATGACAAAAGTGGTGCGTGCAGTGACAATGAGCTGTCGGTCATGGCTGCGTGATGATCAGGGTGTACCCACTGGTTCTATGTCCATAGTCCAACACACACATGCCATCCAGATGGCTGTGTGGAGTGGGATCGTAGAGCAAGTCAATGCAGTGGCTGGTCAAGGAAGGCTGGCGGAAGGCTGGCTGGCTGCCTCACTTGCGACTGGAGCGTGCGAAGTCCTCCCGGGAGATCTGTTTCCTCTTCGGACGGCCCCTTCCACGTTTGGGAGGGGGTGTGTGGTGGCGACCTGCTGGTGGTGGGTGAGGTGTGCTCACTGGCTGTGGACGCAGGGGAAGTGGACACTGCTGCCCGAGCCTGCGCCCTAGCAGGTGGTGGCGGAGGTGGTGTTGCTGGCCTTGCCTGTGACCCCACCGCCACCACCAGCTGGCCCATGAGGTCCACGAGTTGGTCCATACGGGACACGAATTGGCCCATATGGGCGTCCATGGACCTCAGCACCCCCAGCACCTCCCGCGTGTCAGTAGCAGACCTGGCCCATTGTCCTTGGGCCTCTTCATAGGCCCCAAGGACTCTGTCCATTTGAGGCAGGGCATGGCTCCCAGGGGAGGCTGGGGTTTCCCTGACCCTGCTCCTCCTACCAGTCCTGCTGCCACCGGCCTGCCCACTAGCCACATTGCTCACCACGGTCCTCGCTGTGGCTCCCAGGGTGGATCCAGTCGGCCGGGCCACCACCTGCGCTGGGGCTGGTGCCAGCGAAGACGTGGTGGTGGTGGAGGCGGTGGTGGTCGGTGCGGCGATGGTGGCGGTTGCGGCAGTGGTAGTGGCCGCAATGACCGTGGGTGTGGCCGCAACGACAGTGGCAGCAGGGGACTGGGACTGTTCAGCATCCCTGGATGATGGGTTGGTGGGTAGGAGGGGTCCTGGGGAGCGGCTGGGCCCTGCCACGCCAGATGGGCCAGCTTGGTGGTCCGTGTCCGAAGAGGTGGACAGATCCTCCAGATCCGTGTGTCCTCGTTGGGGGCTTGTAGGCTGGCTGTGCTGGCTGCTGTCTCCATCCCCAGCGTCCAGCAGTTCGTCACCTGTGGAGAGAATGAGATTTGTTATTGTGTTGCACCTGGCGAAGTATGTATTAGTCGTCTGACATTGGCAGTTCGTGCAATCTCGTACATGGGTTTCCCGGAGGCGAGTGTGTGGCTGTGGCATCTGTAGGTGTGTGTGCTAGGCAATGGGACTGTGTGCTGTGCACATGTGGCATGGGACGGATTGGCCATGCCGATGGGTGTGTTGCTTTGCCCCTACTCATTGTGACTCTGGTGTATGCGGGCTCCTGGCCCATCCTGGGTCTGGTTTGTACTTTGCTTTTGGAGTTCAAATGGAACGCTTAGGAACGCATATGGCAACATGGGGGCCATGCCCCAGATTCGCATTTGGGAGGGAATATGCTTTTGGGGTTCAAATGGAACGCTTAGGAACGCATATGGCAACATGGGGGCCATGCCCCAGAGTCGCATTTGGGAGGGAATATGCTTTTGGGGTTCAAATGGAACGCTTAGGAACGCATATGGCAACATGGGGGCCATGCCCCAGAGTCGCATTTGGGAGGGAATATGCTTTTGGGGTTCAAATGGAACACTTAGGAACGCATATGGCAACATGGGGGCCATGCCCCAGATTCGCATTTGGGAGGGTATATGCTTTTGGGGTACATGCTGTGAGCCATGGGTGCCGAACGTGACATGTGTTGTGGCAGCATGACAGTGCATGGTCTGAGGTGTGTGCATGCCTGACATGCCCTGCATATTTGCTGTCTGTTGTGGTTACTGGACATGGCATTGGACGCATCGTTATGAGTGAGTGATAGTTGTGTGCCAGCCAACGTATTGCAGTTGTCCCATCTCCTTGCTGTGCTGTGGGACTGGGGCCTGGTGTGTGTTGTACTTGGGCTGTCCACCGTCCCACCCACTGCACTTTGTGTTCCTGCCACTTACCTGTTACTTGTCGGTTGGTGCAGCTGTGCCTGACACATGGGTGTGGGGAGTGCTCCACCTTGCTGGTCTGTGGGAGTGGGGGCCTGGTGGGTGTTGTACTTCAGCTGTCCCCCTCCGACCCACTGCACTTTGTGTTCCTGCCACTTACCTGTTACTTGTCAGTTGGTGCAGCTGTGCCTGACACATGGGTGTGGGGAGTGCTCCACCTTGCTGGTCTGTGGGAGTGGGGGCCTGGTGGGTGTTGTACTTCAGCTGTCCCCCTCCGACCCACTGCACTTTGTGTTCCTGCCACTTACCTGTTACTTGTCAGTTGGTGCAGCTGTGGCGGACACATGGGTGTGGCGGGTGCTCGTTGTGGCGCTTCTGGCATATTTGTGGACCTGTTGGTGGTTACGTGGCTGGCTTAGTGTACACATGTCCCCACGCATCTTACAGTTGTTCGGTTTGGCCTGTGTGTGGTAGTGTCTGTTGCATGTGCGTGTGATGTGTTGTGTATTGTGTGCTGGACATGGGGGTGTTTGTCCCTGGGAGCTGTGGCATGGTGGTTGCGCATGTGTGTACATAGCGGTGTGCTGGTATACATTAGTTTGTACTTACCAGCCTCCACTCCCCCTGCTAATCCGGCGAGGATCTCCGGATGTATTACGACTCGCACCTTCTCCTCCCACGCTTTGAAGGTCTTAAAGAGCGCGGGATTCCCTCCGCCAGTGACGGCAGCCAGCTCTCTGTTTTTGCCCTCCTTCTTCTTGACCAGGCTCTTTACGTCATTCCAACGTTTGTTTATCTCGGTTCTGTTCCTGGGCAGGGTCCCGACTGCATTGACCTGGTCTACGATCCGGGTCCACATTCTGTTTCTGGTGGCTAGTGGTGTGTGCTGGACCATGTTCCCATAGATTTGTGGGTACACCTTGATGATCTCGTCGACCATGACCGTCAGCTCCATGGGCGTGAACTTGGGCATCCTTTGTGGTGCCATGGTGTTTGTGGTGGTGGTGCGGTGTGTGTTGTGTAATGTGCAGGGGGTTTGTGGTGCCGGTGTTTGGTGGTGGTGGTGGTGGTGGTGGTTGTGATGTGTGCGTTTCTGTGGTGTGCTGCTGTCCTTGCTGTGTCACTGTGTCCTCTCTCCTCTCTGGTTTGCAATGTAGCAAGGGGTTGTGGTCTGTGGGAGTGCTGCTTTTGTACTCACCTATGTGGGTGTGTCCTCATGGTCTGTTGTTTTCAGGTGTGTTGTGTCTGGGGTTCTGGCCTTTGTATTTTTTGTTTGTCCGGGGGGTGTTTTCGGGATGTGTACTGTGCTTGTGTATTTGTGCGTGCCTTGCTGTGTGGACTTGTTGGCCATGTTGTGTGCTATTGGTTTTGTGTGCGGATGGTTTCTGTGCAGGTACGTGGGCGCCATGGCTTCTGCCGTGTCGATTCTCATCGGCGTTGTTTGCGCTGGCGGGCGGTATTTTTGTTGTTTTTCCGCGCTCATGGCGGTGCGATCGTAATTTCACGTGCGGTGTGTCGGCCGTGAGGGCGGGCGGTTTTGTGTTGTCGTGCGTGTTTCCGTCCGTGGCGGGCGGTTTGACTCCGACTCGGACGATGGCGGGCGGTATTTTGTATGATTTTTCCGCCGATGGCGGTTTTCAGTTTGTGTACTCATAATGGCGTGGTCGGTGTTCAGGCGGTGTGTGCGGGCGGATTTTTGCCGCTTCCATGCCTGGCGGATTTTTTTACGCCGGGTATCGTAATGGGCCCCCTAGTCATTAAATTGCATCATTAATCATAATATAATGAATATAAAAGAACATAACCACTTTCCAAGTGGAAACATATGACATGATCTAAGGGAAATTACTGAAAGGTCCTATGTACCAAAAGGAAACATAATAAAGAACATAATTCAAAAATGTTCCTGACAAAGCAACAGGACAATTACCCACAATTTCTTACCTGAAAATACTAATAACTAGAGCACTAAGAACAGCTAGACAAACAAGAAGAGCCCCAAGATCCAAGAAAAAGAAATTCCAAAAAGTAACCCATTCAATTCAAACTTTAATTTTATTGGAAAATGAAAACAATGAAAAGAATACTTTTCTCAACACCCACTAACTTACTAACTCTCACTTAAAGCACAACATGTTTGATGGATGGGACTTTGAAATTATGACCCCAAAATTCATACACATTTATACAATTTATGGCCAATAATACAATATCAATATTCCCCTAATTTATGCACTGCTTCCTAATGAACATAGTACAGCTTGTCAAAAACTATTAACAGACAAAGACAAACTATTACCCACATAAAATAATCACAAACTTCAAACAAGCCATGATACATAGGGGCATATTTACAAGGAGTTAACTGCACCAGAACGTCACTTTTTCCGACGTTCTGGTGGCGTTAACTCCTGCGCCTTATTTACAAGGTGGACGCCGCCTTTTAAATAATGCCCCTATTCATGCAGCACTTAGCGTGAAAGGGGCGTGCAATGGGTGTTGGGGTGCAGTGGGCATTCCACCACAACACCCATTGCTTTTGATGTTGCCCTGTATAGAGCAGTGCTAAAAATACTGCCAGGGAATACCTGGTCTTAAGCAGGTGATACGAGGAGAAATGTTTTATTTCTCCTCAAATATTGCTCTTTCCAAGTGTGCTGCATTCTGCCACACACATAGATAGAGCAAATCGCCTGTAAAGATTGTTTTATGTGTAGGAAGGTGTCCCTTGCTGTATACAAACAATTGACCCTGCAGTGCAGGCACCCTAGCAAAAAGATGCTAGGGTGCCTGCACTCGGCAACCTTTTTAGCCCCAGCACTAGGGGTAACGCAGGGGTGCACCGCATTCATGTGAATACAGCGCATCCCTGCATTTTTAAACTGTCGGAACGCGGTGTTACCAATTTTGGCATTACAATGCGCTCTGTCAGTTTGTTGTAAATATGCCCCATACATTGCTAAATGTAGGAGTGTGCAAAATTTGCATAATTTGCTTTCATGTAACAATGCAAACTTATGGCAAAATTAGACAAAATTATGTGTGATTACATGAAATGCAAATCCGCCATTTCACGCTATATTTCCGTGCATCAATTTTTGAACGCATTTAAACAAAAGCACTGCGAACAACAACTGTTCATGTTCTGCTGTTACTGTGCATTCATGGTAAATCTTTAAAGTGATTTGCACAAATCAAGGTAAATGTTTACCTCAAATGTTGTGTAATTACACAAAGTAGTGCAATGCCGTAATTTCAGGAATGTTGCGTAAGAAGTATAAAACACAATTATATATATATACAGCCTTAAAAAGGTGTTATTATCACTTTATCCAAGCCTTGTAGAGATAGGCCCAAAGGTCAAACCCCAGCATTGTTTTTTTTAACCAAATCCCTATTTGCATAAGAAATACAAACTAATAGCCCTGGCCTGGGTGCCACCTACAGATATTATAAAACACTATGCCCTCCTACTGTGAGTCACCTTGGCCAACAAACAAACATCTTCCCTATTTGGCTACTTTGAGGACACTTGGGTTGGATTTTTGAACCACGCAGGTCACAGACGCCAACCCACGTTTCAAATTCTATAACCAGACCTGTCTAATAGTACACTTTCCCAGGAGGCAAAAATAACAAGCATTGGCATAGCCAATAGGTCTCGCTTTTGGGACCTTATAAGTGTTTAGCCATGCAACAGTTGATGTTGTTGCACCAAGGATATTTTGCTGGATAACTAAACACTTATAAGGTCCCAAAGGCGAGACCTATTGGCTATGCCAATGCTTTTTTTGTTATGGGGGACATAAACAACTTGAGGGTGGAGGTTGGTAAATAGTATCTGAATTACAAAACGAGCAGTCGATGGATACTGGGGAGAATCAACAGATGCCAGATCCGAGGACAGACTGAGGTGGTGGTGTGCTGGTGCGAAGGGATGCTTAGTTGATGCTGAGTGGTACTGAGGTGGTGCTGAGTGATGCTATGGTGCTGAGTTATGCTGAGGTGGTGGTGCTGCACTGGTGCTCAGGTGGTGCTGAGTGATCCTGAGTTGGAGCTGTGGTGATGCTGGACTGCTGCTGAATTGATGATGGGGTGGGGCTGTGCTGGTGGTGGTACATTGATTGTGGTGCTGCGCTGGTGTTGAGGTGGTGACCCAATAGCTTACGTTGTGTTTTCAGAACAGTGGTAATACACCGTGACAACTTTCGGTAAAAGTAAACATTTACACCAAGCCCTCTACTGTTACACACACACACACAAACACACACACGCATGTGAACACTCCCTGTAGATTGCGGAAATCCCTCATCTCTCTGCTTTGCGCACCATGCTGTGCTCTCTGGTAAACAAATATGTTTTTGTTCAGAAAAAACTCATGCACAAACCGCGCAGGAAAATGACACTAATGAAATACAACACAGATGAGTATGAGAGCTGTGTTAATCATGAAAAAGAGTGGGACAGACATCTATTTTCTCGGGTCTCATACAATAAAAATTGCTGATATAGAGGCAGCACCTGCATTGCCACACTGGATTCGCATGCCCTACAAAGAGAGAGCGCGTTGCATTATGAGCTATTGCCCAATGTAGTTGTAGAAACACTTTCCACTTCGCATTTCAGTCACTTCTGTATGTGAGCAAAGGGCACTGTTTCAGGTTTATTTATTTATTTATTTTTAAACAGCTTTCATGTGACATGTGATTAAAAGCTCTGCCTAACACCAGGCTCTCCTTTGAGCACAGCAGAAATAAACAAACAGCTGCAAGTTGTGATTGATGAGAAATAATGACAGCTTGTGGGTGTGCCAAGAAACTGAGGACCTGGTGTGTGTGTCTTCTAGATGTGTGGGTAGCTGTCTGTGTTTTACTTGTATGCATGTATGTATGTCTGTATGTATGTACCTACCTCTATGTTCGGTACACCACCAACCATGGCGCACTCAGGAGGCCTCATGTGTAAGATGGTAGCCAGTGTTCCAGAGACTGTACTACAAAAATACCCAAATGAGTACAGTTTGTGTGCATCATAAATGTTAAAGAATTTAAGTAACTGATTGACTTATTTGGTCTCTTTTTATTGGAGAATAAGAGATTGATTGGCAGGTAGATAGCTACAAAGATGAACGGATGTTGACAACTGCATGAGCGGAGAGACTGGCTGGTGAGACTATAGTCAGCATAGTCAAGCAACTATAGAGGAAGAGAGAAAGCGAGTGAGGTATTTAAGAGAGAGAAGACGGACATATATAGAACGAGATAGGCGAAAGAGGTGTGTAGAGAGAGGGGGAGGAAGAGAAGGAGAAAGACCAGCACCCCAACAGAGAGAGACTAGCATCCACAAACCAAGAGACTTGCAGGCAGAGAGAAAGACAACGACAGAGGGAGCAGCTGACAATGCTTACGGCGTGTGCTCCTGAATCAGTAATAGCCAGATGATTGAACTGCCCCCACGCCCACCTCACGGTTAAAGCAAGCTTCAGCCTCTGTAAACAGATCTTTGCGCTTTGTGTAGGAGAAACTGCCCGCAAATAGATTTAGCAAATCTTTGAATTGCATCAACTCCTGCTCTTCAGCTCCCCCACCCCACCCATGAAAGCTCCTGCACTTTGTCTCAATTACAAAACATGCACCAAAGATCTGTGCTTAATTCAGAAGTTGCACTTAGTGATGCACTCGGAAGCAAATTGGAAACATCCATAAAAGAAAAACAAGAATTCGTATTGATCCATTTCAAATTTTTTACGCATTAGTGACTAACAGCACATTTAAATGTACATATTGAATTTTACTTACCAAAGCGTGTGTGTATTTTGCTTAATGTATATATATACGTCGATTGTGAATATACATTTATTCTGGCTACTGATTACACGTATGATCTTTCTATGCTCATGTGGAGGTGGGGGTTCAAGTGTGGAGGCGAGGCTGTGACTGCATTTATAAGTGGTCGTATAGTGTACACACAGTATGCACTGAAATTTGCACTTCAGCGATACTGGTGCATGGACCTCAGAGGCTGCACGTTGCTTTGAAGGACGAGGTAATCATTTCCGTTATAAACACACTCTACAATGCCGAAAATAGCTGCACAGCAGGGCAAGCGTGCTGTCCTTATTTATTACTATGGTGTTTACACGCCATATGTGCCGGGCCAGTATGTGAGAGGAATCGTCATGAATGCAACAAATACGGAGTTTCGAGCCTCGCCTGTTTAAAAGCATGCACTGTTGATTTCCCAGCACGGTTCTAGCAGTGTGATCAGCCTACTAATTGGCAAAAATGTGCTCCACCTGATGCTGATGTGTAAACAGAGGCAGTCACGTCGAATTTAGCAGGGAAGTCCCCCACACACTCCCACATGTTATGTTTATTTTTAGCTAATCAACGTGGGTTAATTACCAAGGCGGACAAGGACATGGCACCAACACAGCTCAAACAACAAGCGGGAGGAGAGTGATTGTGTAAGGACATGGTTAACAAATCGGCAGCGAGGGGCGGAGTGAAACTACCCATATTGATCACTCCATGCCTCGCAGAGCAGTAGGCTCGACCTAAAAAGGGATGAAGGATCATACCTCAAGTATGCAACTGCTACTGTAGCATTGTACTAATGAGTGACCAATGACGGCTTTAATCTGTTGGGAACAAATGCACTCCCAAAAGGGTAAGAGGTGACATTTTGCTTTGTGGGAACATGGTTTTGACAAACTACACAGGAAAAGATGGTGTTTATAATATGAACTTTGACTGTGACTATTTAAGACATGCTGCATTCAGAAGCTCAAACAACCATTGACTCGCAGAGTGATGGTCTCTATACACACTGTGGGAAAAACGAGAAAGCAAACCGTGCCGCTTGCCAATTGTCCTCTTAACTCAATCTGGTCTTTGCACCCATATGAACTGTATTTACTCGTGCAGGCCTAACAAGGATTCAAAAAAAAAAAAAAGGATTTACAGGAGCCCAGCAAAGAAAATCTCTGAAGGAAGCAAAAAAGGCGAGAACTGCACTAAACAAGTACGAGATTCATGAGGAAATGAAAAGCGGAGAAGGCTTCCTCCTCACATATCCCAGACTTATCTCCAAGAGTAATCTATGAACCACAACCCGGAAACCTGCACGCAACTGGCTTAATTGTACTTTTATTCATGGCTGAGCTTAAATAAACAAACAGAAGTCTGGCAATTCACTCCTAAAACCAGCTTTAAATAGGACAGTGCGACATGAAGGCTCTTTCTAGGTGACTGTACTTAAACAACCCTATTCCCATGTTCACAGATGGTAGCCTAAATTACACCAATATTTTTGTGAGGCAGCAGCTGTGTGAACAAAACAGTGGTTATAACAGGAGACTGCACCTTTGCAGATCGACAGGATGATCACGTATGAGTGTACCATAAAGGCATACACATCTACCACAGACAGTCTCCATAAATCCCAACACGGCAGCAAGAAAGACTGAGTCTAACAGAAGCCGGACTTATATTAGCTCCTAGTAAAACAAGCGCGCGCGCCTCGCTAAAGGGGTGGGGGCGTTGAGGGAGTGCGGCCGAGAGCAACCAAGCGTTTCCCTTGCGGGAAGCGAGCCAGGGGCACCATGTGTTTGCGATAATTACTAACACATGGCGCCGCTCGCTCCCGCAAGGGAATCGCCAGGACGTGCACGCGTTGCCATTTAAAGCAATGCAACGCGTGCACGTTTTTGAAAGCAAACCTGGAGCGATTTCTAAAGGTCTCTTTCCTAAGCAGCGCATCCGCGCTGCGTAGGCGAGACCTAAAAACTGCTGTGTCAGGGTGGGTAGTTCTCATCAAGGAGTCCAACATTTTATTGTTTATAGAAACACTAAAAATAGAACAGATTAATCAAGAACTCAGACTAGTAGAATTCCTAACACAACTGTAACTTAAATCAAACAAACAAAAAAAGACAAATTCACAAAATGCAACCAGTAAATTACTTCTTTGCCCTAACCATCAAGGGTTACACTATTTCAAATCTATTGACTGTACATTTCTATAAAAAAACAACATACAAACAAATTAACTACACCCAACAAAAAACCCTAACACAGAACCACAATATCTAATATCCCCAGAATTCTTTTTTCATGAATTATTATACATTTAATTTATGCATATTGTTTCTGAAATATGAACCTTAAATTAAAAATAAGAAAAAATACAGAATCACATGAATTAAAATCACAATGAAATAATTCTTAAAAATAAAATAATTAAAAGACAGTACGCGTTTCATAAATACAGTACATAAAAATAGAATACAATATACTACATTATAAACATAATTTCATGTGCAAAAACATACTTATCCCTCTCAATATTTCCTTACAAATAGAACAAATGATTATGATTCAGTAGCATAAGTCCTTAACCAACAACCCAATATCCCTAATTAAAAATATGAATCCACAAAAACAAACATAGTATAAAAAGAAACCAAAAAATTAAAAATGAATAATTAATACCTCAAAAATACCCACTGTCTTCTCTGACACCTTTCAAAACCTAAAATAACATTAAGGATATTTTCTGTAAAAAACATTTGAAAAATAAGTCATACATACCCATCCATAAAACATTGAATACCAATATAGAAAAACATTAAATATAGGTAAAGTATTACAAATATGCATATATAACTATATCTAAATCTAAAATACACATACACAAAAACACTGCACATTGCTACACAAACAGAACTAACTAACTCTATTTCCTAACTCAAAATAACTGTATGTGGATTACTATTCCAACTCCACCCTAAGCAACAATTGAGAAAGTATTGAAACCAGGAAGGGTTTAAGTTATCCTGGTGAAACTGTTAGAATTCGGAGGGGTAAGAGTTACTATTCCAACTTCACCATAGCAAAACTTGGCAAAATATAGGCCTCTGGAGGGGTCACATTGACTATTTCCACTCCAGCCTGAACAACAGTAGGCAACATTTTGTACTCTGTTTGAGTCAGATTTGCTATTCCCACTCCAACCTAAGCTATTGGGGAAAGTGTAGGACTCTGAAGGTGTCACATATACTATTCCCACTCCAACTTGAGCAATTGAAGGGAAAGTGTTGGACTCTGGCTGGATGAGATTTATTATTCTGTCTCCAACCTAAGCTACACTGGGGACATGAATATTTAATGAATTTACAAAATGAATTACCTAATTAATTAGTCAAAATAACAAACTATAACTATGTAAAAATACTTCCACCTACTCCCCTACAAACCCATTAATCCCCAACAAAATAATATAGAAGAACAATTTTAAAATGTAATGCAATGTTTATATTCAAATAACAGCAAAAATAATATTTAGATCATTAAGCTGATTTTTGAGTTACCAATATAAAAATACACATTTTGTAAACTTAATTATTAAAAATGTATTAAACTGATTTGCAAAAATAGTTTTCGATTTACAAATATAAAAATATAAATTTGGTAAACTTAATTATAAAAAGATATTAAACGAATGTCTATAATTAATTTCCCAATTAACATTAACAAAAAATTGCAAATTAATAAAATTACCCATTTAAAAACACTTCCTATCCTACTCGTCTACAAGCCCAACAACCCACCAAAAATGAAACAATATTATACTAAAACAATAATTATTTAAATACATAACTATAACATTAAATTAACACACTTACATATTATAAATAACCAAAACACAATTTTTAACAAAAATAAGCACTAACAAAAGAAAAATAGATATTAAATACAATGATACTAAAGAAGTATATATTACTTACACTTTTCACAAAGTGAAAAGGAATATTGTTGCTTTTGATATTTTGTCACACAGTATTTTTGACATCACAATATTTTTATGACCAATTATATTATACCCAGAGTGTACACATGGAGCGGTCCATGTCCACCTACTTCTGTTGTTGGCGAATAACAGTGTTTAGTAGGAGCAAATGAGCTAACAAAAACTAACAACACCACTGAGAGCCAATGAACCAGTCTGTCTTCTGCTGGGATGTACCGGCACTCTTGCAGTTTAGAGCTAGGGTTTGTTCTATAAATATTAGAGTGTGGGAAGCGGAAGCTGAGTAAATTATTACTTTATACACAATAAATATCCTCTGTCCAAACTTACCCTGTAACTTTTGAAGTGCCCATAGAAACCAGTCCTGTTCAAAACACCAAGCCATGGAAAAGATCAGGCCCCATTGGGGCATATAGGCAGCCCAGGCCAGACTCTGAAATTAGCTCTGGCTATGGGGCAAAGTCAACCCAGGGAGAAGGGTATACACTTGGATGGGAGCATCTTACATAAAGGTTCCTCGTGGTGCTCTCCTAGCACCCTGTGCCAGGCCTTACCCGCGGCTGGCCTCCTGGTTCTTTGGAAGTTCCCACAGTATGGTCCCCTGTCGCTTTCTTGGGTTCTTTCAATGCTCTGGAATGCAAATCTTCATGTACTTTCCCTCCGAACCATCCTGTCATTGGCTTCTTGTAACTCAATCTTCTAACTCAATCCAGCAGCTAAGCTCCTGACACACTTCACATTTATTTCACATATGTACGGTAGGTGGGGACACTGGAAACCCCATATCCAGGTAAGGCCTATTTGAGCACTGCCACTTAGCCCCTCTAAATTCTCAAAGTCCTGGATAGAGTTGCAGCACCCACACACCAGCAGGTGTGGTTTCTTGCCAATGTTGAGACTTCAGTATGATCTCTAAGTGAAGGCTCTGCCACTCCTTTCTAAGTGTGGCATGCAATGAGCTCAGACTGGGTCTGACTCTCCGTCTGCATTGCAGCTCTGGGATGATAGTAGCTTGGCACATTGGAGACCATCACACTCTTTTATATATGATTGGTCACATAAGTGATGTCATGATTCTCAGTATATGCATGTGTATAATAGAACAGGAGCAGTCCATAAACCAACCTGTATCCTGGACCAATACAATAAGAGCAAAGCAGCATGACAAGTGATATTTTTTATGTACAATTGAACAATAGGAACACTGAAGATTGCTGTCCAATCAAGAGGAAACGAAAATGTATGCCCAATTGATCAAATCATTTTAGGGAAATGTATAAAATATAGGGCCCGATTCCGATCTCGTAAGGAAGGCCTCCAAAAGGGATTTGTAAAGAGCAAATCCGATACGGAGCCTATCTTTCCGTCCGAATCGTCCCCCGTTCCGAACGACGAAGTACGATGTGAGTATCCCGTACGCGCGGTGCGAATCGTTTACGAACCCGAACCTGTCCGTCCGACACGTTCATAGCCGAATCGTGCCACACAATGGAGCCGGATTCCGACCGAGCGAGTATGATGCACAATTCGGACAGGCGCATCGCCTCGGTCTCAGCGAGACGAAACGGCTGCCGGAATTGTACTTCGGGGGGCTGTAGCAGGCCCCCTTCACCCAGGGCCCTCCGAATCTGTCACGGAGGTGTGCCCATGGGTCCCCCCAATCCAGGCATGCACAGTGTGGCGGGCACCATGGGGTGCCCGCCACAGGGTGTACGCTTTTCCCCACCCACCCCTTTTTACTATGAGAGCCTGTGTACGCGTCTGTACACAGGCTCCCATAGAGTTCAATGGGAGTCCGGCCGAACCGAGTCCGTAACCATGCGGTTGCATCATACTCGCTCGGTTGGACTCGCACAGCGCGTCTCGCTTGGAAAGCCCTCCAGGCCCGAGTCGTACGGAGGGCTTTCCTAGCGAGATCAGAATCGGGCCCAAAGTGTCACTAAAATTGAGACTCGACAAATAAATTAATGTGAAATGTTATGTAAAAGTGCTCTGTGTTCCAGTGATCACACTGTACAGTAATAATAGTGAAAAAGTGTGTGCTTAGCAAGGCAGCTGGCTCATTATGGCAGTGGTGTTAGATTATCATCATATACAGTAAGGCAATAATTCAGCAGTCGGTTGCCCTTTTGTCAATAGTGTTTCAATCCCACAGACAATCAGGGATCATCATCTGGACAGCACAGTGAGCGCAAGTCAGAGACACAAAAAATAACAGGCAGCTGGGTCCCTGGTTGAAAGGTCAACTCTATAATTGCCAGGATACAAGATACCAAAACTGACAGCAAGCAGGGTAGTCTTAGAAGTGGACTAATGAATAATTGTCAGGAGGAAGAGTTTCAGAGGAAACCCCATTCCTAAGAGAGCTCTCCCACTATTAGAAAGGGTGTGGAGCACCTACCAGTGCTGATAAATCATGCACCGAAACTACCTGACAACTACAGCTGTTGAACCGAAAAAGGAACCAATGGCAGGAGCTTGGTAATCAGTTCTCGAGCCAAAGAAGCTAATCTGGTAGATTTGTCCCCTCTTGCACCAAGTAATTCCAGTCAACCATCTAAACTACAAAATACTGTCAAAAGACAAGAGAAGAAACATTGTAATAATATGCGTCTCCTTGTATTGCTGGAGGAAACGGAGACTCACCCTATGGAAGACTTACTCGAAAACATCACAGACACTCTATTTGTGTATCAAAATGCAAGTAATAACATACAAGTGGACAGGGCACATAGAACGCCATCACCATGGTTCTCTCACACGTGTGCATCTTAGAATGAGCATAATTAATTTACAGAGGTATTGTTACAAAGATACATTTCTAACAGTGTAATAATTGTTTTCAGTGCACACCTTCACTTATAACAGTTTAACCAATTTGAATGTCCTTAGGGTGCATAGGGGTATCCCCCTCTGGTCCGGGTGTAAGCCAAACAATTGAATAATCGCACTCTGCCAATCTGGCGTTGTGTCTCCCTTTGCACATCCAATGTGTCCCCTGATGGGTTACTCCTCCCTAAATCATAAGTTCACAAAACATATTAATTATTAGTCAAACAATTTGCATTCCAAATATGTATTCTCTTATTGAATTCCTTCATTCAAGTTCTCTTAGTTGATATATTTTTCAAATATTCAACTGAAATGACCATAAAGGCACTACGCGTGTTTCAATTAAAAGACTTTCTATATGGCAATCCTCAATGCATTTCGGACCATAGTGTTCCTTCATCAGGATGTGACTTTCTAAGGAACAACAGAGAGTAATGTGAATCAGTAAGTATTTGAGTTTACCCATTCGTTATTCATCAAATATGTAAAGAGTTGATGATCTTACCCATATTCCCAGAACAATTATGTACTTAAACAATGTGAACGAAATTATCCTAATTATTTATCCACGTCTGGGTGTTTGTCAACACGGCCCCACCGATTGATATAAAGTATACTCCTGCAATAAAAGTAATGTAAATGATGAGTCAAAAATGAACTCATATGCTGAGTCTATAAAACCTATACATGTGACCAGTAAACTAATCCTATTCACATATAATGCTCTGAGTAACTATACATCAAAATGTCTCCCTCTGGCATCCCCAAAATGTAAGTCCCGGGATGAACCGATCCTCTGAAACCTGATCTGTAAAAATGCTTCCAAAACGGTCAACAAAATAATCATCAAAGAAAATAATCCCAATCTGAGTGTCCTGTTACCTCACTGGAGGTTAATATTTACCAAACTATAATAAAGAGTAAATCAACGTGATACAAGCATGTATCATTAATGTGAAGTATTCAAAACCTCTCGTGAATGTAGCACAATATTCATTAAACATGTTTAAAAAATGGATAATCCTTACTTTCACCGGACCCATGTGCACATTAAAATATAAACAAATCCGAAATAAATCCAAGATAAACAGACCGTGAATCACGAAATAAACCAGCTTACCTCGCACGTATTACAACGCACCCAAACCTCTATTTGGCGTCTCTGATGAGTGCCATATTTGTGTTCTATTTCAACACAGTACCATGAAAATAAAAAGAGGATGAATCCTCCTGAGAGTGAATACACTGTAACATTCTCTCCAAGAGTTAAAACCACTCCTCAGGGTCGAGGTTTCACTAAGAACTCCAGAATTTCTAGATTTGTGTTACAGCTTCAAATGTAACTGCTATGACACAAAGGCAGGGAAAATTATAATGGATAACTCTAGTAAAAAGCGATTACGCGTCGTCCATCTTATAATGGGTCAAGGCTCAAGTGTCTCAATATAGATCTTGGACAATGATGTGCTGAGGTTAACAATAGAAAATATGTCTGACAACATATCAATATCTGTACTAACACGTCAAAACCAACATCTCAATGCATCATAAAACTCATATGTGCATGAAAACAATGTAAGAGGATAGTGGTATGTGCTATAAATGTACTGTTGTGAATGTTAGTAACACTGATACACGTGCATACCGATATGTAGCTGTAACATGATCAAATCGTATCAGAATGATGATATTGGATATCACAACAATGTAATCAATGGATAGGGTTTAGACATCCTGTAAGATCTTTGTTCTGGTGTAAATATCTTCAATATCAGAGAAGGTAACAATTCCCGAATTGAAAAAAAAGAGTGTCTATAAAAAACATGAAAGTTCTATCTTGTCGATTAATCCTGCTGGTATCATGGAGTTCAGTCTTTTTGTCCAGTACAGTTCTCTCCTTAGTAATGTCTTTCTGTTATCCAAATCTTTTATTATAGGTACTTGTTCAAGTACCATAAATCTGAGTTGACTAATGTAACAGAATGTTGAGTTGAAATGAGTGGCTAGAGGCAACAAAATCAAATTAAAGAAAAACACAACTTGTGAATCTAAGAAAGTCATATATATGTTAAAGTGCTCATGGGGCTTAGCATATGTAGGAAAAACAGAGTGGAAAATTAAAATCTGAATAACCGAACATAAAAGTAACATCAGCATGAAGAATGAGAAATCTGTAATAGCCGCTCATTTCAACTCAACAGCGTGAGGAAACCTGGTGAGAGCCACGCAAGTCACCCCATCCTGGATTCCCCCGGGTGTATAGTTTTAAAAAATGTGTAGGTTTGCTAAGCTTCTCTTTGTGCCAGCTGAGCTAGGGGCCAAAATCCACAGCTAGCCACGTTGCAAAAACAGGGTCAGTTTTCAGTGGAAAAATGTTATGTGTCCATGTTGTGTTTTGAGGCCTTTCTTGTTAGGGGCACTAGGACTACACACACAAGAGAGGTACTATTTGTGTCTGGAGATTTGGGGGAATGCTAGGTGGTAGGACATTTGTGGCTCCCTGCAGATTTTAGAACTTTCCATCACAGAAATGTGAGGAAAATGTGTTTTTTTAATCAAAGTTTGAGGTTTGCAAGGGCTACTGGGGAAGAAAACCTTTTGAGAGCCACGCAAGTTAACCCCCTTCCCGGATTCCCCTGGGTGTCTAGTTTGTTGAAATGTACAGGTTTACTAAGTTTCCCTAGGTACCAGCTGAGGTAGGGCCTAAAATCCACAACTAGTCACGTTGCAAAAAAGGGAAAATTTCTGTTGAAAAATGTGATGTGATGTGTCCATGTTGTGTTCTGGGGCCTTTCCTGTTTGCGGGCACTAGCCCTACCCACTCAAGTGGGGTACCATTTTTATCAGAATACTTGGGAATATTGGGTGGATAGGGAATTTGTGGCACCCTGCAGATTTCAGAACTTTCCATCACAGAAATGTGAAGAAAAGGTGTCTTTTTAGCCAAAGTTTGAGGCTTGCACGGGCTGCTGGGTAAGAAAATCTGGCGAGAGCCACACAAGTCATCCCATCCTGGATTTCCCTATGTGTCTAATGTGCAGGTTTGCTAGGTTTCTCTTTATGCCGGCTGAGCTAGGTCCCAAAATCCATGGCAAGTCACATTGTAAAAAAAGGTTCAGTTTGCAATGGAAAAATGTAATGTGTCCATGTGGTGTTTTGGCCCCTTTCCTGTCGCAGGCACTATGCCTACCCACACAAGTGAGGTACCATTTGTCTCGGGAGACATGTGGGAATACAGAATAATAGAACAAATGTTATTATCAATTGTATTTCTCTGCATTTGTGCCTTCCAAATGTATGGCAGTGTGTAAGAAAGAAGACATTTTGATAAATGCCATCTGAATCACGTTAGTATGGGTACCCACAAATCCAAAGATGCACAAATAACAACTGCTCATTAACTCTGTATCTGATGTCTATTTCAGAAATAAATAGGTTTCTTTGATACGCATGTTTTACTCTTAATATTGTACCATATTAATTGCTCTATGAAAAACAATTGTAAGGTGCAGTTAAGATGTTGGTTCTGGGTTTCTTGGGATCTTGGGGAACTTACAAACTTTATGTATTCCTGCAACCATGAAGGGCATAGTGGATGTTATAGTATGTTGCTATTGTAAATTAGTCATTGTGACAAGAAGTTACAAATGAAAATGTTGTCACAGATGGCAGTTTTTTCATACTTATTTTCAGTATTTTTTTATTTCAACAGCTAGTTTCTTTGGGAAAACCTAGAGGGATCTACACAAATGCCCCCTTGCTGAATTCAGATGTTTGTCTACTTTTGTCTTTTGTAAGGTGCAGTTCAGTTGTTGGCTCTGGGTACCTCGGGCTCTTGGGGAACTTACAAACCAGAAGGGTCTAGCAGACATAATAGCATATTGCTTTTATAAATTGGCCATAGTGACAAGAAGTTACAAATAAAAACGTTGTCACATATGGGCGATTTTCGTACTCGTTTTCAATATTTTTTAATTCAACAGTTAGTTTCTAAGGAAAACCTTTAGGGATCTGCACAAATGAACTTTTGCTGAATTTAAAATGTTGTCTACTTTTCAGCAATCTATTGCTTTCCTTTTCCTTTTCTTTTTCTTTTAAACATATTTTATTGATTTCATATTGGTGATGCAATTTTTAGGATAAGAACCAGAAGCTTTTTTGCGGAGCCTTTTCTTCCTATTCTTCTAAAAAAAAAAAAACTTTTGCTAAATTTGGGCTATTCTCATAGTCCCCACCAGAGAGATCCACAAACTGTAGGAATCCCCAGGATGTTGAAAAAAAAAGGATGCAAATTTGGTGTGGGCACATTAGGCCTAAGCTTGAACGACCCCAAATAGCCAAAAAAGGACTTAGCATTCTAGGGTTTAAAGGCCTAGCAGCGAAAGGGTAAAAGAAGCTATGTGCTGGACATGCTGTAAAGATATTGTGGGCCATTGGGCAAATTCCAGTGGAATTAAGGGTCCCAAATCAGAGAAGAAGGTAAACGGACAGAAATTGTTTCTAGGGCGGGGAAAATGGAGATCAGGCAAATTTGAAAGTAACTACCTACAGAGAGCAAGTGGGCCTAACATAGCTTTTTGTGTCATTAGATATGTCTCAGTATGACAACAGATAAATAGCCTGCAGTATGGTCACTGCACTGCCAAGTGGTATGAAGTCTGTAGAAAAGATGACATGCGGAAAGCAAATGCTATGACCATTTGAAGAGGTAGAGGTGTAAAGGGTACATGGTGAATGTGGTGGGCTCAGCATTTGCAAGGCTGGTTGAGTTAGAATATAGATTATATAGTCTGGGTTTATTGGTTATTTACCTGATTGAAGTCTTCAAACAAATCAAATATGATTTTTTAGTAGTATATTGTAGCTAGCTGGCTGTTGAGATGACTGATCATGGAAAGAGATAAGACAGAAGTGACACATTTTTGTAAGTATGAAGGACATTGGCTAGTTGAAGCATGAGAACGTTGTGCTTGAGTTTTCACCTTGTACACCTGGGACTGAGAAATACGTAATGATGCTCATGGTAGCAGTGAAGACATTTGTTGTTTTTATAGATTCTCTTAAATACCTCAAATGGTTTGGTTAAAAATAAATTACATATGTGTGTGACTTGAAATGGCATATATAAGTTTTGAGAACCCAAAGCCCAAATCCACTGAGTTGGCAGGCTGGCTGGTGAGCCGGTAGGGCTAGGTGATGAAAAGACCAGTAGGTTTATAAATTTTTTAACTCGGATGCGAAGCTTGGCTGAAGACTGGGAGTGCCAGATAATGACAGTAATGCCAGGTAGTCTTGAAGGTAGACAAGGAACAGAGAGGGATTTTAGGGAGAAGTTGGGTGGGCTGGGCTGTTTTTGAGATCTATGTGTAGCATATTGATGTTATGCGCTCTAGGACCCTCATGGTTCTGGGCGGACCATGGACAGTAAACACGTGATATGCGGGGGAGGTGTTAGAGTGTTTGTAACATGGAGTATGAGATAATGCACAGTGTGTGAGTGTTTGCTGAGGAATAAAGAAGTATTTGAAAGCATCTCCCATGTGGTGTATTTTATTTGCTTGCTCCCGGGCTGGGGAAGACGCTACATCAGGCGATGAGTAGGGGATATGTACCCCAAAGAAAACAAGGCTGCTCTCCCTGAGAGTTTGCAACAGTACGGCAAACTGCTTGTGCATGCCACGTGTGACTCAAATCGATGCAGGGTGGTCCGCGGCCAGCACATGTGAAGTCACAGCCCTGCTCCAGCCCATACACAACCGCAGAAGAAATTGAAGGCCCTAGAGAGGAGTATATTTGAAACACTTTACAAAACCTCCGATGAGGTAGTCAACAGAGACGCTGCCCTGTGCACCAAACACAGAACAATTAGTCAGATGAAGCAAAAGATATCAACAATGTCAGCAAGGTATGAGAAACAGAAAATGTACTCACCAGCAAGGTTGTTTGGAATATTCTGCAACTCAGGCTCAAGCACAAGGTCAGTGCTTGCGAAAGTTGTTGGTGCTCGTCTGCATGGCGGAGGCTGTCTGAACAGCATGTACTCTCAATGGTGGCAGAAGGGAGCACAAAATCCGATGCAGCCATGCTCCTGAATCCACCACCTCCTTTCGATACCTCTAAGAAACTGAATATTGGTGCCAGGTGGGTTGCATGGATCGAAACGTTTGATGACTTCGTCGATGCACTCTTGGAAGAAGAAGACAAGAAGATCATCAACTATTTGAAAAACCTTGCAGGTGATGGAGTAAAAGAAGTGCTAAAGAAAATCTCACAGACTGATGTAAAATCGTACCTTAAGATAAAAGAAGTGCTGGAGGCAAAGTTCAATCCAATTGCTGAATGTCAACTATGAAAGGTATATCTTCAACCAAGCAGGACAACAGGTTAGTGAAACAATGGACAAGTTTGTTGAGAGACTTGATGCACTCATTAAACATTGCAAGTTCTTTTTTTTGTGTTGTACTTCTTTATTGCGTGTTTAAAAAATGTAGAATAAAGTAGGATTGTACATACATCGTTCTGGGCTACACATAAACAGACGATACGATCGTGTGATGGGTCACCACAAGTTTCTGACATAGTAATCCTACGTAGAACAACCATCCACTGCAATCTATAAGTGGGGGTGAGAACGAGATATAGGGAGGATAGGGGGGAGAAAAGAGGGGGGTTGTAGGTACATGCCTGCACCATTCCGCCTTCGTGCCTCTTCCCCTACCGGGTTGTATGGGATATACCGCCCTACCTCAGCTCGCCCTCCGCCCCCTTGACCCCTCAAGATGTTTGTAAACTAGTATGTGGCACCTGGTTATTACCTCATTTCCTCTTGAGGGATGAATCAAAAGGTCAATGCAGGGAGGGCGTTGGGGGAAGGGGGAGGGGATGCATTGGCAGGATCTGGTGAAGGAGCTAGGACAAAATATTACAAGGCCTTTGGAGTTTGACAGTTCGTTCGTCGAGCCCTGTAGTCGTGTGGCAGCTCGGTAATGTTTGTGCAGGTATGAGTGCAAGCATGGGTGTGGGTGTGCCGGGGGGGGGTATTGGAGAAGTGGAGGGGGGAAGGGGAAAAAGAAAATAGGAAATAGTGCCCAACAATGGCAATAATAACTATGACAATGAACATGACAGTGGTATAAAAATAATGGGAATAGTGGCAGTGATAAAAGTGAGAACGGTGATAGTGCTGAGGGGGAGATGTAAAGTACTCAAGCAAAGCTAAATAGAGGGAATTATTGGAATGGGGAAATATAGCAAGTGGAGAAGGGAAAGAAGAGCGAGGAGAGAGTATGTCAAGAGGGTAGAAATGAGAGTGAGGTGCATAAGGTGACTTCTAGAGCAGCTGTGGCACACTATGCATTCAATCACCAGAGCTCGCTGCAGATACCTCCCCATCCACGTCCTGCACCTCTGTGCGCAGAAAAGGTGTCCATACCGCCAGAAAAATCTCTGATTGGTCCTGTAAGTTAAATATAAGCCTCTCGTGTGAATCCGCTTGGATCATAGCTGTCAGCCAGGACTCTTGCATCGGGGGTCACAGCCCTCCATTGGCGCAGTATGCAGAGTTTGGCTGTGGCCAAAGCTGTGTGGAAGAGGCAGCGTTGCGTTCTGGACAGGTGCGGGAACCTCTGCAAGCCGTGCAGTAGAACCTCAGGGGGAGTGAGCGGTAGGCAGAGTGCCATGGTAGCGCTCAGGGTCTGTCCCACGTACTCCCAGAATACATGCACTGAGGGGCATTCACAGATGATATGTGCTATGTCACATCGAGAGTTGGGGCACCTCCAGCAGTTGGCATGGGGGAGGAGGCCCGCTCTGTGCAATTTCGTGGGCGTCCAGTACCAATCTTGCAGAACTTTAAAGAGGCAGAATTTCATCCGCGCCTCCCTCGCACCTTTGTCCAGGGCTTCTAGTATATCCGCCCATTCGTCATCTTCGTATGTGGTCGTCAACCGTTCTTGCCATCTGGCACGTAGCGTCTGCACTAAGGGGGTCGAGAAGCGGTGTGACGATAGCACCCCATACAATCCAGACATTACCCCTTTGGCCCTTCCCCAGATGAGAAGAAACAACAGCACTGGAGAGGAGGACAGGGTCCAAGGGGCGGGTCCCAAACACTGCCGCAAACAGTGTTGCAGCTGTGTATATCCCCAGGACTGCGTTGTGGGAAGACCGTACTCCTCCCTGAGTTGTGCCAGCGGTTTCAAGGAACCGTTGCAGATATTCTGGTCAATGGTATGTATACCCACTGCCTGCCACACCTGCCACCTCAAGCCCTTCCCCCCATACGGATAGCCTCGTTTCCCCAAAGTGGGGCCTTCTCGTGTAGACGTGGGTGTGCCCCCAGCAGTTTATGTGCCCGGTGCCAAGCCTTCCACGTGGCGGTTATGATCTGATGTGCTGTACTACTCTTCCCGGGATTCATCATATATAGGGCAGATAGTCCACCCTCAGCCGAGAGTAGGTGGTGTTCCAAAGGGACCCATTGTGGCGGGTCAGGAAAGTCTGGTAAGAAGCACGCCATTTGGGAGAGGTGCAACGCCAATGCATAGAGTTCCACTGATGGGAGGCCATGTCCCCAATGGGTGCAGCGGGCTTGTAACTTAGATGCAGCTATTCGCGGTTTTGAGGAGCCCCACACAAATATCTTTATTTTGGAGTCTATCTGCCACAAGGTTGTGAGAGGCACTTGCATCAGCAGCATCCCCAGGGTATAGTTGACGCGTGGTAGCGTCACCATGCTGACTGCCTGTACCCTACCCCACAGCGAAAGTCCCAAGGCCGTCCACATTTCGAAGTCTCGCTGCATCTGGGTAATAGGCGGGTTTAGGTTATCCTGGATCATGTACGCTGGACCTTTATTAACAAGGACCCCCAGGTATTTAAGGCGCGAGTGTTGCCATCTGAAGGGGAATCCATGTATAGCCGCTTTCGTAGTCCCATCCGAGAGGGGAAGCGCTTCACTTTTGCCCCAGTTGATCTTGTACCCGGAGAGGGAGGAAAAGTCATCAATAATCTGGAGTAGGGACAGCAGGGAGCGGGGCAGGTCCGTGAGGGTTAGCAAGATGTCATCCGCATAGAGATACATTTTGGATTCGCCTATTGGAAGTAGAACACCCGTAATGGTAGCCAAATTGCACATGGTGGCGGCCAATGGCTCCATAGCAAGGAGGAAGAGAAGTGGTGAGAGGGGACATCCCAGGCCATCCCCCTACGTATGGGGAAAGGATCAGATAGGAATCCACCACAGTTCACTTGCGCTGTGAGGTTCCCGTATAGAAGGCACACTTTAGCTATAAATTGAGCCCCAAGTCCATAATGTTCCATCACTCAGAAGAGGTATTCCCACTTGACGCGGTCAAATGCCTTCTCCGCATCGAGGGATAGGGCAATGGCATCCTCAGGGAGACCTTTGGACGCCCACAGGGCGTGGGCGAGAGTACGCAGATGATTCCTGGAAGATCGGCCCAGCACGAAGCCCACCTGTGAGGCATGCACTAGGGATGGCATGACTTTGCAGAGGCGTGTGGCAAGTATACTTGCCAGTATCTTTATATTGCAGTTTAATAGTGAAATACACCGATAGCTCCCACACTCTAGGGGTTCCTTCCGGGTTTGGGTATAACGGCTATGACAGCATTATTGGAAATGAGACCCAAGAAAGCTGATTGTTCTGCTTCACAAAACGCTGCCTGCAATGTATTAACCACCTCTTCTCCCACCCATCTGTAAAACTCAGCCGGGTAGCCATCCTCACCTGGGGCTTTATGATAGGGCAGTTTCACTATCGCTGAGGAGATTTCCTCCTTGTTAGTCTCTCCTTCCAATTATTCCCTTCCTTTGTCCGAGAGGCAGGGGAGTTTCCATTCTCGCAGGAATGAGGTCAGTCTGTCCACCTCTATTGACGGGCCTGGGGTGTACAGGGTCTTATAAAAGGAGGCGAATTTGTTCGTTATATCCTGGGGCCGGGATGGCCATTGACGCCTCGCGTTGTCGGAGTTGGGCTGCCAAGAGCCTCCCTGCCTTTTCCCCGTGCTCATAATGCCTCCCCTTCATTCTCTGCAAAGCATATTCCGCTTTGGTAGTGAAAAGGCTGTTTAAAGCCATCTTTGCCTGCTCTAGGGATTTGCGATGTTGTGGTGTGGGACGTACAGAATAGAGGCGAGTATACCTCCCGATATTCACCTCCAGAGCTCTTTGTTTGTCTCTGTTTTGCTTGTTAGCTTGAGCCGAATCCCTCATGAGTCTGCCGCATATAGTGGCCTTTACTGCCACCCATAGAGTTCGGCTGGAATCGACTGATCCCTGATTGTCGGTTAGGAACTCCGTGACATGTGTCTGTAGGAGGGATTTACCAGTGGGGGCCCGATAGCGCTGGATGTTCAGTCGCCAGGGCTTGCGTCCAGGACTGGACATTCCTAGTTCCAGTGAGAGAAGGACAGGGGTGTGGTCCGAAAGAGCTGCCTCGAGAATTTGGGATTCCTGGGTAAGCTGTACTACCCTGTGGGAGGTGAGAAAATAATCCAGGTGGGATAGAGTGCCATGCACCTGAGAGGCAAAAGTGTATTCCGTATCTGTGGGGTGACTCAAGCGCCAATAATCTATCAGGCCGTTGTCTTGCAGCACGTCCTCCAGCAATGCTCTGTCGGCTGCATTGCTCTTGTCCAGCGGTCCGGTTCTATCCAGAATCAGGTCCCTCGCTAGGTTCCAATCCCCGCCTATGAGGAATTGGGAGGTGCCTACTTCTGACAGAATTCTATTTAACTGCAGGAAGAGCAATTTTTTCGCCCCTGTTGGAGTGTAGACCGACCCAACGCATATATGATGGTCACCTATCTTGAGCTGTGCAAAAACGTACCTACCTTCGGTATCCATCCAAGTCTTTGTCACTGACCCCGGAAGGGATTTCCAGAGGAGGATTGCTAACCCACACTTGCGGGTTGGGCCCTCATTTCCAGGGCCCTCAACCTGCACACTACTATGTATCACCTTCCCTACCCAGTCCCGCCGCAGCTTGTCCAATTATGCTGCATCTAGGTGCTTTTCATGCAGTAAAGCCACGTCTGCACGTTTAGATTGTAGATACGCCAAGATCTTTTTCCGCTTTATGTAGTGCGAGAGACCGTGAACATTCCATGTGATCACTCGCAGTGGGCATGGGGAGGTCATAATGCTTGATGCAGCAAGTGCAGATCAGAGGGACCAGCGCTATGCGGTGAATAGTGAACCCTGCGGGTAACGGGTGCAATATGTAGGTGGAGCCAGGTGGGAGTGGGGGGAAGCTTAGTTCTCCCCGAAAGATTATAAGGGTTGTTGAATAGAATGGCGGGCAGGAGTGTGTTTTAAAAAAGAAGGGAGGGGCGATCCAATTAGAGGGGCTCAAGGGGAAAGGAATAAGAACAAAAATGAAAGAAAGAAGAAAAGAAAAGGGAAGAGATAGAGAGTGAGACTGGGAGGCAAAAAAAGGAAAGGGGAGGGAGGGTGGCCACTCGGGAGGGAGGGAGGGGACTCGTGGACCCTCTGGCACTCCCTTGACGAGTTGGGGCTATCAGGTCTCTAGGGCTATCACTGGGCAATAAGGGGTCCTGTGTGGCAGAGTGTGCTGCAAGGATGTCTCAATCAGCGGGGGCACGGTAGAGGGGTGTTTGGCTTATCGCAGTGGGGGTGTGTGGTTTCCGACTGAAGTGTGCCGTGAGGAAAAGGGGGGGAAGGGGACAAAAGGGGCGGGGTGAGGAGAGAATGATGAGACACCGGAGATAGGGGTTACCTTCTCGGCCCTCGCTCACTGTGAGCGCTAATCTGTCTACAGCGTGTCTAGACTCGGAGGAGCGCTGCTCCGAGGGGGTATCAATCTCCCATAGCGGGATGAGCCACTGCTGTGGGGAGTATCATCAACATATATATTGGAGGGATCCAAGAAAAGAAAGCGATGGGTGGCTCAGGATAGGGAGTGCGGATGTGTGGCACCCGTTTCACGGAGGAGCACTGCTGACTCCTGCAAGTGGTGGCGTCACGGGGGGGACCTAGAGGCTCGCCCTCCTCACGAAGCCTTGCCGGGCATAGTTATGTAAGCTGAGATGTATAAGGAGGGGGCGTCCCCCTAGGGAGGCATCTGTACCAGGTGTGGGGCTGCAATTGCGCACGTCGTGTATAGGAGGGGGGAAGTGGAGCGGGTGTGATCGGCCGGGGCGGGGGGAAAACAGACATCTGTGGATGGGGGCGGCCCTACTTAACAGTGTTATTATACAAACAGTGAAAACTACATTCTGTGAGGTGCAATACAAAGACACAGCTATAAACTTCCGTAACTCCGGCATACAATATGAGTGAGTGAGGTGGAACAGTGTGGTCTTCCAGGATCTAAGACACCCCACAATACAGTACAGTGTATATGATACTCAGCTGTCCGTTGGTCAGACATCTTCCAACTGTGCCATCGGTCGCATAACCAGCTGCAGTCGCGATCATCAGCCTGGGCCCTCCGGCCCGGGTCCTCCTCACCCCTGGTCCTGCTCAGTGGTTGGTTTTAAAGGAGATCGAGATTTGTTTCTCTGAGGCTCATGGGCAAAGGTGGCCGCAGCTTGTATCGCAGAGGCTCTGTCCTCATGCATAGTTGACATTCTGTCCAGGTCTCTACCACGTTGCCATGTACTTCCATAGGACTGTCTCCTGTTCGCCATTGACTGGGATGAGCCAGACGATTGGGAAAGTTCTAAGTCACCTGTGTGAGTGTCCATGTCCTGACTTGTTACATTGTCCAGAAACACGCGAAGGTCCTTCAGGTCGTAAAAGTCCTTGGAGTTGCCGTCCTTGGTAATGCGGATTCTTGCTGGTTCGAAGAGGCCATACTTAATGTTCAGCTGCTGGAGCCAGGGCCTGAAAGATAGGAAGGTTTTGCGGTGATCGTTCGTTTCTTTAGAGAAATCAGTGGCCATCCGGATACTGTATCCATCCTGGGTGAATGATCCTTGTGCACGTGCAGCTGCCAGGATTTGTCTCGTCTGGTCGTGACATAAAAAGCAGGCAATAAGCGCCCGTGGCCGAACATTAGAGTCCTTGCGAACCGATCCTATTTGGTGGGCCCTTTGTATCTCCAGGGGAGGATCAAAGGTGGTTCCAAT